>CM077577.1:1226392-2452785 GCA_039657325.1 Stephania cephalantha | reverse complement strand
TTTTTGTTTGATAATTGATAATGCCATCACTTTCAACTAATAAATCTCGTTAAATTGGACTTGTATCCAACAACAACAACAACAACAACAACAACAACATAGCCTCAGTCCCAAATTAACTGGGGTCGGCTACATGGATCAAATTTTTTCAATTTGCTCGATTAAGTGCAATTGATGGTGAGCTTTTCAAACCATTCAAATCCCTCTTAATTAATGCATCCCATGTTAACTTTGGTTTGCCCCTACCTCGAAATTGGACTTGTAACCAAATTTAGTAATTAATTCATTTGAGTCATGGTTTGAACCCTTGTTTGTGATGTTATTATTCCTTAAAAATACCATCACTATCTCTCTTATAATGATTAATTAGTCTCTAATGCATTATGATTTTTTTATTGAGTTGTTATGAGCGTGGATTAACAGACTTAACTAATCATATATATATATATATATGGTTATCAAAATAAAAACTAATCATCATATATGTGCCAAACATACTTATTATGAGTCAAATGTTGTAGCCTGCAACTCAACCGGGTATGGTTTCTCTTATAGGGGCAGGGTTTTGGATAATTCCTATCAAGAACATATTGACTCATCATGCAAACATATTAATCCTTATGTAGTCGTCAAGACTCGAAATTGATTTTTTTGCTAACTCAAGATGTTAATGAGCACCTTAATATCAATTTTTTACATCGATGGTATGTGTTGAAAGGAAGAGTTGAACATAGTATCTTAGAGGCTATAGGAGAGCAGTGCTCCCTGCTACCAAGCCACAAATGTTGCATTTAATTTACAAAAACTACAACAACAAATGAACAAAATTGCAGTGCCGAATTAGTTGGGATTGGCTATATAGATTAAACTTTTTCATTTCACTCGATTCAATAGCTTTGATGGTGTTCTTTCGAAATCTTTTAAATACTTTCGAATTAATATATACTAAGTAGGGGTGACAATTTAGTGTTCGGATCCGCTGGCCCGATTTTGTTTGGTTTGGAATAAAAAGGGTTCGGATAATGTTTTAACAAATCTGGGTCGGGTATGTACAAGGACCTCTTGTC
The DNA here is from genome assembly GCA_039657325.1 of Stephania cephalantha. Classification (NCBI taxonomy): domain Eukaryota; kingdom Viridiplantae; phylum Streptophyta; class Magnoliopsida; order Ranunculales; family Menispermaceae; genus Stephania; species Stephania cephalantha. The sequence goes on along the minus strand of CM077577.1, from coordinate 2,451,718 downwards.
CAATTAAAACTGAGCCGGGTTTGGACAAGGCCTTGTAAACTTAGACTTGGCCCGGACTCGGTTCGAGTTTTAAATGGGTTTAAAAATTTCTTTGATAAAAGAGGATATTAAACATTTACTATTTATTTAATGGATTAACAAATATTAATTTACCATAATGCATGTAAGATTTAATGTATTAAAGATATCTTTGATTGTAGAATGATTTTTTTTTAATACTTTAATAATAGTTTCTTGACATTAAATGTTTAATAGCTTGAATTTGACATTGATTTTTCGAATTACACAACATAGAATTATAATATGTGTATATTTTAATATTTGAAGAAGCTTTTATTATAAGAAGTTCGTTTCAAAATTACGATAAATTCGAACAATCGGATAATTCGAATTTTAAGCAAAATGAGTTTGGACAAGCGAGTCTTGTCCGATTTTAAAACCAAGCCGGACAACAAATATTTTTCTTTATAGTAAGAGATGTCCAGACAATTTTTCCACCCCTAATGCTAAGTTATCTTAGATCTAAATGTATATTGTCTGCTCAGTTTCTATCTGCGGCAAGTGGAATTTGGATATGAATAGATTCCATTTGAAAGTAAGATATGGTTGTACAGTTGTACCCTTGTACTTACAACAATAACATGTACTTATCACAATTAATATTTTTTATTATACAAACATCATGTAACGTAACACATCTTTCAATTTGACTATAACATGACCACAACATGACCTTATCATCATATATACTTCCGTTCATATATTAGATTGAGCAATAAACATTAATCTACGCTCAATCAAAACCTTCCACATCAGTGATCACAAACACATGTAGCACACAAACAACGGTGGAGATCGATTGTGTTGAACGGCCAGACACTGATGGAATATACATCTTTAGGAGCACCAGACCACTCCCTTCTTAATCAGCGCCGGCGGCGCACTTTAGCGGTGAGCGGGTTTGCCATCTCACACGAGAGCCGCAACACCTCTGACAAGTCAACCGGGTTTTGATCCGGTGCTCCCCACTCGTACTCATGTAACAAACTCGCCACCCAAAAGTTGACCGTCGCGTATCCCAAGAACTTCCCGGGGCAGCTCCTCTTGCCCGACCCGAACGGAGCAATCCTGAGATCCGACCCGAATACTGAGAACTCCATTTCAGTCTCTTTACTCATGAACCTCTCCGGCTTGAACGTTAACGGGTCGGACCAGACTTCGGGGTCGCGCATGATGGACCACATGTTAACGATCCCGGTGGTCCCGGCGGGGATGTCGTGGCCGTCGATTGTCGTGTCGGCAATCGATAATCGGCACCAGGACATAAGTGGACCCGGTGGGTGTAATCTAAGCACTTCCTTGATAACAGCATGCAAGTATACCATGGACGATAAGTCGGATTCGGATACGGGTCGCGACTTCCCGACTACCCGGTCGAGTTCTTCGTGGACCTTTGACTGCACATCAGCATGAATCACCATCCTTGCTAGCACCCACTCTATCAAAACTGCCACTGCATCCGTCCCTCTAAATATCATCTCCTATTACCACACAAAAAAAACGTTTAAATTAATAATATTTTAATATTTCAAAAAATTATATTTTAAAAAATAGTTAATATTTTTTTTAGTCATGCTGTTTTAGGTATTTATAAATTAGGGTTTGAATCCTGTTGGACACATTTAACATATTGCCTTATCGACAACACTGTACATGAACTTATCAGGATTAGAACTTTGCTCGTGATTAAGAGAGATTAGTCATTTCCTTAATACTAGCCTTATAATATTCCTTTATTTTATGAATGCAAAGATCCTCGAAATGAAAAAAAAATATGTATATCGAGGCTGCGAGGTTGAATTGCATACCCATAGAAGTGCAACTAGATCTTGGTCGGGTAACTTGTCGGGTCGATCCAACGAGTCCAACACATGGAGGAAACTAGCATCATTTTCGGACCCGGGTCGGGCTCGGTGTTGCTCGAGGACCCGGGTCAAGAACCGGTTCACTTTCGGTGCGAGTTTGGAACACCTGAACCGGATTCTCTGCAGGTCTAAACCGGCCAGCCAAGGGAAATGATCAGCCAAGTTGAATTTCCCAAGCAAATCGTAACCCTCATCAACCATACTAACCAACTCATCCATCCACACGCCACTCGAGGACAACCCCATCAACGGCTCACAATCATCCGTTCCTCCAAACACGCAACACATCATGTGGTTTAACGACCCGCGCTTAAGCATCTCTCGGACCCTAACGGGTCGGGCCGGGTCCGCGGTTTGGTTCGAGAGATATGCCACCATCCGGTCCGCGATCATGGACCGGTAGGGGACGGACCGGGCGAGGTGTTTAGGCGAGAAAAGATGGGTCGACCCGACCCGTCTAAGAAAGCGCCAGTGTGGGCCATGGGGGGCAAAGCCCATGGCACGGTGGAACATGAGTGCATGGGCACACTCGTTGAAGGGACGGTCTACGAAGGCAGGGCTTTGGAGGAGATCTTTGGCGGTGCCGGGGCGGGAGGCGACGACGATGTGGGTGGCGCCGATGCGGAGGGACATGAGACGTTGAGATTGGTGGCGGTGGGCGAGGGCGGAGAGGCGGCGGTGGAGGGGGAGGTTGGGGTGGAGGAAGGTGAGGAAGTGGTGGAGGTGGCCTAGGAGGGGGAGGCTGGGGATGGCGGTGGCCCGGCGGGGGATGGCGGCGGAGAGGAGGAAGGCGAGGGAGAGGAGGAGGAGGAGGAGGAGGGTGGGGTGGTCATGTGTGCATTTGGAGATTATGAGTGCTAAGACCCAAAAGTTTTCTAAGTCACTTTTCATGGCTAGCTACTTGCTAGTGAGTGAGTTGGGTTGGTTGAAGTAGTGAAGGTTGGATTGGTGAATATATATAGAGGAGGGGAATGTCGTTGTGTACGTGTGGGGGAGTAGTGGTTGATGAATTGATATTCGTAAAATACTAGATTAATGACTACAACAACAACAACAATGACACATGGGCTTACAGGAGCCATTCGTACAACCTCGACCCATATTTTATGCAATGAGATTCGCGTATGCCCACATCTCGAAGCGTGCATAGCTAGACGACTCTTGTGAGCCAATGTGTACGTCTTGTGGTGTGACATGCGGTTGTCATTCTAGCACTTCTCTTGATATTATTATTTGGTTTTTATTTTATTTTTTTTATTTTTAGTAGATATTAGAAACCACTCCCTCAGTTTCTATATAAGTGTCTTTTTAAGGCTGTTCACAGTTTTTAATAAAGTTATTTAATTATCTTGGATGAAGAGAAAATGACAGTTAAATGATTAAATCACCATTTATCTCTTCTAACCCCACCACTTCTACATACACTAATTATTAATGTGTAATTAATATTTTTTTATGAAGGGTATAAAAGTTAATTAAGTAATTAATGTGTATTGAAACTATCAAATGACTTGTAAAATATTTCAAAATGGCTAGAAAGTCACTTATAAAGAAACGGAGGGAGTACCATATTAAATTTGTTGAAAATACATTGCTTACTATAAATTGATGAGTGTGTAGTCTATATTAATAAAAGTTCACTGCTTCACCACTTAATTAGGAGCAACTGTTCCATGCATAAACCATATCTTACTACTATTTACTTGAGACTTGAACCCGCAACTTCATGTTAGATGACTACATACCAAATTATTGAACAACAATTGGATCCATTTGACAAGTATATGATCCTTGACTTGTTGAGTGACTTTTTTTAAATTTTGTTTAAGTGTGCGCCTAAACCTAATATGAGTCACATTTGAGTGAGCTTAATTAGGTGGGCTTCGGCTAGGATTGTTATCTTATTAAAAAGAAAAATATACTTAATATATTTCGATAAAATAAATAAAAAGTTGCTAGGAGTGCCTAAGGGTAATTAAAGTTTTTTTTTTTTCAATTTCAAGTGGTTTGTTAAAGCTGTAACTATTCGAAAAAATTACAAAAGTATAGTAGAAAATAGTTTAAATGAGTAAAACAAGTGTGGTTTTTTTTTTTTTTTTTTTATTCTAGAAATAGGCTATAACGCCTTTTGAAAAGGCGCTATTAGGTGAGCAAAATTTTTCAGCCTACGTGGACACATGAATAGCGCCTTTTCAAAAGGCGTTATTCATGTGTCCGGTCCACGGTGGACAAATAACACGAATAGCGCCTTTTGAAAATGTGATATTCGTGTTATAAGGAAATAATCCATCCACGTGGATTGGTTGGAGGCTATTTATACGAATATCGCCTTTTCAAAAGGCGCTATTCGTGTAAATAGCATTTGGTGTCCAAGTGGGCTGTCCATGTGGGCAAGGGCACACGAATAGCGCATTCTCCGAATGCGCTATTGGTGTGCCCTTGCCACGTGGACTCGGGTACACAAATATCGCCTTCTTAAAAGGCGTTATCTGTGTACCCCTGTTCTTCTTCCCGAAACAGGAAACGCAGAGAATATATTCTCTGCGTTTCCTGTTTAGGCTCGGTGGTAGTAGAGGCTAGGTAGGTACTAGGGTTTAGGGTAGGTCACGGGAGTTTTGGAGGGGGGAGGTCAGTTTGGTATTTAAGGAAGGGAGGGGCAGACGGCGAGTTGAGGGCAGAGAGAGGAGACGACGACAAACGAGACGAGCGAGGCGAGAGAGAGGAGACGACGTTGAAGGTGGTGACGGGTTGAAGGAGAAGGAGAGGGAGTTGACGAGCAGCGGCGGAGAAGGAGAAGGAGAAGGAGGGGCGGCTTGACGGGAGAAGGAGGAGGTGACGGTGACGGGAGAAGGAGGGGGAGAAGGAGGAGGTGATGGTGACGGGAGAAGAGGAGGTGACGGGAGGAGGCGACGGGGAGGAGGTGACGGTGACGGGTGATCGATTGGGAGGCGGGAGAAGGAGGAGGTGACGGTGACGGGAGAGGAGGAGGGAGGAGGGAGGACGGGGAGGAGGAGTGACGGTGATCGATTGGGAGGCGGGAGAGAGAGGAGGTGACGGTGTGACGGGAGAGGGAGGAGGTGATGGGAGGAGGTGACGGTGACGGGTGATCGATTGGGAGACGGGAGAAGGAGGAGGTGACGGGAGGAGGTGACGGTGAAGGTGAAGGTGAAGGTGAAGTGGAGGTTTATGATTTAAATTTTTGTTAAATTTTTTTTGTTTAACTTGTTATTAATTATATGATTTTTGGTTAGTTTTGGTTTTTGTTTAGGTTAGGTTAGTTTAGTTTAGGTTTAACTCAATTTTAGATTTTGGATTAGATGAGGGAATTTGTGTTGAAGTGTTAATTAAGGAGTTACTAAATGTTTTTGTTAAACTTGATGTTAAAAACTTATTTGTTATTTACTGTTTTTTTTTGAGAAAATATTTTGTTTTTTTGAACTTTGTTGTTAAAGTGTGTGTTTGTTTTGTTTTGTTTTGTTTTGCTGTTAGTTTAGTTAGTTTATGAATTTTAATTTGTTTAGTTTAGTTTACGTTGTTAGGTTAGTTTAGTTTATGTAGTTTGGTCAGTTTAGTTTAGATTGTTAATTTAGTTAGTTTAGTTAGTTTAGTTTAGGTTGTTAGTTTAGTTAGTTTAGTTTAGGTAGTTAGGTTAGTTTAGTTTAGTTGGTAGTTTAGTTAGTTTAGTTTAGGTAGTTAGTTTAGTTAGTTTAGTTAGTTTAGTTTAAGTAGTTTGGTTAGTTTAGTTTAGGTTGTTAGTTTAGTTAGTTTAGTTAGTTTAGTTTAGGTTGTTAGTTTAGTCATGGTAGTTGGCTTTCGACGTGTCCCCTAATTTGTTTCCACATAGTCGAGTGACATCGACCAAAAAGGGTTATGAGACAATTCAGAATGATACAAGTGGTGCCACCAAACTGTGCTTACGACACCCGACTACACCGCATCGAATTGCGTGGACGCCATCAAGAAAATTGGGTGACTTTTCACGCAACCTTTATACAAATGTGGGAAAATCGTGGTCACATCATAGTCACAGAGGCACAAGACGAAAGGCACGATCACCAAGACTACACGACGTGGTATCGCTCAGTCACTAGACGATTCATTGGACACGACGGGGCTTTACGTGACTATTCGGTAAACTCGAAACTCTTATTTTCTCTCGAACAACTAATATCTTAAATCGCGTGCTTTGAACTCGTGTTTTTATATCAGTGTAACTTGGTGCATCGACTAAGACGAGTGTTTATTGAGGATGGGTACGAGCAAGGTCTTACTGCGCTTGATGAAGGGATTAAAATTTTAGACGAAGATGAAAGGCAAAGGTCTACTATGTGGAATGATGGAATTGATGTCGAACATGACATAAATGAGGAGAATGAAGAGGACGATGAAGAAGTGGATCAGGGCGAATCAAATAGAGAGGTGAGAAGAAGAAGAACACGAACAGAGACTATGGGGGAAAACACCAGACGTCCTCGTCCACCACGTCCATCTCGTCAGGCTGATATTGCTGCAGAGAGTAGCAGACGTTTTCCTCCAGCACATTCATCTCGTCTGAAAGCGAGTAGAACAGAGACTGTTGGCGAGAGTAGCCAACGCTCATCCCCACCACGTCATTCTTCTCATGGGTACATTCCTACATCGTCCCCAATGCAACCAGAACCTCAAATGTTTGTACCAAAGCCGCCGATCATGAATCTTCCTCTTTACCATTTTGATCCTTATGCACCTGGGCCGTCGTATTCATATGTGGACTATGGAATGCCTAGACATCAAATGTATCCGTCATTGCCTCAATACATGCCGAGTCCATATACTCCACCATGTTATAATTACAATATGTCATATAGTAGAGATGACTCATTCATGAACCTGTTAAGCATGCCGCCGCCTCATGTTCCTTTCGTCCAACCGCATACAGGAAGCCAATATTTTGGGATGGTTCAACCTCCTATTTTTGGGAGCATTAATATCGAGGTGAGTCGAGTGAAACACCAGATGAAGAACATCAATCGACTCGACGACATTCAATGCAAGATCAGCAACCTCAACAACCTCAACCGGATGTACAAACACAACGTCCAACTAGACATATAGTACGTCCGGTTTGCATCACGGAGCAACAACGTCAACGTAATCGTCGTAATAGACATGTATGATGAGTTTTCTTGATGTCGTGGTGATTTTTTTTTCAGCTTATATCTTGGGTGAACGAAGTTGATGTATACAACCTTCTCATGGAATGAACTTATTTTTCAACATATCATTGTTGTTTTAATTTTAAGCTCTCGACAAAGAAATAAATAATTATTTTAATCTTCGTATCTCGTCTTATCATCACGAGATAGAAGTAAGAGAAAAGTTTAAAGGATGAGTTGCATGGTTACTATGGGTTGCACAGATTGTCCGCCTCGAGAAACGTGTATGTCGTTTGCATTAATTATCCACATCGAGTTACATGCATGACGTTTGGATGGTTTACATGGACTGCAGCAGGTTGCATGGGTTGTCTACCTCGAAATATGTGCTTCACATTCGCATGGTTTGCATGGATTGCACGAGGTTGCATGCGTTGTCCACACCTCGAGATATGTGTGTGACGTTTGAATGGTTTGCACGAAGATGCATGGCTCGCCCACCTCGACATACGTGCGTGGCGTTTCCATGTGTTGTCAACCACGAGATACGTGTGTGACGTTTGCATTGGCTTTACCACATCGAGACACTTGCGTGACGTTTGCATGAGTTGCACGAGGTTGCATGGGTCGCCCACCTCGACAGACATGCCTGACATTTGCATGAATTCTCCACCTCAACATACACGCGTGACGTTTGTATGAGTTGTCTACCTCGAGATACGCGAGCGACGCGGGTTGTCCATCTCGATATGCACGTGTCGTTCATAGAGTGAAGAATTTTGTATAGATAACTCATTTTCAAAAGGAGTCATTCATAGAGTTTAAAATTTTGTAAAGATAGCTCATTTTCAAAAGAAGCTATCCATACAAGTGTCTTCCACCTCACCAACCATGCATGCCACCTCATCATCAATAGCTCATTTTCAAAAGAAGTTATACATTAGTTTTGGAATTTAAAAGTAAACCCCACTATTTGGTGAATTAAAAATTAAAGCAACCTTATTTTTTGAAAAACCCCGTAACTATTCACTTTGGGAATCAAGGTTCAAACCTTACTGCCTTATATTTTTTTTAAAATATATATACTAGTAATTTTCGAGTTCCTCTTGGTATATATATACATATATGAACAAAATATTACAGGCTAGAGGAAATGCGTACCCTAGACTCAGACCTCTGATGGGGTCGACTTACATTTTGATGGGATTAAGAACACATTATTACAATATTATTAATAGCTTATAAAATGCTATATGTACATCATTTCGACAAGATAAAGATACTATGTGTTGTTGTTGGTTTAATGTAGTATATATATAGATTAATTTTAACAAGTTCGAGCTACAAATATTCACACAATCACACTACATGTTATGTATAAATCAATTAGGAAGAAAATGAAAATAAAAATAACCTCGCCAATCGCCAGTCAAGTCCACGCGAGAATATCCTTCCATTGAAAGATGCCCATATTATGTTTCTGTTATGAACGGTGGCCAGCGTTATCAAATGGAATTTAAGATAAATTGTTCTACTAATATTATTTTTAGTGGAATATATGTTCTTTAACTTTCATGGCATGCGAGAACGCACTAGTAAATTTGGAGGAAGGCTCGTTCTCGTCAACAAAGTATAATCAATGACTTGTTTATTATAAAGTCATGGCATGGAAGTCATTCTTGCTCTAATAAAAAAAAAAAGTGATTAACTGTACCAAAAAAATAAAGTGATTTTGACAGTACCAAAAAATAGAAATTTTGATTTTGAATGTTAACCGTATATTAATTAATTTATATATAGAGTATACTGCTTAGGGTTATTCCAATCATCATTATTAAATTAGTATTGATTATAGTCCAACTAATTAGTGATGCGGCGCAATGATTTGGGATGTGGTAATGTACCGGCCTCTGCATAATGAGAATCATCTAAATATCTCATGCGCAAGTTTAAAGGATGATAATTAAATTACTTTTACCAAAAAATAAGTTAGCATTGTTTAGAAACTAAGTTTGATAGCTTTACTGATAATTAGTAATGTGGTCTTGGATCACATTTATGCGAGGTTAATTTAGAGTTTGATTCTTAATTTCGTTGGTGTGGTATGAAAAAAGTAAGTTAATGTATTATTAAAAAAACTAATTAATATGGTGTGCAATGGCAAAAAAGCTTGTAAAATATTGAAGTGTTTAGTTAATAATATTTCTCTCAAATTGGAAAAAAAAAGTTTTATAATTAAGATGAAAATGCATGTAATCTCCAATTAAATATGAAAATCTATTGGATAATTAACTTTTTAGTCATCAAATCTTTACAAAAGCAATTTCCATATCTAAAACCATCCCCTGTGAAGAATCAAACATGTATTTGTTAATTATATTACATAGGAGGACAAACAATGACTCAAATAATATTCCAATATGCCCAAATCAAGTGGTATTAATAATTTACTATAAGATCATATTTTTTGACCAACCATGCATGCCTATGTTGATTGCAAAGTTGCCTATAAATTAATTAATGAGTGAGTTTTGGAGACTTACTGATTTCTTCCACACACCTTTAGACAAGATCGAGACCTTTTTTCTATTGAATCTTTGAATGGAATAAGAGAAGATATATAGTTCAACTTTTAATTAATATGGTATACTCTTTAATTTTGTCAAGCACAATCAACAAGTTGTTGATGAATTATCTACCCTTTTTGGATGATCACTGCAATTGGTTAATTGTATGAGTGGATAATTGGTATGGAGATCAGATCTAGAGAAACCTGAGAAAGCGCATTTTTTTCGTCTAAACTACTCGATATCCGGACTATCCGACTACTCCGGATTCGCCCGAATCGCACATCATATAGATGGAGGGAGCTTCCAACGTTGGCTATTCAATTTTCAAGACTCGAACTCGAGTCATAGTTAAGGGACGACAACCCGCTTTCAGCTGTTGGTTGGCAGAGAAAGCGCATTGACACAAACATGGTTGTGTTTTACTATTAGGAATGTCCTCAAATATGGACATATACATTCAGACCACCTGGCCTTTTAAGACATGCACATATGGGCTCAACCGTGCAGCATCTCAGCATGGGTTCATATAATTAACATAGACAAGCATATAGTACATGTTCACTAGCTACATTCATACAGATACACATACATGTTCACTAGCTACATCCAATGGATCTCTTCTTGAGTACTGAATGAAAAATTTTATTATAGTAATTTTATGCTGTATGATAGCTTTAAATTTATAAAATGATACTTGAAGCATATACAATATTATTTTAAAGGTGACAAAATTCCGGATTTAGTTTTTTTTCTTAGATAAAAGAAAGCTAATCGGGCAGGTAAGTGATTACCTTCATTTGCTGCTCAACATTTGATAAGTTTTCATATTTTGTCTCAATGTCCTTCTGAGTTATTTCCAATTTGGAAAATACTAGAATGACAACAACAATGTCATACCACAAGACACATTGGCTCACAAGAGCCTTTCATACGACCTCGACCCGCGTGTTATGCATCGAGATTTGTGTATCCCCATATCTCGAGGCACACATGGATGACTCTTGTGAGTTAATGTGTCTTACGGTGCAACATTTTGTTGTCATTCTAGCACTTCTCTTCTCATTTTGAATAATGATGTAATTGACATATCGTTCCCAAGAGTATGTTTTCTGTAATTCAGGTTTTTGCCTCTTCTGAAGAAAAAAAGTCTTTTATTACTTTTTTTTTTGATAATCATGGTTGTCTGAAAATTTTCATAATATGACCATAATTACACTCAAACCCCCCAATTTCTTACAACTATAATAACCATATATCTCATCAAACCATTAGACTACCCACATGGTTGGTAAATATTAATTACTTTTCAACAATGACAAAGATAAAGCTGATTAATTTCAAAGTAATTGAGACAACTACATAAATTCATTCTCCTAAATTTAATTTAGTTGATGGTCTGCTCTCATAGAAAGTCAATTTTCAAAAGAAAAAAAAAAGGTGACGAAAATAAGAAAGGAAAAAAAAGGGAGGGAACTCTCAAGGCAGAATTCTTTGTTATTTAAAAAAACAAAAACAAAATATACAAAAATAAATAAATAAATATAAAAGGTGGAAATGTAGCTAATTAATGGGCTTAATTTGGTTAGATCCAGCCCATACATATATATATAGGCCCTCAACTCTGATGGGTCTTATACATGTGGCTATAAGTAATGGACTAAAATGGGCTTTATATCATCCCAAATTCCCAATTGATCTACACACACATACAACAACAACATAGCCTCAGTCCAAAATTAACTCTGATTGGCTACATGGATCAAACTTTTTTATTGTGATCGATTAAGTGCAATTGATGGTGAGTTTTGCAAACCATTCAAATCCCTCCTAATTAATGCATCACATGTTAACTTTGGTCTGCCCCTACCTCGTCGAATTTCTACGGTTTCTATTGAGTCAAGTTTTCTAGTTGGGGCATTTGTAGGCCGTCTTTGCGGTGACCAAACCATCGCAACCGCCCTTCCTAATCTTTGTATCAATTGATGCTACTCCTACTGTCTTTGAATTTCTATATTTCTTATTCTATCTTTACGAGTTTTACCACACATCCACCTAAGCATCCTCATTTCTCGCTACGTTCATTTTATGTAATTGTTGTTGCTTCACCGCTCAACATTCACTTCCATAGAGCATAGCTGGCCTAATTGCGGTCTTATAATATTTTCCTTTTAACTTAGTAGGAACATTTCGATCACAAATCACCCCGGTTGCACTCCGCCATTTCTTCAATCCAGCTTAAATTCTATATGTGACATCATTCTCAATGTTACCATCATTTTGTATGATTGATCATATGTATATAAAGTGGTTTACCTTAGGAACTTAATATATAATTAATCCCTAATTGGTTTTAATTCCTAACAATAAACCCTAATTTATTTTTTATTTCGGGATTTTTTTTTCATTATTTATTCTCAATTGGATTAATCTTCATTATCATCTATGTTAAATGCCTGAGTACTATATGTGGGTTTCGAATTGATGTTGATCGAATGGATAAATGTATCAAATGGATAATTGTATATGTATTGCAAGGGCGGCGAGAGATGCTGATTTGATTTTCTTGATTGGACTGTAATCGAGCCAATGATATGAATGACTAATTAATAAGCTTATGCATAGGGCATAGAAATTCTTCAACATGGATCCTTATCTCAAAAAACCATGAATTATAAGATTTATTAGAATTTTGAGTGATGGAACATAAAACTTCACCTCTCCCACAAATAAGGATTTTTTTTGTTTTTGGTCAAACCCCGCAAATAAGGCTTGCCAGCAGAAGACATATAATATCAAAATTAAAGCATGAACGTATATACACACATGTGCCAATATTAATGTGTAATGTGTTAGCACATTGAAATTAATTAAGTTGTGAGTTCTTATCATTCATGTTCTTGAAATATTGTACAAAAACAACTTTATTGTGGCCACCAACCATCCATGACAGTGATATATAAAGTAAAGCCAAAAGAAATGCTAGTGATATATATTGAATCCTACATATGTCAGAATAGTGTGGGACCCCTCCGTTTTGAAGACAAATCGAACATCTGAAATGCAATTCTTTTATTTTATTTTTATAAGAAAGAAATCAACTTTTTTTGCCCTCTTTGTATAAGACTCAAATTCTCACTTTCTTGCAACAATACCGCATATCAAATCATTAAGTCACTCAATTGGTTGAAATGTATTATATTTCACACAAACAAACAAATTAACAAGCTTTAAAATAAACAATCTATGTCGGGTGAAGAGCTATTTTGTATAGTATTAAAACAATGTCAAAAGCCTTGTAGTACTCTAGAGCAAAAATAAAAAACAAAACAAAACAAAACAAAGTTTACTTGTGTGAAAAACAACATTAACGTGTTCTTTTTGAGTGAGAAATTTATGTGTTCTTTTTTATAGGAACAAGACTTTATTTATTATAGCTCAAAAATGACAAAGAGACAAGAAACAATATGTTTTCCCTAAACAAAGCCGAAAGAAAAGGAAGAGAAAGAGAGAATGTTAATTTGTTGCTTATCCTAACAAAATTTGAAGATCATGATCTTCCACTCTATGTATTTAGGCACGCATGAGGTGAGAAATTAAAGTGTTCTTTTCTTTTTATGTAAAGAGAGTTTTTTTTTTTTTGACAAGAAAAAAACAACCTCCTGACTCGAACTCATGACCTTTTACTCTTAAACTCGTACTAAACCATTGGGCCACCCCAATCAATTTGTATATAAAGAGAGCTTTATAATGTGTTTTAATTCGCTACTCTTTTTGTTCCTTATCCTAGTTAGCTAACAAAATTTGAAGAGCGTGCATCTCTTCATGATGTATATGGTCATTTTCGAAGTCGATTGAGCAAGGTTAATGGTGATTCGTGAGGAGCTTATATGTAGCTTTCATGGCTTTTATATATATATATAGTACTATCATCATCTTTTTGATGCCTAATGTTTTGGTGGGGAGTCATTTTCAATTTAATTAATCAAGGAAAAAGCAAAAAACAAGTATTAATTGAAGCGTGCGCTAAATATATACTAATTGCGCATATGAATTAATTCAAACTAATTGGATCGAAGATATCTTATACACCCCTAATTCTAGTGGTGCATGTTTTTAATGATTTCAATGAGGACTATATAGAGGTAGACGTGCACCTCATACACCTACTAATTAATAAGATATTAAGGGATCGATATTGTGCCAAAGCATTTTTGTTGAGATGGATGAGATATCACTTGGCAAAAGACAGAATTTAGGAAGATCGTATATTCAACTCCCGCAAAAGTAAGAAAAAAAAGAAAAGAAAAGATCGATATAGTAGTAAATTTAAGCGACATAATTAAAAATTAAGATTTAAGAATATATTTTTAGAAAAACTTGAATCTCCCACCAAGATTTTCACTATACCTACTCTCTTCTCCTCACTTGCGCCAAAACCAATCCAAAGAAGTGAAAGCTATACCCATTTATGCCCGAAAAGCACCTCTTATGTTCCAAGAACCCGAGCTATTTTATAACCATTTTTGACGCAAAATAGGTACGACCCTTCTTTCCTTTTGCTTCGCTTTATTACTTGGTTGATTTTTATTTCAATTCTAGGGCTCCTTAGTGTTTGTTGGTTCAATTTATGAGTCTTTATGTTATTTGTTTCTATCATGATTTTTTCCTTATATTGAGGCGTGAGAGATTAAGGAGTTGGTTGTATAAGGTTTTATATTATAGATCATAGGTTTGTGGGTTTAATGTTAGGCCACATTTTTATTTCATTGGGCTTCAATATCCAATTAAGCTCATTTAAGTTCAGGGCAGAGGTCAGGTATGGCAGGGTCATAGTTCCAGTCAAGTAGAGAGACAAGGACCGAGTGATCAATATGGACCGGGATTTTAGCGTACTTGTTGGGAGTGTGGACGACAGTCACTTGTCAAGACGTGTCCACGATCGAGCAGTAGGCGCCCACAATAGAGCCAGGAGTAGGTTCATGCGGTTGCGCGCGCGATTCAACATTGCACCGTAACTGATTGATGGTATGATTTGCATTTGCAGATGTTTTATGCACATTATGCTGGATTCTGGTTTTACGATATCTTTTATTTTCGATCGCATAGTTGAAGAGTTCGGTTTGAAACCCGCTATACTAGATAGACCCTTGATCCTTAACACAGCTGCTGGGGACAAGATATACCCTTGTTGTGTGTTGATTGCTCGGTAGAGATAGGGTCATGCTTTGCCTGCAGACCTGAGGGTGTTGGAGTTCCTAGAGTTTGACGCATTGTTGGGCATGGATTGGTAGAATGCTCATCATGCACAAATCCATTGTTTCAGTAAGAGAGTTACGTTTCAGATTCTCGGACATCCCGAGATCAGTTTCCAGGGGACTTCGACTAGTTTACCGATTACCAGAGGCAGAGTAGTTTTTAGAGTAAATGTTGAGACATTCGCGAGCGTTTTGAGTACGATGGAGAGGGTCGAGACTAAGGTGGATGAGGTACCTGTCGTGTGTGAGTTCCCATATTTTTTTCATGCAGAGCTACCAGGATTTCCACCGCTCGGGGAAATTGACTTCATCATTGATTTGGTCCCGGGGACCAAACCTATATCTATTTCGCCGTATCGGATGGCTTCGAAGGAGCTGGAGGAGCTGAGAGGACAACTTGATGAGTTGTTAGAGTTATGGTTCATCCACCCGAACATGTCACCTTGGGGCGGGCCATCCTTGTTTATGCATTGATTATGCATTGATTACAGACAGTTCAACAGGGTTATAGTGAAAAAAAAATATTCACTTCCTCTCATTGACGACTTGTTCGACCAACTGACAGGAGCACAATGGTTCTCGAAGATTGATTTGAGATCATGGTACCATCAGCTAAGGATTAGAACTGAGGACAGGGAGAATATTGCTTTTCGCACATGATACGGGCATTACCAGTTTACATTCATGCATTTTGGGTTGACTAACGCCCCGACGATGTTCATGGATCTCATGCATTGAGTGTTGAGAGAGTATTTGGATAGGTTCGTCATTTTGTTCATCGAAGACATCCTTATCTACTCCAAGACCCATGAAGATCACAAGGAGCACCTTAAGATGATTTTGCAGACTTTTAGGGGGCACAGGTTGTATGCAAGTTCAGTAAGTGTGAGTTTTGGCTTACAGAGGTCGGATTTCTTAGGCACATCTTGGGGCCAGCGGGATGTCAATGGACCCCGCTAAGATCAGTGCTGTGATAGATTGGCCTACACCGCGGTCAGTGATAGACATTCGCAATTTCTTGGGGTTGGCAGGCTATTACAGGCGTTTTGTTCAAGACTTCTCGAAGATTGGAATGACAGTTGTGAGCAAGCCTTCAGGACTTTGAAGGAAAAATTGACTACCGCACCAGTTTTGGTACTACTTGAGTCAGGGAAGAGTTTTAAGGTGAACACCAATGCTTCTAAGGTCGGTTTGGGTTGTGTTTTGATGCAGGGCGGTAGAGTGATTGCCTACACGTCTTGACAGCTGAAGATTCACGATAAGAACTACCCTACACATGATTTGGAGTTAGCTTCAGTGGTCTTTGCATTGAAGATTTGGCGTCATTATCTCTATGGAGAAAAATTTGTGCTGTTTACTGACCACAAGAGTTTGAAGTACCTGTTCACCCAGAAAGAGTTGAACATGTGACATAGAAGTTGGCTTGAGTTTCTCAAGGACTATGACTTCTCATTTGAGTACCACCCGAGGAGGGCCATTGTTGTTGCAGACGCATTGAACTGCAGCGGGCCAGACTTAGATATTATTACTTGCCACATGAAACATGAGTATGAGTTACTCGAGGCGGTCGAGTCGATGTATTATATTGATATCCAAAGCAGTACTAGAGTGTTGATTTGTGGGCAGATGAGGACTCAGATAGTGTCGATTCAAAGTGTACTTGAGGGTCAGCAGGGAAGTTCTTGGAGTTTACTCAGAGTCCGAATCATCCAGATTGGAGTCAGCCGACATACTCATGCCTGAGATTTAGAGGTCGACTGTGGATTCCATCAGTGGCTGAGTTACGTAATGAGATACTTGATGAGGCCCACCGCTCACGTTTTATGGTTCATCCTGATCGGACTAAGAAGTATGCTAATGTGCGTCATCTTTTCTGGTGGCCGAGGATGAAGACCGTTGTTTCTGATTACGTTCGAGCGTGTGAGGTATGCCAGCGAGTTAAGGCTGAGCATCGGAGGCCCAGTGGGTTATTACAGCCACTTCCTATTCCTCGGTGGAAGTGGGGGCATATTGCAATGGATTTCGTCAGTGGCCTACCTCGATCTCAGTGCGGACATGATAGTATCTGGGTGATTGTGGACAGGTTGACGAAGTCTGCGCACTTCTTACCGATCTCTACTACACATCGGGAAGATAGGTTGGCGAGTTTGTACGAGCGGGAGATTGTTCGACTACAAGGCGTTCCATTATTTATTGTGTCAGACAGAGGGTCACAGTTTACATCTCGGATTTGGCAGAGCATGTAGGTACAGTTCGGCACACGGTTGAATCTCAGGTAGCCTATCATCTACAGACTGATGGACAGTCAGGGAGACTGATTCAGATTCTCGAGGATATGCCGAGGATGTGTGTACGGTGGATCATGGGAAGAGTATCTTCATTCTGTGAGTTTGCCTACAATAACAGTTATCAGGCCAGTATTGGTATGACACCGTTTGAAGCACTCTACGGTAGACCGTGCAGATCTCCATCTTGCTGGGCGGAGCCCGAAGATGTAGCAATTATTGGGCCAAAGATTGGGTGGATCACACAGAGAAGATACGACTGATCAGATTGAGGCTGAAGAGTGCGCATGAGAGGCAGAAAAATATTATGACATGTATCACGGCGAGTTAGAGTATGATGTCGGGAGCCATGTGTATTTGAAGGTTTCTCCGGTGAAGGGTCACAAGAGGTTTGGGATTAAAGGAAAGCTTACGCTGAGGTTCATTGGTCCATTCAGAGTGAAGAAGCGAATATGCAAGGTTGCGTACGAGCTGGAGTTGCCACCTCAGTTGTCTGGGATACACCCTGTATTTCATATATCTATGCTTCGACTGGATATGTCGAGAGAAGGCAAACGACCGACAGTGGACTTGAGCCAGATAGACTTAAGGGGGGGACATTACTTATGACAAATAACCTATCCAGATTCTAGACCGTAAGGTGAAGATTCTTAGGAACAAAGAGATCTCATCAGTCCTTGTCAAATAGCAGATCACGGAGATGAGGAGCTGACGTGGGAGCTCGAGTCATACATGCGCAAGTACTTTCCCTACCTCTTCTGAGTTTCAGTAAGTTCTTCCTTTGTGATTTGTTTCAATTTCAAGAACGAAATTCTAATTAGTTGGGAAGACAGTAACGACCATAAAATCTAAATCGTGTGACGTGTCATTTCAAGGTCGTACGTGGGACCCAGTTGTCGTGATACACATGTCCAATTCTCGGGCGTCAACACCGAGGTATGTTATTTTTAGTTGATGCTTGTATTATTTAGTTTACAATTAATGGGCCTAAGTTAGTGTAGCAAATTAAATAGCCACATGATATGCATCGAGACAAGTATCGAATAATCTAGAGACAAAAGTAGTTAACTATTGGTGTCAATTAAGAGTGGTAAGTGAGACAAGTGCTTCAACATACACCATTAGACATGTCTCGGGATACGTATGTGGAAATGAATGTGTGGTTATGGTTCAACCATATCCATTCAGCTATAAAAGAAACCACAAGCCAAACTTATAACCTAAGTTCATCTCATCGATTGGGCAAAGAAAATAGGGTTTTGCTGGAGTCATCAAGGATGAGAAGAGGTTGAGAAAACCAATGAGATTAGTGAAGCTTTGATGATCAAGCTTGGTGTGTGCACCAACTAGGTAATTTCATACACTAATCCATTTAATTAAATTTAATGAAGTCATGAATTTGATGTTGTTGATTGGAGGTCTGTTACGGAACCTTGGCGGAGGAGAGCGAGGGATCTGAGGCGTTGGAGGAGGCCTAGATATCCAAAAATCTAGAATTCTACACTTGCATAATTCTGGGTTCT
Source organism: Stephania cephalantha (assembly GCA_039657325.1). NCBI lineage: Eukaryota > Viridiplantae > Streptophyta > Magnoliopsida > Ranunculales > Menispermaceae > Stephania > Stephania cephalantha. The sequence goes on along the minus strand of CM077577.1, from coordinate 2,433,025 downwards.
GCAATGTCTTGCGCTATGTGTAATGACCCACTTACCAAATGGACCGCCACCGGAGCCAATGCGGGCCCACAACCTGGCCTACCAGCGCCAGCTGTGTCTCACATGCCAACTCATCCACCATGTAATCATAAATAATGACGAATTATATTCAGGTCGTTACATTATGTCCTTTGGGTAGCGCGCTAGTCGTTCTGGGCAGCTAGGTGTTCTTCGACTTCATGGGGGACAAGGTAGTCTTTGGAGACGACGACTTTTTTTATCGAGGTAGTTTCCCACAAAAATCCTCAGATACTTGAAGTGGCAGTTGGTAATACAGTCGTCAACAAGTCTTTCGTGAAGGACTTTTTCAACTATCAAAACTTTGTTGTTAGCTTTTCTAAGATGAGGTCAAGTCTATTTTTGAAGATAAAGTGATTCCAAATCAAAAGTCTATTGAGAAAACGAAAATTCGAGGTCGAATTTTTTCGAACTGAGGAAAAAAATGAAGATCAAGGTAAGGGTGTGGCAGGTTGACATAGTGAGTTGGCACATTCAATTAAGTCTAATTAGAGGCGTGAAAAAAGTCTATTAGTGGATTGTGGGTTCTTTATTTTATTTGGCGTAGTTAATTAGTGACTCTTAGTATGAAAAGAAACATACATGTTAAGTTTTTTACTAATATTAGTATTTTAGTAGGATTCAACTATTTAGTAATTTGTAAGCAAATAAATTAGTAGTCAATGGTTGCCAATGGTTGGGTCACGTTAGGCAATTATAGCAAGTAAATAACTATATATGCTACTTAGGAGTTTAATTAGGAATTGATAGATCGTTCAATTATGCTTATATATAAAGGCTTAATGTTTTGTATTTGTTGATGGATTTTGATTTGATTAATAAAAAAATTTAATTTCTGTTTAGAGAATTAAGAATTTAATTCTCGAGACCCTGAATTGATTGTGCGTGGATTGCATCACTGTCACGTTCCATTCTATAAATTGCTGTATTGCAAAATCACAAGGCATATATGGCCCGGTTGAAAGATTAAAATGTAGTTTTACTCTCTTCTTCTCAACCATGTATTTGAATTTTTTTGGGGAGTTTTTTTTTTTTATTTCGCTCGGAGGAGATATTTCAGATTTTTGTCCAAGTCTGTGCCTTGTTTTTAATTTGTGCGTGTATTGTGCTTGGAAGCTTTTTACACCCGATTATTTTATGAGACGGATCCCACCGATTATTTGTAGACTAATCTATTCCGAAATTGATGGCACTATATGATGCTTCTACAAATGAACTCAATTACATATCATTTATTGCGCATTTAATGTGTTTTGCATTAAATGTATTAGATCAATCATCATTTGATTGAAATCTCATAGTAATCCAATGGTGATATGTAGTACCCATGACATTGGTATATATTTGAACTTCATTATAAAACACCCATATATATATATATATATATATATATTTGCTCGGATAACCCACTTTAAGCACTTATTTGTAGGCTCTTAGGCCTTGTTTGGTTAGGAATGAAGTTAACTCCAGCGAGAACTGCAAATTATCTTTCAACTCACACTTAAAGGTGAGAGATATATCCTCCACCCCCTTAAATGAGTTATCTCACAAGAGTTTGTGGATAAAATCACCCTTCATTAATTACCTTTAAGTAATCACGTCCATCTTTTTTTGTTTGAAAGATATTTATATCAATTCATATATTTTATTATTTAAAAATTTACAATATTTTTAGTTTTAAGTTAAATCAAAAATTGTAAATTAGCAAAAACAAACCAAGGCCTTGAGGGACTTAATTGGTTGATTTGCTTTGATCATAAAGAGAAAAAGATTCGAGTTTGGAATCCATTCTCTTCCATGGATTCGAAAGATGTGATTTGCATATATGGACACCTAGCTATTGAAGTAGATTTCCTACATCGACTGCAAAGACCTTTATCAACAAAAAGGTTCAATGATATTGCATGACGTCTATTATCATGGAAAACTCTATGTCACTAATGAATTTGAACGGGTGTTTGTTTGTTAAGAAACCGTTCCTGCTCCTTGTCATTCTGATTAATTTTCATCTTCGTCTTGCCAAGGCCATAATGTTTGATTGATAACTCACATGTTAAGGAAACTATAGTAGTTGTTATATTTCCGTAGTTTAAGTATTTAGGAAGTTTCTATATTTTGGTATTTCGGTAGTTTAAGTAACTTTCCTTATTTTATGCTTTGTTCGATCAACTCTATAAATAAGAGCACCATATTGTACTCAATTTGTCCACATTAATGCAATATTCTTAGATTCTTCTTTGAAATCTATCGTCACACATCCTGCACGAATTAGATCGGAAGCAAGGAAATCAAACACTACTTGGTAGAAGTGAATGGAGACTTGACGCATGTTGTAAGGTTCTGAATTCTAGCTAGGTGACTATCCAAGAAATTTTTTTAGGATTTTAAAACTGGATTTCAGAAAAAGAAAATCGTGTGCTGTCACAAAGTCGGATTTAAAAGATCATTCGCTATTCTTAAGTAGCATCTGCTCTACCTCTGCCATGGTTTCTGAAAACAGTGGTTTAGTCTATTGTTTTAGAGTTGATTTCAAAGACAATGGTGAGATATCTTCTAATTGCAAGCTCATTGAGTATGATTACTTTAAAGAGAAACAAGATTTTTCAATTATTTTTGAAGCCCAAAATTGTAACTATGGTTACCAACATGGAACTCCACCTATGTTGTACACTATGTGCGCTACATAGCCGGTCCCAAGTCCGGATAAAGGAGGAGGGTTGCGATAGGTTGACAACAACACGTAAAACTTTTGTCACTTTCATGAAATGGATCAAACATATTAGATTGACTTGGTTAACAAAACTTTTCAATAAAATTTTAAAATCAAAACGGATGTCAATGGATTGGAGAAGAAGCACGCTTGTGTCAATCTTCAAAAACAAAGGAGACATTCAAAGTTGCTCAAACTATCGGGAATTAAACTTATGAGTCACACTATGAAACTTTGGGAGAGGATAATTGACAATAGGCTAAGGAGAGAAACAACAATATCAGAGAACCAATTTGGTTTCATGCCTGGGAGGTCAACTATGGAGGCGATTTTCCTTGTAAGACGATTGTTAGAAAAATATAGAGAAAATAAAAAAGATCTTCATATGGTATTCGTAGATTTAGAAAAAGCATATGATAGGGTCCCTAGAGATGTTCTTTGGTGGGTTCTAGAAAGAAAAAGAGTGCACGCTAGATACATAGACACTATTAAGGATATGTATGATGGAGTAGTAACGAGTATAAAGACATTTGGAGGAGCTACAAAGAATTTCCCATTACGATAGGACTACATCAAGGATCGGCTCTAAGCCCATATCTATTTACTTTAGTTATAGATGAACTAACTAGACATATTCAAGAGGATATACCATGGTGTATGCTATTTGCAGATGATATTGTCTTAGTGGATGAAACTAAAGATGGAGTGAATAGGAAATTAGAACTCTGGAGGAATACATTAGAATCTAAAGGCTTTAAGTTGAGTAGGACGAAAACCGAATACATGCACTGTGAGTTTAGAAACACTAGACATCGAGATGACGGAGTGGTAAAATTAGGGGAAATAGAAGTTCCTAAGGTAAACCACTTTAGGTATCTAGGATCAATCATACAAAATGATGGTAACATTGAGAATGATGTCACACATAGAATTCAAGTTTGGATGGAAGAAATGGCGAGTGCAACAGGGGGTGATTTGTGATCGAAATGTTCCTACTAAGTTAAAAGGAAAATTTTATAGGACCGCAATTAGGCCATCTATGCTCTATGGAAGTGAATGTTGGGCGGTAAAGCAACAACAATTACATAAAATGAACGTAGAGAAATGAGGATGCTTAGGTGGATGTGTGGTAAAACTCGTAAAGATAGAATAAGAAATATAGAAATTCAAAAACAAGTAGGAGTAGCACCAATTGATACAAAGATTAGGGAAGGGCGGTTGCGGTGGTTTGGTCACCTGCAAAGACGACCTACAAATGCCCAAACTAGAAAACTTGACTCAATAGAAACTGTAGAAATTCGACGAGGTAGGGGCATACCAAAGTTAACATGGGATGCATTAATTAGGAGGGATTTGAATGGTTTGGAAAGCTCACCATCGGTTGCACTTAATCGAGCACAATGGAAAAGTTTGATCCATGTAGCCACCCTGGTTAATTTGGGATCGAGGCTATGTTGTTGTTTGTTGTTGTTGGTTACCAACCTGGCAACCTCCTAGCTGGATTACCCCGTGACACAAATTATTGTTGAAACAATTTGACGTGAAAGATGCATGTTTAATGTCTTCTCTCTATTTTTTATTTTTTCTTTTTTTGTGACCATATACACTCTAGATTGTCTTCTTATATACTAGTTTTACTTTATATGTGTACATTGTCATGAGATCCATGCACGACTATTATATATAGATTTTGCATCAAGAGATTAACAAGTACTAAAAGAGAAATTCTAATAGTTAATCAAAGATCTCAAGGTCATTTTGTACGTATAAAAGGAAAAAATACAAAAGCATTTGTACTCGTATAAGGATAAAAAACATGATAAATTTTTTTGAGAAAAAAAAAACGATATTGATTCTAAAGGGTTCTTTCTTTTCAAATACTATGTCGTCAACGACGTCCAGGAAAGTAGAAGTCCAGCATGTGTATCTAGAATGTAATTAAAGTGCTGATATCTTAGCAAATCTTGACCATGTGACATGAACATTGTTATTCGCAAGTTGCTTACATGAAGAGAATATATATTGTAGTAGGAAAAATTATTAATTAATAAAATTGCCAACATATAATATGTTATGGTAAGTGTTGGAAGATCAAGTGAGAGTGACACGTACACACACATATCAAATTCTAGGGTTCAAGCAACTATATATCTAAAAGATTAAGCATTCCTACGTATCAAAATCTGGGGTTCAAGCATTCAACCCTTACAAGCCCTATTGACCGTCATTCCTAATAAGTCATGGAGGTTGGACACACGAGCCAATAGGTCAATTCCTTGATTCATTACAATGATTATTTTGAAGGGTTTCATCATCAATAAATAAATTGTTTATGAGATCTCATTTCACCTTTTCTCTTCTATTAATTTATGTAAAACCATAATTAACAAAAAAAAAAAAAAAAAAAAAAAAAAACGTTAAGCATGCTTATTGTTATGGAGAGAACAACATAAAGCTTGTAATTGTTTTAAAAGAAACAATAACTCCACGCCCTTGCTTGTACGGAGTTGTCAATTGGAATACAAAATTAATAAAGAAAAATAGTTAAATATAAGCCAATTGCTATCATACAGCCTAATGTTCAGATGATACCCCATCTGCCCCACCAGTTAAGTCATCTTGAGTTGGCCTCTCTGCAAGCGGAATGGTGCGCGTAATCCTTAAGAGATCTTAACTTTTGACTTGATTTACACTATTGACAAAAATATTACAAAATCTAACATACTTCTTAAATTTTAACAATTTAACATCCTTTACTAATGTGACGTTTTAACTTGGCAAATATTTGAAAAGCGTGTTTTGAAAACACGCCTTAAATGTAAAAGTTGCAACATATATAGAAATCGTTTCAAAACTCGTATTTCCTCCCAACAAGAAAAAATAAGCTAGTCAATCAAAACCTTCACATAAAAGCAAAATTGAAGAAATTCAAAACAGATTATTATTCAACTTGCGATGTCGGAAGGAATTGTGACGCAACGGAGATCTTCTAAACCAGTTGAACGAATCCACGAACAACTCGATCTAGGTCAGAACTTAAGCCAAAGTTCAAAAATTCTTTTATTCCAGCCAAAAAACTGCGAATTACATCCAATAGGTCGCTTAAATAGCGAAACCCTAAAATTTGCCAAAAATAGTAAAAAGTTCAAAAAGCCATAAAAGCCCTAAACCTGGAAACTAGACGAAAAATAGAAACAAATGCCGCAAACGGCAATAAAAATGAAAATTCCTAATGAAAGTTATAAGCTAAACAAAACTTTCCTAAAATAGCAAAATTACCGTTTCGGAGGGCTTAAACGATGGAATTTCGCCAAAACGCCGAAACTCAAACGCATGCCCCAGAACGCCGAAACTCAAACGCCCGAACTTCACCGAAATTACCAAAATGTCATCATGTCATATCTTTCCATCATATTTTTCAAGAATTTGCAAGCTAATTCTTGGACTTCATCATTCTCCCCATGGTGGACGAATTCGCCCTCGAATTGTCATCATCGACGTATCCCCATAATAGGGAACAAGATGCTTGACATTAAATACATCACTGTAAAGTGCGAATGTGACTTGGCAACTTCAATATGTAAGCATTGTGATTAATTCTCTCAAGAACCTCCACATGACCAATCTTCCGAACCGACAATTTGTTGTAATCACCAACAGAGAACCAGGTCTTTAGTGAGAATCGCCCACACAAAGTCACCCACTTCAAACTCCACGTGACGCTTTTCCAATCGCATATTGTTTGTACTTGTCACCGCTTCTTCGCAAGTTATCTTTGACATATTGATGAATCTCTTGCACCCACTAACAAAGTCTTCGCCTTGCCATGCCATCTAGTCTTACTTGGCACCGGTACAGATCAAGAGGACCTCGAGGTAGTACCGAATACACAACCCGAAAAGGACTAAACCCAATACTTCGATTAACAAAGCATGGTTGTGTGCAAATTCCGCTCGGCTCAACTTGAAGTCCCAACTCCCGACATTCTCACCCACTAAGCTCCTCAAAAGATTGCCTAACAAACGGTTGCAACTTGATCGCCGCCCATCTGTTTGCGGATGATAAGCACCGCTAAATTTCGATTGCGTGTTCACCATAGCCCACAAACCGCGCCAAAAATGGCTAAGGAATCGGTGTCCCGATCTGAAATAATCGAGGTAGGAAGGCCATGCAATCTATACACATCCCGAAAGAACAGTGAGCCACCTTTACAACATCGGTGGTCTTCTTACATGGGATGAAGTGAACCATCTTGGAAAAACGGTTAACCACCACAAAAATAGAGTCATTTCCCCATTGTGTTCTAGGCAACCCCAAAGACGAAATCCTTGCTAATATCAACCCATGGTTGTTCCGGAATGGGCAAAGGCATTTATAGACAAAGCATTAGTTGCGGTACCCTTCGAAAGTCGGCAAGTCCCAAGACCATTCGCACATATATCGTCCACTTCCTTGCGAATGGTAGGCCAAAAGTAAGAGGCTGCACCCGCACCACCGCAAAGTGCGATCACGCCCAACATGTCCCTCTCCATGCAACTCTCTAATAATCGCAATCTCAGCCGCAATTAGGAATGCAAAGCTGGTTGCCCCGAAATAAGAAACCCTCATGGAGTGTGTAATCGCACGCTCCCACTCCGCACCTTCTCCACAATAGTAGCAAAGAAAGGATCGTAGTAAACAAATCAAAGAAGGATGAAAACCTGTGTACCTCAATGGTCATGCGCTCAACAAACTTTTTCGTCTCGCTCAGGGCATCGCAACTCGTTGGTCACACTTGACTTGTGTTTCACCACAAAAGTAAAACGCTCCAAATAGGCCACCCAGAAGCATGTCCGGCCGAGACCTTGTTCGCCCATGTAAGTGTCGCAATGCATCATGGTCTCGTAAACAAGACGAACTCTCTGTGGAAAAGATAATGTCGCCAATGTTTCACGCTTATACCATCGCATAGAACTCCACATCGTATGTGTTATACCTCAACTTCGCCCTGACAACTTCTCACCGAAATATGCAACATGCCTATTATTTTGACTCAAGACATACTGCAATGCCTACCTTGGATGCATCAATCTGTGCAACTCAAAAGGTAGGTGAAAATCGGCAACACCGAATGGGGGCGTGGTTAACCGTACCTTGATAAGTTGGAATGCTTCATCTCGCCTCGTTGCTCCACCCAAACTTCACGCCCTTCATACCTCCGTAATTGGGGCCATGATACTTGAAGTGTGGAATGAACCGCCCGTAAAAGGAAGCCAACCCATGAAAGCTCGCGAACCTCCGTGACGGTGGTGGGTCTAGCCAAGTGCGGATGGCTTCTACTTTAGACTCATCAACCCGCAACCCTTCTCCGAAATGACATAACCTAAGAAAAGGACATTCGGTGTCAAAAATGAGCACTTTTTCATCGCAACATAAAATTTCTCTCTGCGCAAGATAGTCGAACATCTCGCACGCGCGCTTGGAGGTGTTCCTCCTCGTTAATCGTATATCAATATATCATCAAAATATACCACAACACACTTGCCTATCAAAGGTCTCAAGCTCCGGTTCATGACTCTCATGAAGGTGATAGGTGCATTTGACAACCCAAACGGCATGACTAACCACTCATACTGACCTCTCCCTGGTTTTAAAAGCGATCTTCCACTCATCCCCAACTCTAATGCGAACGGTGGTACCCACTCTTCAAATCCAGTTTTGTAAAAATTTTGCTCCACTCAATTGGTCAAGTAAATCATCCAAGCGAGGGATAGGAAAGCAATACCGACAAGTAATCTTGTTGATTGCTCATCGTCCACACACATCCGCCAGAGCCATCTTTATTCGGTGTAAGGAGGGGGGCATCGCACACGGACTCGGACTTTCACGGATGAATCCCTTCGCCAATAACTCTTCAACTGTCTGCGCAACTCCTCATGCTCACTGGGACTCATTCGGTAGTGTGTTCTATTAGGTAGTGACGCACTGTGTTCAAGGTCAATCTCGATGTCGAATATCACGCAATGGTGGCGATCCTTCTCGCATCTCATCGGGAAAACATCACAAAAACTCCTTCACAATAGGAATTGCAGCTTCAAGAACATCAACATCTCCATCTACCTCATTTCCCATCAAGATGTAAACTACCTCGTAATCTCGTAATGCATCTTCAAATCTTGTCAAAGACAACAAGTCGCTAGATTCTTTAGTAGGCTTAACTTCCTCAGGATCCTTAGCGGGTACTAGCACAATCTTCACTCCCTTGAACATAAGGATGTATTTATTGGTTCTCGCCATCATGCACAACTCACATGTCAAATCGTCAAGGACGTCCGTGAACAAGTGGCAAGCATCCTTAGCCACAACATCACACCAGATCGAATCCTCTTGTAGTTAGCACCAATAGAAAAAGTCACCAAGGCGCGCTTCGACACCTTCACCTCACCACCTTTCTTCACCAAGCTAGCTTGTAGGGCCTTGGGTGTTGTTCGATTGCAAGGCCCAACTTCGAACCGCTTCAATCGAGACGATATTCTCGCAATCGCTCGCATCAATCATGAACCCGCACACTCGCCTAAGATGGTACACTGGATCGAAAGATGTTATTCCGCGCCCACTCATCATCGCCGACGACTTTATGAGTCATACAAGAACGCCTCACAACCAAGGCAAGTACCCACATTTCCAAATCACGATCTCCTCTTCTATGTTGTCGAAGTATCAAAGTCGGTTCTGCAGTGATGTTGGCCTCTTCCCTTCGTCTTCCTCTTCGTTCTCAATAAAGAGAGCCTTCTTCCATTTACATTCGACTTCCTGTGACCAACTTCACCACAACCGAAGCATTTAATCCCACTAGTGCTAGGTCCTGTTCATGCGACTAGCAGGGTTAATTGCACGGTATTACCTCAAAGATTGGTCGTCCTAACACTAACATTATCGGAAGCATTACTCACACCCCGACGCTATTGTTTCTCCACCAACAATGCTCGCCGGTGTGATGCAGATAGGAAGCCGGATCAAACATGTTGACGACATCTTGGATCTCGCACCCTCATCCACCAATATACCGCGACACTAATTGGTCGTTAGTCTCCCCGTATTCGTTTCTAGCGACTAAGCGATAAAACTCGAGTAGTGTAATCATCTACTAACTTTGCCCCTTGTCTCGATTCGCAACCTCGATACATAAGGCGTTGGAAATTGTAAGGCAAGAACTCGGCCGTAAGTAAGTGCTTTTTCATCTTCTCCCACGAGGTGATCTTCGCCTTTCCATTCCTATTCCGCATCAACTTCTGTTGCTGTTGCCACCAAGCCGTGGCCCCTGTTGCGGAATGCTGTCGCAACCAGATTGCACATGCTTGCCTTTCGGGCACACCTTTGAATTCTAGGACTTCTTCAACCGACGCCGCCTACCCAAGAATTCTTCCGGTTGAAGGGTGACATGGAATTCGGGACCTCCGTCTTCATCCCAAACTCCTACCGCTCGCGATTATCCTCAATCGCACGCAAAGCATGTAGCGCCTCTCGGTGCCTCAACATACTCATCCTCCCCCGGTAGAAGAATCTCCTCGATTCATCACCAACAGTTCCCTTCGATGGTTACGGACACGATCCATATTCTCGACCCAACAACCGATCGATTCTCGCGAGTTAATTGTTCTACCACCGCGCCCATGTGATCTCCACGCCGTTTCCAATCAACCCATGCCCCCGAACGCCGAAACTCAAACGCCCGAACTTCACCGAAATTACCAAAATGCCATCCCGTCATATCTTTCCATCATATTTTTCCAAGAATTTGCAAGCTAATTCTTGGACTTCATCAAATTGTTATTTTTTTGTCACAACCAAACAAATCAAATGAGCTTCAAAAAAAGGACTTGGGTAAATAATTAGAGAAAATGGATCAAAGGATGTGTAAGTTTGGTGTCATATTATGTTATGATGAATGGTAATTAAACCAAGGAAAAAGTTCAAAGCTTCAAGATGCTTGAGGCAAGGGGATACATTGTTGTTCCCCTTTATTTTTAATGTTGTGGCTGATGTATTTGGAGGAATGATTGATGCTACAAAATTTGACAGACTTGATCATTGTTTTGAGGTGGAAAGTAATAAAATTAATGTTTCTCATCTTCAATTTGAGGACAATACTTTTTTTACTTTTGGAGAACAAGGAACGTGAACATAGAGATTTGAACATGAAGCTTTCTGCACTACTTTTGGAGAACAAGGAACGTTAAGATCGAGAATTTAACATGAAGCTTTCTGCACCACTGGACATAAGATTTAACTGATCAAAGTGTATGCGACGCATGGCAAATGCGTCAAAATAAATAATCCCGATGAGATTACTAATGACCACAAAAACTCCAGTAGTGGCAAGCACGGGGTTGATTCACGAAGACCAAATTTCTAACCTAAGCTAATGAATAAGAAAGTAAATCGGGGGAAGGGGGATTCGTAAAAATGTTCTCATAAGTTCACTAAAAGCAAGAAATAAAATAATATGTAAATAAATCAATCAGGAAAAACAACCTAAACAATCGGTATCACAAACTTCCACATTTTGACATAATTATACATATTATCATCAACTTAAATAAAGCATGCAATTCAAAGCAATTTAGTGTAGCTATAAATCCGGCAATGTACGCGGGTCCTCGCACTTCCTTATCTCGATGGTCAAGGTATGACAATGACCATTTCTCTAGTGAAACACACAACCCTATACTCAAACAAATTGGGTTTAATGCATTGATCGCAATGGGCTTTGTGAAGGCACAACACCTAGACAACCGAATCACTAGTGTGTCCAATTTAGCCTAGATCCCTAAGGTATTCAACCGGTCCCAAAATAGGCTAATCAATTGGTATGATTAATTGCCACTAGTGTGGTCTTATTGCATAAGGTCGGATGCTTACAACTCATTAGCAAATGAATCAAGGTTTAAATATGAATTTAACCTCAATTATTCAAACTACAACAAAGGGAATAAAATACTACAAAAAACAATTTAAATAAATCAAAGTATATCTTACATATGTTTATGCCAAAAAGGTAGTTCGCTCCACCGCTGGTCTAGATTAACGAAGTTAGCCAGATCAGACATATTGCTTGAAAACTTCATCAAAATCCAAAGAGATAACAAAAAAATAATAGTGTTTGGAGAAGAAAAAAGAAAATAGCAATGTGTGGCCATCCAAAGATCCAAAGTGGGTTCTCCAAAAAACAATACATAAGTCTAATATAAAAACACCTTCTAATTTGTTCTCCAGAACAAAGGGAATTGGAGATTGGGGGTTTGGATCGTGACACGTGCACCGAGGAATATCTGAGGGCTGTTGTGCGTTTTCTGCAAGTTCTGCCACGTGTTCGACGCTTATTGGTGCGTCTGTTTGTTGCGATGATGTGGCAGGCAATGATTGGAGGAGGGAGCTGACGTAAAGGACCTGCTGGCTAAGGAGACGCTGCCACGTGGCGCTGCCATGTGAGGAGAAACTCACACGACTCGTGCGAATACTTGAGAGAGAGCACGACACGGATATGACGGCCCCAACGTCTAAACAGGGCACCGCCCGCCTAATCGCGTAATCAAGCCTTAATCCTAATCACATAAGACTTAATTACGTATTAGTCACCTTTCGTCCCTATATTCCTCCAAATCTATGTACCGATATATTCAATTTAAAGTTAATTCAAATTCCATTATCATTTTTTATTTGATTTCATATTAATAAGTAATTGAAAGATTATGCGAAAACTGTGATTATTCAAAATTCCTAAGTGTGGAAAACCAGGAAAATACAAAGATCACATGCATGTATATATATATATATATATACATAATTATTCACTCAACCCAAAATGTACGGGAAAGACATAAATAGTAGAATACAACAAAAGTCGAGTCGTACAAAATGAGTGAGGAGAGTCGCCGAATCGCTCGTGGAAGTCGCCGATCTTCTCCTTCCCCGGTCTCTGTCGCTGCTGACGGACCTACACCCACCGTCACAAACTAGACGGTGAGTATAGTAATATTTAAGTAATAACTCGGAGAATTATATGCCACATTTTCAAAATAAACGAATGGTATTTAAAAGCATAAAGTGGCGAAATAAATTGCCGAATCAAGTAATGCAAGTAAATACCACGATTAAAGATGTAGAGACAGACACAAAGCTAAGTCGAGATGATCTACGTCCGGTCGAAGTGAGAACTATCACCTAACCTTTCCCACTATTATATGGAGTTGTTTTCAACATATTTCACACAAATAGCGGAGCCGCGCTCTACGCTTATACAACATCAATCTCATGTTTGCCGACCACCCCAAGTTCTATAACTCGTGTGTCGCGCAAGTGTAGTGGTGAGTCTTTGAAACCCCGGTAGATCCATGTCCTCGTGAACCGCGCATCTCTCGTGCAATGGACACTAGATAATCCCTACTTTAATTTCAAAGACAAATAATGCCAATGTTCTAGGAATCCAAAACAAGTTAGGCTACAATGCCCAAAGAAAATCAAATACAAGTCCAAGTAAATCCAAATTATCCTAGTAGCATGTTTTTCATCAATTCTTTTCAAAATGACATCAAGAGTAGGAATCGAGTCAATGAAACAATTCACAAGGCATCGTGTCATAATATTCAATCATAAATAGATACAAGAACAACATGATGTGAGATTTCAAGTAGCAATGTCTACCAATAGACCAATAAATCAATAAAGGTGAATGAAATGAAATATAAAATTCTCACGAGCTTGTACTTACAATTCACACGCTTGTCCTAGTCTATTCGTTCCCTTGACACTTTGAAATGCGTACCCAAACTCCCGAGTTCTCCCCTTAGTTCCCTAACATTCAATAATTTATCGATTTAGGCCAAATCGAATTCAAGACCAATTTCTTAATTTTTAGGCCAATCCGCCCATTTTGCGCTTTTCGAGGTACGAAACCCGTAAAAGTATCGTCCGAAATTCCAAATATTTTATTTTTTAAAGAAATTCATTAATTTCTATTTATTTTGTCGAAATAAAATTTTTCTAAATTTTTCCCTAATTTTCGGAGTTTTTTCCAATTTTTTTCTTTCTTTTTCTTTTTCTTTTTTTTTTTTTTTCTCTTTTTTTTTTTTTTTTTAATGGGCCGAGCTCGGCCTTGGCCCCCGGCCCGACCCAACAAGGGAAAGGGGTGCACACGTACGGCCGTGCGTGTGCCCTTTCTTCATAAACGAACCAGGGACTCCCTGGTTCGTTGATGGAAAAAAATTTTTTCTTCACGAGCCGGGGTTGGAAATCCAACCCCAACTCGTTTGGGAGGGGAGACGACTCTTCCGAGTCGTTTCCTTCCTCGGACAAGCTGCGTTGGCGGTTCGACCGAGCTCCCGAGCCCCCTCGCCAACAACAAACAACATCAATTGAATAACACCACACTCACCTTGATCTTCTCTGGTTTCTCTCCTTTTCCTCATCTCCTACACCAAAGAACTCTCTCTTCTCTTTTCTCCTCCCGATTTATGTGAGGATAAGGAACCAATACATTGACTTATATACACATTGGACTATAGTGATTTGTTTAAATGTTAGCCTTTTGATCATGATGTGCACACTTGTCTCGAGGCTCATCTCATGGACCACATTGTCCCATTTGTCCCCCAAGTCAATTGTAAGTGACTCAACAAGTTGACACTTGCCCTTTTGATGGGTTAACGCGTGTCTCGATGCACATCTAATGAACCCTGTTTTATTTACACTAACTACGAGTCATTTAACTCTTAGCTAAATGTGGCCACATTAAAGCCACTTATTACCCAATATAAATTCACATTTTATTCACATAACTTAAACTTACCCCAATATGTCGCTATCTCGATCCCACGTTGACACGCGACTCGAGGTACGTCCCCGCCGTCTCGATACCTATACACCCATATAAAATTGACTTAATAGTCTACACATATACAATACGCTAGGCATACATCACAACAAATATAAAATGTACTTTGGCCCTTGCCTCGGTCAATGTACATATCACGATGTGGGTCCCACGCACGAGTCGTTGAGCCTATGTAAGGACATAAACACGGTTAGAAATTTCGTGCCGTTACAACGGATCCCAAAGACGATCCTACGGGTGCTAAAGCGAGGAGGACACTGTTCTGATGACACGCTGGACGAATGGAAGGCAGACACGTGGCAGCTGGTGTTGGAGGAGAGGAAAATCGCACAGACGTGCGAAGGCGTGGGAGAACTCAACAGAGCGGATCTCGAGGCCGTCCAACAGCAGTTGGTGCATGAGCGGCTTGAGTATCTCACTTCCTGCGTTAATCTCTCTCTAAATCAACTTTGAAGCATGCATCTCGAGGCTTATCCCCTAGTAGTTGTTCACACTGCATACAAATACACTATTTCTCACAGTTTTTAACCCGTGATTCAGCCACGCACTCCAAAAGCCCTAAAAATAACAAATAAGGACAATTAGGCCAATATTTTGGAGACTCAACAATAAAAAATATATAAATAAATTATATAATATCACGCAATTAACGACTTATCAAATGCCCCCAAATTTAGGACTTTGCACGTCCCGAGCAAAGGTGTAAATGACAAACACACAAATAAACTAGACTACTAATATAGCTATGCACTGACTCAACTAATCATACATCCGATTTAGAATTCATGGAGTTCCTTTAGTTTATATTGTCGCCAAGTTAACAAGCTACTCAGGAAATTTCGGAGTTATGATATGTCAAGAACCGCAACCCAAACACAATTAAGATCACACTTTAAAGACATAGATTTAGTCGAAACAAAGGCCATCAACTACTCACGAGTTTTCTTAGTCTATACATTCAAGCACGCAAGTTTACAATCTCTGCAAAAATAGCGCATCAACGCTCGAAAGTACCATACATAGGAAATGCAACCACACTCTCCACTATTATAGACTTAGCACCAATGAGAATTAATATGACATTAATAGGCTGTAACATGGCTAGGATAGGGTGCCAAGGAAATGATATAAGGGATATACGAAACATTGGAAAACTATAATTTAGACTATTAAATGATTCCCTGAGAACATGAATGTGACTTATACTGCAATTGAATTCATTTTTCATTCAATACGTATAGTCCTCACCTTTTTCCAACCACCTGACTCCCAGCTCCATTTTCTGTAGATGTCGTTTTAGTTAGGAATCTCTAATCATGACTTTCCCTTTTTTTTAGGCATATAAACAATTTTTTTCTAATTCTTTTCTCCTCATGTTTCTTTTCAAAGATTTCAAGTTTAAGACTAATTTCCAACTAGGTAAAGGGTGTATCAGGCTATGTCTATGGGCTCAACATTAGGTATAGAAGAAATAAATGTTGGGTTGGCTCAAAATGGGTTAGCTAGGAGAATTACTTTAGGTGGGCTAAAGGCTAAAGGTTTTCATTCAAAAATGACCAAAGTTATTTTCCCAAAAGTGTTTCAGTTATAGGAATTTAGCTTCGAGTGGGTTACATCCTCGTTCTAGCACACCCTAGAAATCTGACTTGCGCAGTTTTGAACGTCTGCCCCATTTGGTATCTAGCACAAGGCTTAAGCATCATACTAAGTCCCTAACCATGAAATCATAAAAATGCCGGACTACAGGCTCGAGTGAATGTTTTTCCTAGTTTCCCCTAAGTTTCAAGTAAAAAAGACAACCATAGTGTACTCATCCACAACTAAAGGCATGAAACAAAATCTCGGGTGACTCTAAAAAATATAAAAATGAAAACTACACTAATACATGCATGAAAATGCATCAACTCCTGATGAAATGAGAAAGAGAAATATGAAGGGAAAAGAAATGGAAGAAATGAATGAATAAGAGATACTAAACACCACCATTACCATCCGAAAACCGCATATGATCGCATATAATTGAAAAAATTTAAACGACATCACATACGGTCTTTCGCACAAAAACCCATCCAACTCAATCCACAAATCCTAAAGTACCCTCAAACTTATTCCAAATCTTGTCCTCAATGTTCAAAACAAGTCAAGAAGTGCACATGAAACACACACAAGATGGTGAAAGAACATGATAGATATAGAAGTAAGGAAATGAAACAAGATCATGCATAAGACCGACGTAAATCCCTAGATCTACAAACAAAAAGTAAACTAAATAAAGATGTGTAACCTTACCAAATCTCGGTGTGACTAACCGAGGGTATAGAACAATGAGGTGAGCCGCAAGAGCGATATCGGGCTCTCAAAATCCTCGCGCACTATACGAGAGGTCGCAAGCACACGTAAAAAGTCACCAAAGAGACAATGAAAAGAATACCATAAAAATATTAAAATAGAAAATCAAAAAGAAAAGGGATAGAAGCTTGGGGTGCCTCCCAAGAGCGCATTTTTTAACGGTGTTGGCTCGACTCAGTTTGACTCTCTCTAAGTTAAAGTACTCTACAACTGCTAGAGTCTCACTCTCGATCTCATGCTGTGGGAAGTTCTCGTAAAACAGCTTAAGTCGGTGCCCATTCACTTTGAAAACTTTTCCTGTATCTGTGCTCTTGATCTCAACTACACCATGTCCAAAAACGTCAGTAACAACAAAAGGTCCGAGCCATCGTGACCTTAACTTCCCTGAGTGGAGAATTAATCTGGAATTATAAAGCAAGATCTTTTGACCGAATGTGAAAGTTTTGCGAGATAAGTTGCGATCGTGGAACGCCTTGGTTTTATCTTTGTAGATTTGAGCGGACTCGTAGGCATCGTTCCAAATCTCCTCCAATTCTTGGAGTTCCAACTTTCTTCATTCTCCAGCGCATCGAGTTCCATGTTGAGCTGTTTGATGGCCCATAATGATTTATGCTCCAACTCGACCGGCAAATGGCAAGATTTGTCGAAGACTAACCGATACGGTGACATTTCGATTGACATTTTATTCGTTGTTCGATAAGCCTATATCGCGTTGTCAAGGCGCATGCTCCAGTCCTTCCACGATGGATTTACGATCTTCTTCAAAATGGATTTAATCTCTCTATTTGACACATTCGCTTGGACACTCGTTTGAGGATGGTAGCCCATAGACATGCGGTGTGTAACATTATAATTGCGCAAGAGATTTTCAACCATATGGTTGCTGAAATGGGTACCTCGACCACTAATCAAAGCACGTAGAGCTCCAAAAGTAGAAAAAATTCGTGATTTAAAGAAATCGCATACCACTGAGGAGTCATTAGTGTGAGTGGCTTTAACTTCCACTTATTTGGACATGTAATCCACCGCTAGTAAGATATAAAGAAAACCATGTGACGATAGAAATTGTCCCATGAAATTGATCCCCAAAACATTGAAAATTTAGCAGAATTGGATCGAGGTTAGTGGCATTTGATCTCGGTGACCCAAGGTACCGGTCGATTGACATATAACACAGGTCCTGACATTTAGATATGAGTCGTAAAAAATGGTAGGCCAGTAGAACCTACTCTTCAAGAAATTCATAGCTGTCCAACATGGACCGAAATGGCCGCCTCATGCGTATAAGCGACAGAATGCCAAGATAGATTGTGTCTCAGTTTGGGAGACACACTGACGAATTACCTGGTATGAGCAACACTTCCACAATTATGGGTCATCCCAAACATAGTGTTTAGAGTCGCTCCGGATTTTATCCTTTTGGGCTTGCGTAAGGTAAGGCGAATACTTTCGTGTAACGAGGTAGTTAACCAAATCTGCGAACCAATGGAGTTCATTAGAGACGGCTAAGAGATGTTCATTAGGGAAATCATCTCGAAGCGGGCCATATGCTTCACCATTCTCGATGCGGCTGAGATGGTCAGCAACAATATTTTCAACACCACTTTTGTCTTTAATTTCGATATCAAACTCTTGTAACAAGAGTATCGATCGAATGAGACGATGTTTAGCTTCTTTTTTTTCCATTAAGTACTTTAAGGTTGAATGGTCGAAATAGACGACCACCTTAGTACCTAAGATATAAGGCCGAAATTTCTCCAAAGCGAATACGATAGCTAGAAGCTCTTTTTAGGTGTGTGGTGTAATTCGGTTGGGCAGGATCAGGAGTTCGGGAGGCGTAGTATATGACAATGCCTGACTCGTTGCCTAAGCACAACACCCACAGCGTAGTTACCGGCATCGCACATGATCTCAAAAGGTAGCTCCCAGTTGGGAGCTTGAATCACAGGAGTAGAGATGAGAGAGTCTTTGAGTGCATCAAATGCACTCTTACATGTCTTGTCGAGATTAAAAGACACGTCCTTCTGAAGAATGCGACATATGGTTGTGCAATTTTGGAGAAATCCTTGATGAAACGTCGATAAAAACCAACGTGGCCAAGAAATGATCGGATTTCTCGCACAGTCATAGGGTAAGGCAATTTTTGAATTACTTCAATTTTTGTCGAGTCTACCTCCATACCCCTAGCAGAAACAATGTGGCCCATGATAAGACCTTGATCCATTATGAAGTGGCATTTCTCATAATTGAGGACTAAGTTCTTCTCGATACATCGGTGAAGGACCTTAGTTAGTTGACTAAGACAAAGATCGAATGAATCGTCGTAAATGGTGAAATCATCCATGAATACTTCAATGAAGTGCTCAATGAAGTAAGAGAATATGCTCATCATACACCTTTGAAAAGTAGCAGGTGCATTGCACAGCCCTAAGGGCATGCGCTGATAAGCAAAGGTAACAAAAGGAGAGGTAAAAGTGGGCTTCTCTTGATCCTCATGTGCTACAGGAATCTGGTGAAAACTAGAGTATCCATCCAAGCAGCAGTAATGCGACATGCCTCTTAATCGCTCTAACATCTAATCGATGAAAGGCAATGGGAAGTGGTCTTTCCGATTAGAAGCATTAAGCTTCATGTAATCGATGCAAACCCGCCATCCGTTTTGGACACGAGCTGGGACTAACTAACCTCGTGAGTTTGTGACCAATGTGATCCCCGTTTTCTTGGGAACCACCTGAACGGGACTGGCCTACTTGCTATCGATGATTAAGTAGATCATCCCACCGTCAAGGAGCATCAGAATCTCCTTTTTTAACTACTTCTATCATCGATGGGTTCAGTCTCCGCTGTGCTTCACGTAAAGGTTCAGACCCTTCTTTCATATGTATCCGATGCATACATATGGAAGGGTTAATACCTTGATGTCAGCAATCGTCCACCCTAAAGCTTATTTGATGTGGAAGGCCTGCAAGTCGATTTCGCAGATGAGAGAACGAGCACGTAGGTTGTTTTTACAGCTGTGGTGGTTTAGATTTGGGTGTTCATCAAATTTGTGTTTGTAAGGTTAGAATTTTGGTGTTTTTCAATGTTATTCTTGAAGTTTGTTATTTGTATGCATTTTTTTTGTGAAATGGGTGGAAATGTTAGGGCATTTCGTGCCATTGTTCTGCTCGTCTCTGGTTCAGTGACACATGACCGAATAGATGCATTTAGCTCGGTCATAGGTGACCGAACAAAGACAGAGTGTTTGGATTTATGATACCACCATGTTATACATCACTCAATTTGTTTTGGTTGTTGTGTATGCCTTTGTTGTTGTTTGTGGTCAAATTTTAGTGTACGGTTGTGTGGGAAATATGGTGGACTCTACTTCATTGTTTGATTCGGTTGGGTGTGACCAAACAAAGTAATGTTTGTTCGGTCATATCCCACCGAGCAAGTAGGGTATTTTGTTGTGTAAAAATATTATGGGTTTTGTTCGATATTGCCCAACCGAATAAATCAATTCAGCTCAGACATTCACCACTGAACTAAATTTATTTGCTTGGTCACGCCTAGCCGGATAGTTAGTGTTTGTTCGGTTAGTATCCACCAAACAGACCCTTTTTTAGGTAAAAAATATTATGTGATTATATATTGATATATGAATGATTGTGTATTGATTTGGGGTTATATTTGCGTTACTTTCTTATAGGTATGGCTCGTACTAAGACCACTAGTGGAGATGATACTTATGCCCCGAAGGGCGACCATCTTGGCCAGAGAGCTCAGACTGCTTCTAATAGGAAATCAAAGGAGTTGTCACAAGCTCAAGCTGATGATGTCGATGAGGGATCCGGAGCACAGGCCTCAGACGTACAAGGGAGGGAACTGTCTGTTCACAAGACCCCCATGCCTCAAGCAGAATCTTCTTCATTGGATTCAAGCGAAGAAGATAGGGAACAAGCCGTTCGGGAAAAGATTCCACTGAACAAGTGAAGAAGATAATGCATCAGAAGATGGAGATGAAAAAGATGAAAGTGAAAGAAATGAGGAAGGGGAGAGTGAAGAGCAAGAAGAAGAAGAGGAAGAGGAATACGAAGAAGATAAAAATGAAGATGAAGACGAAGATGAGGATGTACATGAACAAGTGGTGAAAGAAATAGGAAGTGGTAAGGGCCATGGTAGTAAGGCCAAGGCTTCAACTTCAGGGAACAAGTCTGTCCAAAAGCCAGAGATGACGACTCTTCAACGCCTTTTTAGTGTGCTATCAAATAGAAGTGTATTGAAGAGTTTTAACTATCACGTCGCCGCAGCCATTTGGAACAACAAGGTATTTATTTGTTCAATTTATAATACAAATTAATTTGGTTATGCGTAGTTTCAATAGTTCTATTAGTTTAAACATTTAATTTTTGATTTTTCAGGAACGTCCTTTGCTTAGATGCATCAATCAAGGTGCCCAGTTGGCAAGATGGTATTTGAGTAAGTGTCACCGAGATGCAGCTGGGCTTAATAGGATCATTCAGGCGTCTGGGCTGAGTGCACTCACCCAGTGCTCATACGGGAAGGCACACAAGACGCTCATATCTGCCTTCGTAGAGAGATGGCAGACAGAGACCAACACATTTCACCTCTTGTTTGGTGAAATGTCGATTACAATGGAGGATATTAGCATGCTATTGCAAATTCCCGTAATGGGAAAGGTGGTTGAGTGTGAGACCCTGTCTACCATCGAGGCAATCGAGTTGGTGTATCAGGCCCTTGGTGTACCGGAGGGTGAGGTCGAGAAGCAGGTCAATAAAAATTTGAAAGTGAACAAATCATGGCTGAAGGGGCGATGGTGTGTGAAACCTAAGCCATCGAAGAAAGGGAACTTGAAGATGCAGTTGTTCCCCCCGATTGAGTGCCCAACCTGAGCTTCTTTATCGTACATGCTCGGGTGCACTTTTTGTTGACAAGTCGGGAATCAAGGTATCAGTATAGCTTCTATAGTTGCTAGAAGATTTGGACCATATTAGCACGTATGCATGGGGTGGTGCAGCTCTTGATTACCTGTACCGACAACTTGGGTTGGCAACTCGGGTGGATGTTATTCAGATTGCGGGATATCTGACGTTGCTTGAGGTATTTATGTTATTTGCCATTTTAAGGTGGTATTTTTTGTACATAGTAATATGTAATGACTTATTTTTGTTATTCCTTTGTAGGGATGGGTGCATGACCACTTCGATCTTCACGAAGCGTACAGAAACACAGGGTAAGTTGACAGCCTCCCACATGTCAGTAGTGGGTCGTTAAGAAAGAACAAGGGCTTAATGTTGACCATCTCCCGAAGCTTCACATAATACTTGACAATGCTCGATCTAATAAGGTGGGTTTGCAATCATGAATTGTTTACAATCTACGTGACTTTTTGTACTTGTCAAGTTATTTCGACGAAAATATTGTGAAGCTCGCTTTCTATACGGGGACCATCAAGTACATAGGGATTGTTGAGCCATATCACCCCGATAGATTTTTGCGACAGCTCGGTCACATGCAGCGTATCCTCTCGGCTCCATACAATCCTACACGGGCACAACGAGGAAAGGTGGCAGCTAGTTACGTGGTGAAGTACAATTTTCAAACTGAGATTTGGGAGAGGTGGCAAGATCACGTTTTGTCCGTTAGATCAAGAGGACAACGTGCTAGTGTGCCATGGGAGGCGATTGAGGATTACATCGGGTGGTTCAATGAGATTTCACCGTGACGGCCCCTCTCCTAATCTAGGGCACCGCCCGCCTAATCCCGTAATTAAGCCCTAATCATATCCACGCAGGACTTTAACTACGTATTAGTCGGCCTTTTCTAATTAAACCTTTTATTAAATGAGTTTATTAGCGGAAGTCTTATTGATTATGCGGAAGTCATTTATAATATCCTAAGTGTGGAAAACCAGGAAATGCCATCGCATAAATATATGTAGTCTTCAAAATTCATTGAAACGATAAAATGGTCTAAGTTAAGTCGGGGAACTAATGCTCAACCCAATATACAACCCCAAAAAAAATATCGAAAGACATATATAAACTATACAATCAAAATATCAAAAGAAGACCTACAATCGATGTAGTGACGCGCCACGGGCTCGGGGATAATCGCCGATCTTCTCTTTGCCCTACTGCTAGTAGACGGCTCTGCACCCACCGTCACAAAAGGACGGTCAAGATACAAGAATAAAACAAGTAATCCCCGATGACAAGTTTAATTTGCATTTCCAAATATTCAAATGGTATTTAAAAGCATATAAATTGGAAAACCGAATAATAAACCATATGCGAGTAAATACCAGAGTTAAACAAGTGATACCGACACTAGGCTAAGTAGTAGTGATTTAGGTCCCATTTCGGCGGTGAAACGTGTCACCCCAACCCAATAATCATATAGCACAAGGGACTCTAACCCAAGTGTTACCGGGGACTCTAACCCGGTCAATAATCATATAGCACAAGGGACTCTAACCCAAGTGTTACCGGGGACTCTAACCCGGTGTGTAGACCACCTCGGGGACTCTAACCCCGAGTGTCATACAATGTCAAGTAACATGTGCCGACATCCCCAGGGACTCCAACCCCGTGATTCGCGCACACCTCGATCGAGTACGGGACCTAAATGCAAAAACTACTTTTTAAATTTCAAGAAATACCAAGTATGGATTGTCAAGGCATAGGCACATCTACACACCTAAACAAATAATGAATACAAGCCCTCTTAAACATTTATAAGATATTCACTAGCCTAATAGCATGCTATTTATCATTCAATTCACATTTAAAACAACAAGAATAGACATAGCATGGAATGGAATCAATGAATTAAATCAAATGAATGGATATCATGCAAACTAGACTCATCAAATGAGCATAGACACAAAGAACACATGATATAAGAGTACAAAGGCAAATATTCAAAAGGACTACGCAATGATAATAATTAATAGGAATGAAATGCCAAGTCAAATTGTCAATGGGTATACTCACAACAACAAAGTAAAGTCCTAGCTTTCGGCCTCCCGATACACCAAGTCTTGTATTCGCTCTCTCGTACCCTTTTTCCTAGGTTTCGAGTTTGGTGTCTCATTAGTTCAAATAGTGAATTTATGCTCAATTTAGTGTGTTTATTGTGTATTCAAATTGGTTCAATAGACTTTAAATCAATCATCCTAAATCAGCCTCTAAAGACTAAATTAAGTTTCAATTTCAGTTCTACATCTTAATGCACTTTTAGGCATGAAATGGTCCAAATATTGAATTCCTCCATCATTACCATTATTGTTGATCTCTCTCTTAGATTTCTAGAAAGGTTTAGTTTTCAGAATTATGATTTAAACTGAAAGAGATATCATGCTTTTACTAAACATAGGTCTGATTGAAATTTAATCCGACCAGCAGATTTAGAAAATCTATTTCTCCCAATCTATAGTTCCTAAAAATGTGATTTTTGGTCAAAAGGCAGAAAATATATCCAAATACAACATACTAAAAGATTAGCTCTTTTGGATAAGTAGTTAGGGAGTTATACCCTTAGCAAATTTAGTTTCAAAACTGTCCTTTATAATTCCAGCACCTATTTGTAGAGCATGTTTGGAAATGAAAACATTCAAATCAGAATACCTTCAGTTAATTAAAGTTGTTCCTTTCTATATGAACTTTCAAATTCCACTAGTGTGGTTGAATTTGGATCTAACATGTTCAGATTATGACTAAATTACCCAGGTTGATTCCTAATACAACATGCAGAATTCCAGTTTTGATGTTGCAACTTCAAAAATTCATATCTTTATGATTTCAACACCAAATTAAGATCTTCAATATATCTGGATTATCAGCTTGAAATGAGGAATCTAAATATATAAATCAACTGCATATATTCAATGATCTACTATCTGAAATTTGCCTAAAACCAGAACTTGTTCAAGTTTCAACTCAATATGTGTACCTAGTTGATGTAGCTTGAGGATTTCTCACAAACTCCCATGGATTCCTTCAAAACCTTGATGATTCATTCCTCTCCAGCAAATCTCTTCTTCTTCTCCAGCAAGAATGAATGAGTGGTTTGGTTTGCATGTTGTTGGGGGGTGTAGGTGTAGGTGTAGGTGGGAGTGTTTGGTGGGTTTTTTGTGTGCATGTAAGTGGGGTTGACACATGGCCTGAATTTTTCCAAGTGTTGCTTGAGTTGGGACAAGTGTGACTTGAGTTGGGACAAGTGTGACACCTGTTCGTGACACCGCTAGGACACTCGCTTTGTGTTTCCGGGCGTTTCGACGCCCGGTTTCGCGTCCGAACCGTGATATTCGCGTACCATCGCGTCGTTAGTCACTCAATATATATATTCCATATTATTTACTTGACAAATTGTTATTCAATTTCATTTTAGTATTACATAAGACTTACCAAAACGCTAACTTACCGGTTTCCCGACTAGCACGCTACTCGAGGCGTGTCCCCGCTCTCGTCTCGACGCCTACAACCGACAAAATGACTTAGTAAGTCTACACAATACATAACACTAGGCATACATCAATACAAAAATACCATATACATCGGCCACGTGCCTCGGTCGGTGTACGTATCACGAGTGTAGGTCACACGTCGAGGGTCGGTGATCCCGATTAAGGAATTAAAACAGGGTTAGAGATTTGGGCCGTGACATTCACACATGATCATTCAAAATTCTCGCGCGAACAACTCGTTACTCATGACCATGAGGACGAAATCTACGATGTGAGTTCTCTATTCAATTATTTTTTTTTTAAATTATAATTGAACATTGTCATAAACTCATTCAGATGATTCGTGTTATGTTGTTTCTGTAACGAGAACGGCGGCCGTAGATGTCGTGGCGGCATGGAAGGCGTTGCCACCGAGTGAAGGAAACAGGGCATCCACATTGAAGATGGCCGATGAGGTGTTAAAGCACCTCACAGTCATTGGTGCTCCTGGTCCGTCAATCACCCCCACATCCGGTGCCACCCAGTCCCAACGTCCAAGCAATCCGGGAGATAGTGGTACGTCAAAGCGCAAAGGAAATGCGCCAACAATATCCCAACGATCGGCTAAGAAGTCCAAGAACTGAACCCACATTTTATTGTATGCACAATTTTTTTGTCATTGGATGGAGTGTGGATGTTGAACATATTGTGACTATGAAATTTTTTGTTCAATTGTTATTTTTTTATTTATTTGGACCCTAATTTGAATGGTTTTATGTTTTCTTCATTTTGGTATTTTTTCTGGATTTGAAGTTGCAAACATTTCGTCAATTATACTGGAACAATTCGTCGTTCGGTCATGTAGGACCGAGTGACCATCGGCTGTTTGGTCCTGCATGACCGACTAGCTGCAAGAAACCCGATAATATCCAGCTGAACAAAATATATGTAATACACTCGGACCATTCAGTCGTTTCAAACTGAATTAAAACCTATAGCTCGGTGTGTGACGACCGAATGAATATTTAATGTTCGATATATTACGACCGAACTACATATTATTATATATATTAGTTTGGTTTGGTAACATACCATCGAGTAATGTATCACAAATTGGTTATGCCTTGACCGAACGGATACGGTTCGGTCAGTCAAGTACGACTGAACTAGATATTATATATATATATATTCATTTCGTTAGGTGACACACCACTGACTAATATAACACGGATCGGTCAAGCCTGACCGAACAACCAGAGTATGGTCGATCGTCTATAACCGAACAACATATTATGGTATATATTCTTCATAGTAAATGAAATACATGGGGACAGATAAAACAACTTAATTAATAGTAATTCACTTTGTATATATATGAAGGTTACAAGTAAGGCGTTTGCCAGTGTACAAAAAATACCATCCAACTATATGCAATGTAACGGGTGTGCAAAAAAAAAGACCGTTACAACGACAATACGACCATTGTCGTGTACTGGATGTACAAAAAAAATTGATTAGTTACAAAAACTGACATTTTACACACTTGTTATAAAAACCTTTTTACAATCATGGTGTGTCCAAGTCAATGGTAGTAGAGAGTAGTGTGTCGTTGAGTTTCCAATTCAAGTTGGACACACATGGTAAGGGGTGATAGAGACACTGGATATAGTGGAGGAAAGGGTGATAGAGACACAAGAATGACATTATAACACGTAGCAATCACGTATAAAGACCATTTATAAATCGCATAAAGGCATGCACATCCACTTGTCAAATAGAGCATCATTGGTAAGGAATCGTAATGTTGGACGAGAGAGTAGAACCGCAATCACTCATAAAGTGATCATCCTTACCAAGGATTTAGATGACGCTAAAGGTTTACCAAGGGTGACCAAAGAAGCTCTCAGTACATATCATTTCAGAAATGTTTTCATGCATCGTCTTCGTGATGTCCAAGACCGGCTGCAATAACACGATATCCACAATTACCATCTCTTTTGACATCATCAGCCCTCTCAATGTGATGAAGCCAGTCTTCCGGTGCGACACCGTAATAACCATCCCTACACACACCATGCATTAATGTACGCGTTCTGTGAACCTTGTGTGCTACTGGATGAGCAATCTTCTTTGGTATCATCTATGGATGAGTACATGCTCAAAGTGAGATGGATTTCTGACGTGCGCCGAACGCGTCAATAAAATATATTACCTAAACCAACTATTTTGTACAATAGTGGCAAAGGGTCGATCCCACATGAATTAGTAATCTTTCTAAGGTCAAAAATAACAAAAAGGGAAATCGAGGGTTTTTCGAGAAAATGAATAATATAACTAATCTAAATACTAAGAAAATAAATAAACAATGGAAATATCTTCGAAAACAATTAATAAATAATACATAGGTCAAGACATACAAGTTTGGTTCGAGAAAAGATTGAATTTGGTCTTCAATTTATGTAAAATATGTAAATCGAAATATCCTAGTGTAGCTATAAAACCAGTAACGTACGCGGTTCCTCGCACTTCCTAATCTCGATAGCCAAGGTATGACAATGACTATTTCTCTAGTCAATCGTATAATCTCATACTCAAGCGAATTGGATTTAACACGATGATTGCAATAGGTTTCGTGAAGGCACTACACCTAAACAACCGGATCACTAGCGTGTCCGATTTAACCTAGATTCCTAAGGTATTCAACCGGTTCCTAAAGAGGTCAATCAATTGGTAGGGTCAATTGCCACTAGTGTGGTCTTATTGCATAAGGACGGATGCTTACGACTCACTGACAAATAAATCAAGGTTTAAACATGAATTTAACCTCAATTATTGAAACAACACCAAAGAAAATAAAATATAATGAAAAGCAATGCAAGTAATATAAGTAAATCTCACAAATCCATTTATAAGTACGGTCGAACCTCCCTCGCAGTCTTCTTGCCTAGGCTGAGGTTTAGCCTCTCATAGTAAAAAAACACAAAACAAAGAATAAAACAAGAATGGGAGAGGAGAGGAAGAAGAATCGGCCAAGAGAGGAGAATAGAAGATGCCGAGAGAGAGCCAAATTTATAAGTCGGTCATTCCAATAATACCCTAAGATTCAATAATATTTCGCAACATGGCACAACTTGCGGTTGTTGTGAGCTTAATTTCCATGGCTTTGCCATGTGTTAATCACGGGTTGATGATGAAGCTCGCTAAAGCGTGACATGGCGGGCTGTGATTGGTTGAGAAAAGCTGCGATGAGAAGCGTCACCAATGGAAGACCGCCACTTGGCCAGCTGCTCATATTATTGTTTCCAATGTGCATCAAACGGCCCACCATTCTCCATTGTATTTTCTTGTGACATGTGTCTCCATGACAATAAACATAGCAAACTTCCATATGCATGCTCCACACATCAACATAACCTTGTATAAGCATCTCATCATGCATTTCTCGAAATTCTTCCTCACATGTGGGCCCACTAAATTTGTCTCGAGACATGCGCTAGCGCGATTTTCGATGTAAAATGGATCCGGTCATGTGAATACTCGATTTTTCGTCTTAGATTCAACCGCACACTCCGTTAACCCTGAAAATAACAAATAAATATAATTAGACTAATATTTTGGAGACTTAACCCTGAAAAAATATAACAACTTTATCGTCGGAGACGTACGTTTATATTTGTGATCGAAATGTTCATACTAAGTTAAAATGAAAATTTTATAGGATCGCAATTAGGCCAGCTATGCTATATGGAAGTGAATGTTAGGCGGTAAAGCAACAACAATTACATAAAATGAACGTAACATAAATGAGGATGCTTAGGTGGATGTGTGGTAAAACTCGTAAAGATAGAATAATAAATATAGAAATTCAAAGACAAGTAGAAGGAGTTAACGGGGTAAAAAAGCACCAATTGATACAAATATTATGGAAGGGCGGTTGCGATGATTTGGTCACTTGCAAAGACGGCCTACAAATGCCCCAATTAGAAAACTTGACTCAATAAAAACGTAGAAATTGATGATTCAAAATGAGGGGCATACCAAAGTTAACATGGGATGCATTAATTACGAGGATTTGAATAGTTTGTAAAGCTCACCATCAATTGCACTTAATCAAGCACAATGAAAAAGTTTGATCCATGTAGCCGAACACGAGTTAATTTGGGATCGAGGCTATGTTGTTGTTGTTGTTGTTGTATCGTCGAGAGACGTACGTGGGCTCTTGTAGGGTGCACAATCGTGAAAGAGACGAAGGGCTTGGAAGTTATTTTGGGAGTTAACGGGGTAAAAAATTCATTTCTAATGAGGGCAAATCTGGAAAGGGTTTGGAAATTTTTTGGTGGCTTTGCCCAAAGAGATTTGTTTATTGAGGTGACATTCAATAAACAATCTTTTTTTTTTGTTTGGCTGTGTGTGGAAGTGGAAGACACTATGAAATTTTTTGGAGCAAAACGAAAAACCATAACAGATGATAAAGTTTTCGAATTCGTTCCTCTCTCTCTCAAACCAAACCCTCTCGTTGATTTATGCCCAATCCTGAGATGTGAAATATCTTGATCGATCAAAAATGGTGATTGGCGTTGAACTCGATCGCATCAACTTCGTTCCAATCACTATCGCTTCTCTACGTGCTTGCCGACTCCGCCCCTGCACCAAACCCCCATATCTCCCGCGCCATACACTGAAATTCAAGCAACCGAGAGTGGTTTTCGATGGCGTTCCCAGACTTCCTATTCGAGCTCGCGAGAATCGGGGACTCTACGTATCCGCCAATGGCCACTCGCAGTCGCTCAATTCGATTGTAGCAGAAGAAGAATCTGATGTTATCAAAAGAAGTGGAGATTCCAAAGAGGTAATTAGGGCACAACTCAGATTAGGTTTAAAATTGGGGGTTTTGAATTTATTAGAAAGTAATATTTGTTCTTTGATAGAATTGAAATCCTATTTAGTGTTCTTTTTGATTTCTAGGTTTTAGGTGTCACTGGTGATGATTCAGAAATGATGGAGCGTTTTCAATCTGAGGAGGAGAAGAGTTCTTCTGGGAGTCAGTTGAAGAAAAGGATTGTTTTTGGGCTGGCGATTGGGATCAGCGTTGGTGGCGTTGTTTTGGCTGGTGGATCGGTTTTTACTGTGGCCGTGGCTGCCGCCGTGTTCGCTGCTGCTCGCGAGTATTTTGAGTTGCTGCGAAGTCGCGGCATTGCTGCTGGAATGACTCCACCTCCTAGATATGTGTCTCGAGTGTGCTCTGTGATATGCGCTCTTATGCCATTACTTACGCTGTAAGTTCTATTGGATTCTTATTCCTTGTAGTTATTTTTGATTATCCTCACTTGAACTGCGATTGACAACTTGCCATTTGTAATCGTTTTCATTGTAGATGATACGGTGACGACATTGTTAAGTAGAGTACTTCTAGATGTAAAAGTTTTGCGCTGTTCAAATAAATACAAATTGTGATTCAATCAGAGTATATTTAAATTGACTTCTACTGAGATAACATTTTTGTCTTTCAAGACTCAACCTAGACGCAATTGAATTAATGTTCAAGGTTATGAGTATGTCCACCTTGTCGCGGAATCAAATTCAAAAAGGATAGACCTTGTCATGGCTTCTTCCCGAATTTAGTTTCGTTAATAGCTTTTTATGGAGTTCATTTTTCTCATCCTAACTCAAGGATTAATCTTTTCACGAAAGGAGTAATGATGCGAGAAATAAATTAGATCAGAGTTCAGATTTTTATTCTTAGGTTCATTTTTCTTTCTGTGAACTTCTTTTGAAGTTTTGATTTTATAACTATTTTCTGTTAGTTTTGATTTCAACATGAGTTTTACGAGTGTTGTTTAGCGTCCAAATAGAGTTGTAATAGGTGTAGAAAGTCTTTACAGGGCAGCATAGATACGATAATGATAGAAAGTCAGTTTTTAGTTTATCAGCATGACTAGAACTTTTTTAGATGACTCACCTATTATATTAAGTCCTCCTATTACGAGGTTTAGATCATCTAATTTCATTCACAAAATACAAAATACAAATTTCATTTTTATCTTTGTTCTTCTCCTTTGATTTATCTAGATTTTTACTAGAATTTGATTTGACTTCTCTTTATATTGAATCCATTGATTAAAACATGCTTCCACTACTTTAATGTATGTGTACTGGTCTTATATCTCATCTCATCACATGACCACTGTTATAGCTTCTGCTCATCTTTTTCATTTGAGTAGTCGATGACTTATTTATATAAAGTTGAAGATGTAACATATTTAAGGGCAGCCATGGACACTGATAGTGTGACACTTGCTCTAACATGTAGATGTCCTTGGTGATTTAAGCTTTGATACCATTTATCATTTCCATGTGTTGAACAAAAAAAAAAAAAAAAAAAAAAAAAAAAAATTGTTTTGTCTATTCGAAGTGGCTTCTTCAGAAGAATATGCGGGAAGGGACTTGCTTATCTCAGTAGTTGATCTTTTGTTGTTTCTCAATCCATGAATCATCTGAATCATCCAATTGCTTCAGTTTAAATACTTCAATTGAAATTTATGTCGCACAGGAACTCTGGAACGCTTTCTGTTATCACGACTGTTGGTTTGCAATTTCTTGGCACTGCCTGATTGGGTAGCAAAGCTTAATATCTTTTATTTGTTTTTGTTTGTTATGATCTCAACTCAAGCAATGGATGTTTGCTGTTTTAGCTGTTTTTTGTGCTTTTCTCAAGCTTGAAACACTTATATCCATGAAAATCTTTTCTCTGCTTTATGGTTGTATGACTGTATTTCATATAGCCTTCTTATTATTTTTTCTCGATAAATATCAAGGTACTTTGGGCAAATTGATGTTTCAGTGACCTCTGCTGCTTTTATTGTTGCTTTGGCATTGCTTCTTCAGAGAGGAAACCCTCGTTTTGCACAGTTGAGTAGTGCCATTTTTGGGTTGTTCTATTGTGGTTATCTTCCTTGTTTTTGGGTTAAACTTCGATGTGGTCTTTCTGCTCCAGCCTTGAATACCAGTAAGTTACCTAATACCCGCCTACCCATTTCATCTTTTTGGAGGTTAAATTTTTTTTCTTCATGTTTGCTTTTTTGGCCAGATAATTGTAATTTCTTGCTTTTAAAAGTGTTTCTTTGCATTTCCATTTTTCTCAATTTTTATGAAGGTTTTGGGAATAGTTCTTGGCATAAAAAAATAGTAATAGTGGGGAATGTGAGAAAAATAACTTAAATTACAAAGCTCATGTAGTTAAATGAGGCTGCTCCATGATGAGAAGTTGATAGCAATGATGACAATCAAACTTATCATCACACTAATCTATGATGATACCGATTATGAAAATCGAACTTTTCATCTCGCTAATTCACAAACTTTGCTCAATAAATGCTAGCCACATTAAGAACATTGGTGAGCTCCAATGACTTACACTATAAAAATAACCAAGGATTAGATTTTTGACTGATAGCTAAAAGTGATAAAAGGTACTTGTTGACTTTCTTCTGCTTTTCTGTTGAATCACTAGTTACTCTATTTCACTTACTATCCATTTTCTTATTTTCAAAATGTGAGGCATTCTATTTAAAAAATATCTTTCAAAACTACATGTTGAAATAGGATAGCAAAGTGTAACTGTGTAAGAGAATTTACCTTCTTGCAAGGTTGTGGATAAATAAAAGAAATTAAAGATATCAATACTACTTGAGAATTTTCAATAGGTCAAGTTGTGTGTTGAGTTGGCATTCGTCATACGTCATATCTTCCTGGATGTTTTGTGACTTTGTAGAGTAGTTTATGACAACAAGTTTTGATGAATTTTCATCAGAATGGATGCTGTTGATGACTTGATTTACTACAATAGTCAAACTTCATATCCTCCTGATTAAACTTGTTTCCTTAAGGATAAAAGAAGTTAAAAATTGGAAAAACTAAAAGTTAGATTTGCATAACGTAATGACACGGTGTAATTAATAATCCTTATAACCTTTATTATATGTGAGAGTTACAACTTACATAAGATAATGTATTAGATGGGCTATGGAAACTATTATCTTGGCTTAAAATGAAAGCTTGATCAAAGGAAATAAGTGAAAGCCTTGCGAGGCAAACAAAGTGGGAATGTAAATATAATGAACTTGATGTATTCATATCAACATTCATGAGGACCATGAAAACAAAGACAATGCTAGCCAAGCTTGATAGCAAAATTTTGTACTAGATTCAATTGAAAAGTTGAATGGCATATTTTTATTTATTTATTATTATTATTGATTTATTATTTATTTATTTTTAATTTAGAAAATCTCGTGTGACATTGGAAAGGATTCGAAGGAAATACAATTACTCTCAAGGCACAAGGAAAAGCAGGTGTAGTAAAATTTGAAGAGTATTAAAACAGTTTATGCCAAAAACCTGTGATGTTAGATACTAGAACATGACATTGGAAGGGATACTAAAAGACAACTATACTTTCATGAGTAGATTAATTGAAAACAAATTTAGTAGAAGTTTAGAAGATAAAGAGAATAAAACTTTATGAATTCGGTTAGGTGAAGATCACTTGCATTTCTGACAAAAAAGGCCACTTACTTGAAGCATTAACATTAGGTACGATATTTAGTCCAAGTCCATAATCGATCTTGGTAGAATAATCTAGGTCCACTATGGATCCTAATTCATGTGGGATCGTCGAGCCCTCTAGGCTCACCTAATGGATTCGTCGTGACTCATTTAGGTTCTATGGTCTACTATGCCGGGTAGGTATGTCCTCTGAATGTTGGTAAGCTTGGAATTACTCCTCGTAAGCTTGAATTAAAAAAAAAAACATTAGGTTTGATTTATTTTAATGCTAATCACAAACGATATAGAAAATAATGGATTATTAAAAGGAATTACAATAGACAAATATCACAATTCATAATTAAATGATGATCACAAGATACAAAAGATAAAACTACCACTATTCACTAGAGAAGATACAATCAAATTATTATTTGCATGATAACAATCCAAAAGTAAAAATTCATTGTCTCTTTGCTATACAAGTAATATAGGAATAAAGCGGGAACAACAATTTCAAGTCAACCCTTCCCTTAGAAGCTTAAGTTTGGGCCTTTTGGGATGTTTAAGTTATGGACTGTAAATGCAAATATACTGTAAGATGTGAAGAAATGTACATATATTTAAAATGAAATGAAAAGAAAAAGTTGCAGCAAAAATATATATATGTTGAAAAACAGGTAACGTCGTTGAGGCATATGACACTTTTCTTAAGTGAGTTCTTAGTTTTGGTGTGTTTTTTCCGTAGAAACAATTTAGGTGTGCCTCAAGGCATGAGCCTCAATTGTCCTATTTGAAAATTGGTTTTGAAATCCCGAGGTTAGTAGCTGTAGAATTCTCATTTGATTGATTACAAGAGGGTGATGAGTTAATAACGTGGCAAGATATTTTCCTTTGGTGAAATATGGGGCGGTCCTCATCGTTTTGATATGGGTGAGTTGCTTTTTGTGAAATATAGTTGTGGCCGTAGAACTTATGGTTCTCCTTTCTCATTGATTGTTAGCGTAGTTTTTGTTTTTAATCATAATATGTAATGTTAAATAATTCCACTGGAAAAGGAAAAAGAAAAAAAGGCTTGCATAGGAAGATCTAAGAAGTGCTTTGGAACTTGGAGCGAGGGATTTAGTTTATCTTAATTTGCAATTCATACAAAGCCTCAATCCCAAATTAATTGGGGTCGGCTACATGGATCAAACTCTTCCATTGCGATCAATTTAGTGCAATTCATGGCGTGCTTTCCAAATCCTATACCAAAATTGACAAAGCTTTATTTATCAAGAGGGACGATAACTTTAAAAGAACCTAATTACACATCATGAAATTATTATTCCTAGCAGATATAGGCGTAATGTTGACAACTAAGTTAAGAAAAAATAATTTTAAAAATAAATGCTAGAATTTAGAAAATGACAAATTTAGGGATTCTTAAACTGTGGAAAATATAATAAAAGTTCTTTGGGAATCCAAGATGGTAGGACCGTTCAGAAAAGAAACATGATTGTGGAGTAAGGAGTAGAAGCCACCATAAAAATAAAAATGGTGCTCTTAGATGGCATCTGCTTGACTTGTATTGAATTGCATGTGATCTCTAAATTAATGAGATTCATACTGAGTATGTAAAATGAATAATTTTGATAAGGTAGATAAATTAACATACCTCAGTTACTTGATAGTAAGGTTAAAGAATAGCCTCAATCCCTAATTAGTTGGGTCGGCTAGTAGGGTTAAAGAATGAAGAAGGAAAAGAAAGAGAGGTGAAGAGATTGAGGTAAGAACAAAGTAATGTCTAAATCACGATACCATGAACGGTGTTGCAAATATTGATTTTAGTTCTATCAACAATTTGCATATACAAAGCAAACATAACCCCGTGTATGTAAATACAAGCATTATGTATCTGAACAGACCCAAAATACAAATAATAATAATGAAACCTATTCTAAATGATTTGTAATACTCCTCAAGCTAGAGCATCCAATTGCAACATGCTCAGCTTGGAATACAAGTTCAAAAAAGAAAAAAAAACACTTGAAGTAATTGGTTTGGTTAAGAATCTTAAGACATAACCTAACTGATCTCCAGACAAAACATAAGATGTGAGAATCTGCTTAAATTTAAGGACAAGTAGGAGTAGCACCAATCGATACAAAGATTAGGGAAGGGCGGTTGCGGTGGTTTGGTCACCTGCAAAGACGGCCTAAAAATGCCCCAACTAGAAAACTTGATTCAATAGAAACTGTAGAAATTCGACGAGGTAGGGGCATACCAAAGTTAACATGGGATGCATTAATTAGGAGGGATTTGAATGGTTTGAAAAGCTCACCATCAATTGCACTTAATCGAGCACAATGGAAAAGTTTGATTCATGTAGCCGACCCCAATTAATTGGGGCTAGTTGCTATGTTGTTGTATACGATCTTGTCTTAGCAAATACTAGGTTTAGGAAAAGGGAGTCGCACAGAATTACTTTTAGTAGTGGTCATAACAAGAGTCAAATAGATTTTCTTTTAACAAGAAAAACAGATAGAAAAATATATAGAGACTGCAAGTAATACCTGGTGAAGCGCTTACTACCCAACATAAGTTAATAGTACTTGATATTAAGCTAAAACGAGGACTTAATAAGAATAAAAGAGTCAGTGACCCTAGAATAAAGTGGTGGAACCTAAAAAATAGTAAACAAGTACAATTTAGAGAAAAACTAGTAAAGAAAAATGTTTGGAATCTTGACTTAGATACTTATACAATGTGGCTAGAAATGAATAGTTGCATAAGGAGAGTAGGATCAAACGTATTAGGTATATCTAAAGGCTTGGGACCACCAAAGAAGGAACCATGGTGGTGGAACGAGGATGTCCAATGAGCAATTAAGACTAAAAGAGAGATGTATAAGAAAATACCTAAGTGTCAAGATAAAGATGCGTACAATCAATATAGAGAAGCTAGAAAACAAGCTAAAAAAGTAGTTAGTCAAGCTAAATCAAATTTCATGGAAGATCTATATACAAGGTTAGGTAATAGAGATGGCGAAATATATATATATATATATAGGCTAGCCAAATTAAGAGATAAAAAGAAACAAGATCTTAGTCATGTAAGATGTATTAAGGACGAAAATCAAAATGTTTTAACGCGTGAGGATGATATTAAGGAGAGATGGAGAAGTTACTTCGATAGTTTATTTAATGATGACCAAGTTGATACTATAGTAGATGAAAACCCACACCAAGAAATATGTAAACTATACACGCAATATTAGAATTTTAGAAGTTAAAGAGGCATTGAAAAGAATGAAAATAGGGAACATGTGGCCCAGATGAAATATCCATAGAGGTTTGGAAATGCTTAGGTGAAATTGGATTGACTTGGTTAACAAAGCTTTTCAATAAAATTCTAAAATCAAAACGGATGTCAATGGATTGGAGAAGAAACACGCTTGTACCAATTTTCAAAAACAAAGGAGACCTTCAAAGTTGCTCAAGCTACCGGGGAATTAAAATTATGAGTCACACTATGAAACTCTGGGACATGATAATTGATAATAGGCTGAGGAGAGAAACAACAATATCAGAGAACC
Organism: Stephania cephalantha; assembly: GCA_039657325.1. NCBI lineage: Eukaryota > Viridiplantae > Streptophyta > Magnoliopsida > Ranunculales > Menispermaceae > Stephania > Stephania cephalantha. Next base: position 2,395,467 of record CM077577.1, on the reverse strand, counting down.
AATTTGGCTTCATGCTTAGGAGGTCAACTATGAAGGCGATTTTCCTTGTAAGACGATTGTTAGAAAATATAGAGAAAAGAAAAAAGATCTTCATATGGTATTCGTAGATTTAGAAAAAACATATGATAGGGTTCCTAGAGATGTTCTTTGGTGGGTTCTAGAAAGAAAAGGAGTGCATGCTAGATACATAGGCACTATTAAGGATATGTATGATGGAGTAGTAACGAGTATAAAGACATTTGAAGGAGCTACAAAAGAATTTCCCATTACGATAGGACTACATCGAGGATCGGCTTTAAGCCCATATATATTTACTTTAGTTATGGATGAACTAATTAGGCATATTCAAGAGGATATACCATGGTGTATGCTATTTGTAGATGATATTGTCTTAGTGGATGAAACAAAAGATAGAGTGAATAGGAAATTAGAACTCTGGATGAATACATTAGAATCTAAAGGCTTTAAGTTGAATAGGACGAAGACCGAATACATGCACTGTGAGTTTAGAAATACTAGACATCGAGATGATGAAGTGATAAAATTAGGGGAAGTAGAAGTTCCTAAGGTGAACCACTTTAGATACTTAGGATCAATCATACAAAATGATGGTAATATTGAGAATGATATCACACATAGAATTCAAGGTGGATGGAAGAAATGACGGAGTGCAACAGGGGTGATTTGTGATCGAAATGTTCCTACTAAGCTAAAAGGAAAATTTTATAAGACCGCAATTAGGCCAGCTATGCTCTATGGAAGTGAATGTTAGGCGGTAAAGCAACAACAATTACATAAAATGAACGTAGCAGAAATGAGGATGCTTAGGTGGATGTGCGGTAAAACTCGTAAAGATAGAATAAGAAATATAGAAATTCAAAGGCAATTAGGAGTAGCACCAATTGATACAAAGATTAGGAAATGACGGTTGCGGTGGTTTGGTCACCTGCAAAACGTCCTACAAATGCCCCCACTAGAAAACTTGACTCAATAGAAACTATAGAAATTCGACGAGGCAGGGGTAGACCAAAGCTAACATGGGATGCATAAATTAGGAGGGATTTGAATGGTCTGGAAAGCTCACCATCAATTGCACTTAATCGAGCACAAGGGAAAAGTTTGATCCATGTAGCCGACCCCAATTAATTTGGGACTGAGGCCATGTTGTTGTTGTTGTTGTTCTGACGTGGGATTATGCACTCCAACAAATATAATATAAATAGGGTTCACTTCCACCTTTTACTTTCGCAATCCAAGCTTTTTCTTGGGGACCACTTTTAAGCCATACACTTTGGATCTCATAAATCCTCTACATATGTTTACAAATTCCATCAATAGAGTTATGTTTAGTTATTACGGTCACTATTACTGTACCAAAGTAGTGACTTTGGAGAAGTTTTTGATCCCTAAAATTTTGGAATTCGGACTTGATTGTGAGGAACACTTTTGTAGCCCCACGACTTTGGTTTCTAGCAAAATTAAAATCACTCAATTCCAACGTTGTATGTGAAAATCAAAGCTGAAATACTAAGACTGTGCCAATGACTGTGAATCTGATATTTGCCACGTTTTTTGTCTGCTTTTACCGTGCTTTTGGATTTTCAACCAATGTTTCGACTATTGCTAAACCACATGTAGACCCTCAAGGGTGTACCGTAGGTCTTGGCTTTTTGTTTGGATCACTAGAACATTTACTCAAAAAAAAAGCTCCCTTTGATTGACAAATCTAAACCTTACACTTTGATAGTCAAGGCTAAACTTTTATACCTCTATTCGTTGATTTACAATGGTGATTCAGGCTCTCATTTGAGATTTCCTGGAGCTCCTAAGGCGCTTCTACATTCAAGCAATGATCACATAATTGGAAACTCATTTCTTCAATAACAAGAAAAAAAATTGTTTAGAGCGAGCTCCTTTTTTTTTTACCCTAATTGCTCTGTTGCTCAAGAAACCTTCCTAGATGCCTCTTGAGTCCTTAAATATCCTTACAAATGCTTTAGGATCCACTAGAGTAGGTTAAATGCCAAATAGAAATAAAAAGAGTCAAGGTCTTATTATCAAGGAGGAGAAAGTGAGAGCAATTAGTGTTGAATGAATGAGAAATACTAGGTGAGTGGATCTTGTGAGAATGTAAAGCATAAGAATCAACTGTGTGGTTTTGATATGATGAGAAGTCGATTTCATTTAGTGGGAGTTTTGAGTAGTGTTTTCAATAGAAGATGGTACCGAGGGAGACTATCCTATTGTCTGTGTTGAATCTATCAATTCATCCTATTTGGCTACATCAAGTGGTAGCAATTTGGTCACCAATATTTGAATTTGCTATAACAAAGGAACCTCTATTACAGCTTTGTAAGCTCTTAGTCTGGTCCCTTGATCTCTTTGTTTCAATTGATAGGATTAGTTAGCATTTTCACTATGAATGAAAATCATCAATCATGTCTTGTAAGTGATCAAACAAATCATGTGGTTTTAGGAATTCAACAATTATGTGTTAATAAAGATTTTTTTTTTTTTTTTTATATATCTCGCGGGGCTCGAACCTTTTTCAGCTCCTCTTTACTTTGGGTCAACTATTCCTGTGGGAGTTGGCCGTGCTTATCTCTTTGCCACTACACACCCCTCGGGGGCAATATTCAAGGGTTTGTTATCATTATTATTGACACATTATGGCGATAAGAATGAGGAATAATTAGTTGAGCCGTCATAAGCTGAATCTACAATTTATAGCCATTTCATAACCACCAAACTAGTATCCAACTTACTACTTTCACTTAATGTGGCAGAAATATGAATTCATCCCTATCTTGTAAAAGATGAAGCAAAGAACTAAAAAACTGTCTTTGAAACATGAGCCTGATGAGGAACATGATGATTTCTATTAGCTTTGTATCTAGAATGACCATTGTAAATGGTGGAAATTGCTAAGAAAACTCCTAAATGCTCAAAAGTTATTTTTGAATTCCTGGTGCACAAAATTTGACAGAGTGCTTGATCATCTCTTTATACTTTCTCTGGTCCTATTATTTATCTTACATCTTAGAAATGGTTTCCTCCCCCAGAAGAAGTAGATACCATCGCGAACTACATATTTTATCATCAAATTACTTTTTTTAAGGATTGGGAACATCTAAGCAAACATGCAATTAGGCCAACTATGCTTTATAAAAGTTAACGCTTTCATTTTTCTTAGGTGCATGTGTAGTAAAACTCGTAAAGATAGAATAAGAAATAGGGAAATTCAAAGAAAGTAGTAGCACCAATCAATGAAAAAATTAGTGAAGGGTGCTTGCGGTGTTTCAGACATATTCAAAGACGCCTTGCAAGTGCCTATGCTAAAAAACTCGACACGGTGTAAATGGTAGAAATTCAATGATATAGGGACATAAGATAAATTGGGATGCTTGGATTTGGCAGGATTTAAAGGATTTTGAGAGCATGCCATCAAGTGCCTTAGATATAGTGGAGTGGAAGAGCTTCATTCATGTAGCTGACCTCGACTAATTTGGGATTGAGGTTTGTTGTTGTTACTCGTAAAGATAGAATAAGAAATATAGAAATTCAAAGACAAGTAGGAGTAGTGCCAATTGACACAAAGATTAGGGAAGAGCGGTTGCAGTGGTTTGGTCACCTGCAAAGACGGCCTACAAATGCCCCCACTAGAAAACTTGACTCAATAGAAACTGAAGAAATTCAACGTGGTAGGGGTAAACCAAAGTTAACTTGGGAGTCGGGACACATTAATTAGGAGGGATTTGAAATATATATATATATATATATATATATACTCCAATTTATTATTATCCTTACAAATATCATTAAAAATCTTCTTTCTAATTTTAAGAAATTTATTGGTTCTTGTTTACATCCCATTTGAGTCAATTCTTTCTTAGATGTGGTGAATCATTTTACATGCACCCTTTTCTTTTTAAAGTTCCCTTTATTTCTTCATTTATATTTAAGTTTTACCTAAGATTCTTTAAAATTTAATATATGACAGAAATAGGATCGGCGTGGCCTGTTCTTTTAGGCGGCAGGGCTCAATGGACCGTGGGCCTTGTAGCCACTTTGATTTCTTTCAGCAGCATCATTGCAGCAGACACATTTGCATTTCTAGGTGGAAAGGTATATATATTTTGAATTACTTGTATGGTATGCAAATTTGTGAGATTCGTTGATTTTGCAAGTTGTTGATTGCATACTTTCCAACAACTTCTGGTGTTATATGAAAACTTTATAATGCATAATACATATGGCCATTGATTATAGGAATAGCATTTCCTTTTGTTTCTTAATTTCAATAGCATTTTATTAAAAAAATTTACTGTGGCTTTTGTGGTATTTATTCATTACAGAGGGGTTAACTTTGGTTTTCAATTAATGTTGGTCTTAATACATTTCTAACAGAAGTTAAAGTTGTGTACATATATAAATATGCACTTACATTATACATATATGCTCTAGAAAGGTAAAATTTCAAAGATTTTCTCTTAGATTTTGAATTCCTCCTGGGCGTGATTTTTCTTTTTCCGTAGATCGCTTCTCTGTTTTATTTCTGATATTAGTCAGAAATCTTAATTCGATTAAAATTCTTATAGAGCTTGATAACCTTCATATTTTAATTAGAGTTGTAGCTTATATTCTGCTCAAATACTGGATTAAATTTCAATAGTAGACGCTCTCCTATATAACAGTTAATTAAAAAGAGAAATGCCCACTGCAGCAGTAGGTTTGCACCCCTAAACCCTGCTATTGGTACGACAATACAGTTTGTGTAGCAACTACCTTTCTTCTGTTTTTTCATCTTACAATTGTGGTTTGCATTCCTGCTGGTGGAACAGTAACACATGCTGGTCAGGCTGCATTCTTGCTAATGGCTGCATTCTTGATATTATTGAAAAAGGAATATAAACAATAATAATAAAGTCATAGTGAAATTATTTGTATGAATCTGCATTTTGCAGATTGACATTGCTGCATAGGCCTAATAAACTATATAATCTACATTATAATATCCATTACTTGGTTATCATTTTTTTAAGGTCATTGCAATTATTTACAACTCTTTTGAAATTTAAGTCACTTCTTAATCTTTTCGCAAAAATAATAAGTCACTTCTTAATCTTTTATTTATATGAGTGCATGCTTTTGCGGTGGGGCGGGGCAGTGGCTTACGAGAGTCTTTTCTTGATTAGGACCTCAACATCACTTAGGTGTCTGTGGGGCTTAATCTCAAATTTCATGGAATTTTTTGTGTTAAAAGACAAGTGGGATATAACCAGAACTATGGAAATTGAAAAAAAAAAGGCAGGAGTAGCACCAATAGAGGTAAAAAAGAGAAGGCCAGTTGCATTGGTTTCGACAGATCCAAATACGATATGTAAAAGCCCCAATTAGGAACCTCGATGCTAGAATTGAAGGAATCCTAAGATGTTGGGAAAACCTTAGATAACTTGGGGCCATTAGCAATAAAAAATTTGAAAGATTATTAATTATAGTAACTCGAATGAAATCTTTGGATCCATTAGTTGGCCACATCTAATTTGGGTGTGGGTGTTGTTGCTTCATGGCAATGTTTCTCTACGAACTCCACATTATGGTTCATTGTACTTTTCATCTTATTTATTTCATAAACTAGTTTCGTTGTTAAAGTTGTGCAACTTTTTGTCCATGAGATATGATTATTTATATGTATACTTGCTTGGTTTAATTTCATGGAATAAATTATATAGATTAAATATAGAATAGCTACACTTCTTGTCCTAGTCACTCGGACTTCCAATGACTTGTTTTACGGATTTGGAGTTGCAATGATAAAAATTATTATTTTATGCATGTTTTTGTAAGCATTTACTTGATTACTGGAGTTTCTTTGCCTTTTCCGCTTGTAAGAGTTCATCTTGAAGTGGTATTGGAATTCTCTCTTTAACAGTGGTCCGGTGGAACCATGACTCATTTGTTTCTTTTGATGGCAAAGAGAGAAAGCCTGAGCTATGCTTACCCTCATGTGGTGTTTGTTGTGTGCTTTAGGTTGAAAGAGTCCTTGGGTGCGTGAACTGAACTTATAAATTTGTTGCATGTATATGAGTGCCTTCAGAAGCATTAACCATTTGATTATTTTCAAGTCGACCCTCATTAAATTGATTATTTAAAACAACATTCACGATTCCTAACTGGTCAAAAGATGTGACAATCATTTTGCGATTTCTCATAAATTATGTCATTCCGTTTTCTCTGTCTTTATGTCGTGTAAGTTTTTGATAGATTTAGTATTCAAAAGTGACAACTTGCTTTAATTACCCTGTTATGTTTTCTAGAAGTTTTGGGGTGCCCTGCGAGTAAATCTTGAGCTAAAGATTCGTCTTTCTAATGCAGACATTTGGTCGGACACCACTTACTAATATTAGTCCAAAAAAGACTTGGGAGGGAGTTGTTGCTGGCTTAACTGGCTGTATCATCACCACACTAGCCTTGTCAAAATTATTTTGCTGGCCTACTTCTTTACTGAGGTATTGTATTTTATTCATTGAATGGATAATGTTGAATTAGCATGCAAGCTATGAAAATGATATTTGTTCAATCTAAAGCAGGCACATTCCTAGATGTGTTTTGCCTAGCATTAGTGGGGCACCGAAATGCTTAAGTGTTTTAGTAAGTGAAAAATAGTAATATTCAAAAAGAATTACGAATGTGTAACCTATCAACTGATTCCATTTTCAATGAAATTTCTGAATGGAGGATTTAAATCAGTGATTAAGGCATTATAAACAACATCAAAGATCGGCTTTAAGTCCATATCTATTTACTTTAGTTATGGATGAACTAACTAGGCGTATTCAAGAGGATATACCATGGTGTATGCTATTTGCAGATGATATTGTCTTAGTGGATGAAACAAAATGGAGTGAATAGGAAACTAGAACTCTGGAGGAATACATTAGAATCTAAAGGCTTTAAGTTGAGTAGGACGAAAACTGAATACATGCACTGTGAGTTTAGAAACACTAGACATCGAGATGGAGTGGTAAAATTAGGGGAAGTAGAAGTTCCTATGGTGAACCACTTTAGATACTTAAGATCAATCATACAAAATTATGGTAATATTGAAAATGATGTCACACACAGAATTCAAGCTGGATGGAAGAAATGGCGGAGTGCAACAGGGGTGATTTGTGATCGAAATGTTCCTACTAAGTTAAAAAGAAAATTTTATAGGATCGCAATTAGGCCAGCTATGCTCTATGGTAGTGAATGTTGGGCGGTAAAGCAACAACAATTACATAAAATGAACGTAGCAGAAATGATGATGCTTAGGTGGATGTGTGGTAAAACTCGTAAAGATAGAATAAGAAATATATAAATTCAAAGACAAGTAGGAGTAGCACCAATTGATACAAAGATTAGGGAAGGGCGGTTGCGGTGGTTTGGTCACTTGCAAAGAAGGCCTACAAATGCCCCCACTAGAAAACTTGACTCAATAGAAACGTAGAAATTCGACGAGCTAGGGGTAGACCAAAGTTAACATGGGATGCATTAATTAGGAGGGATTTGAATGGTTTGGAAAGCTCACCATCAATTGCACTTAATCGAACACAATGGAAAAGTTTGATCCATGTAGCCGACCCCAATTAATTTGGGACTGAGGCTATGTTGTTGTTGTTGTTGTTGTTGTTATTGTATTAAGGCCTCAGAAAAAAATAGGAGCGACTACTGTAAAAACAATATTCTTCAGCTAATAGCCATGGCTTAGTGTAGATAACTATTCTAAGTTATAACGGTAAGGTCAAATATGCAAATATGCCACCATGATGGTTTTACAAGTAATTGAAAGAAAATGGTAGGGTTGAATACAAATTCATTATTGAATATCCTTAAAAAAAGTAAAATCAACAGCATAAAACTGTTGGTTATCGTAATACAATGTAATAGCACTCTTTTATAAAATTGTGTTTACTTGCCTTGTTCCATTTATATGGCTCTGCTGGTTGTGAATTCGCCAAAAACAATTTTATCAAATTATTGAAATACTAATTAAATGGCGAAATAGAACAATTCTTTTCGGTTGAACATTGTTAAGAAGTGATACAAAACTGCGATGAGATATCAGTTTGTCATGGCCGGATAAGGATTTTTTCTTTCAATCATTGATGATATCACCATATACCTTTTTGTACGAGCATATTTCTTTATTCCCCAATATTTAGTTCTATAGATCACAGATTTCATAATTGCAGTTCAAATAAATTTTCCTTTCAACGTTGATAAGATTTGCTTGACTCTACTTGTCCCAACCACTTTCCAATTATATTGGTTGCATCTCCCTCCTTCCTTATAATTATTACTATTATTATTAGTGTTGTTGCCGCTGCTGATATTACAGTTAAGTTTATATGAAATGCAGCCTGGCATTGATGAAGACTTTACAACAAATGAAAGTACGGACTTCTGCAGTGTTGCAAAAGACGACACAAAACTGACCCAAATGATGAATAACTTCGAAACAATCTTGCAGATGCAAAGCTAGTGGAAACTTTGAACGTAGATATATAATGGATACAAAATAGTGCTCCACTCGCTCAACAACTTTGACAAAATATAACCCATAGCATATTACCATAACAATGTAGAAAGACACTTATAAATGGATCATTTCTCAAGGATGATATGAGGTCTCCATTTTATTTTAAAAAACCCTACTTTTGCTATCTCCCTGTAATGAGTAAACCATCACTATGATGCAATTCTCCCCTCATTCTTAATTTTGTGAGGACAAAAAAGATATCCTAAATTCCTATCATAATGATAGAAGACCTTTTGATACTACGAGAAAGTTTCTTTTGTGACTACTCCTCTTGCTTTACCTTTACTAGTGTTTCTAATAACATTCAAGTAAGCAAAGAAAACAAAGATTTTTCAACTCATTGAAGAAAAATCACAGATTTCTAGCAAAGAAAGCTCTTAATTTTGTTAGTGAAACACAAAACAACAAAAGCCTCAAACCGAAATTTGTTGAGGTCAACGACATGGATCAAACTCTTCCATTGCACTCAATTTAGTGCAATTGATGGCGTGGTTTCTAAATTTTTTAAATCTCTCTTAATCATTGCACCCATCATCCCAAGTAAGCTTCGCCCTACCCCTGCATCATCTAATCTCTTCAGTTTCTATTGAGTGGAGTTCTCTAGCGAGGGCATTTGTAGGCCCTTTGGAGGTGTCTAAACCACCGCAACTGCCCTTAATCTTTGAGTCAATTGGTTGGTGCTACAATTGATCATCTTAAATTAACATAGACATTTCATTATATAGACTCCAATATACCCTAACTAGATGCAAACTAGAATTAGGACTCATAATTAGATGATAACTAAATATCCTAATCAAATGCTACTCTGCCTCAAATTTGTCCCAAAAATCTTTCTAATCTACTCAAAACTTGTAAAAGCTCCTACTTAGATTGAAGAGACTTAGAATAAAATTAAATGAAAAAATAATTAAAAATTGCTATACATTTCAAACAAGTGTTAATTAATCGATGGATCTGTGGCGCTACTTAGATGGAATCCTGTGCTGCCCACATCATCTCCACTTGGGAAAAATCTGTTGTTGAATTATGAACAAACATATCAACCGGTTCTTAAACTAATTTATGAAAACCAAAGTCCGGAACTTCAACCAGAGAATACACATTATAGATGTTCAAGGACACTTCACCACCCCACACTTCAACATGCACTTTTGGGTGTTGAAGATAGTTGAGCGACCTCGAAACGATGTATGTCATCGCCAAAGGTCACCTTTTTGTCCATAATGCTGTCTCAAAACCATAGACTTTGGTGGCTATCAAACTTTAAGAAGTGATTGATGTCGTCTTCTTCATTTTCAAGCTCTTGTTTGTCTTCTGGTTTAACTTCCTTGGACTGCTACTGCAACTCTTGATGCAACCAATGCAACTTTTGCTGTATCTGATGCTATTGGAATGAAGAATCATCAACTTGCCTCATAAAATTGTGTTGATTGTTGTGCTATAACATAATTTTGTGGTTCTCTTGCCAACAATGCTATGATGGAAGCATAATAAAACCTTGCTTTGGTATGAACTGATGCATCAAAATCTTTTTTCCCCCACAAAAACTACTCGTGCTTCAACAAAAATTAACTTCTTTACCAGTGTTATTCACAAAATTCAAGTATACAAAGCAAAAAAAGATCTTTTAACTTGAAGAAAAAACATGTATGTTTCTACCAAAGAAATTTCTAAGTTTTTGTTAATCAAATTCAAGGCAGTTACTGATTCCAAAATTGACCATAAAAACCAATCACATGCACGTTTTAATTATGTATACTCCAAAATAGTCTAATTAGACTCCAACTAGAATTAGGACTTGATTTACGTAAGACTAGTACACACTCCTAAGGTTCAAAATGAAAACCATTTCTCTAAGCTTCAGGGCTTTTCAAAATAAAAATGATAAGTGTTGCTGGCCTTCTCATTACAACGCCTTTCGAAGGAAAATACTGCACCTTTATCTTGAGTTGCACGTAAATTTGTTTTTGTCAAATAGATGAAGATTGTTAAATGGCACAATTTCAATTCTAATGAATTGTAGATCCCAGCTAACCAGCAAATTCTTTTTTCTATTTCCGTTCACTATGAAGATGCATCTTTGATGAATTCTCCCCTTGTTTAATGTTGGATCCATTTACTTGTCCATCATCAGTGCGGCAGCATTTGGATTCCTTAATTTTGTGGGATCTCTTTTTGGTGACCTTATTGAGTCAATGATTAAACGAGATGCTGGTGTCAAGGACTCAGGCTCTCTCATACCTGGACATGGTAAGTTGATTTCTGTCTATTTGAATTGGACAAATCTCACAAGTAAAGGTTCGTTTGTTCATTTTTTAGTGATCTTAAATGTGGTCTGTTGGATGGGGCTATAGGATGATATTTCTTTGTTACTGAATGAATAATACTATAACATATTCAATCAGTCAGCTATGGCCGTGATTGGCGTTTTCTATTGGATCTGGTAACAGTTTCCACGTTTTCCTTGGGGAAAATGATTGTTACTTTTGCTACATAGTAGTTAAGGCCGCTTGATTTGTGCATATCGATGTTTGTGTGCACACACTATGAGAAGCATCCAAAATACACCAACACCTATGTAGCAAATGCATGTAGAAAAAGAATGCCATCTTAGCATTTTCCTTTAAATCTTGCCCCAAAATAAGAAATTGGTAAAATCTGAAAAATAATCAAAACTCTTTGCCTAGTGTTTAGGGGTTGAAAACAGTCTTTAAAAGTTTATTATACCAAACGTGGATTCCAGATTCTTAAGCTTTTTGAAGATTTTAAAAGGCAGAAAACTGCTTGGAAATCCTATGCTATCTTGTTTCTTGGGTCCTAAACATGAGTGATATTTTCTTATCAATAATGTTTGATTTTGCCTCTTCTGCAAAAGAAAAGCAAGACACCCAACTGAAACACAATACTGAAATTAATTTGTTGATGCAATCCTCTCAAGGGAAATGTTTTCTGATGCGAAGCTTTAGTGAATAGGAGTAATGCCGTTTCAATCTCAGAACTCGTGCAGTATGTCTTCTATCCTTCCGTACTTGTCTAACAATTTGGTATTAAAACAAAATCAAAAGAAAAGTGGGTTTATTGGATGGTAAAAAGTACATGCTAGTTTTTGCCCATTGCCTTTTAGAGATTTGTCCTCAAGACGGTTCGAAGGAAAAATGTACATTTTCTTATGAAATCCCATGTGTAAGTTAATATGGTTACTTTTCCGGATGACATGATTTAATAAGAGAATTTTCAGGAACACACAAAATAGAAACATCTGGTTGATGTTTTAATCATTTGGAATGCAAGTGATCCCAATAGTTGCTGTCAAATGCAAATCGCTTGTAATGGATGCATTTATCCATTACCCATTACCTTTTGTAGATTATGCTAAAATGTGTTATTGCAGGTGGGATACTTGACCGAGTAGACAGCTATGTCTTCACCGGCGCACTTGCATACTCCTTTGTCAAAGCCTTCTTACCACTCTATGGAGTTTGAACTGTAAAAGTTGACAGCAAAAACCAGAAAATGCCGAAGATGAATGATCTAGTTTCTATTACTTGAAAAGAACAGGGAGGAGATTCATGGTTAGATTTGTTGGGAGAATGATCAATAAAGAATTAATCGACCCTCGACCATGTTGATTTCAATGAGGTAAGGCGAGATAAGTCTCGACCGGTGTCATCTTGCACCTACCAACTAAGTAGCTTTCAAGGAGGTTTGTTTGCATGATAGCAGTGAGGCTCACAGTGGTCCAGTTAGTTTGACAGCAGTTAATTGCAATTGTCTTTTAGTTACTCATGTTGTATTAATTTCTTCCTCAAGAATAAACTTGTGAGCATTCAGCTTAGGTGAAACGAAAGTTAGATGTTTTTTTTTTTTTTGTTAATACAGAATTATGCACCCCACCATTGCACTAAATCGAGCGCAATAGAAGAGTTCTACTCATGCATCCGACTTCAATTAATTTGAGATTGAAGCTTTCTGCTGTTTTTGTGAATGCAAAAGCTTGTTTTGTTCGACCATGTTACTTTCTCTTTGGTAGTAATTCATCACGTTACTTATTAAATTATTGGCATAGAAATATTTATTTTAGAGGAATTTAGAAAGACCGAGTTATTTTTTATTATTTTGTTTTGGTCAAAGGTTAATGATACGTTTCATTAGGAATCAAAATCCCGGTATTGGTGTAGACCAAACACAAGTTAAATGAGTCTGAACCTCTCCTAGCTAAGTTGTGTTACCTCGAGATACACGCGCGCAAACACATACACTCATCGAGGTGTATCACATAGATGGACACCTACTAGAGCTCACTAGGTGTCAACCCTTCTCGTCATTAAGATGTTTGATTGGACTAAATTATCTTGATTCTCTGATAATCTAGTCAGTCTAATCCATTCTTTCAACTTTGGCCTTGAAACACTTTGCATTTCAATTCTTAGTAAAACTTCAAAACTAAATTTACATCTTCAATGAAATTCGATTCATGATTTGCTTAATTGGAGCAAATTAAGAAATCACATCCGTATTTTATAAAAATTTCGGCAATACCTCTCCTAAAAGTGGTCGATCTGTCGAAAAATTCACCTAATGGACATCAGAATGAGGAGATGCCTAGAAGCATAATATATATCAAAATTTAAAAACAAACTTAAAGTTTTCGATAACTTAATAATAACTTTACAACCCCAAATAGACCGAAATTGAAGCATAACCCTTTCCACGTATTTTAAACTAACTTAAGAGACTCTTATAATCCTTCAACGAAATTTCACGCCCTACACTCACCCCAAAAATCCAAAACCATATATATATATAAACAATTTAATTAAAACAAAAATATACTTTAAATTGAAAATGATCACCATAATCTTCGAGTCTTGTCTATTCTTCCATTGTCTTCATATAGAATCTGACACACATAAAAAAACAACTCGAAGATGTCTAGTAAGTAAATTCTTACATTGATATGTACTCCTACAATTGTTAGTCTGATACATGTGGACATGTAATTGCATTTCCAAATAAACAATAAGACATATGTGTCAACATGACATGCAATCCACTGTTGTTGTCTCCTAACTATAATCAGATATCAACTTCCAAAAATAGTATAGAGACAATATTAAGAGATCATGAAATGCAGAGATAACTTGTCGGCGTTAAACTCCGCTAGTCTCACTAGACAGTGTAGAGGTAGGATTGAAACCTAGTTTCAAGCAAACCAGACTCCGAAACAAGCTTATCCCCCTCACTCTCTCAATGTATACATGACCAATAATGATAAAATGCAATGCATACTATAATACAATTAAAGGTACAAAGATATTCAATCTTTAGTAAAGATCACTGCAGGGTTCACTTACCACCAAACCAACTCAAAGTTGGTTATGAAGCCTTACACAGCGTTTCCCTGGATTTCACATACTTTGAACCTTTTCTCTAAGCTTCGTCCCGAGTAGTTTTGGAATCCTCGATGTTACATAAAATCATTGAGAAATCCAGATAAGTTCCCTTTTCGAATTTCTTAAGGTTTTGATCAATTTCCGAGTTATTTTGATATTCTCAAGTTTTAAAAATTCGAAATCACTCCAAATCCACTCTTCGGATGTTTGGATCTCAATTTTGACTACAAATTGTGGTTCAAAATCGAAAATTAACCTTGAATAGGCTCTTAAACAATTTTTCAAATTTCAAACATTTTCGGGTATAAATCCTCGAGAAAATTTTGAAATCCTTATTTTTCGTAGAAATCTCCCATTTCTATTTATTTCTCCAAAAATATATTCTTTCTTTTCTTTTTAATTGGGGTTTGACCCTTGAACCAGACCCGATCGGACTCGTCTTGGTCCGGTGTGGGGATCACCCCATCTTCTTCTTCCTCTATTCCTCTATTCCTCTGTTTCAACAGTGAATCAAAACTTTTTTTTTATCTCGTTGGGTTATTGGGTTGGGTTTACAGGGCTCTCTGTGTGGGGGGACGACTCCTTGTCGTCTCCTTCCTCAATGGGCCGAGTCTCCCATCCTCCATCAACCAAACCAACATCAATATCAACAACAATAACCACTGCAGCAACAACCTCAACCCAATAACATCATCATCGACAACAATAAACAACAACAATCTCACATCGGTCTCGATCCCATACCCTCTCTCACTGGTTCGATCTCTCGAATTCACTCTCTCCCTTTCTCTGGTTAGAAATGCAGAGGAGGCGGTGGTGTGTTGTTTGAAGATATATATTAGATCTCCTCGAGATTTGTGTTGCACGAGTCTCGAAACATATCTAATGGTTTGTTTTCATTAATTTGATCTCTCTCAAGATATATGTTGCATGTCTCGAGGTCCATCTTGTGGCTATTAATAAAATCATCACCACTTAACCGGCTTAGATGAGATCAATTATGTTGATCTCTTCAAGATATGTATCGCGTATGTCGAGGTAGATCTTATGGTTTTTTTTATAACAAACCATACACCACTTGATTTCCCTTGAGATGTGATGACACTCACCAGGAGGCATGGATAACCCAACGTTCAACCATTTCTTTCCTCGATGCTCACGTTATACGTATCCCGAGGCGAATCCAATGTATACTTTTTAATTTGAATTAAACAATAGAATTCATTTATATATGTACTAGTAACCGAGGGCACTCGCTGCTCCGCATGTGAGACAAATATATTATTTTTCTCGTAATATATTAAAATCTAGGAATATATCTCTATCCATCTAGATATGTATACACAAAGAGAGATAAAGTGCATCGAGCGTTTAAAGGAGATAATTAAAAAGACAATAAGGAGAAGTTTAAGTTTAAATTTTTGAAAAATTAGATCCGTTCTCAAAACTAACCATAACTGTATTTTGCTTCCATAAATGCCCTCAAGTTTCAATTGTCTATATTTTTTCCAGACCAACAAGAAAAATGCATTTAAGGGCAATGTTGGAATAATATTAAATTTAGAATTAATAGAAAGGTAGGGAGGATTGACATTATATATAGTACTAGTCGACGGGCACAGGCGTTGCACGTGAGGGAGATTTAAGATGTTTTTTCTTAAAATATTATGTTCGAATAGTAGATTATCCTAGTTGGTGAGCACTTGCTCTTTGCACGTGAAGTGTAAATAATTACTTGAAAAATAGATGTGTGCAATACTTTTAATTTTTTTCTGACTTCAATGGGAGTAGAACTACGATCTCTCTAAATTTTTTATTTAATTGTAACGTGCCTATTTAAGTTATCTTATATAGTTTATATATTTCACATTCGCCACGCACATCACCAAACTAATGGAGTTAAGATTTAGCAGCTTGGATGTAAAATATATCCTAATGAGGTAGCAACACATTTAATCAATTAATTAATTAATTTACTTATTTAGAATTTTATAAGTTTATATAAATGAATAAGAACATACAAATTTAAAAAGTTTATTACAACAACAAAGCCTCAAGGGTGTGTATATAATATATACCAACATTGACACGATAAGGTTTTCGAGTCCATCAACCATTTTTTTTTTCATATCTCTAATTCTAGTGTTTATATTTACTTGAAATAGTCAATTATTTGTTCAAAAATAAGAGACATGGGGTTGACTTACGTATGTGTACCTTAGAATATATAGGGTGTGTATATAGTATATGCCAATATTGGCACGATAAGGTTTTCGGGTCGATCAACCATTTTTTTTTTCACATATCTAATTCTAGTGTTTACATTTACTTGAAATAGTCAATTATTTGTAAGAAAAAAAAAGGACATGGGGTTGACTTACCAATGTGTACTTTAAAGTATACAGGGTGTGTATATAGTATATACCAACATTGGCACGATAAGGTTTTTGGGTCGATCAACCATTTTTTTTGTTTCACATCTCTAATTCTAATGTTTACATTTACTTGAAATAGTTAATTATTTGTTAAAAAAAAAAGACATGGGGTCGTCTTACCAATGTGTACCTTAAAGTATACATGGCGTGTGTATAGTATATACCAACATTGGCACGATAAGGTTTTCGGGTCGATCAACCATTTTTTTTTTCACATCTCTAATTCTAGTGTTTACATTTACTTGAAATATTTATCAAAAGATTACTTGAAATAGTCACTTATTTGTAAAAAAAATAAAAAAGGACATGTTGTTGACTTACCAATGTGTACCTTAGAGTATATAGGGTGTGTATATGATATATACCAACATTGGCACGATAAGGTTTTGGAGTCGATCAACCATTTTTTTTTTCACATCTCTAATTCTAGTATTTACATTTACTTGAAATAGTCAATTATTTGTAAAAAAAAAAAGGATACGGGGTTGACTTACTTATGTGTACCTTAGAGTATATAAGGTGTGTATATAGTATATACCAATATAGGCACGATAAGGTTTTCAGGTCGATCAACCATTTTTTTTTTCAGATCTCTAATTCTAGTGTTCAAAACTTTTTTTTTTTATCTCGTTGGGTTATTGGGTTGGGTTTACAGGGCTCTCTGTGTGGGGGGACGACTCCTTGTCGTCTCCTTCCTCAATGGGCCGAGTCTCCCATCCTCCATCAACCAAACCAACATCAATATCAACAACAATAACCACCGCATCAACAACCTCAACCCAACAACATCATCATCGACAACAATAAACAACAAAAATCTCACCTCGGCCTCGATCCCATACCCTCTCTCACTGGTTCGATCTCTCGAATTCACTCTCTCCCTTTCTCTGGTTAGAAATGCAGAGGAGGCGGTGGTGTGTTGTTTGAAGATATATATTAGATCTCCTCGAGATTTGTGTTGCACGAGTCTCGAAACATATCTAATGGTTTGTTTTCATTAATTTGATGTCTCTCGAGGTACACGTTGCATATCTCGAGGTCGATCTTGTGGTTATTAATAAAATTATCACCACTTACCGGCTTAGATGAGATCAATTATATTGATCTCTTCGAAATACATATCGCGTATGTCGAGGTAGATCTTATGAGTTTTTTTTATAACAAACCATACACCACTTGATTTCCCTTGAGATGTGATGACACGCATCACGAGGCATGGATAACCTCTCCAATAGCCAACGTTCAACCATTTCTTTCCTCGATGCCTCACGCTATACGTATCCCGAGACGAATCTAATGTATATCTTTTTAATTTGAATTAAACAATAGGATTCATTTATATATGTACTAGTAACCGATGGCACCTGCTCTGCACGTGAGGCAAATATATTATTTTTCTCGTAATATATTAAAATCTAGGAATAGATCTCTATCCATCTAGATTTGTATACACAAATAGAGATAAAAGTGCATTGAGCGTTTAAAGGAGATAATTAAAGAGACAATAAGGGGAAGTTTAAGTTTAAATTTTTGAAAAATTAGATCCGTTCTCAAAACTAACCATAACTGTATTTTGCTTCCATAAATGCCCTCAAGTTTCAATTGTCAGATTCATCATATTTCACATTCGATCTCCTAAATTTTTTATTTACGCCTATTTAAGTTACATCACCAAACTAATGGAGTTAAGATTTAGCAGCTTGGATGTAAAATATATCCTAATGAGGTAGCAACACATTTAATCAATTAATTAATTAATTTACTTATTTAGAATTTTATAAGTTTATATAAATGAATAAGAACATACAAATTTAAAAAGTTTATTACAACAACAAAGCCTCAAGGGTGTGTATATAATATATACCAACATTGACACGATAAGGTTTTCGAGTCCATCAACCATTTTTTTTTTCACATCTCTAATTCTAGTGTTTACATTTACTTGAAATAGTCAATTATTTGTTCAAAAAAAAGGACATGGGGTTGACTTACTTATGTGTACCTTAGAATATATAGAGTGTGTATATAGTATATACCAATATTGGCACGATAAGGTTTTCTGGTCGATCAACCATTTTTCTTTTCACATCTCTAATTCTAGTGTTTACATTTACTTGAAATAGTCAATTATTCGTAAGAAAAAAAAAGGACGTGGGGTTGACTTACCAATGTGTACCTTAGAGTATACATGGTGTGTATATAGTATATACCAACATTGGCACGATAAGGTTTTTTGGTCGATCAACCCTTTTTTTTCACATCTCTAATTCTAGTGTTTACATTTACTTGAAATAGTCAATCATTTGTTAAAAAAAGACATGGGGTCGTCTTACTAATGTGTACCTTAAAGTATACAGGGTGTGTATATAGTATATACCAACATTAGCACGATAAGGTTTTCGGGTCGATCAACCATTTTTTTTTCACATCTCTAATTGTAGTGTTTACATTTACTTGAAATATTTATCAAAAATTTACTTGAAATAGTCACTTATTTGTAAAAATAAAATAAAAAAGGACATGGGGTTGACTTACCAATGTATACGTTAGAGTATATAGGGTGTGTATATGGTATATGCCAACATTGGCACGACCAACATAACGGTTTTCGAGTTGATCAACCATTTTTTTTTTTTTTCACATCTCTAATTCTAGTATTTTCATTTACTTGAAATAGTCAATTATTTGTAAAAAAAAAAAAAAGGATACGAGGTTGACTTACTTATGTGTACCTTAGAGTATATAGAGTGTGTATATAGTATATACCAATATTGGCACGATAAGGTTTTCGGGTCGATCAACCATTTTTTTTTTCACATCTCTAATTCTAGTGTTTACATTTACTTGAAATAGTAAATAGGGTGTGTATATCAGTATCTGTTTTTTTTTTCTTTTGTTAAATAACAATTTGGCAAAAAAAAATAAAAATTTGGCGGGAAGATTAAAAGTATCAGATTTGAATTTTTTGGGAGACTTATGCTATAGATTTGAGCATACCTTTTCGGATTTCAGTTCGACCATGAATGAATGATTTGGTCATAATGGAGTTTACCCCATTAATGTAACCCGGATGATTGCACACCGTCCGATGCACGTACGACTCTCGAATCTTATAATCGGACGATGAGGAAGCTGGTGGGACCTTGTCAGTTGTGGAGTACACCGACATTTTGTTTTGACGGTAAATGGGTGTACAGTTGGAGGTAATTATGTCAGTTGGTGACGCGTCAAATCGAATCGTCACAACCCATTAATCGTCAAGTCTCATAAAAGATTGGGCGGCCCGAGGCGACATGTGGCATTACGAACTGATGGGACGAAGCGAATGTTGTGGGTATAAGATAGAGTTTGGCAAGGAACAACATGCCTACCCCAATATTATGTTCTCTCATCTCTATTCGACACCACTGCTAATGTTCAATGGCGCGAGGAATGCGAACAAGGGGCTCCGCCGCTTCAGCGACACTCGCTCCGGTTGCCGCCAAGAAGAGAAAACGTATGAAAGTGGAACCAAAGCAGGTGGAATTCCCCCGCCTAAGAAGCAGAGAGTCTCGTCTTCGGCAATGTCAAGGAAAGAAACAGAAGTTTGCGTTGTAGAGACCCCGTTTGACCATATGGGTTGCAGAACGGAGGAGGCTGGTGTTGCGTACCAACATAACTTCTCGATAAGGTTAGTCCCCTTCCCGCGTCGTGTTGACTTCTCCTATTTTGACACGACGAAGTTCAATCTTCATTATTTGTTCGACCGATTGAAATGGGACCATTTCTTGAATGTAAACCTACCCCTGTACCTCCGTCTAGTCCAAATGTTCTACACCAATCTCTACACCCCCAAACTCGAGGATCCTCTTTTCTCCAAATGCGAGATTTTCGAGTCAGCGACTGAATGTTAACCCCGAGACCATTCGATCACTATTCAAGCTGCCGAAAGGTAACTTCGAGTACTACAACACACGATCGCCCAATTCGATGGATTTGATTGGGAGGCTGCCCTTAGGCAAATATGTAAAGATCTCAACTTCGACGTGAGTAAGACCCCCAAAACCACCGAACTAACTGTTTTAGCCCGTTTTGTCCCTATTTTGGTTAGTTGCAGCCTCATCCCTAGGAAGGGGAGCCACTCCTCGATCCTTCATTTCGACCTCTTCTTGATGTGGTGTATGTTGAATGACAAAAAAATCGACTTGGCCTATGTAATCTACCACCACATGAAGAGTGCCCAAGCCCAAGGGCCCCCTTATGGCATGCATATCACGGTCGATGGACAAGTGCCTTATCGAGAGGCATGCACATCAAAACATGTCATGGATAGAGAGACCAAGAGGGGAACGATATTCCAGTTACGCCACTAGTAAAGGGCAGTGTCCAATCCAAAGTTAAGCATGCTCAAAATGAGTCGGACGTACTCCTGAGTTTTACCATGGGAGCATCATCAAGCCAGCAACCGTCCGATCTCTTCCGTTCGCTCTTCAATGAATTGAAGGCGACGGTGGAGAATCGTTTCGATCGTATTGAGGATTTTCTTGTCTCTCTTGATGGCAGGTTGCAGAAGATGAATGATGCATTTAACAAAGCTGGTGGGGATGTTTGCGTCGGCATGAGGACGATGCATAAGGACACGGATTGCTTGCTCAAAAGGGCCACTAACGTTAAGAAAAAAACAAAGTCGTCTCGGCACGTTACGAAGGAGTTCATTGACAGGATGGAACCGATGGTAGATGAATGCGAGAGGGCTTTCTACGAGCGAAACGTTAGGAAGGAATGGAAGCGCAAGACCTACCCGGACAATGTCAACCTTGACGCTGACTAGTGTTTCTCCTTTCTTTTGGTTTAGGAATCCAGTTCACTACAAACAATACTTTTTTAAAAAAATTTGGCATGTAATAATTTTATTTTGACATACTTGGGAAACTATTTGTGTTGGTCTTCTTAAGTTGTAACTAACTTTGAGCAGACCCAACACTGGAACAGGGACATGAACGGACATACGGACACAATCAAGGTCCAATGGTAAGTCCTTGATTTTTTTTGGGTAATTTTTTCCATTTGCCTTATGCTTGGTGATTTTCTAACTTTGTTTGCATGCTCTTATTGTTTGATTTGAAACTTTTTTGTTTCTTATATGTCCGTTTATGTTCGTTCAACAATGACTTAGCATATACGAATATGACAAGTATTGTTGAGTGTGCTCATTCTTTTTTGGTATTATACTTGCTTGGCGTGTCTTGGTTCATGTTCGATTGTTGCATATTTTTTGCCCTATACTCAAATGTCAGATGGTAACGCGGAGGAGATAAGCTATATTTTGACTACTGTTTGATAAAATTTGTATTTTTTCAAGGAACCTATGGTCGTTACCCTTACTTAAACACGACATTTTTTTTCTTAACACTTGTACGGTGTGTTATTTGTTATTCATTTCAGACTGAAAGTGTAGTTGATATAAATATTTGTAATGTCACTAGTCTAGTGATTTTGTGTTCAATAAGAAAGTTTCAATGTTTTATTTTTTCTGGTTTTGACTTATTTCATCTACTTCTTCTCTCGAACTCTTTTAATAAATTTCTAAGCATTCTATATAACAGATTAAGGAAATATACAATTTATTGAATCAGAGAAATGTGTAGATTAAGGAAAGAGTCTTGATGTACTACTTGTATTTTTGTATTCTAGATATTTCTTAGGTAAGTCTAGTTAGTTATTTAAAAAAAATAAATCTATTTAAACATGCAGAGATTCAATAAGGTTGCTCAACATGTCATACGATCTTTCATCGGACATCGCACAATCATGTGAGTTACGTTACTTAGTTGACTCCGTGTTCTACCAAATCGGTTCCTTCGTCAAACTGGATATGCAGAGGTATGCTCAAATTTTATGTATGCCTCAGCTCAAAATGTAAAATAATTTGAGCATTGCTGATCAGTAGTATTGTAATGATTAATTTTTTAGTACAGTAGATGAAATGTGTTGGTCTGCTAAAGTTCGAATTTATTGTACGCATTGGGTCGGCTCAAATGGTGATTTGAGCAGAGCAACTCACTTCACCTAATGTACTAAAATATTATTCATTACGATGTATCCAACATTTAAATCAATATAACTATTGAAAGACGCATAGATTCAATAAGATTGATCAACATATCAAATATTTTTTTGATCAAGATAAACATATCAAATATTTAGCATGTAAATGTGTACGAATTGGATAAAAACACCATGTCCATGCTTGCCTTTATGCAAATTTCACATCTCAACCGAAAATCCCCGTGCATCCAAATCATTTTACGTAACCGCCACTCAAAGCCAATTAACATCGACCTTTTATTGAGTGGCGACACACATCATGTGCATGCATGCATGGGGATTTCACGGATTGCCATCACATCAATAATTACAAAACTATTGTTCAACCAAAAATATTGTATCACCAAAAACCATGTTTGATCAACCTTTCGAGAACCTCCTGAGCAAGACCTAGAATGGAATGTCCATAAATTGTCGAGTTGTAAACGTCCGAAGAGTATGTGTACTTGCAATTAGATCACCGATAAAAACTTGAACATGTCCTGTACAGGGTTGTGTAATTTGCGAAGGCACAACAACAACACTAGTGCTTGAGCAGCAGTTTCGCTGCGGGCAAATGAACCTTCTTTCCGACCCCTCTTTTTCTGTTTACGAGTAGGCTCAACAACATTCTTGCCCTTTCCATTCTGGTTTGACTCAACTACTGCATTTCCCTTGCCTTTGTCTCGTTGTTCGCGTGCACCTTTAACTCTTTTAAAACGAGGCCTCCCAATGCGAGACACCCTGTGCGGATCTTTCAAAATAAGATCCTTCCGGGTTTGACTTCCTCATGCCCCATCTTCTTCATCATCGGTCCGTGCAAGCTCTTTTTGTAGCATTCGAATAACCTCAGTTGCTCTTTTGAACTCTTGCTCGAGGTGCAACTAAGGTCAGCTATTTGAGCACAGCTCCGGTTAATGAAGTTAAAATGATCATCTTGAATACACATTGTTTCGGCCTTCGATTCCATTGCTATATTTTCAAATGCATGAAGTCGAATGAAATCCTTCCTCCACCGATTGAGAATGAACCCATTTGGAATCTTGTCCACCCTAAAATGGTCCAAGATGCTCAACGCATGACAACACAAAATTTCTAGGCTTTGAAATAACATGCAAGAGAAACTACTGTTTATAACGTGAGAAAATACTAACTCATCTTGACGTATATAAAAAAACGTGGTTTGAGCTAGCTCAGTCTACCTGCAGACGTAATAAACGGAGTGGCCTCCATCTGCCCAGTATGTCACATCATACGTCTGCATATATGGACCTTCAAGCCCTTTCGGGATAGTAACATCCATTACCTCAAACCCCAAAGAAATCCTTTCGTACGCCCCTTTGAGTCGACGGTTTAGTTTTTTTCTAATTTCATTTTGCAACTTGGTGAACATGGCATTCGTGTACAACCTTCGTATATGTTTCTCGTATGGCCAGCAGGAGAAGGAATCTAGCGGGGAATGGTCGGACTTAAAATCTGCATCGAGCTCATTTTCAAACTTACTGGCAAGTGCCGAGTCGTACTGCCTTATGAAATGTTGAAGAGACGTCCTCGAATTGAAATACTTGCCAAAAAAGGCATTTACACTCTCAGACCTTTGCGTGGTCGACATACCGACCCAGAAATGATCATTCACGTAAGCTGAGATCCATTTCTCCCTAATCGCATACAATGATTTCAGCCATACATGATCTTCCAACAAAAATTGTGGAATCATCTCTTTCCAACTTTGCTCAAATTCCTTTGGGAGCAAGCTTTCATACACGGTCTTTTTATAAACCTTTATAAGTATTTCTTTCTCAAGTCGTCCACTAAATTTCTCGGGCACTTTTCTCATGATATGCCATAAACAAAAACGGTGACGACTCGATGGAAACACCTCATCCACAGCTGCGGTTATAAAGGCACATTGGTTTGTGATAATTACACCAGGTGCCTTCTCATTCATACAGGCAAGCCACGATCTAAACAACCAAACGTAATCATCGACCGATTCACTGAAAAGTAGACCGCAACCAAGCAACACAGTTTGGCCATGATGATTCACTCTGACGAATAGAGCGAATGGCATATCATACCTATTATTCATGTAGGTGGAGTCGAAGGATATGACATCATTGAAGTACGTGTATGCACTTCTTGATCTTACATTAGCCCAAAAGATGTTTCGGAGCCGACCATTTTTGTCGGTACTGAAAAGATGAAAAAAATTGGAGTTCTGACTTTGTTTCTCAGCAAAGTAGGCCCGCAAGGCCTTCACATCCCCATCCTCCAGTCTCAGATGCCTCATCTCATTAACGTAATTTCAAGCGTCCTTCATGCTGAAACAAAGGGAAGCCATTCCTCCTTCCATCTCATTCGCCTTGGAAGCTACTGATTTCGCAACTGAAATCTCTGCTTCATTGTTCACAAATAATTCGTGTTTCGTTCGATCGTTTAAATTTCTATGACTGCGAAAGAATCTCGACCTCTTAGGAAAAACAGGGTGGTTGTGCTCCAAGTTGACACTCGTAAAATGCCAAAGCTCGTCATCTTGAAGCTTCACTATTGCACGTGCACGACAGTTCGTCCGAGTGCTCGATTTCGACACTCTTTTTCTGTCTTCTCTGTGCACCGTTTCACCCTATTTAGTGCAGACAAGTATACACTTCCATATTTTTCCTTCGGCTCATCTGTACGTTCCTTGCAGCTTCGTCCCGAAGCCGACTGAAAACGCGTATTTGTTGTAATACTGCTTGGCACATTCCATGGACTTAAATGTCATCCCATCCTTTAGGGCTGGAGTCGAGTCGACTAAACCTTCTGCTTTATCGAGAACATTACTACAAGGTGTGTGCTCTTTTTCACTTTTGAGCTCAGGTACTTGAACGAATGTCTCGTACCCAACATCCTCACTGCATGAAGTGTTACTTGAGATTATCACTTCTTCCGCCCCTGAAGATGTCGTAGGTTCGTCCGTGATGGACAAAACCTCTACATTATCACGATCAGATTCATCTAACTACAAAGACAACAATAGAATCAAAACATGAACGATTAATAACTACTAAATGAAGGGAACAATAAGATGCACAACAAAATCAAATGATGCTCTTATTGGCATAAATGACATCCCAAAAAGATGTACAGATCACATTGCAACAAAAATAAACTTTTAACAAAATGCAGAGAAGTACAAACTAGCATACTATGAACTCAACATATATACTAACATGGCACATAAAAAAACGACATGGAAATCAAATCATCTATGGATTAAATGTTGTCTACAGCCAAAGATGATGTGCATACTAACGTACAAACATGATATTCGATTCTTTGAGCGAAAAATACATACTTCAATGTTGATGAAAAGGTCCATAGAGGAATCGGATCTCAGAGGAAGTAACAACAGTTGCCAAGATTCCTTTATTACTTTTGTTGGGAGCTTGAGCTCGCCTTCTTCCCAAGAGATTCGAGACAAAGAGGACGTTGTGAGATTTTTCTCTTCATCTGTAAATTTTTTTATCCTTTTTGACAGTTGATCGATGTGACAACTGTTTTTCACCAACTTACAACAACAACCACATCACATCATGCATGTGGATGAATATTTGTAAAAGTGTACTTTTTACATTTTCCCTTATAGTGACACTACTTGTAACACCACATTTGTCTAGCTCATATCGCCACATCACAATGCCTGTCATGTGCCATGTCACCTGCCACATAGGCAATGTCAAAAGTAGTGTTATCATAAAATTATTGATATAATTATTCTTAAAATGATAAACTCCAGTTAGGACAATTGGCAGGTTATAGTTTCAATGCTATTGGGATTAAAATAATGAATGTATGAAAAATTAACATTTAACAGTGACAAAAAAACTATATATTACAAAGAATAACAGTTAAACAGAAAGACCACAACTATTCAACAAGCTCTTTCCCTCTCCTCTTATGGGTTTCGTGATATTCTTCACTTTACTCCCCTATCAATTTTTCCCATTTTAGTTCTCTTAATGGAGAAGATCAACTAACAAACTCCCATCAGGCACACTAGAGAGGTTCCAATTATAGGACAAAGCCTGAGCTTTTTAATTAAGGGCTGTGATGAGGGCACATAAAGCTCAAAACTGGATCTAAAAGCCAAAGTCTACTCAGAAGATCAAAGGAACGTAAGAGAATTGCCAAGAAGTGAACATGTACCTTGAGATGTTGGTAAAATGGATATCTGAAGTGAACATCACTAGAACAATTTCAAAGTATTTAATAGACGTTTTAAAACCCCTATTAGAAGGGGGTGTTATTAAATAACACATAATCGATAAGAGTTTTAAAAAACCTCTATGTAATACATGTATTAAAAATTAAAACATAACACATTTTCACATGACATTTAATAACACTCTATTTAATAGTAGTTTTAAAACCTCTATTAAAGGTAAAAAATGTTCTAGTGTGCATGTACCTTGAGATGCACTTGCATGGCAAGCAAATCGTCAAGGTGAAGTATCAATTACCAAGTTTTTGATAATCTGAATGTTATATTTCATCTTGCCAAGCATGTGTTAAATAGTACTAGATGATATATGATCTCTTGGATGATTATATAATTCAGAAGGGCATCGATTATTATTCAACAAATCAAGAAAGATAATAACACAGCTAACATATCAAGAACAAGTAGATTAATTAACTGCATGTAAGTATATGTAGCTTACAATTCTATGCTTATGACACAGGAGATGCCAGTGTTGGGTATTATAAAATAAAAAACAGATAAGCTATAACAATGCAAAGGGTGAGAGAGAACAATTTTTTTATTTCAATCCATACTCCTACTCTCTCTACATTTCTCAACGCACACATTACATACTTATAGACTATCACATTGACTTGGTCTCAACCCACTAACATAACATGCACCACTTCATGTGTGCGCGCCACCAAGTCAATAATTAAAACTACCCATTAATAACTACCATAACTTAATTAATAACTATCATTTACACATGACTATAAATGGACACATGTCCCACTACTAAACTTTAATTTAATTTGAATCACATATTTCAACAGAGTGACGAAGAACCTCACTTTTGACGTAATTTGCTCTCTTGTTTGGGCTAGAAAGAGGAGAAAAGATGATGTAATTAAGGAATATGGTCGGTCCCTATAAATTAACTTGACTTAATTTCACGCCCTTTAAAAATAGTCTCAAAGCCAGGCAAAGGGTCTAATACCAAACCATTAAGTCACCCAACTTATGTGTTAGCAAATGCATTATAAGTATTTCACACAAACACACAAATTAATAAGCTTTAAAACAAGCAATCCGTTTTGTCATCGATACATTTTTTTTTTGATAATTCAAAACTACTCTACGTTCAAAAAGCCTCGTAGTCACACACTTAGTTAAAAGATCGCAAAAAAAAGCTTTATCTTTGTCATTGATGTGTATTAAAAAACAACTTTAAACGTGTTCTTTTTGGGTGAGAAATTAATGTGTTTATTTATTTATTTATAGGAATTAGACTTTATTTATTATAGTCCAAAAATAACAAAGAGACAAGAAACAATATATTCACCCTAAACAAAGCCGAAAAAAAAAAAAAAAAAAAGGAGAGAGAGAGAGAGAGCTTGTTTGTTGCTTATCCTAGCTAACAAATTTGAAGACCATGATCTTCTACTCTATATATTTAGGCATGCATGAGGTGAGAAATTAATGTGTTTTTCTCTTTTTATATAAAGAGAGCTTTTTTTTGACGAGAAAGAAATAATTTTCCCCGACTAGCAGGGCTCGAACCATGACCTCTTACTCTCAAACTCCGTACTAAACTATTGGGTCATCAAATTGGTTGGTATATAAAGAGAGCTATATAATGTGTTTTAATTCACTACTACTCTTTTTGTTCCTCATCCTAGCCAACAAAATTTGAAGATCATGATCCTCTACTCTATGTATTTAGGCATGCATCTCTTCATGATATATATGGTCATTTTCGAAGTGGATTGAGCAAGGTTAATGGTGATTCATGAGGGGCTTATGTAGCTTTCATGGCTACTATATATATAGTACTATCATAATCTATTCTTGCTGCCTAATGTTTTGGTGGGGAGTCATTTTCAATTTGATTAATCAAGGAAAAGCAACAAACAAGTCTTAATTGAAGCGTGCGCTGAATATATATTAAGTAATTAATTAATTGCGCATATAATCCACATTTGAGATATGCAACACTAAATTCAAATTATGTATGAACTAATTCAAACAAATTGGATTAATTGGATCGAACGGGATTCGTGGATTTGAGGACTTCTTATACACCTAATTCTAGCGGTGTTTTTAATGATTTTGATTAGGACTATATAGTGGCGCCCAACATGCATGCACCCCATTCACCTACTAATTAATAAGATATGAAGGGATCGATATCGTGCCAAAGCATCTTTGCTTAGATGAATGGGGCATCACTTACAAAAAAGCACTTGTATGTTTACGCCTCAAAAGTACCTCTCATGTTCAGAGAACCTGAGTCGTTTTATAACCATTTTCGACATAAAAAAAGGTACGACCCTTCTTTTCTTTTCTTTTTTTCTTCGCCTTATTACTTTGCTGATTTTTGTTTCGATTTCTAGGGTTCCTTAGTGTTTGTTGGTTCAATTTGTGAGTCTTGTCTTTATGTTATTTGTTGTTATAATGCTTTTTTTCTTAAATTGGGCCATAAGAGATATAAAGTTTCGAAAATGCTAGAATGACACCCTTATCATATTGGGTGTGGGTCCCACGTAAAAATGATATGCGGCATGCCGGCCCACATTTATGAGAGCTGTCATGCGCACTTCAAGATACACATCACATGTGTTATGCACGAAAGCACTCATTTTTACGTGAGTCCCGCATGCCATGTCATAAGGTACCACTTGGGGGTGTTAGAGATGAAGGTTTTGTGGGTTTAATATTGGGCCTTTTTTATTGGGCCTCAAAATCCAATTAAGCCCGTTTAAGTTTTGTCTACAAAACCCTAGTTTTCATTTTCATATAAAATGCACACAGAGAGAGACGACGAGAGAGAGAGAGAGAGAGAGAAGCAGCGAAAATGCAGATCTTCGTGAAAACCCTAACTGGGAAGACGATAACCCTAGAAGTCGAATCCAGCGACACCATCGACAATGTCAAGGCCAAGATCCAGGACAAGGAAGGTACCAATCCTCCAAAACCCTAACCCTAATCGGTTCTGCTCTTTTGGGGGGTTTTAATGGTGTCCTCTTTGTTTGATTTGGTGGTTGTGTGTTTTAGGGATTCCGCCTGACCAGCAGAGGCTGATCTTCGCCGGGAAGCAGCTCGAAGATGGCCGCACTCTCGCGGATTACAACATCCAGAAAGGTTCGATTTTTTTTAGGGTTTCGATTGATTTCATGATAGTTCTGTTTGGTGTTTTAGGGTTTTGATTTGTGAATGTTGTTGTGATTTGTGTAGAGTCGACTCTGCATCTTGTGTTGAGGCTCCGCGGTGGGATTATCGAGCCTTCGTTGATGGCGTTGGCGAGGAAGTACAACCAGGAGAAGATGATCTGTCGCAAGTGAGTTTTTGATGTGGTTTTGGTGTTGTTTGATGTCTTGTTTTCGGTTTTTTGTGTGATTGGATTGGTAAAGTTGCTTCTTTTATTATGGTTATCAAACTGCTAGTGTGTGTGACTCTGTGTGTGTGTGTATGAAATTGTGGCTTAGCTTAATCTTGGCCATGAAATAAAATCAGGCAAAAATTGTTGGAGTGTTGGAAGGTGGATTTGAACAAAATGAATTATCATAGACTATCAACTATGTTTGAGAAAGTTTAATTAATTGCTATGACACAAAATTATTGAACGCTTAGAAACTACTTGAACTTTTGAATTGCAAGCTAAATCACCCACATTTTTCCTACATTGGCAATCAACATTAACTCAAAAACCTTGTGTTGTTGAACACTGATAACCCTAGCGAATTATTACTCTGAAGAAATTTGACGAGGTAGGGATAGACCAAAGTTAACTTGGAACGTATTAATTAGAAGGAATTTGAATGGTTTGGAACTCACCATCAATTGCACTTAATCGAGCACAATGGAAGAACTTGATTCATGTAGCCGACCTCAATAAATTTGGGACTGAGGCTATGTTGTTGTTGTTGTGCACTTTATACCTTGGTCGCTGATTATCACTTTGTTTTTCACTTGTTACTGGCGTTTTGCATAAATATTCAAATATTATCATAATATCATCATTTGTTCAATATATACTAGTTTTCTGTTCATTGCATATAAGTTTGGTCTCAACATGACACATTTTGTTGTGGCAGATGCTATGCAAGGCTGCATCCTCGCGCCGTTAACTGCAGGAAGAAGAAATGTGGGCACAGCAACCAGGTAGGATACTGTTACTGTTTTGGATCTCACCCCTTGTTTTTTTTTTTCTCGTGACTTTAAATTTTGATTGTTTTGCATTTTGTATTGCAGTTGAGGCCCAAGAAGAAGATCAAGTAGATGCAATATCTTCTTAAAATCAATGCAGTGCTCTATCTCTGTTACTTGAATTAAAAAAACTTCTAGTTTAGAACTTCTATTTCAATTTTTCTTCTGATGTACTTGCTTTAAGAGCTGGTGTTTTGTCCTCCAAACTTTTTTTTTTTGAGTGCTTTATAGTTTATATGTTCCAAATACCTTGCTTATTTTATCTGGTGACATCGTGATAGCTGATTTTTTTCCCTGTTATGGATATTTCAGTATCTAAAGTAAGCTAAATTTTGCCGGTTTTCCACCAATATGAAAGATCATGTATCTAAGTTTCATTGGTTTAGGTTAGTCACCCAAATTTATTATTTTTTTTTATTTTGGCATTTTGTAGATTCTGCTGAAGGTCCATAGTTTATCTATGCAACTTGTGTATTTTAGTGTAGCTTGCTCTTTAATCTCGTGGTTGTCTTCTGGATCTGACTTTCTTGTTGCGTGCACAGTACACTCATTATGATGTGAATGCCACAGGCACTAGGGTCTATGCCCTAGGTTTGCGAGTGGGGCTGAGAATCCCAATCATAGTTTCCTTAGTAGATTCCCCGCTTTTTGCTCCCTTTGGGGTGGGATCCAGCAGGCCGCTACCTTACCTTCTTAGTCCTACTTAAATGGAAATGGAATCTATTTAGAGTTTGATCTATATAAACCAACTTTTGGCATCTCTAGTTAGTCCTGAGTTGGGAAGGAAATGTACTAATTTTATTCTCATGAGGGTGATTAAAATGGCTGCAACAAATATTGTTTTAGATGGATTTGTAACAGATGGAACTCAACCGAGAGATTCGTTGGGAGGGGTAGAGATTCTCCTTTGATGAGCAAGAAATTTTTCTGATAGTTCAATGGAAGAAGAGGGTTTTTTTTTTTTTTTTTTTTTTTTCTTGTGCATCAAGTTGATACATCCTTATCAAATGAGATGACCCAATGAAGTTCTCAAAGTAAGCCCAATCAAATACTTCCTTCGTTACAAATGTAAGTCATTTAAAGTAAATATACAAGAATTAATGAGTGATTTTTTTTTCAATGTAACAAGTGATTTAATTGTAAGGCATACATTTACCTTAATTAATGTCTTTTTGAGTGAAACAAGAGAGATCAAACTTGACACACTAGTAGCCAAAAACTGATCAAAATTGGCATAGTGGTAGATAAAAATTAATCTAACTTTAATAAAGGCAAAAATAGGTAAAATATGCTTAAAAATGGGAGAACTGACTTATGTTTTTAAATAAAAAGTGATTAGAACAACCTACATTTATGTTTTTGAATCGTGGCAAACCTACATTTGTGACCATAGGGAGTAAAGAACGTTTTCAAGGTAAACTTCTTCTTAGAGAGCTCCTCTCACCTATACGGTGCGCGACTCGGGACAAACTCGAATAGTTTGGATGCTGAATTGTTTAGACTAAAAAAATAATCTTAATGGCCTCTTGAGTAATTTGAGTCACCTATATGGATGAATATTTTCACTCAACTGTACTTAAGAAGCAAGTAAAGAACACTTCTTTACGAGAAAGTATACAGATCGAACACTTTCACTCGGCTCGATTTAATAAAGAATTTGTTTAGTATGAGAAAGTACATGAATTTAACACATTTTAGGAATGAATGAAGTTGCATGCCTTGACAAAAAAAAGTAAGATAAAAAAAAATCTATAAAAAAGTAAATAAAGAAAAAAATGAGATAAATTTCAAACTCCAACAAAGGAATAAATTGTGAAGTGGTGAAGTTAAAAATGTCGTTTCTGCAACACAACAAAACTTCTATAAATAACCTGACCACGACCTTCTCTCTTGGATTACAATGTTTTGGGCCTCCCCTAAAAACAAAGCAAAAGCAACAATGAATCTGAGAAAGAGTTTTCATACAGACTAAACGACTATAC
This sequence comes from Stephania cephalantha, assembly GCA_039657325.1. Classification (NCBI taxonomy): domain Eukaryota; kingdom Viridiplantae; phylum Streptophyta; class Magnoliopsida; order Ranunculales; family Menispermaceae; genus Stephania; species Stephania cephalantha. The sequence goes on along the minus strand of CM077577.1, from coordinate 2,362,573 downwards.
TTCATGGGAGAATGACTTCACCATTCATTTCCCTTATCACTGCCTCGAATTTCCAAACGAAATGCTAGTTTAAAGAGTATAAAATTACGGCGTCAATCAGTAGTCCATGCCGCCCATGCCGCCGCCCATTGCCGGAACATCCTTCTCATCTTTAGGTTGTTCGACGACAACTGCTTCTGTTGTCGTCATCAAGGAAGAGACGCTGCAGAAGAGATTTAAACATCGGTCGGATCAGTAAACTTATTTACGAACACAGTTCTAATCACTTTTAGCATGAAGAAGAAGTCATCCATTACCTAGCAGCATCGACTAACGCAGTTCTAATCACTTTTAGCGGGTCAATTATTCCAGCCTTCACCATATCTACATATTCACCTGATGGATCCGAAAAGCGAAATCAGAAATCTCGGCGAGATAAGGAAAAAAAATGAATACATGGAAGTAGCTTTGATTCGTACCTTTGGCTGCATCGTATCCGAGATCAGGGTTAGCCTGCTCCAACAGTTTGCCAACCACCACGGCGCCTTCCACTCCGGCGTTGCAAGCAATTGTGTGAACTGGCGTCTGCAGTTCAAACAGTCATCATTGGAAGATGAACAGATGAAGGCATAAAACTGGACTAGATGCGAATGCTGACTAAACTATAGTTCGGCAGGTTTGCAAACCTTTAGAGCATTCTGAATGATCTGAACGCCGATCTTCTGGTCGAAGTTGGCAGTCTCCAACTTGTCTAGCTCTTTCGACGCATAAAGTAGGGCAACACCACCACCTATAAAAGTAGAAAAAAAACTCTCGAGTGAATACTCGGCAACTAAATCTAAAACTAGTTAATGATAGTGAGAAAGACATGTGAAGATGCCTAAGTTTATAATGGAAACAAACCTGGAACAATGCCCTCCTCTACAGCTGCCTTAGTTGCATTAAGCGCGTCGTTAACCCTGTCCTTTTTCTCGCCAACTTCAGCCTCACTAGCTCCACCAATCTGCCATGACACACCAACTAACGATGAGAATAATATTTTTTTGAGAGAATTGACGACTGACTTGAACAAGCCAAAGTTATTGATCGAGTTCGCTACTGTCATGGACTTGGTTATGGTTTGGTAATGTTTCTCTCTTAAAGTGATTTAACATGCATGTGTTTTACTATGTATATAAAGAGGGTGACAGTCGTGAAAAAACCTTCAAAACAGCAACACCTCCAGAAAGCTTTGCCAACCTTTCTTGTAGCTTCTCCTTGTCATAATCCGAAGTACTAGCCTCAATTGCAGATCGCAGCTGTTATTGCAATGCACTTCATCAGTCTAAGATATTAATGCTCGCTGATTATTACGCAAATACACAAACTCCAACAACTTCACGCAATTTTATAGTACTATACCTGTTCACATCTTTCTTCAATCCCTTTCTTGTCACCAGCTCCGTCAAGAACGACAGTGTCATCTTTCGATACTGTCACCTATAAAACAATTGAAAAGTTAATACTTCAAAAAAGACACCGTCAAAGCTACAGAATCAGGAAACAGCAAACAAGAAAAGGGGAGAATCCTTAGGAAAGAATCAAAAGAGTAAAAAAGGACTCGGAACCAGAGCAAAAATTAGAAAAAACGATATCTTTGAAAATTGCAAGTAGTACTATAAGCAGTAAAAGAAAACTCAAAAGAGTAACTAGGAAAAAACTCATCTCCTTAGTTTTTTTTTTTTTTTTCGTTTTTCGAGGACTCTCATCTCCTTAGTTATGCTTTGACGCAATTACATATTGCCGCCACATTATCAATCTACTTTAATTCAAAACTGAAAAGAGCAAAAAAGGACTCGGAAGAACGTACTTTTTTGCATGAACCAAGCATATCCAAGTCCACTTTTTCGAGGTTCAGTCCAAGTTCTTCAGTAATGAGCTACATTGTATAGAAAATGGTTAACTGACGGATCAACCATCACTCCAATGTCAAAAATAAGGAACACACATTAAAACATGCAAGGAAACTTACCTCGCCACCAGTGAGGATGGCAAGATCCTGCATATTTGCTTTTCTGTTTTCACCAAATCCAGGAGCCTTAATTGCGCATACCTAAAGAGAAGTTCCAAAATGCAATGTTTACACTATGTTAGCAATCAACCATGTAAAGCAAAAAAATTAGAGCAGAAGTTCATGAATGTTAAGAAACCGATCTAGACAAATGATCGCACCTTGATTCCAGCTCGCAGCTTGTTTAAAATAAGTGTCGCCAAAGCATCACTTTCAATGTCTTCAGCAATAATCAACAAAGGTCTTTGCCTCTGAGAAAATCGAAGAAAATTTAGTATCAGATAATGTATGCATTATATAATAACAGAATTAACTGCCAAAAATAAAACTAACTTTCGACCTAACAATCAACAAACACTCATTACCTTAAGTGCTAGCTCTAGTACTTTTACAACAGCATTTATGCTAGAAATCTTCTTCTCATGTATTAAAATGAGAGGATCATCCAATTCCTGCCAAAAAGAGACCAAGGCGAAGATAAGTTTTTCTTCAGAGGAAATTTCTGATGAACGATTAAGCCGCACCGCTTTTGGTAGCAATCTAACATATGGAAAGAACTACTTACACATTTCTGATTTTTTTGGTTGGTGATGAAATAAGGAGATATGTAGCCCCTGTCAAGCTTCATTCCCTCGACAACTTCCAATTCATTGTACAATGTCTTTCCATCCTGCAAAAGCTCAGAAGGTTACACAAACATTTCTTTGCCACAAGTAAAAAGACATTCAAATGGAAAAAAGAAATGCCTCAAGTTTCCTAAGAGCAAAGAAGGTTCCGGTTGTACAAATAAGGCACATAAAAACAAAGCCGAAATCCTATTTTCAATATTGTGAAGTTTTTCATATTACTATAAATATAAATATCCAGCTGTGCAGTTTTTTATGTGCCATCAGGTAAGTCTTAGCGTTACAATAGAAAGTAATTTTTGCATCATACATCAGGAGGTTTGATGACGGAATAGTTGTAATTGTGGGTTTAGCGGTGGAATAGTGACGATGCCATTAGGGAAAAATCAGGTTGAAAGGGTGATTGGCGGAAAGATTATTGCAGCAACGAAAGAAAAGAACATAAAGTGTAGCTTGAAGAGATACAATTTCAATCCAAATGTTGATAGCAGTACTGAACAAAATATACGAGCAGAACGACTCGCAAAACATTACACCTAGATCAGAATCTAATGCATCTCATTCGTACCCAACAAAGAGAAACAGTTCAAGCTAAATACCATCTACAATCAGTCAGCATTAGGCATTCATAACTAAAAGAAGAAAAATTAAAGCTAGCATAGTTCATTACCAACTTTATGTTAGCATTAAATATAATGTTGAAGAGTGCATTCCATGTTATATTGAGCTATGAAACATGTTCCAAAAAAGGTAAGAGTGATGGTTGACAAGTGAAGAGATAAAGAAAGACAGAGAGATAAACAGCAACGTATTGATGATTGGTAGACATCAAGCCACCTCATTAAAACTTGAGAGCATATAGAAGGATGGCTTACTAAGACATTCATTCCCAATGTGAACTGAAGAGTGAATGTCATAAGTTCTCAGAGACAGACAGTAACATCGAAATACAACAGACGCAAATCGTGCAATAAAGAAGACAGACAGCAGCTTAGTAAAGGCTGAAAACATCATTCTCAACACAGAAATACTTACAGCAATGGTGATGACTCCCTCTTTCCCGACCTTCTCCATAGCCTTGGCTATCAGCTCACCAATTTCTCTTTCACCATTAGCGGATATAGTTCCAACCTTTTAAAGGTGCAATCAAGTTAAAATAGCAGTATTGACACTAACAGATGGGGTCTCATTATCCAACATAAAAAATTAAATATGACAAAATCATCCATCAAAAAATACGACAAAGTTGAATAATATATTTATAGAAACCTGAGCAATTTCTTCAGAGGTACTAATCATTCTAGCCCGGCTCTTCAAGTTTGTCACAACTGAATCAACTGCCATTGTGATTCCACGTCTTAAGTCCATTGCATTCATTCCAGCTGCAACTGATTTGCACCCTTCCGAGAATATAGCACGAGTAAGGACTGTTGCACAAGTTGTACCTGAAACAAGGAATAAAAGATTGAAGAACTTGAGTGACATTTTCCACATGGAGCAAGTTGCAGGATTTGTAGCTCTCAGTCGGTAACTATCTGTGTTCGAGCTTGTTGCTTTTACGAAACAGCGTAACTTAGCAAACGTAAATAACCCCCCAATTTATAAAAGTAACAAATAGTCATCAGAAACATAATTACAACGTACAATTCAGAAAACTTTGACCTCAGTCAAAGCTAAATACTACTCAAACAGAATCTCACCATCACCAGCGGCGTCGTTGGTGGCATTAGCAACCTGCTTGACAAGGCTTGCACCCATGTTCTTAACTTTGTCCTTGAACTCAATACTCTTTGCAACAGTAACACCATCTTTAGTCACTTTAGGAGCTCCATAGCTTTGTTCCAAAACAACATTGCGCCCCTAAATAATGAAACATGAAAAACTTATTAATCATAAAAAAAAAATTCATATATGACATTGCATTAACTGTTGTAACATTAACCACAGACCCGAATGAACTAAAAACTACAAAATGCCAAAACAAATTTGAATCTTACTATAACTGATTTATTTTGATATAGACCTATCTTCTCGAGCACATTAAGAACGTGTATTCCATAATTCCATGTACCGTCTGAATTCTTGATTAGTACATCTAAATAATCATCTCTCATGGTCCTTTCAGAAACAATACATTTTATGATAATGAAAAATAGTCTGATTGGCATTTCAGTTGATTGATAAAACTGTAACAATGCATACCCAACGAGTAATTAATCGGGAAAAGAGAATCCAATTGAATACCTTTGGTCCCATAGTCACTTTCACCGCATCGGCAAGCTCCTCAACACCCTTAAGCATAAGACCACGAGCTTCCACTCCAAATTTAATATCCTTTGCCGCATAGTTTCTCCTCCAACTCAACCTACTGCCGATCTGAGCCACCAAAAAACAAACAAAAAAGAAGATACACATGGTTAAACAACAGAGAAACGCAATCAACAACTCTAAATGATCACAGAATCAAAAACAGAATCTAATGAGCTGAATCCACACCTGTTGGTTGCCACTCCTGGCGGCCCTGAAAAAAATTGAAGAAACACAAACAATCAAAATAACAACAAAATCATATAAACCAATCAAACCCCATAACCAAACATTCAACAATCAACACCTTTTTAATATGCTTTTTTGAAAAATTTATTCAACAATGAAGACTTAACTATGAAATCAATGAATCCAAGCAATACCCAGATCAGAAAATCACATTTTTCTTCCAAAAACAATGAAACAACCGAAACCAAGCAAAACCCATAACCAAAAAATAAAAAATAAAAAAATCCAACAATCAACATTCGACTTAATGATCAAAGAATCCAAGCAATACCCATATCGAAAAATCACAACTTTTCTTCCAAAACAATGAAAACAAGCAAAACCCAGAACCCAAATAAATCAAAACACAAAAACAATCGAAATTACACAAAAATCATGGAAACCAAGCAAAACCCATATCCGAACAATCCAAAAATCAACATTAAACTCCATAATCGACGAATCCGAGCACTACCCAGATCGAAAAATCACATTTTTCAGCCAAAACAGTAAAAACAAGCGAACCCCAGATCCGAATTGAATCAAAACAGAATATTTTCACTGTAGAGAGACTGCGCACCTAGCTTTGGATGCAATGTTGGCAACGGCGCGATACATGGTTGAGAAGATCACAAAAATGGGTGTCTGTGAATTGAAGAACGGAAGGGTTTGATTGGGGAATGATAGTGTAAATAGGGAGAGAGAGGGTTCTGGTAAAAGCGAAGTCTCTAGAAGCAGAGCTCTCTAGGGTTTAAGCTTTTTGGGTTTTTAGGGTTTTAAGCGTGACTATGAAGGTTTGGGGTTTGGGGTCGGCGGATTGTGGGGTGGAACCATGACCTGTTGTTGGGGGATTGGGCTTGGGTTTGGAGTTTGGTTGTTTAGGTTGGGCTCATGTTTGAAGAATGGACCCATTTGATTTGATATTATTATTATTATTATTATTATTATTACATATAAAATAAAATTATGAGGAGGGCTAGAATGACAATGCAAGTCACAACCGAAGTCACATCAAGAATAGAAATCGTTCATGTGCGCATCGGGATACAGATAAACACAAATCTTGGTATATAACACGGGGGTCGAGATCGTGTGGATAACTCTTGTACTTGATGTGACTTGGATACAAACAAACACAAATCTATTATTTGATTTTTTCTCGTGATTCAAGATTTTGAACTACCGTTGATTTTCACTTTTAATCGTGGTGGTTTCAATCACACATATTTGTGTTTTATTTATTCAATAAACTATATATCTTTTCAAAAATATGAAGATTGGATGCAATCTTGTTGCGGTAGATCTTTCTCAACGATTATTCATAATTTGTGCAGCTGCTAAATTGGTCATCTTAAGTAGTTTATCTCCCTTTACTTGAAAGTTTTGATTTTGTCTTCCTTTGAAAGTTTTAGGTTTTCTTTCTTCATAAGAAGCTCTTTTGTAGTATATATACATTAAGAAGATGAATGAGTGATAGATATTTGTATATTATACATCAAGAGCTTTGGAATGATCGATATGATGTTTCACGTAACAAACATTGAGTGATGCACATTGCTAAGACCAGCCTACATAGAATGAATACAAGTTCATAAAATTTTACAAAATTGTTTCAAACCTCACTATGACAACATGTCATCCAACCAAAGTTATTGTCTTCACATGGTTAATATGGAGCAGCAGAGTTCATGAATACAAAGAAAAAGACTGATCAATGCTTCCCCCACTAGTACTAGAACAAAGGTATATGCACATAAAGAGTACACTTATGACTTGGTTGATCATCAGAGATTCAAAAGAGTAACTACTTGATCTTCAGATAACCATGTATGATTAGGAAATGCTCAGATTTCTCTCGTGGGTCACGAGGTCTGAACTAACCGAATCAATTGCGCCGCACTTGAAATGAACAAGAGAATATTAAGTATGAGTCGGTATGATTAACAAAAGGTCTTAGAATCCGAAAAACACTAGCTGATGTTGAAGTGGTTGGAATCCTCTAAAGATCAGAAGGGTTAGAATTGAATTAGCAGCATAATTCAGATTCCACCAATGCTAATTAAGATTAAGTAGGAAAATACCCTCGTGTTAACGGGCTCGCTTTGGTTAGTGAGTCGCAGTTACAGCTGCGGAACTGCTGGTTTTAGGGACTCTCAAGATCAGGCCATCGATCTCAACTGGAAGGAGAAGCTTTTGCCATAGACAACCAGTGGATATAAGTTCCGGTGGCTCAACAATCATGAAAACATCGTTGTTTCTACGCAATAATCCGACAACAGTCACCGGGCTTCCCTCCTTCACATACCTGCAAAATCACATTCAAAACTGTAATAGAAATCCTTGACAAAATATTTAGTGCTTGGTTTAGTAACTTTAGTTGGACTTTTCGTCGTAAAATATGTTGTTTACCCTTCTTCCATTCGTAGTATGCGACCTTCAACCGAGATGTTCCTCTCCCCTAGCCATTTTTTAAGGTAAGGAGACAACATTCTATTTTTGCTGCTTGTATTGACAAGGATGCTTTCACTGACCAGTGGAGTAACCTTTGTACCATAACCAGCTTTGACCATAGCTCGTGCACCAGATTTCATGTCTGTTATGTAAAAGTCAGTACTGAACCTCTGCGATAGAGAGAGATAATATATTAAAGCAAGAACAAGAAAAGCAATGAACAATATGGTAAAGGCAAAGAAGAGGATGACAATCGGAAATGACAATCGCCATTTCCGAATCTAAATAGAGAGAAAGAAAGCAAAAAAGGATAATAATTCGTCCAAATCATGATTGTAAAAATTGTTTTCATTCTTTTGGGTGTACCGATAGAATTTATTTTCAGAACCAATTGGAACTTATTAAAAAAAAAATTAAATTCTCAATCAAACAAAAAGTTAACAAAATTGCAGTTGTCAAAATTCGATTTTAACTGGATCTGTCTATGTAAGCATCAAAAAGTTGTAGGCATTAGAATCTGCTAAGTTTTCAGAAGCCCATGCATGCAGATGTGTCAAATGCAGACCTAAAAGAATGGAAAAAATATCTATAGATTGAGAATTAATACATCCAAATATGCTAAACAAGAGATGCATAAAGACAATCTATAAATTCTGGTCCAACCAATTGCATATACCATTTAAAATACAAATAAAATTAATAAAAAAAGAGATAATTGTACATAGGAAAGCCAAATGACAATTTCTTGAACCACGACTGAGGAATTAATACCTCCGAATATGCTAAACTCCACTGGAGACATCGACGATCGGTCTTTGATGGTGACTTTGTCCAATATTGTTTATATTCATACAAGCATGTAGATGAATAGACACATCTAGGAACTTTTTCATATGAAGACTCCAAAGAAATGTTCCCACACGAAGCAGACTGAGTCCATCAGGATAGCGTGAGAAACTGAGTCAGTGGATCACAGTCATTTAAACGTAAACCTTGTGAATGAACATGAACATTCTAACAAGAAAAAAATGAAAAATCCAGGAAATTGGAATGACAAATTACTATCTCAAATTGAATTAGACACAGCAGCAACAAAGCCTCAATCCCAACTTAGTTGGTGGCGTTGACGGTGCATTGCTAAATCTTCTAATGCCGAAACCACACGACATGCAACTTCAAACCCGCCCCAGAATAAGCATCTAAAGGGTCTTTGCAGTATTAGGTTCACTACATCAGAACATTTAATGTTATGCATTCAGATACTCTGCAAATTAACATTCAATGACAATGTTGCAGCAAAACATCAGTCTCACAATGTGCTGTATCTGCGAAAAATCAAATGCTAGATAATAGAAAGACTAATTTTCATTAATAAACATAGGTAGACAGAGAGACTTCATCAGAGAGACTTCTTAGAAATTAACTAAAACAAACTTAAGACTCGATGCCTTGAACAACATAACACACTTCTATATATAGACGCATTGCTTGTGTAAAAGCAATCCTACAACCGACTCTTCATAAAAGCAAGGGTCAAGAGTGAACGATTGCCTTGCCCTTTCGAAAAAGTAAATACGAGACACGTAGCAAAAGCAAAAGCAAATAGTACATATAAAAGCAAAAGTAAATAAAACATACAAAAGGTAAAGTAAACAAGTAACTTGGCTTTTGGAAAAAGCAAAGTTAAGATTCGCTTATCCTTTTGGAAAAGAAGAGGACATAATCCAAAGGGGAACAAACGGCTATCACTAATAACCAAGTGGAAATTAGGATAGGAAGCACGTGCTTGAACAGGTGGATGGCATGGGCCGAGAGGAATTTGGACACGTCCGGGACTTCATTGGTAAGACGATGAGGCGAACAAATAATATGGCGAGAAATTGGTAGCGGGAGAGTTATGGATAAATTCCCAAAGAGGAGCGAAAATGTATTCAGGAAAACGGAATGTGGTATGGAAGTCAATAAATATGGTGATATGTGGACAATTTAGGAGATACCAAAGTGAGAGGAGATAGTTTGTATCTTCGTAGTCAAGCGAAGCGAGATATGAGCCATGTGAACAACTAAAGAACAATAAGGTTGACGATGTAAGCGAGAGATGACAATTTTTAACAATAATAGGTGAATAGATAATATCCACACCATTAGAGTAAAGGAGAGATAAAAATGCTCAACCAAAGGTTGTTGTAATGCACGCGGAATATCATCGTGGGTCGTCATCGAAAGATGCACACTCTTGAGCGACGGAGACGGAGAAGATGAACACCTTGAAGTAACCTGTTCAAATTCATGTCGTAATTGTTTATTATCAGTTTCAATTTGTTGACGCAACAATTTATTATCTTCTTCCATTTGTTGAAGCTTGGCAAGGATCAATGCCATGTCAGAAGAAGGAGATGGTTTTGAGACAACATCTCTAAATGATGAGGAAGTGGATGGGAAAGTAGCCAGTTTAGTGGGTGTTTTTGGTTTAGAAGGAGATAACTTAGTAAAGGCATCATTGTAGTTGAATTTATTCCACCATTTGCGGGAGATATCTTGGGATAAGTAAACATGGTTGGTTTTGTTGGTCATGGAATCATAGGCGATGATAGGAGATGTTCCATATTCCCATTTGAGAATCCATGGAATAGTATATTTACATAGAAATTGGAGAATGGAGAGGTTATCTTTTTTGAATTGCTCTTGGACACGAGCAGGGAATATAAATTCATGGGGACCAAACTTATTCCACCAACTAGTAAGCCACCATTGGGGAAAGGAAGTCGACAATTTGCTCGAAAGGTGATATACCCGGGAATGATGATCGGGATCTTTATAAAATAAGATATTTTGCCATGCAACAATATAGTCTTGATAGCTTAAGGCAACGATTGGTGTATCCTTGAGGATTGAAATGTCTTTATAGACAAATGGAGTTTTTGTTATAAATTTATAATTTTCACACCATTCATCAATGAGATAAGACTCTCGAATCTTGAATTTGGAATAGTCAATTTCAACAGAATTCTCTCTAGATAAATGGTCAAAATGCATGAGAATGGGTGGATATGAGAATGTTTTCGTAAAACTTGATGGATGCATGAGGCGAGTTGGAATAAAATGGAGGCCTGGAGGGATTGTGCATGCGATTTGAGTAGCTAGTGGTTTAGTGGAAAGAGATGGTTCAAGGATGCATATAAGATCTTGGCTAGTGGTAAGGTAAGAACAATTAGGTTCTGGGGTCTCTAATGGCTTAAATCTATTGGAAGAGATCAGAGAGGTAGAGGCGGCTTTCTTAGACATAATCTGTAAAAAGTGCTGAGAAGGGGTTGTAAGAAATTCGCGAGACAAAAAGTCGGAAGTGAATTGGTAGTACTGGTATATATTCAATATCAAAATCAAATATACTCAATATAGCTTGCCATCTTGCAAAAAATTTTAGCGGCTAAATTTTTTACATCTTTAGAAAAGATAGATTTAGCAGATTGACAATCAACACGAATTAAGAATTTTTGATTTAACAAATCGGCTTGGAATTTTTGAACGCATAAAACAATAGCAAGAACTTCTTTTGGAATGTAGAATATTTTATTTGAGCAGCTTTCCATATTTTAGAAGTAAAACAAACGAGTTGCTCTTTTCCGAAGGTGGTCGTTGTAGAAGTATACCACCATAACCAATGTCAGAAGCATCGGTTTGGACGATTTTAAAATATTGTGGAATTGCCAAATGAAGGCATGGAAGGGATTGAACTTTTTCTTAATCAATTGAACGACTTCGGTGTGATTAAGTTTCCAATAAAAAGGTTTTTTGGAAGATAATAAATCTTGAAGACATTGTCGATCAATTGCCACGTCTTTGTAAAAATCGAGAGAGATAATTAAGACATCCCAAAAACCTTTGCAATCGATGACGATCACATAATCGATCAAAGAAATTTATTGGCAAACGCAATTACTCGATTTAGAGTAAGGGTTTGATTGGATATTTTAAAACCAAGGAAGGTAACTGTAGTTTGAAAAAGATGCATTTTGGTTTTTGATAAAACAAGACCATTCTTTTTAATCAAGGAAGAAAATATATAAAGATGTTTCCAATGTTGGTCAATTGATGGAGAGAAAACCAATAGATCATCAATATAAACAAGAATGAAAGAGAAATAAGGATTAAAAATGTCATTCATAATTTTTTGAAATTCAGAAGGAGCATTTTTTAATCCAAAGGGCATAACATTCCATTGGTATTGACCAAATGGTGTGTTAAATGCGGTTTTATAGCGATCAGAAGGATGAATCTGTATTTGCCAGAATCCAGATTTTAAATCAAATTTGGAAAAGACTACTGCAGAAGTAGTAGCTTTTAGTAGATCAGATTTATTAGGTAGGGGATAGCGAATAGTCTTTAAGACTTTGTTAAGAGGTTTAGGAGATACCAAAGTGAGAGGAGATAGTTTGTATCTTGATGTAGTCCAAGCGAAGCGAGATATGAGCCATGTGAACAACTAAAGAACAATAAGGTTGACGATGTAAAGCAGAGATGACAATTTTTAACAATAATAGGTGAATAGATAATATCCACACCATTAGAGTAAAGGAGAGATAAAAAATGCTCAACCAAAGGTTGTTGTAATGCACGCGGAATATCATCGGGGTCGTCATCGAAAGATGCACACTTCTTGAGCGACGAGACGGAGAAGATGAACACCTTGAAGTAACCTGTTCAAATTCATGTCGTAATTGTTTATTATCAGTTTCAATTTGTTGACGCAACAATTTATTATCTTCTTCCATTTGTTGAAGCTTGGCAAGGATCAATGCCATGTCAGAAGAAGGAGATGGTTTTGAGACAACATCTCTAAATGATGAGGAAGTGGATGGGAAAGTAGCCAGTTTAGTGGGTGTTTTTGGTTTAGAAGGAGATAACTTAGTAAAGGCATCATTGTAGTTGAATTTATTCCACCATTTGCAGGAGATATCTTGGGATAAGTAAACATGTTTGGTTTTGTTGGTCATGGAATCATAGGCGATGATAGGAGATGTTCCATATTCCCATTTAAGAATCCATGGAATAGTATATTTACATAGAAATTGGAGAATGGAGAGGTTATCTTTTTTGAATTGCTCTTGGACACGAGCAGGGAATATAAATTCATGAGGACCAAACTTATTCCACCAACTAGTAAGCCACCATTGGGGAAAGGAAGTCTGACAATTTGCTCGAAAGGTGATATACCAGGAATGATGATCAGGATCTTTATAAAATAAGATATTTTGCCATGCTGCAATATAGTCTTGATAGCTTAAGGCAACGACTGGTGTATCCTTTAGGATTGAAATGTCTTTATAGACAAATGGGGTTTTTGTTATAAATTTATAATTTTCACACCATTCATCAGCAGATAAGACTCTCTGAATCTTGAATTTGGAATAGTCAATTTCAACGAGAATTCTCTCTAGATAAATGGTCAAAATGCACTGAGAATGGGTGGATATGAGAATGTTTTCGTAAAACTTGATGGATGCATGAGGGCGAGTTGGAATAAAATGGAGGCCTGGAGGGATTGTGCATGCGATTTGAGTAGCTAGTGGTTTAGTGGAAAGAGATGGTTCAAGGATGCATATAAGATCTTTGGTTAGTGGTAAGGTAAGAACAATTAGGTTCTGGGGTCTCTAATGGCTTAAATCTATTGGAAGAGATCAGAGGTAGAGGCGGCTTTCTTAGACATAATCTGTAAAAAGTGCACTGAAGGGGTTGTAAGAAATTCGCGAGACAAAAAGTCAGGAAGTGAATTGGTAGTACCTGGTATATATTCAATATCAAAATCAAATATACTCAATATAGCTTGCCATCTTGCAAAAATCTGTTTAGCGGCTAAATTTTTTACATCTTTAGAAAAGATAGATTTAGCAGATTGACAATCAACACGAATCAAGAATTTTTGATTTAACAAATCAGCTTGGAATTTTTGAACGCATAAAACAATAGCAAGAACTTCTTTTTGGAATGTAGAATATTTTATTTGAGCATCTTTCCATATTTTAGAAGTAAAACAAACGAGTTGCTCTTTTCCAGAAGGTGGTCGTTGTAGAAGTATACCACCATAACCAATGTCGAAGCATCGGTTTGGACGATTTTAAAATATTGTGGAATTGCCAAATGAAGGCATGGAAGGGATTGAACTTTTTCTTAATCAATTGAACAACTTCGGTGTGATTAAGTTTCCAATAAAAAGGTTTTTTGGAAGATAATAAACCTTGAAGACATTGTCGATCAATTGCCACGTCTTTGTAAAAATCAGAGAGATAATTAAGACATCCCAAAAACCTTTGCAACCGATGACGATCACATAATCGATCAGAAATTTATTGGCAAACGCAATTACTCGATTTAAGGGGAGTAAGGGTTTGATTGGATATTTTAAAACCAAGGAAGGTAATCGTAGTTTGAAAAAGATGCATTTTGGTTTTTGATAAAACAAGACCATTCTTTTTAATCAAGGAAGAAAATATATAAAGATGTTTCCAATGTTGGTCAATTGATGGAGAGAAAACCAATAGATCATCAATATAAACAAGAATGAAAGAGAAATAAGGATTAAAAATGTCATTCATAATTTTTTGAAATTAGGAAGGAGCATTTTTTAATCAAAGGGCATAACATTCCATTGGTATTGACCAAATGGTGTGTTAAATGCGGTTTTATAGCGATTAGAAGGATGAACCTGTATTTGCAGAATCCGATTTTAAATCAAATTTGGAAAAGACTCTGCGAAGTAGTAGCTTTTAGTAGATCAGATTTATTAGGTAGGGGATAGTAATAGTCTTTAAGACTTTGTTAAGAGGTTTATAGTTTATAACAAGACGAGGAACTCCTCGTTCAAGTTCAGGAGCATTTTCTACATAAAATGCAGTACAACTCCAAGGAGATTGAGAGGGAGTAATTAATTTTTTATTAAGTAATTCAGTAATTTCTTTTTGACAAATTTCTCGGAGACGAGAAGTCATTTGAGATGGATTTGCTTTTGTAGGAATTTTTGATTCAGTGAAATCAGAATATAAGGTAGATGGACAATGTGTTGTTTTCTAGACCAGAAAGCAGAGGGAATATCAGAACAACATTGTTGTTGTAAAGAGGTTTGGAAAGCTTCAAGCTTATTTTTAAAAATGGGTGATTGAAGGATTTGCTCAGTTTTTAAGAGTAGTATTTCGTGTTTGAGAAATTGGATGTGAGTATTTTTATACTCAATTTGATGAATAACAAAATTAACAAAAGAGTCTTGTGGAGGTTGGATAAAGGCAAAATGAAGAGATTTGCCTTGAGGGTAGTAGAAATACCAGTTTGAAACATAAAATGGTTGTATTTTCTTGAGAAATGGTGTTCCTAATAACATATCTTGTTTTAGTCCTGGAACAATAATAAAGGTTAAGGGGATACAGATCCCTTGATGACAAATATGAGCAAGAGAAACTTCATATTTGATACGTGTGCTTTGACCATTAGCCACAGATATGCTATGAAGATCTTTGCTAATATTACAGTAATGAAGGGGAGAAAACCTTCACGTAAGCAATTTAAATCAGCACCAGAATCAATTAATGCATTACATTTTACAGAAAATCCCTTGACTGTAAAAGTAATTGGCGTATGCCATCTATGAAAACTGGAAGATTGAGAAATGCTTTCAACAAAAATATTGTTAGAGTCAAAGCTATAATGAGCTTCTACGTCAGGCTGTTCAAGATTGGTAATACGAGAGGTAAGTTGCTTAATTTCTTGTTTTAATTGATTTACCTCGAACTTGAAGAGATTGAATAGTGACATGTTTAGGTTTTTTGTTGACAATCTCCATGAGACTTGCAAAATTAAGATGAGAGTTATCATTAGAGATATGGTCTTTAAATTGCTTTTGTTTTTTCTTGAGAGAAGGTGGAAGGATTTCCTCATGAGTAGGAGCATTATTAATTACTTCAAGTAAAATATTTAAGTTTTAAAGAAGGATCGAAATTTGTTCTCCAATAGAGAGAATGAGTTCTTCATGAGCAGTTAAAACATTGATTTCAACTCGACGAAGAGGAAGAAGTATGTGGAAGATTAGACACACAAAGTGACATTCATTATCGAAGTGGAAGGAGAAGAAAATGCAACGTGATGGACTTTCTTCGTAGTAGGAAAAGATCGGCATTTATTTGCATAATGCCCAGGTTTGCCACATTTATAGCAAACATTTGAAGCGAGTGTGAGGATCACCTTTTGGTGATGGTTTAAAGGCATAAGAGGAAGAACGGCGACGGGAAGGGAAACGAGGAGGATGTTTATAATAAGGAGGTTTATAAAAATGAGATGATTTATTTTGACGTTTAATGCGGCGTTGTGGAGTAAGATACTTAGAAACATCCATATCTTGACCAAAATCAAAGCGAGAAATTGCCTAGATCATGTTTCAAGGTTGATTTTTCCTTTTGGATTTGGCGATTTAGACGCGAGGTCATTCTGAGATGGAGAGAGCACAAGTTTGTACGGATTGAGTTATGTCGCCATAAGAGAGATCAGCAAGAGTATTATTATAATGCTCTTTGATGAAATCTTTTATTTTTGCAGCGAAATAAGGAGGTAAACCTGAGCAATAAATCTTTCTTTCAGAAAGATTCATCATGCTTTTTCTCTGTTAAAGAATACAATTTTGAAAAGAATGTGTCTTTATACCATCTATAATCATTTAAGGTTCGACACCGAGATTTTGAAGTTGATCACGGATCTTTTCATTTATGGAGGAGACATGACCAATAAATTGCCAAATAATGGCGGCCATAAGATGATTCACGAGAATCATAAACCCAATCTCCATTCTTGTTGATAATGGGATTATTTAATGCATCAGTTTTAAGATGATTTGTGGTAGCTTCACGCTCATCTTCATCCATGACATAATGCCACCAACCATATAATTGGCCGGTGAAACCACAAACAATGGCTTTAGCAAGTGTCGGGTTCGGTATGATTTTGGAGAATACTAGCTTTAGCATAAATATGCATTTTAAGGACAACCTCAATTATTTGGTATTCGAGAAAGACCATCAATACTCCAATCATAGATGGCATTACCATCATACTTTTGATTTCGTTTTACCTTTTCTTCAAGAATAAGGTCGGATGGAGTTGGTCGAGAATAAAATTGTTTAGTTAAAGGATAACGATTAGTTGATGGAAAACCTTTTGGTTTATTGTATTGAGAGGTACGTTTATGAGATCGAGATCTCATTAGGCGATGGATTTCGGGAATAACATCATTATTTTCTTCGGAAGAACTTTTATTTTCTTGAGAAGAACTTTCGTTATGTGAGGAAGGAAGCTGGTGTTGTAACACACGATGTTTCGGGAGGAGTGGCGGGAGCTAAGGTCAATATGGCAGGGCCTTTATCTTTGGAAGGGCCTTTGGGAGGCACAAAGGGAGTTTGTGACGGAGAAGGGACAGCGGGATTTGGTGTAATTTTTAGTTGACTAAGTTTGGTGGTAAGGATGTCAAAAAACTCAGAGAAAGAGGAGTTTTATATGACGGCATGGAGGGAGAGGCTGATGGAGGAAAATAAGGCTTAGTAACCTTAGGTAGTTTATTGACAGATGGAAAAGCCGGACTAGTATCCGTAATGGAACCAGATGAAATTTTTATAGTAGAGAGATACATATTAGTATAATTATTTTGTTCAATTATGTGAACTAAATCTCGTTTAGAGATAGGACCTTCGATTGTCAAAAGTGGATTTAAAAGGAGAAGCTTTTATATCCTTTTGAATGGTAAATGGAGCTAACAGAGGATGAACTTGATCAAATTTATGGCCGGTGAGACTTTCCCAAATGGCATTAACTTGAACGAAGTGGTAGGACTTTTAAGCAGATAACCAATCGAAAAAGGTGATATTTTGCTTATGTTCTTTTATATAGGCAAAATACTTTTCTCGAAAGATGGCTTGATGCTTAAATGGTACTAGTTTACTGAAGGATGGTTTTAAAGGATGGGTTAGGAATTGTTGTTTAAGCAATTCATAATCCACAACAAATTCTTGTTCCGTTTTTCTATTGTTACAACATTAATATGATAGTCGCAAAATCATTAAAGCTAACATTATCGGTATTATCTGTTGTAGAAGGAATAGAATTAACAGGATAAGCAAGATACCATCTTTGAGTATCAAATGGTTGCTTAACAAAAATATTAGAGGAGGAAATAGTTGATGTTGAGGCTCGAGGAGCAAAAATAATATCAACCTTTCCATTATCATGTTCAATGATTTGGGAAATTTGTTGAGACACTTGTCTCTTCGTTGTTCTTCTTTGTTTGTATCGTGATAGTCCACGATGAGGAAGATAAATTTCTTTAATAGACAATTGTGTTCTATCAATGATAGTATTTTTCACATTGGTAAGAAAAAGGGTGGATTTTGATTCTTTGTTGAAGCTTACCATAAGCAATGTCAGGGATAATAGTATGCATTACTTTATAAAAAAGGCGATAGACTACCGCAACATTAGAAATTGTGGTAGACAAGGTAAAACCTTTAGTTGATAAACCAAGAACAAGAGCTCGTGAAACAAGCTCAGAATTATTGTGAAGATCAACTGAAAAGTTTGGACAACATTCAAAATATAATGGACCATCAGAAAGACTTCCTTCAACGATTCCCAAAATTGAATCGCTAAAATTTAAATGTCTTTTATCTCGAACAGAGACCATGACATCGGCATTAATGCCAAGAGCAACTAAAGGCTTAATTGCAACTTGAATAAGACCAAGATGCAAATATTTATGGGTTAAAGCATGGCTTTCAATTTTTTGAGGAGATACGATAACTATTTCTTGACCATCTTGATCACTGAGAAATAGTATCTTCAACAAAGTTTAATGATATAATTTTGTTTAGGAGAGAAATCTCCTTTGGTATACACCATGGAGGGTAGAACAAGAGGAATCGACCAATTAGTAAAGATTGATCAATATTGGCATAAGTTTTTTCAGATATATTTTTATAATTTTTTGATAGATGAGAAATCGAGTCAGGTAAAGAAGAGGGTGACGACGACGAAGATGACGTTCCTTCATTTTCAGAAGACTTGAATGAAAATACTTTAGACAAAGATCTCCGTAAAGAACTCATGATAACAATTCGTGAAAACGCTTTGCTTCGGTCAACGATTTAATGCTCGTCTTACACTCTTCTGCGAGTCTTACAACGCGACGAGGAAGCCAAAGAGAAATCGATAAATTAAAACCACGAGATTCAAAACAACGATCCGTTTAAAGCAAAATCAAATAAGTCAAACAAAAACGAGAAGGCAAACTAACAAAGTATAACAAGAGAGATGATATTGAATATATACTTACAAATGAAGTGATGTGAACCGGCTCGATACCAAATTGGCGACCTTCTATATATTTAAACTCAATGGATAAAACTCACGATAATGTCGAGTGAAGTGGAGATGTGGATACTTGCTATTTGGAAAATCAGTAGGACTACTTATATAAAACCAGGGAACTTTAGCTAGATAATAGAAAGACTCAATTTTCATTAATAAACATAGGTAGACAGAGAGACTTCATCACAGAGAGACTTCTTAGAAATTAACTAAAACAAACTTAAGACTCGATGCCCTGAACAACATAACACACTCCTATATATAGACGCATTGCTTGTGTAAAAGCAATCCTACAACTGACTCTTCATAAAAGCAAGGGTCAAGAGTGAACAGTACTTGCCCTTTCGAAAAAGTAAATACAGACATGTAGCAAAAGCAAAAGCAAATAGTACATATAAAAGCAAAAGTAAATAAAACATACAAAAGGTAAAGTAAACAGTAACTTGGCTTTTGGAAAAAGCAAAGTTAAGATTCGCTTATCCTTTTTGAAAAGAAGAGGACATAATCCAAGGAAACATAATCCAGGGCTATCACTAATAACCAGTGGAAATTAGGATAGGAAGCCTGTGCTTGAACAGGTGGATGGCATGGGCCAGAGGGCTGGACACGTCCAGGACTTCATTGGTAAGACGATGAGGCGAACAAATAATATGGCGAGAAATTGGTAGCAGGAGAGTTATGGATAAATTCCCAAAGTGGAGCGAAAATGTATTCGGGAAAACGGAATGTGGTATGGAAGTCAATAAATATGGTGATATGTGGACAATTTAGGAGATACCAAAGTGAGAGGAGATAGTTTGTATCTTGTAGTCCAAGCGGAGATATGATCCATGTGAACAACTAAAGAACAATAAGGTTGACGATGTAAGCGAGAGATGACAATTTTTAACAATAATAGGTGAATAGATAATATCCACACCATTAGAGTAAAGGAGAGATAAAAAATGCTCAACCAAAGGTTGTTGTAATGCACGCGGAATATCATCGGGGTCGTCATCGAGGAAAGATGCACACTCTTGAGCGACGGAGACGGAGAAGATGAACACCTTGAAGTAACTGTTCAAATTCATGTCGTAATTGTTTATTATCGGTTTCAATTTGTTGACGCAACAATTTATTATCTTCTTCCATTTGTTGAAGCTTGGCAAGGATCAATGCCATGTCGAGAAGAAGGAGATGGTTTTGAGACAACATCTCTAAATGATGAGGAAGTGGATGGGAAAGTAGCGAGTTTAGTGGGTGTTTTTGGTTTAGAATGAGATAACTTAGTAAAGGCATCATTGTAGTTGAATTTATTCCACCATTTGCAGGAGATATCTTGGGATAAGTAAACATGGTTGGTTTTGTTGGTCATGGAATCATAGGCGATGATAGGAGATGTTCCATATTCCCATTTGAGAATCCATGGAATAGTATATTTACATAGAAATTGGAGAATGGAGAGGTTATCTTTTTTGAATTGCTCTTGACACACGAGCGGGAATATAAATTCATGGGGACCAAACTTATTCCACCAACTAGTAAGCCACCATTGGGGAAAGGAAGTCGACAATTTGCTCGAAAGGTGATATACGGGGAATGATGATCATGATCTTTATAAAATAGGATATTTTGCCATGCAAAGAATATAGTCTTGATAGCTTAAGGCAATTTGGTGTATCTTGAGGATTGAAATGTCTTTATAGACAAATGGGGTTTTTGTTATAAATTTATAATTTTCACACCATTCATCGGCAGATAAGACTCTCTGAATCTTGAATTTGGAATAGTCAATTTCAACAGAATTCTCTCTAGATAAATGGTCAAAATGCACAGAATGGGTGGATATGAGAATGTTTTCGTAAAACGTGATGGATGCATGAGAGGCGAGTTGGAATAAAATGGAGGCCTGGAGGGATTGTGCATGCTATTTGAGTAGCTAGTGGTTTAGTGGAAAGAGATGGTTCAAGGATGCATATAAGATGTTGGCTAGTGGTAAGGTAAGAACAATTAGGTTCTGGGGTCTCTAATGGCTTAAATCTATTGGAAGAGACTGTAGAGGTAGAGGCGGCTTTCTTAGACATAATCTGTAAAAAGTGCATGAAGGGGTTGTAAGAAATTCGCGAGACAAAAAGTCGGAAGTGAATTGGTAGTACCTGGTATATATTCAATATCAAAATCAAATATACTCAATATAGCTTGCCATCTTGCAAAAATCGTTTAGCGGCTAAATTTTTTACATCTTTAGAAAAGATAGATTTAGCAGATTGACAATCAACACGAATTAAGAATTTTTGATTTAACAAATCAAACTTGGAATTTTTGAACGCATAAAACAATAGCAAGAACTTCTTTTTGGAATGTAGAATATTTTATTTGAGCAAGCTTTCCATATTTTAGAAGTAAAACAAACGAGTTGTTCTTTTCGAGAAGGTGGTCGTTGTAGAAGTATACCACCATAACCAATGTCGGAAGCATCTGTTTGGACAATTTTAAAATATTGTGGAATTGCCAAATGAAGGCATGGAAGGGATTGAACTTTTTCTTAATCAATTGAACAGCTTCAGTGTGATTAAGTTTCCAATAAAAAGGTTTTTTGGAAGATAATAAATCTTGAAGACATTGTCGATCAATTGCCACGTCTTTGTAAAAATCAGAGAGATAATTAAGACAACCCAAAAACCTTTGCAACTGGTGACGATCACATAATCGATCAGGAAATTTATTGGCAAAGCAATTACTCGATTTCTGAGAGTAAGGGTTTGATTGGATATTTTAAAACCAAGGAAGGTAACTGTAGTTTGAAAAAGATGCATTTTGGTTTTTGATAAAACAAGACCATTCTTTTTAATCAAGGAAGAAAATATATAAAGATGTTTCCAATGTTGGTCAATTGATGGAGAGAAAACCAATAGATCATCAATATAAACAAGAATGAAAGAGAAATAAGGATTAAAAATGTCATTCATAATTTTTTGAAATTCAGAAGGAGCATTTTTTAATCCAAATGGCATAACATTCCATTGGTATTGACCAAATGGTGTGTTAAATGCGGTTTTATAGCGATCAGAAGGATGAATCTGTATTTGCCAGAATCCAGATTTTAAATCAAATTTGGAAAAGACTACTGCAGAAGTAGTAGCTTTTAGCAGATCAGATTTATTAGGTAGGGGATAGCGAATAGTCTTTAAGACTTTGTTAAGAGGTTTATAGTTTATAACAAGGCGAGGAACTCCTCGTTCAAGTTCAGGAGCATTTTCTACATAAAATGCAGTACAACTCCAAGGAGATTGAGAGGGAGTAATTAATTTTTTATTAAGTAATTCAGTAATTTCTTTTTGACAAATTTCTCGGAGACGAGAAGTCATTTGAGATGGATTTGCTTTTGTAGGAATTTTTGATTCAGTAAAATCAGGAATATAAGGTAGATGGACAATGTGTTGTTTTCTAGACCAGAAAGCAGAGGAATATCAGAACAACATTGTTGTTGTAAAGAGGTTTGGAAAGCTTCAAGCTTATTTTTAAAAATGGGTGATTGAAGGATTTGCTCAGTTTTTAAGAGGAGTATTTCGTGTTTGAGAAATTGGATGTGAGTATTTTTATACTCAATTTGATGAACAACAAGATTAACAAAAGAGTCTTGTGGAGGTTGGATAAAGGCAAAATGAAGAGATTTGCCTTCAAGGGTAGTAGAAATACAGTTTGAAACGAGAAAATGGTTGTATTTTCTTCAGAAATGGTGTTCCTAATAACATATCTTGTTTTAGTCCTGGAACAATAATAAAGGTTAAGGGGATACAGATCCTCTTGATGACAAATATGAGCAAGAGAAACTTCATATTTGATACGTGTGCTTTGGCCATTAGCCATGAGATATGCTATGAAGATCTGTGCTAATATTACGATAATGAAGGGGAGAAAACCTTCACGTAAGCAATTTAAATCAAGCACAGAATCAATTAATGCATTAAATTTTACAGAAAATCCTTTGATCGTAAATGTAATTGGCGTATGCCATCTATGAAAACTGGAAGATTGAGAAATACTTTCAACAAAAATATTGGTAGAGTCAAAGCTATAATGAGCTTCTACGTCAGGCTGTTCAAGATTGGTAATACGAGAGGTAAGTTGCTTAATTTCTTGTTTTAATTGATTTACCTCAGCTTGGAGAGATTGAATAGTGACATGTTTAGGTTTTTTGTTGACAATCTCCATGAGACTTGCAAAATTAAGATGAGAGTTATCATTAGAGATATGGTCTTTAAATTGCTTTTGTTTTTTACTGAGAGAAGGTGGAAGGATTTCCTCAGGAGAAGGAGCATTATTAATTACTTCGGTAAAATATTTAAGTTTTAAAGAAGGATCAGAAATTTGTTCTCCAATAGAGAGAATGAGTTCTTCATGAGCAGTTAAAACATTGATTTCAACTTCTGACGAAGAGGAAGAAGTATGTGGAAGATTAGACACACAGTGACATTCATTATCGAAGTGGAAGGAGAAGAAAATGCAACGTGATGGACTTTCTTCGTAGTAGGAAAAGATCGGCATTTATTTGCATAATGCCCAGGTTTGCCATATTTATAGCAAACATTTGAAGCGATGTGAGGATCACCTTTTGGTGATGGTTTAAAGGCATAAGAGGAAGAACGGCGACGGAAGGGAAACGAGGAGGATGTTTATAATAAGGAGGTTTATAAAAATGAGATGATTTATTTTGACGTTTAATGCGGCGTTGTGGAGTAAGATACTTAGAAACATCCATATCTTGACCAAAATCAAAGCAGAAATTGCCTAGATCATGTTTCAAGGTTGATTTTTCCTTTTGGATTTGGCGATTTAGACGCAGTCATTACTGAGATGGAGAGAGCACAAGTTTGTACGGATTGAGTTATGTCGCCATAAGAGAGATCAAGAAGAGTATTATTATAATGCTCTTTGATGAAATCTTTTATTTTTGCGATGAAATAAGGAGGTAAACCAAACAATAAATCTTTCTTTCCGAGAAAGATTCATCATGCTTTTCTCTGTTAAAGAATACAATTTTGAAAAGAATGTATCTTTATACCATCTATAATCATTTAAGGTTCGACACACGAGATTTTGAAGTTGATCACGGATCTTTTCATTTATAGAGGAGACATGACCAATAAATTGCCAAATAATGGCAGCCATAAGATGATTCACAGAATCATAAACCCAATCTCCATTACTGTTGATAATGGGATTATTTAATGCATCAGTTTTAAGATGATTTGTGATAGCTTCACGCTCATCTTCATCCATGACATAATGCCACCAACCATATAATTGGCCAGTGAAACCACAAACAATGGCTTTAGCAGTGTCAGGTTCAGTATGATTTTGGAGAATACTAGCTTTAGCATAAATATGCATTTTAAGGACAACCTCAATTATTTGATATTCAGAAAGACCATCAATACTCCAATCATAGATGGCATTACCATCATACTTTTGATTTCGTTTTACCTTTTCTTCAAGAATAAGGTCGGATGGAGTTGGTCGAGAATAAAATTGTTTAGTTAAAGGATAACGATTAGTTGATGGAAAACCTTTTGGTTTATTGTAGTGAGAGGTACGTTTATGAGATCGAGATCTCATTAGGCGATGGATTTCGGGAATAACATCATTATTTTCTTCGAAGAACTTTTATTTTCTTCGGAAGAACTTTCGTTATGTGAGGAAGGAACTGGTGTTGTAACACTGATGTTTCAGGAGGAGATGCGGGAGCTAAGGTCAATATGGCGGGGCCTTTATCTTTGGAAGGGCCTTTGGGAGGCACGAAAGGAGTTTGGGACGAAGAAGGGACAGCGGGATTTGGTGTAATTTTTAGTTGACGAAGAAGGAGAATGCCGAGTCCAGGTAAGTAAAAGCCGTAGGATCTAAACAATAATTCAAGATAAAATAAAGCGAGTCCTAAAAGTCATGCGGATAAAAGAAAGCTGTATGGAATGCATGATAATAAGACTGTAAAACAATGAAAGTACAACGAGAATGAGTGTCAAATGAAACAATATAGAGAGGTACCCAAGTAGCTCAAGACCACCGAATGCGGGTGCCAAAGGGTCGGGGTCACAGAGTCGCGCAACGCCAAGTGCGGACTCGATCATAGGATGCGGCATCGCCGTACCATAAAATGTCGCGAATGAGGGATATCAACGGTGCCCCGGATAAAACACATCTCATTCCGACCACTCAAGTGACTCGAGGTCATGGCCCCGGTTGCAAGCCGGCAACCACTCCAATCAGAGACACGAGTATCGCTCACTTGGCCCTCGAACACTCATAAGTGGGTAGGGATTCCAATGAAAGGACACAGTACAACATCAAATAAAATATAAGCTCAAATGAAAATACCGTGCATTTCCTAACTGGTTTACTTACCTCGAGAAATCGCAAATAGTCCTCAAAACGCCTCGCTCACGCCTCGATACGCGCACCCGACACCCGACTATAACCTCCTAAGTCCCTGGTGTCCATTTATATCATTTTAACTATTTTAGAGTCACATTACACTATGGGATCATAGATTTGTAACTTTATTTTCAAAAAAAATTGATTTTTAGCACCCTTTTTGAATTATACCGGGGGTGTCGAATGCCCGAAAAGGCCTCGAACTCATCTTTTTAGCTTCTTAAATTTTTTCATATTTTTCGAGAATTTTCTACATTTTTCCATAATTTTTTTATCTATTTAAATCTATTTTCATTAATTTATTTTGATATAAATCTATTTACTTACAAATTAACATTCAATGACATTGCTCTTTTTACTTACCTACTAGAGATGATATTGAATATTCTACATTCCAAAAAGAAGTTCTTGCTATTGTTTTATGCGTTCAAAAATTCCAATTTGATTTGTTAAATCAAAATTCTTAATTCGTGTTGATTGTCAATCTCGCTAAATCTATCTTTTCTAAAGATGTAAAAAATTTAGCCGCTAATTGTGATTTTTGCAAGATGGCAAGCTATATTGAGTATATTTGATTTTGATATTGAATATATACCAGGTACTACCAATTCACTTCGACTTTTTGTCTCGAATTTCTTTACAACCCTTTCGTGCACTTTTTACAGATTATGTCTAAGAAAGCGCCTCTACCTCTACGATCTCTTCCAATAGATTTAAGCCATTAGAGACCCCGAACCTAATTGTTCTTACCTTACCACTAGCCAAACATCTTATATGCATCCTTGAACCATCTCTTTCCACTAAACCACTAGCTACTCAAATCGCATGCACAATCCCTCCAGGCCTCCATTTTATTCCAACTCGCCTCATGCATCCATCAAGTTTTACGAAAACATTCTCATATCCACCCATTCGTGCATTTTGACCATTTATCTAGAGAGAATTCGTTGAAATTGACTATTCCAAATTCAAGATTCAAAGAGAGTCTTATCTCATTGATGAATGGTGTGAAAATTATAAATTTATAACAAAAACCCCATTTGTCTATAAAGACATTTCAATCCTCAAGGATACACACCAGTAGTTGCCTTAAGCTATCAAGACTATATTGCTTTGCATGGCAAAATATCCTATTTTATAAAGATCCCGATCATCATTTTTGGTATATCACCTTTCGAGCAAATTGTCGGACTTCCTTTCCCCAATGGTGGCTTACTAGTTGGTGGAATAAGTTTGGTCCCCATGAATTTATATTCCCTGCTCGTGTCCAAGAGCAATTCAAAAAAGATAACCTCTCCATTCTCCAATTTCTATGTAAATATACTATTCCATGGATTCTCAAATGGGAATATGGAACATCTCCTATCATCGCCTATGATTCCATGACCAACAAAACCGACCATGTTTACTTATCCCAAGATATCTCCTGCAAATGGTGGAATAAATTCAACTACAATGATGCCTTTACTAAGTTATCTCATTCTAAACCAAAAACACCCACTAAACCGGCTACTTTCCCATCCACTTCCTCATCATTTAGAGATGTTGTCTCAAAACCATCTCCTTCTTCCGACATGGCATTGATCCTTGCCAAGCTTCAACAAATGGAAGAAGATAATAAATTGTTGCGTCAACAAATTGAAAGCGATAATAAACAATTACGACATGAATTTGAACAGTTACTTCAAGGTGTTCATCTCTCCGTCTCCGTCGCTCAAGAGTGTGCATCTTTCGATGACGACCCACGATGATATTCCGCGTGCATTACAACAACCTTTGGTTGAGCATTTTTTATCTCTCCTTTACTCTAATGGTGTGGATATTATCTATTCACCTATTATTGTTAAAAATTGTCATCTCTGCTTACATCGTCAACCTTATTGTTCTTTAGTTGTTCACAAGGCTCATATCTCGCTTCGCTTGGACTATCGAAGATACAAACTATCTCCTCTCACTTTGGTATCTCCTAAATTGTCCACATATCACCATATTTATTGACTTCCATACCACATTCCGTTTTCCCGAATACATTTTCGCTCCTCTTTGGGAATTTATCCATAACTCTCCCGCTACCAATTTCGCCATATTATTTGTTCACCTCATCGATCTTACCAATGAAGTCTGGGACGTGTCCAGCCCTCTACGGCCCATGCCATCCACCATTGTTCAAGCACAGCTTCCTATCCTAATTTCCATTGGTTATTAGTGATAGCCGTTTGTTCCCCTTGGATTATGTCCTCTTCTTTTCCAAAAGGATAAGCGAATCTTAACTTTGCTTTTTCCAAAAGCCAAGTTCTTGTTTACTTAACCTTTTGTATGTTTTATTTACTTTTGCTTTTATATGTACTATTTGCTTTTGCTTTTGCTTTTGCTACGTGTCCGTATTTACTTTTTCGAAAGGGCAAATCTTGTTCACTCTTGACCCTTGCTTTTATGAAGAAAGTCGGTTGTAGGATTGCTTTTACACAAGCAATGCGTCTATATATAGAAGTGTGTTATGTTGTTTAAGGCATCGAGTCTTAAGTTTGTTTTAGTTAATTTCTAAGAAGTCTCTCTGTAATGAAGTCTCTCTGTCTACCTATGTTTATTAATGAAAATTGAGTCTTTCTATTATCTAGCTAAAGTTCCCTGGTTTTATATAAGTAGTCCTACCGAGTTTCCAAATAGCAAGTATCCACATCTCCACTTCACTCGACATTATCGTGAGTTTTATCCGAGTTGAGTTTAAATATATAGAAGGTCGCCAATTTGGTATCGAGCGTTCACATCATTTCATTTGTAAGTATATATTCAATATCATCTCTCTTGTTATACTTTGTTAGTTTGCCTTCTCGTTTTTATTTGACTTATTTGATTTTGCTTTAAACGGATCGTTGTTTTGAATCTCGTGGTTTTAATTTATCGATTTCTCTTTGGCTTCCTCGTCGCGTTGTAAGACTCGAGAAGAGTGTAAGACGAGCATTAAATCGTTGACCGAAGCAAAGCGTTTTCACGAATTGTTATCATGAGTTCTTTACGGAGATCTTTGTCTAAGGTATTTTCATTCAAGTCTTCGAAAATGAAGGAACGTCATCTTCGTCGTCGTCACCCTCTTCTTTACTCGACTCGATTTCTCATCTATCAAAAAATTATAAAAATATATCTCGAAAAAAACTTATGCCAATATTGATCAATCTTTTCTGAGAATTGGTCGATTCCTCTTGTTCTACCCTCCATGGTGTATACCAAAGGAGATTTCTCTCCTAAACAAAATTATATCATTAAACTTGTTGAAGATACTATTTCGTATTTGAAGATGGTCAAGAAATAGTTATCGTATCTCACAAAAAATTGAAAGCCATGCTTTAACCCATAAATATTTGCATCTTGGTCTTATTCAAGTTGCTATTATTAAGCCTTTAGTTGCTCTTGGCATTAATGCCGATGTCATGGTCTCGTTCGAGATAAAAGACATTTAAATTTTAGCGATTCAATTTTGGGAATCGTTGAAGGAAGTCTTTCGATGGTCCATTATATTTTGAATGTTGTCCAAACTTTTCAGTTGATCTTCACAATAATTCGAGAGCTTGTTTCACGAGCTCTTGTTCTTGGATTATCAACTAAAGGTTTTACCTTGTCTACCACAATTTCTAATGTTGCGGTAGTCTATCGCCTTTTTTTATAAAGTAATGCATACTATTATCACGACATTGCTTATGGTAAGCTTCAACAACAATCAAAATCCACCCTTTTTCTTACCAATGTGAAAAATACTATCATTGATAGAACACAATTGTCTATTAAAAAAATTTATCTTCCTCATCGGTGGACTATCAACGATACAAACAAAGAAGAACAAAGGAAGAGACAAGTGTCTCAACAAATTTCTCAAATCATTGAACATGATAATGGAAAGGTTGATATTATTTTTGCTCTCGAGCCTCAACATCAACTATTTCCTCCTCTAATATCTCTGTTAAGCAACCATTTGATATCTTGAAGATGGTATCGCTTATCCCTGTTAATTCTATTCCTTCTACAACAGATAATCTTCGATAATGTTAGCTTTAATGATTTTGTCGACTATCATATTAATGTTGTAACAATAGAAGAAACGGAACACGAATTTGTTATGGATTATGAATTGCTTAAACAACAATTCCTAACCCATCCTTTAAAACCATCCTTCTGTAAACTAGTACCATTTAAACATCAAGCCATCTTTCGAGAAAAGTATTTTGCCTATATAAAAGAACATAAGCAAAATATCTCCTTTTTCGATTGGCTATCGGTTAAAAGTCCTACCACTTCTGTTCAAGTTAATGCCATTTGGGAAAGTCTCACTGGCCATAAATTTGATCAAGTTCATCCTCCGTTAGCTCCATTTACCATTCAAAAGGATATAAAAGCTTCTCCTTTTAAATCCACTTTTGACATCGAAGGTCCTATCTCTAAACGAGATTTAGTTCACATAATTGAACAAAATAATTATACTAATATGTATCTCTCTACTATAAAAATTTCATCTGGTTCCATTACGGATACTAGTCCGCTCTTCCATCTGTCAAGAAACTACCTAAGGTTACTAAGCCTTATTTTCCTCCATCGACCTCTCCGTCCATGCCGTCATATAAAACTCCTCTTTCTCTGAGTTTTTTGACATCCTTACCACTAAACTTAGTCAACTAAAAATTACACCAAATCCCGCTGTCCCTTCTTCGTCCCAAACTCCTTTCGTGCCTCCCAAAGGCCCTTCCAAAGATAAAGGCCCCGCCATATTGACCTTAGCTCCCGCATCTCTCCCGAAACATCGGGTGTTACAACACCAGTTCCTTCCTCACATAACGAAAGTTCTTCCGAAGAAAATAATGATGTTATTCACGAAATCCATCGCCTAATGAGATCTCGATCTCATAAACGTACCTCTCAATACAATAAACCAAAAGGTTTTCCATCAACTAATCGTTATCCTTTAACTAAACAATTTTATTCTCGACCAACTCCATCAGACCTTATTCTTGAAGAAAAGGTAAAACGAAATCAAAAGTATGATGGTAATGCCATCTATGATTGGAATATTGATAGTCTTTTGAATACCAAATAATTGAGGTTGTCCTTAAAATGCATATTTATGCTAAAGCTAGTATTCTCCAAAATCATCTTGAACGACATCGCTAAAGCCATTGTTTGTGGTTTCATCGCCAATTATATGGTTGGTGGCATTATGTCATGGATGAAGATGAGCGTGAAGCTATCACAAATCATCTTAAAATCGATGCATTAAATAATCCCATTATCAACAATAATGGAGATTGGGTTTATGATTTCGTGAATCATCTTATGGTCGCCATTATTTGGCAATTTATTGGTCATGTCTCCTCCATAAATGAAAAGATCCGTGATCAACTTCAAAATCTCGGATGTCGAACCTTAAATGATTATAGATGGTATAAAGATACATTCTTTTCAAAATTGTATTCTTTAACGAGAAAAGCATGATGAATCTTTCTGGAAAGAAAGATTTATTCTTTGGTTTACCTCCTTATTTCATTTGCAAAAATAAAAGATTTCATCAAAGAGCATTATAATAATACTCTTTGTGATCTCTCTTATGGCGACATAACTCAATCCGTACAAACTTGTGCTCTCCATCTGTAATGACTGCGTCTAAATCGCAAATCAAAAGGAAAAATCAACCTTGAAACATGATCTAGGCAATTTTCGCTTTGATTTTGGTCAAGATATGGATGTTTCTAAGTATCTTACTCCACAACGCCGCATTAAACGTCAAAATAAATCATCTCATTTTTATAAACCTCCTTATTATAAACATCCTCCTCGTTTTCCTTCCGTCGCCGTTCTTCCTCTTATGCCTTTAAACCATCACCAAAAGGTGATCCTCACACGCTTCAAATGTTTGCTATAAATGTGGCAACGTGGGCATTATGCAAATAAATGCCGATCTTTTCCTACTACGAAGAAAGTCCATCACGTTGCATTTTCTTCTCCTTCCACTCGATAATGAATGTCATGTGTGTCTAATCTTCCACATACTTCTTCCTCTTCGTCAGGAGTTGAAATCAATGTTTTAATCGCCATGAAGAACTCATTCTCTCTATTGGAGAACAAATTTTCGATCCTTCTTTAAAACTTAAATATTTTATGAAGTAATTAATAATGCTCCTACTCATGAGGAAATCCTTCCACCTTCTCTCAAGTAAAAAACAAAAGCAATTTAAAGACCATATCTCTAATGATAACTCTCATCTTAATTTTGCAAGTCTCATGGAGATTGTCAACAAAAAACCTAAACATGTCACTATTCAATCTCTTCAGGTGAGGTAAATCAATTAAAACAAGAAATTAAGCAACTTACCTCTCGTATTACCAATCTTGAACAATGATTGACGTAGAAGCTCATTATAGCTTTGACTCTAACAATATTTTTGTTGAAAGTATTTCTCAATCTTC
Source organism: Stephania cephalantha (assembly GCA_039657325.1). Classification (NCBI taxonomy): domain Eukaryota; kingdom Viridiplantae; phylum Streptophyta; class Magnoliopsida; order Ranunculales; family Menispermaceae; genus Stephania; species Stephania cephalantha. Next base: position 2,330,677 of record CM077577.1, on the reverse strand, counting down.
CAGATTTTCATAGATGGCATACGCCAATTACATTTGATCAAGGATTTTTAAAATGTAATGCATTAATTGATTCAGTGTCGATTTAAATTGCTTACGTGAAGGTTTTCCCCCACTTCATTCTTGTAATATTAGCACAGATCTTCATAGCATATACGTGGCTAATGGCCAAAGCACACGTATCAAATATGAAGTTTCTCTTGCTCATATTTGTCATCAAGAGGATCTGTATCCCTTAACCTTTATTATTGTTCCAGGACTAAAACAAGATATGTTATTAGGAACACCATTTTCGAAGAAAATACAACCATTTTCTGTTTCAAACTCGGTATTTCTACTACCCTTGAAGGCAAATCTCTTCAAATATGAAGTTTCTCTTGCAAAGGTTTTTGGGATGTCTTAATTAGAAATACCAGTTTGAGAAATGAAGAGATTTGCCTTGAGGGTAGTAGAAATACCGATTCGTAAACGAGAAAAATGGTTGTATTTTCTTCGAGAAATGGTGTTCCTAATAACATATCTTGTTTTAGTCCTGGAACAATAATAAAGGTTAAGGGATACAGATCCTTGATGACAAATATGAGCAAGAGAAACTTCATATTTGATACGTGTGCTTTGGCCATTAGCCACAAATATGCTATGAAGATCGTGCTAATATTACGAAGAATGAAGGGGAGAAAACCTTCACGTAAGCAATTTAAATCAAAGCACGTAATCAATTAATGCATTACATTTTGAGAAAATCCCTTGATCAGTAAATGTAATTGGCGTATGCCATCTATGAAAACTGGAAGATTGAGAAATACTTTCAACAAAAATATTGGTAGAGTCAAAGCTATAATGAGCTTCTACGTCAGTTGTTCAAGATTGGTAATACGAGAGGTAAGTTGCTTAATTTCTTGTTTTAATTGATTTACCTCAGCTTGAAGAGATTGAATAGTGACATGTTTAGGTTTTTTGTTGACAATCTCCATGAGACTTGCAAAATTAAGATGAGAGTTATCATTAGAGATATGGTCTTTAAATTGCTTTTGTTTTTTTGAGAGAAGGTGGAAGGATTTCTCATGAGTAGGAGCATTATTAATTACTTCAAGATAAAATATTTAAGTTTTAAAGAAGGATCGTAAATTTGTTCTCCAATAGAGAGAATGAGTTCTTCATGAGCGTTAAAACATTGATTTCAACTCCGACGAAGAGGAAGAAGTATGTGGAAGATTAGACACACAATGACATTCATTATCGAAGTGGAAGGAGAAGAAAATGCAACGTGATGGACTTTCTTCGTAGTAGGAAAAGATCGGCATTTATTTGCATAATGCCCAGGTTTGCCACATTTATAGCAAACATTTGAAGCAAGTGTGAGGATCACCTTTTGGTGATGATTTAAAGGCATAAGAGGAAGAACGGCGACGGAAGGGAAACGAGGAGGATGTTTATAATAAGGAGGTTTATAAAAATGAGATGATTTATTTTGACGTTTAATGCGGCGTTGTGGAGTAAGATACTTAGAAACATCCATATCTTGACCAAAATCAAAGCGTAAATTGCCTAGATCATGTTTCAAGGTTGATTTTTCCTTTTGATTTGGCGATTTAGACGCAGTCATTACAGATGGAGAGAGCACAAGTTCGTACGGATTGAGTTATGTCGCCATAAGAGAGATCAGCAAGAGTATTATTATAATGCTCTTTGATGAAATCTTTTATTTTTGCAAATAAATAAGGAGGTAAACCAGCAATAAATCTTTCTTTCCGTAAAGATTCATCATGCTTTTCTCGTTAAAGAATACAATTTTGAAAAAAATGTATCTTTATACCATCTATAATCATTTAAGGTTCGACACCTGAGATTTTGAAGTTGATCACGGATCTTTTCATTTATGGAGGAGACATGACAATAAATTGCCAAATAATGGCGCCATAAGATGATTCACGAGTAATCATAAACCCAATCTCCATTATCTTGTTGATAATGGGATTATTTAATGCATCGCTTTTAAGATGATTTGTGATAGCTTCACGCTCATCTTCATCCATGACATAATGCCACCAACCATATAATTGGCCGATGAAACCACAAACAATGGCTTTAGCAAGTGTCGTGTTCAAGCCATGATTTTGGAGAATACTAGCTTTAGCATAAATATGCATTTTAAGGACAACCTCAATTATTTGGTATTCGTAAAGACCATCAATACTCCAATCATAGATGGCATTACCATCATACTTTTGATTTCGTTTTACCTTTTCTTCAAGAATAAGGTCTGATGGAGTTGGTCGAGAATAAAATTGTTTAGTTAAAGGATAACGATTAGTTGATGGAAAACCTTTTGGTTTATTGTATTGAGAGGTACGTTTATGAGATCGAGATCTCATTAAAGCGATGGATTTCAGGAATAACATCATTATTTTCTTTGAGAAGAACTTTTATTTTCTTGGAAGAACTTTCGTTATGTGAGGAAGGAACTGGTGTTGTAACACCGATGTTTCGAGAGGAGATGCGATGGAGCTAAGGTCAATATGGCAGTGGCCTTTATCTTTGGAAGGGCCTTTGGGAGGCACGAAAGGAGTTTGGGACGGTTAAGGACAATGGATTTGGTGTAATTTTTAGTTGACTAAGTTTAGTGGTAAGGATGTCAAAAAACTCGGCAGCAGAAGAGGAGTTTTATATGACTAAAGCATGGAGGAGAGGTCGATGGAGGAAAATAAGGCTTAGTAACCTTAGGTAGTTTCTTGACAGATGGAGGAGCCGGACTAGTATCCGTAATGGAACCAGATGAAATTTTAATAGTAGAGAGATACATATTAGTATAATTATTTTGTTCAATTATGTGAACTAAATCTCGTTTAGAGATAGGACCTTCAGTGTCAAAAGTGGATTTAAAAGGAGAAGCTTTTATATCCTTTTGAATGGTAAATGGAGCTAACGGAGGATGAACTTGATCAAATTTATGGCCAGTGAGACTTTCCCAAATGGCATTAACTTGAACAGAAGTGGTAGGACTTTTAACCGATAGCCAATCGAAAAAGGAGATATTTTGCTTATGTTCTTTTATATAGGCAAAATACTTTTCTCGAAAAATGGCTTGATGCTTAAATGGTACTAGTTTACTGAAGGATGGTTTTAAAGGATGGGTTAGAATTGTTGTTTAAGCAATTCATAATCCATAACAAATTCTTGTTCCGTTTCTTCTATTGTTACAACATTAATATGATAGTCAAGAAAAATCATTAAAGCTAACATTATCAAGTATTATCTCTGTTGTAGAAGGAATAGAATTAACGAGATAAGCGATACCATCTTCGATATCAAATGGTTGCTTAACAGAGATATTAGAGGAGGAAATAGTTGATGTTGAGGCTCGAGGAGCAAAAATAATATCAACCTTTCCATTATCATGTTCAATGATTTGGGAATTTGTTGAGACACTTGTCTCTTTCGTTGTTCTTCTTTGTTTGTATCGCTGATAGTCCACTGATGAGGAAGATAAATTTCTTTAATAGACAACGTGTTCTATCAATGATAGTATTTTTCACATTGGTAAGAAAAAGGGTGGATTTTGATTCTTTGTTGAAGCTTACCATAAGCAATGTCGTGGATAATAGTATGCATTACTTTATAAAAAGGCGATAGACTACCGCAACATTAGAAATTGTGGTAGACAAGGTAAAACCTTTAGTTGATAATCCAAGAACAAGAGCTCGTGAAACAAGCTCGAATTATTGTGAAGATCAACTGAAAAGTTTGGACAACATTCAAAATATAATGGACCATCGAAAGACTTCCTTCAACGATTCCCAAAATTGAATCGCTAAAATTTAAATGTCTTTTATCTCAACGAGACCATGACATCGGCATTAATGCCAAGAGCAACTAAAGGCTTAATAGCAACTTGAATAAGACCAAGATGCAAATATTTATGGGTTAAAGCATGGCTTTCAATTTTTTGTGGAGATACGATAACTATTTCTTGACCATCTTCGATTCTGTAAATAGTATCTTCAACAAGTTTAATGATATAATTTTGTTTAGGAGAGAAATCTCCTTTGGTATACACCATGGAGGGTAGAACAAGAGGAATCGACCAATTCTCAGTAAAGATTGATCAATATTGGCATAAGTTTTTTCAGATATATTTTTATAATTTTTTGATAGATGAGAAATCGAGTCAGTAAAGAAGAGGGTGACGACGACGAAGATGACGTTCCTTCATTTTCGAAGATTTGAATGAAAATACCTTAGACAAAGATCTCCGTAAAGAACTCATGATAACAATTCGTGAAAACGCTTTGCTTCTTGGCCAACGATTTAATGCTCGTCTTACACTCTTCTCGCGAGTCTTACAACGCAACGAGGAAGCCAAAGAGAAATCGATAAATTAAAACCACGAGATTCAAAACAACGATCCGTTTAAAGCAAAATCAAATAAGTCAAATAAAAACGAGAAGGCAAACTAACAAAGTATAACAAGAGAGATGATATTGAATATATACTTACAAATAGAATGATGTGAATCGGCTTTGATACCAAATTGGCGACCTTCTATATATTTAAACTCAATGGATAAAACTCACGATAATGTCGAGTGAAGTGGAGATGTGGATACTTGCTATTTGGAAACTCAATAGGACTACTTATATAAAACCAGGGAACTTTAGCTAGATAATAGAAAGACTCAATTTTCATTAATAAACATAGGTAGACAGAGAGACTTCATCACGAGAGAGACTTCTTAGAAATTAACTAAAACAAACTTAAGACTCGATGCCTTGAACAACATAACACACTTCTATATATAGACGCATTGCTTGTGTAAAAGCAATCCTACAACCGACTCTTCATAAAAGCAAGGGTCAAGAGTGAACAAGATTTGCCCTTTCGAAAAAGTAAATACGACACGTAGCAAAAGCAAAAGCAAATAGTACATATAAAAGCAAAAGTAAATAAAACATACAAAAGGTAAAGTAAACAAAGAACTTGGCTTTTGGAAAAAGCAAAGTTAAGATTCGCTTATCCTTTTGGAAAAGAAGAGGACATAATCCAAGGGGGAACAAACGGCTATCACTAATAACCAAAGTGGAAATTAGGATAGGAAGCCTCGTGCTTGAACAGTGGATGGTATGGGCGAGAGGGCTGGACACGTCCAGGACTTCATTGGTAAGACCGATGAGGCGAACAAATAATATGGCGTAAATTGGTAGCAGGAGAGTTATGGATAAATTCCCAAAGTGGAGCGAAAATGTATTCAGAAAACGGAATGTGGTATGGAAGTCAATAAATATGGTGATATGTGGACAATTTAGGAGATACCAAAGTGAGAGGAGATAGTTTGTATCTTCGATGAGTCCAAGCGAAGCAGAGATATGAGCCATGTGAACAACTAAAGAACAATAAGGTTGACGATGTAGCAAGAGATGGCAATTTTTAACAATAATAGGTGAATAGATAATATCCACACCATTAGAGTAAAGGAGAGATAAAAAATGCTCAACCAAAGGTTGTTGTAATGCACGCGGAATATCATCGTGGGTCGTCATCGAAAGATGCACACTCTTGAGCGACGGAGACGAGAAGATGAACACCTTGAAGTAACCTGTTCAAATTCATGTCGTAATTGTTTATTATCAGTTTCAATTTGTTGACGCAACAATTTATTATCTTCTTCCATTTGTTGAAGCTTGGCAAGGATCAATGCCATGTCAGAAGAAGGAGATGGTTTTGAGACAACATATCTAAATGATGAGGAAGTGGATGGGAAAGTAGCGATTTAGTGGGTGTTTTTGGTTTAGAAGGAGATAACTTAGTAAAGGCATCTTTGTAGTTGAATTTATTCCACCATTTGCAGGAGATATCTTGGGATAAGTAAACATGGTTGGTTTTGTTGGTCATGGAATCATAGGCGATGATAGGAGATGTTCCATATTCCCATTTGAGAATCCATGGAATAGTATATTTACATAGAAATTGGAGAATGGAGAGGTTATCTTTTTTGAATTGCTCTTGCACACGAGCGGGGAATATAAATTCATGGGGACCAAACTTATTCCACCAACTAGTAAGCCACCATCGGGGAAAGGAAGTCCGACAATTTGCTCGAAAGGTGATATACCAGGAATGATGATCGGGATCTTTATAAAATAGGATATTTTGCCATGCAAAGCAATATAGTCTTGATAGCTTAAGGCAACGGACGGTGGTGTATCTTAAGGATTGAAATGTCTTTATAGACAAATGGGGTTTTTGTTATAAATTTATAATTTTCACACCATTCATCACAGATAAGACTCTCGAATCTTGAATTTGGAATAGTCAATTTCAACGAATTCTCACTAGATAAATGGTCAAAATGCACGAGAATGGGTGGATATGAGAATGTTTTCGTAAAACTTGATGGATGCATGAGGGCGAGTTGGAATAAAATGGAGGCCTGGAGGGATTGTGCATGCGATTTGAGTAGCTAGTGGTTTAGTGGAAATAGATGGTTCAAGGATGCATATAAGATGCTTTGGCTAGTGGTAAGGTAAGAACAATTAGGTTCTGGGGTCTCTAATGGCTTAAATCTATTGGAAGAGATCAGTAGAGGTAGAGGCGGCTTTCTTAGACATAATCTGTAAAAAGTGCACGTAAGGGGTTGTAAGAAATTCGCGAGACAAAAAGTCGAAGTGAATTGGTTATATATTCTCGACTAACTCCATCCGACCTTATTCTTGAAGAAAAGGTAAAACGAAATCAAAAGTATGATGGTAATGCCATCTATGATTGGAATATTGATGGTCTTTCGAATACCAAATAATTGAGGTTGTCCTTAAAATGCATATTTATGCTAAAGCTAGTATTCTCAAAAATCATCTTGAACACGACACTCGCTAAAGCCATTGTTTGTGGTTTCAGCGGCCAATTATATGGTTGGTGGCATTATGTCATGGATGAAGATGAGTGAAGCTATCACAAATCATCTTAAAATCGATGCATTAAATAATCCCATTATCAACAAGATAATGGAGATTGGGTTTATGATTACGTGAATCATCTTATGGTCGCCATTATTTGGCAATTTATTGGTCATGTCTCCTCCATAAATGAAAAGATCCGTGATCAACTTCAAAATCTCGGTGTCGAACCTTAAATGATTATAGATGGTATAAAGATACATTCTTTTCAAAATTGTATTCTTTAACGAGAAAAGCATGATGAATCTTTCGGAAAGAAAGATTTATTCTTTGGTTTACCTCCTTATTTATTTACGCAAAAATAAAAGATTTCATCAAAGAGCATTATAATAATACTCTTGCTGATCTCTCTTATGGCGACATAACTCAATCCGTACAAACTTGTGCTCTCTCCATCTCGTAATGACTGCGTCTAAATCGCCAAATCCAAAAGGAAAAATCAACCTTGAAACATGATCTAGGCAATTTCTCGCTTTGATTTTGGTCAAGATATGGATGTTTCTAAGTATCTTACTCCACAACGCCGCATTAAACGTCAAAATAAATCATCTCATTTTTATAAACCTCCTTATTATAAACATCCTCCTCGATTTCCTTTCCGTCGCCGTTCTTCCTCTTATGCCTTTAAACCATCACCAAAAGGTGATCCTCACACTGCTTCAAATGTTTGCTATAAATGTGGCAAACCTGGGCATTATGCAAATAAATGCCGATTCATTCCTACTTCGAAGAAAGTCCATCAAGTTGCATTTTCTTCTCCTTCCACTTCTGATAATGAATGTCACTGTGTGTCTAATCTTCCACATACTTCTTCCTCTTCGTCAGAAGTTGAAATCAATGTTTTAGCGCTTTCATGAAGAACTCATTCTCTCTATTGGAGAACAAATTTCGATCCTTCTTTAAAACTTAAATATTTTCTTGAAGTAATTAATAATGCTCCTTCTCCTGAGGAAATCCTTCCACCTTCTCTCAGTAAAAAACAAAAGCAATTTAAAGACCATATCTCTAATGATAACTCTCATCTTAATTTTGCAAGTCTCATGGAGATTGTCAACAAAAAACCTAAACATGTCACTATTCAATCTCTTCAAGTGAGGTAAATCAATTAAAACAAGAAATTAAGCAACTTACCTCTCGTATTACCAATCTTGAACAGCCTGACGTAGAAGCTCATTATAGCTTTGACTCTAACAATATTTTTGTTGAAAGTATTTCTCAATCTTCCAGTTTTCATAGATGGCATACGCCAATTACATTTACTGATCAAAGGATTTTCGTCAGAAATGTAATGCATTAATTGATTCAGTGCCGATTTAAATTGCTTACGTGAAGGTTTTCTCCCCTTCATTCTTCGTAATATTAGCACAGATCTTCATAGCATATCTCGTGGCTAATGGCCAAAGCACACGTATCAAATATGAAGTTTCTCTTGCTCATATTTGTCATCAAGGATCTGTATCCCCTTAACCTTTATTATTGTTCCAGGACTAAAACAAGATATGTTATTAGGAACACCATTTCGAAGAAAATACAACCATTTTTTGTTTTAAACTGGTATTTCTACTACCCTTGAAGGCAAATCTCTTCATTTTGCCTTTATCCAACCTCCACAAGACTCTTTTGTTAATCTTGTTATTCATCAAATTGAGTATAAAAATACTCACATCCAATTTCTCAAACACGAAATACTACTCTTAAAACCGAGCAAATCCTTCAATCACCCATTTTTAAAAATAAGCTTGAAGCTTTCCAAACCTCTTTACAACAACAATGTTGTTCGATATTCCTCGCTTTCTCGGGTCTAGAAAACAACACATTGTCCATCTACCTTATATTCGATTTTACGGAATCAAAAATTCCTACAAAAGCAAATCCATCTCAAATGACTTCTCGTCTCGAGAAATTTGTCAAAAAGAAATTACTTGAATTACTTAATAAAAAATTAATTACTCCCTCTCAATCTCCTTGGAGTTATCGCATTTTATGTAGAAAATGCTCGAACTTGAACGAGGAGTTCCTCGTCTTGTTATAAACTATAAACCTCTTAACAAAGTCTTAAAGACTATTCGCTATCCCCTACCTAATAAATCGATCTACTAAAAGCTACTACTTACCTGCAGTAGTCTTTTCCAAATTTGATTTAAAATCGGATTCGCAAATACAGGTTCATCCTTCGATCGCTATAAAACCGCATTTAACACACCATTTGGTCAATACCAATGGAATGTTATGCCCTTTGGATTAAAAAATGCTCCTTCTGAATTTCAAAAAATTATGAATGACATTTTTAATCCTTATTTCTCTTTCATTCTTGTTTATATTGATGATCTATTGGTTTTCTCTCCATCAATTGACCAACATTGGAAACATCTTTATATATTTTCTTCCTTGATTAAAAAGAATGGTCTTGTTTTATCAAAAACCAAAATGCATCTTTTTCAAACTACAGTTACCTTCCTTGGTTTTAAAATATCCAATCAAACCCTTACTCCGTCAAATCGAGTAATTGCGTTTGCCAATAAATTTCTGATCGATTATGTGATCGTCATCGATTTGCAAAGGTTTTTGGGATGTCTTAATTATCTCTCGATTTTTACAAAGACGTGGCAATTGATCGACAATGTCTTCAAGATTTATTATCTTCCAAAAAACCTTTTTATTGGAAACTTAATCACATCGAAGTGTTCAATTGATTAAGAAAAAAGTTCAATCCCTTCCATGCCTTCATTTGGCAATTCCACAATATTTTAAAATCGTCCAAACCGATGCTTCGACATTGGTTATGGTGGTATACTTCTACAACGACCACCTTACGGAAAAGAGCAACTCGTTTGTTTTACTTCTAAAATATGGAAAGTCGCTCAAATAAAATATTCTACATTCCAAAAAAAGAAGTTCTTGCTATTGTTTTATGCGTTCAAAAATTCCAAGCCGATTTGTTAAATCAAAAATTCTTAATTCGTGTTGATTGTCAATCTGCTAAATCTATCTTTTCTATAGATGTAAAAAATTTAGCCGCTAAATGATTTTTGCAAGATGGCAAGCTATATTGAGTATATTTGATTTTGATATTGAATATATACCAGTACTACCAATTCACTTCCCGACTTTTTGTCTCGCGAATTTCTTACAACCCTTCTCGTGCACTTTTTACGATTATGTCTAAGAAAGCCGCCTCTACCTCTGATCTCTTCCAATAGATTTAAGCCATTAGAGACCCCAGAACCTAATTGTTCTTACCTTACCACTAGCCTTGACATCTTATATGCATCCTTGAACCATCTATTTCCACTAAACCACTAGCTACTCAAATCGCATGCACAATCCCTCCAGGCTCCATTTTATTCCAACTCGCCCTCATGCATCCATCAAGTTTTATGAAAACATTCTCATATCCACCCATTCGTGCATTTTGACCATTTATCTAGAGAGAATTCTGTTGAAATTGACTATTCCAAATTCAAGATTCGAGAGAGTCTTATCTCATTTGATGAATGGTGTGAAAATTATAAATTTATAACAAAAACCTCATTTGTCTATAAAGACATTTCAATCCTCAAGGATACACCACCGTTGCCTTAAGCTATCAAGACTATATTGTTGCATGGCAAAATATCCTATTTTATAAAGATCCGATCATCATTCCGATATATCACCTTTCGAGCAAATTGTCGACTTCCTTTCCCCAATGGTGGCTTACTAGTTGGTGGAATAAGTTTGGTCCCCATGAATTTATATTCCCTGCTCGTGTCCAAGAGCAATTCAAAAAAGATAACCTCTCCATTCTACAATTTCTATGTAAATATACTATTCCATGGATTCTCAAATGGGAATATGGAACATCTCCTATCATCGCCTATGATTCCATGACCAACAAAACCAACCATGTTTACTTATCCCAAGATATCTCCTGCAAATGGTGGAATAAATTCAACTACAATGATGCCTTTACTAAGTTATCTCCTTCTAAACCAAAAACACCCACTAAACTGGCTACTTTCCCATCCACTTCCTCATCATTTAGAGATGTTGTCTCAAAACCATCTCCTTCTTCCGACATGGCATTGATCCTTGCCAAGCTTCAACAAATGGAAGAAGATAATAAATTGTTGCGTCAACAAATTGAAACTGATAATAAACAATTACGACATGAATTTGAACAGGTTACTTCAAGGTGTTCATCTTCTCCGTCGCTCAAGAGTGTGCATCTTTCTGATGACGACCCACGATGATATTCCGCGTGCATTACAACAACCTTGGTTGAGCATTTTTTATCTCTCCTTTACTCTAATGGTGTGGATATTATCTATTCACCTATTATTGTTAAAAATTGCCATCTCTGCTTACATCGTCAACCTTATTGTTCTTTAGTTGTTCACATGGCTCATATCTGATTCGCTTGGACTATCGAAGATACAAACTATCTCCTCTCACTTTGGTATCTCCTAAATTGTCCACATATCACCATATTTATTGACTTCCATACCACATTCCGTTTTCCCGAATACATTTTCGCTCCACTTTGGGAATTTATCCATAACTCTCCTGCTACCAATTTCGCCATATTATTTGTTCGCCTCATCGGTCTTACTAATGAAGTCCTGGACGTGTCCACCCTCCGGCCCATGCCATCCACCTGTTCAACATGTGCTTCCTATCCTAATTTCCAATGGTTATTAGTGATAGCCGTTTGTTCCCCCTGGATTATGTCCTCTTCTTTTCCAAAAGGATAAGCGAATCTTAACTTTGCTTTTTCCAAAAGCCAAGTTCTTGTTTACTTTACCTTTTGTATGTTTTATTTACTTTTGCTTTTATATGTACTATTTGCTTTTGCTTTTGCTACGTGTCTTTATTTACTTTTTCGAAAGGGCAAATCTTGTTCACTCTTGACCCTTGCTTTTATGAAGAGTCGGTTGTAGGATTGCTTTTACACAAGCAATGCGTCTATATATAGAAGTGTGTTATGTTGTTCAGGGCATCGAGTCTTAAGTTTGTTTTAGTTAATTTCTAAGAAGTCTCTCTGTGATGAAGTCTCTCTGTCTACCTATGTTTATTAATGAAAATTGAGTCTTTCTATTATCTAGCTAAAGTTCCCTGGTTTTATATAAGTAGTCCTACGAGTTTCCAAATAGCAAGTATCCACATCTCCACTTCACTCGACATTATCGTGAGTTTTATCCGATTGAGTTTAAATATCTTGAACTCGACACGCTAAAGCCATTGTTTGTGGTTTCACCGGCCAATTATATGGTTGGTGGCATTATGTCATGGATGAAGATGAGCGTGAAGCTATCACAAATCATCTTAAAGCGATGCATTAAATAATCCCATTATCAACGATAATGGAGATTGGGTTTATGATTCGTGAATCATCTTATGGCATTTTGCCATTATTTGGCAATTTATTGGTCATGTCTCCTCCATAAACTTAGTCAACTAAAAATTACACCAAATCCCATTGTCCCTTCTTCGTCCCAAACTCCTTTCGCGCCTCCCAAAGGCCCTTCCAAAGATAAAGGCCCCGCCATATTGACCTTAGCTCCCGCATCTCCTCCTGAAACATCGGGTGTTACAACACCAGTTCCTTCCTCACATAACGAAAGTTCTTTGAAGAAAATAAAAGTTCTTCGAAGAAAATAATGATGTTATTCCCGAAATCCATCGCCTAATGAGATCTCGATCTCATAAACGTACCTCTCAATACAATAAACCAAAAGGTTTTCCATCAACTAATCGTTATCCTTTAACTAAACAATTTTATTCTCGACCAACTCCATCCGACCTTATTCTTGAAGAAAAGGTAAAACGAAATCAAAAGTATGATGGTAATGCCATCTATGATTGGAGTATTGATGGTCTTTCGAATACCAAATAATTGAGGTTGTCCTTAAAATGCATATTTATGCTAAAGCTAGTATTCTCCAAAATCATACCGAACGACTTTGCTAAAGCCATTGTTTGTGGTTTCACCGGCCAATTATATGGTTGGTGGCATTATGTCATGGATGAAGATGAGCGTGAAGCTATCACAAATCATCTTAAAAGCGATGCATTAAATAATCCCATTATCAACAAGTAATGGAGATTGGGTTTATGATTCGTGAATCATCTTATGGCGCCATTATTTGGCAATTTATTGGTCATGTCTCCTCCATAAATGAAAAGATCCGTGATCAACTTCAAAATCTCGGTGTCGAACCTTAAATGATTATAGATGGTATAAAGATACATTCTTTTCAAAATTGTATTCTTTAACGAGAAAAGCATGATGAATCTTTTCGGAAAGAAAGATTTATTTCTTGGTTTACCTCCTTATTTATTTGCAAAAATAAAAGATTTCATCAAAGAGCATTATAATAATACTCTTCTTTGATCTCTCTTATGGCGACATAACTCAATCCGTACAAACTTGTGCTCTCTCCATCTCTGTAATGACCTGCGTCTAAATCGCCAAATCCAAAAGGAAAAATCAACCTTGAAACATGATCTAGGCAATTTCGCTTTGATTTTGGTCAAGATATGGATGTTTCTAAGTATCTTACTCCACAACGCCGCATTAAACGTCAAAATAAATCATCTCATTTTTATAAACCTCCTTATTATAAACATCCTCCTCGTTTCCCTTCCCGTCGCCGTTCTTCCTCTTATGCCTTTAAACCATCACCAAAAGGTGATCCTCACACTAATCGCTTCAAATGTTTGCTATAAATGTGGCAAACCTGGGCATTATGCAAATAAATGCCGATCTTTTCCTACTACGAAGAAAGTCCATCACGTTGCATTTTCTTCTCCTTCCACTTCGATAATGAATGTCACCGTGTGTCTAATCTTCCACATACTTCTTCCTCTTCGTCAGAGTTGAAATCAATGTTTTAACCGCTCATGAACTTAGTTAGTATTCCACATACCGAGTTTCCAAATAGCGATGTGAGTGATACCAAATTGGCGACCTTCTATATATTTAAACTCAATGGATAAAACTCACGATAATGTCGAGTGATAATGTCGAGTGAAGTGGAGATGTGGATACTTGCTATTTGGAAACTCAGTAGGACTACTTATATAAAACCAGGGGAACTTTAGCTAGATAATAGAAAGACTCAATTTTCATTAATAAACATAGGTAAACAGAGAGACTTCATCACAGAGAGACTTCTTAGAAATTAACTAAAACAAACTTAAGACTCGATGCCTTGAACAACATAACACACTTCTATATATAGACGCATTGCATGTGTAAAAGCAATCCTACAACTGACTCTTCATAAAAGCAAGGGTCAAGAGTGAACAGTACTTGCCCTTTCGAAAAAGTAAATACAGACATGTAGCAAAAGCAAAAGCAAATAGTACATATAAAAGCAAAAGTAAATAAAACATACAAAAGGTAAAGTAAACAGTAACTTGGCTTTTGGAAAAAGCAAAGTTAAGATTCGTTTATCCTTTTTGAAAAGAAGAGGACATAATCCAAGGGGAACAAACGGCTATCACTAATAACCAAAGTGGAAATTAGGATAGGAAGCTTTGTGCTTGAACGGGTGGATGGCATGGGCTGAGGGCTGGACACGTCCAGGACTTCATTGGTAAGATCGATGAGGCGAACAAATAATATGGCGAAATTGGTAGCGAGGAGAGTTATGGATAAATTCCCAAAGTGGAGCGAAAATGTATTCAGGAAAACGGAATATGGTATGGAAGTCAATAAATATGGTGATATGTGGACAATTTAGGAGATAACAAAGTGAGAGGAGATAGTTTGTATCTTGATAGTCAAGCGAAGCGAGATATGAGCCATGTGAACAACTAAAGAACAATAAGGTTGACGATGTAAGCGAGAGATGGCAATTTTTAACAATAATAGGTGAATAGATAATATCCACACCATTAGAGTAAAGGAGAGATAAAAAATGCTCAACCAAAGGTTGTTGTAATGCACGCGGAATATCATCGTGGGTCGTCATCGAGAAAGATGCACACTCTTGAGCGACGGAGACTGAGAAGATGAACACCTTGAAGTAACTTGTTCAAATTCATGTCGTAATTTTTTATTATCAGTTTCAATTTGTTGACGCAACAATTTATTATCTTCTTCCATTTGTTGAAGCTTGGCAAGGATCAATGCCATGTCAGAAGAAGGAGATGGTTTTGAGACAACATCTCTAAATGATGAGGAAGTGGATGGGAAAGTAGCCAGTTTAGTGGGTGTTTTTGGTTTAGAAGGAGATAACTTAGTAAAGGCATCATTGTAGTTGAATTTATTCCACCATTTGCAGGAGATATCTTGGGATAAGTAAACATGGTTGGTTTTGTTGGTCATGGAATCATAGGCGATGATAGGAGATGTTCCATATTCCCATTTGAGAATCCATGGAATAGTATATTTACATAGAAATTGGAGAATGGAGAGGTTATCTTTTTTGAATTGCTCTTGGACACGAGCGGGGAATATAAATTCATGGGGACCAAACTTATTCCACCAACTAGTAAGCCACCATGGGGAAAGGAAGTCGACAATTTGCTCGAAAGGTGATATACCAGGAATGATGATCGGGATCTTTATAAAATAGGATATTTTGCCATGCAAAGCAATATAGTCTTGATAGCTTAAGGCAACGGTTTGGTGTATCCTTGAGGATTGAAATGTCTTTATAGACAAATGGGGTTTTTGTTATAAATTTATAATTTTCACACCATTCATCAATGAGATAAGACTCTCTGAATCTTGAATTTGGAATAGTCAATTTCAACGAATTCTCTCTAGATAAATGGTCAAAATGCACGAGAATGGGTGGATATGAGAATGTTTTCGTAAAACTTGATGGATGCATGAGGGCGAGTTGGAATAATATGGAGGCCTGGAGGGATTGTGCATGCGATTTGAGTAGCTAGTGGTTTAGTGGAAAGAGATGGTTCAAGGATGCATATAAGATGCTTGGCTAGTGGTAAGGTAAGAACAATTAGGTTCGGGGTCTCTAATGGCTTAAATCTATTGGAAGAGACTGTAGAGGTAGAGGCGGCTTTCTTAGACATAATCTGTAAAAAGTGCACAGAAGGGGTTGTAAGAAATTCGCGAGACAAAAAGTCAGGAAGTGAATTGGTAGTACCTGGTATATATTCAATATCAAAATCAAATATACTCAATATAGCTTGCCATCTTGCAAAAATCTGTTTAGCGGCTAAATTTTTTACATCTTTAGAAAAGATAGATTTAGCAGATTGACAATCAACACGAATCAAGAATTTTTGATTTAACAAATCAGCTTGGAATTTTTGAACGCATAAAACAATAGCAAGAACTTCTTTTTGGAATGTAGAATATTTTATTTGAGCGAGTTTTCCATATTTTAGAAGTAAAACAAACGAGTTGCTCTTTCCGAAGGTGGTCGTTGTAGAAGTATACCACCATAACCAATGTCGAAGCATCGGTTTGGACGATTTTAAAATATTGTGGAATTGCCAAATGAAGGCATGGAAGGGATTGAACTTTTTTCTTAATCAATTGAACGGCTTCAGTGTGATTAAGTTTCCAATAAAAAGGTTTTTTGGAAGATAATAAATCTTGAAGACATTGTCGATCAATTGCCACGTCTTTGTAAAAATCAGAGAGATAATTAAGACATCCCAAAAACCTTTGCAAAGCGATGACGATCACATAATCGATCGGAAATTTATTGGCAAACGCAATTACTCGATTTACTGAGGAGTAAGGGTTTGATTGGATATTTTAAAACCAAGGAAGGTAACTGTAGTTTGAAAAAGATGCATTTTGGTTTTTGATAAAACAAGACCATTCTTTTTAATCAAGGAAGAAAATATATAAAGATGTTTCCAATGTTGGTCAATTGATGGAGAGAAAACCAATAGATCATCAATATAAACAAGAATGAAAGAGAAATAAGGATTAAAAATGTCATTCATAATTTTTTGAAATTGAAGGAGCATTTTTTAATCCAAAAGGGCATAACATTCCATTGGTATTGACCAAATGGTGTGTTAAATGCGGTTTTATAGCGATCGAAGGATGAACCTGTATTTGCGAATCCGATTTTAAATCAAATTTGGAAAAGACTACTGCAGAAGTAGTAGCTTTTAGTAGATCAGATTTATTAGGTAGGGGATAGCGAATAGTCTTTAAGACTTTGTTAAGAGGTTTATAGTTTATAACAAGGAGGAACTCCTCGTTCAAGTTCGAGGAGCATTTTCTACATAAAATGCGGTACAACTCAAGGAGATTGAGTGGGAGTAATTAATTTTTTATTAAGTAATTCAAGTAATTTCTTTTTGACAAATTTCTGAGACGAGAAGTCATTTGAGATGGATTTGCTTTTGTAGGAATTTTTGATTAGTAAAATCGAGAATATAAGGTAGATGGACAATGTGTTGTTTTCTAGACCGAAAGCATAGGGAATATCGAGAACAACATTGTTGTTGTAAAGAGGTTTGGAAAGCTTCAAGCTTATTTTTAAAAATGGGTGATTGAAGGATTTGCTCGATTTTTAAGAGTAGTATTTCGTGTTTGAGAAATTGGATGTGAGTATTTTTATACTCAATTTGATGAATAACAAGATTAACAAAAAGAGTCTTGTGGAGGTTGGATAAAGGCAAAATGAAGAGATTTGCCTTCAAGGGTAGTAGAAATACGGTTTTAAACAGAAAAATGGTTGTATTTTCTTCGAGAAATGGTGTTCCTAATAACATATCTTGTTTTAGTCCTGGAACAATAATAAAGGTTAAGGGGATACAGATCCTTGATGACAAATATGAGCAAGAGAAACTTCATATTTGATACGTGTGCTTTGGCCATTAGCCACGGATATGCTATGAAGATCTGTGCTAATATTACGATAATGAAGGGGAGAAAACCTTCACGTAAGCAATTTAAATCGACACGAGAATCAATTAATGCATTACATTTTACGTAGAAAATCCCTGATTGTAAATGTAATTGGCGTATGCCATCTATGAAAACTGGAAGATTGAGAAATACTTTCAACAAAAATATTGTTAGAGTCAAAGCTATAATGAGCTTCTACGTCAATGTAACATTCAAGATTGGTAATACGAGAGGTAAGTTGCTTAATTTCTTGTTTTAATTGATTTACCTCACTTGAAGAGATTGAATAGTGACATGTTTAGGTTTTTTGTTGACAATCTCCATGAGACTTGCAAAATTAAGATGAGAGTTATCATTAGAGATATGGTCTTTAAATTGCTTTCGTTTTTTCTTGAGAGAAGGTGGAAGGATTTCCTCATGAGTAGGAGCATTATTAATTACTTCAAGTAAAATATTTAAGTTTTAAAGAAGGATCAGAAATTTGTTCTCCAATAGAGAGAATGAGTTCTTCATGAGCGATTAAAACATTGATTTCAACTCCGACGAAGAGGAAGAAGTATGTGGAAGATTAGACACACAAAGTGACATTCATTATCGAAGTGGAAGGAGAAGAAAATGCAACGTGATGGACTTTCTTCGTAGTAGGAAAAGATCGGCATTTATTTGCATAATGCCCAGGTTTGCCACATTTATAGCAAACATTTGAAGCGGTGTGAGGATCACCTTTTGGTGATGGTTTAAAGGCATAAGAGGAAGAACGGCGACGGGAAGGGAAACGAGGAGGATGTTTATAATAAGGAGGTTTATAAAAATGAGATGATTTATTTTGACGTTTAATGCGGCGTTGTGGAGTAAGATACTTAGAAACATCCATATCTTGACCAAAATCAAAGCGAGAAATTGCCTAGATCATGTTTCAAGGTTGATTTTTCCTTTTGGATTTGGCGATTTAGACGCATGTCATTACAGATGGAGAGAGCACAAGTTTGTACGGATTGAGTTATGTCGCCATAAGAGAGATCAAAGCAAGAGTATTATTATAATGCTCTTTGATGAAATCTTTTATTTTTGCGTAAATAAATAAGGAGGTAAACCAAACAATAAATCTTTCTTTCCAAAAGATTCATCATGCTTTTTTCGTTAAAGAATACAATTTTGAAAAGAATGTATCTTTATACCATCTATAATCATTTAAGGTTCGACACTTTGAGATTTTGAAGTTGATCACGGATCTTTTCATTTATGGAGGAGACATGACCAATAAATTGCCAAATAATGGCAGCCATAAGATGATTCACAGAATCATAAACCCAATCTCCATTCTCGTTGATAATGGGATTATTTAATGCATCGATTTTAAGATGATTTGTGATAGCTTCACGCTCATCTTCATCCATGACATAATGCCACCAACCATATAATTGGCGGTGAAACCACAAACAATGGCTTTAGCAAAGTGTCGAGGTTCGGTATGATTTTGGAGAATACTAGCTTTAGCATAAATATGCATTTTAAGGACAACCTCAATTATTTGGTATTCGAAAGACCATCAATACTCCAATCATAGATGGCATTACCATCATACTTTTGATTTCGTTTTACCTTTTCTTCAAGAATAAGGTCGGATGTAGTTGGTCGAGAATAAAATTGTTTAGTTAAAGGATAACGATTAGTTGATGGAAAACCTTTTGGTTTATTGTATTGAGAGGTACGTTTATGAGATCGAGATCTCATTAGGCGATGGATTTCGGGAATAACATCATTATTTTCTTGAGAAGAACTTTTATTTTCTTCGGAAGAACTTTCATTATGTGAGGAAGGAACTGGTGTTGTAACACCCGATGTTTTGAGGAGGAGATGCGGGAGCTAAGGTCAATATGGAAGGGCCTTTATCTTTGGAAGGGCCTTTGGGAGGCACGAAAGGAGTTTGGGACGAAGAAGGGACACGGGATTTGGTGTAATTTTTAGTTGACTAAGTTTAGTGGTAAGGATGTCAAAAAACTCAGCAGAAAGAGGAGTTTTATATGACGGCATGGAGGGAGAGGCGATGGAGGAAAATTAGGCTTAGTAACCTTAGGTAGTTTCTTGATGAGATGGAAGAGCGGGACTAGTATCCGTAATGGAACCAGATGAAATTTTAATAGTAGAGAGATACATATTAGTATAATTATTTTGTTCAATTATGTGAACTAAATCTCGTTTAGAGATAGGACCTTCAGTGTCAAAAGTGGATTTAAAAGGAGAAGCTTTTATATCCTTTTGAATGGTAATTGGAGCTAACGGAGGATGAACTTGATCAAATTTTTGGCCAGTGAGACTTTCCCAAATGGCATTAACTTGAACAGAAGTGGTAGGACTTTTAACCGATAGCCAATCGAAAAAGGAGATATTTTGCTTATGTTCTTTTATATAGGCAAAATACTTTTCTCGAAAGATGGCTTGATGTTTAAATGGTACTAGTTTACAGAAGGATGGTTTTAAAGGATGGGTTAGGAATTGTTGTTTAAGCAATTCATAATCCATAACAAATTCTTGTTCCGTTTCTTCTATTGTTACAACATTAATATGATAGTCAGCAAAATCATTAAAGCTAACATTATCAGTATTATCTGTTGTAGAAGGAATAGAATTAACAGGATAAGCGGTACCATCTTCGGTATCAAATGGTTGCTTAACAGAGATATTAGAGGAGGAAATAGTTGATGTTGAGGCTCGAGGAGCAAAAATAATATCAACCTTTCCATTATCATGTTCAATGATTTGGGAAATTTGTTGAGACACTTGTCTCTTCTGTTGTTCTTCTTTGTTTGTATCAGTGATAGTCCACTGATGAGGAAGATAAATTTCTTTAATAGACAATTGTGTTCTATCAATGATAGTATTTTTCACATTGGTAAGAAAAAGGGTGGATTTTGATTGCTGTTGAAGCTTACCATAAGCAATGTCAGGGATAATAGTATGCATTACTTTATAAAAAAGGCGATAGACTACCGCAACATTAGAAATTGTGGTAGACAAGGTAAAACCTTTAGTTGATAAACCAAGAACAAGAGCTCGTGAAACAAGCTCAGAATTATTGTGAAGATCAACTGAAAAGTTTGGACAACATTCAAAATATAATGGACCATCAGAAAGACTTCCTTCAACGATTCCCAAAATTGAATCGCTAAAATTTAAATGTCTTTTATCTCGAACAGAGACCATGACATCGGCATTAATGCCAAGAGCAACTAAAGGCTTAATAGCAACTTGAATAAGACCAAGATGCAAATATTTATGGGTTAAAGCATGGCTTTCAATTTTTTGTGGAGATACGATAACTATTTCTTGACCATCTTCGATTCTGAGAAATAGTATCTTCAACAAGTTTAATGATATAATTTTGTTTAGGAGAGAAATCTCCTTTGGTATACACCATGGAGGGTAGAACAAGAGGAATCGACCAATTCGTAAAGATTGATCAATATTGGCATAAGTTTTTCGAGATATATTTTTATAATTTTTTGATAGATGAGAAATCGAGTCGGGTAAAGAAGAGGGTGACGACGACGAAGATAGTCCATCACGTTGCATAAGAGGAAGAATGGCGACGGGAAGGGAAACGAGGAGGATGTTTATAATAAGGAGGTTTATAAAAATGAGATGATTTATTTTGACGTTTAATGCGGCGTTGTGGAGTAAGATACTTAGAAACATCCATATCTTGACCAAAATCAAAGCGAGAAATTGCCTAGATCATGTTTCAAGGTTGATTTTTCCTTTTGGATTTGGCGATTTAGACGCTTGCAGTCATTGAGATGGAGAGAGCACAAGTTTTATCCAGTTGAGTTTAAATATATAGAAGTCGCCAATTTGGTATCGAGCGATTCACATCGGCTATTTGTAAGTATATATTCAATATCATCTCTCTTGTTATACTTTGTTAGTTTGCCTTCTCGTTTTTATTTGACTTATTTGATTTTGCTTTAAACGGATCGTTGTTTTGAATCTCGTGGTTTTAATTTATCGATTTCTCTTTGGCTTCCTCGTCGCGTTGTAAGACTCGCAGAAGAGTGTAAGACGAGCATTAAATCGTTGACCGAAGCAAAGCGTTTTCACGAATTGTTATCATGAGTTCTTTACGAAGATCTTTGTCTAAAGTATTTTCATTCAAGTCTTCTGAAAATGAAGGAACGTCATCTTCGTCGTCGTCACCCTCTTCTTTACTCGACTCGATTTCTCATCTATCAAAAAATTATAAAAATATATCGAAAAAACTTATGCCAATATTGATCAATCTTTACTTAATTGGTCCGATTCCTCTTGTTCTACCCTCCATGGTGTATACCAAAGGAGATTTCTCTCCTAAACAAAATTATATTATTAAACTTGTTGAAGATACTATTTCAGAATCGAAGATGGTCAAGAAATAGTTATCGTATCTCCTCAAAAAATTGAAAGCCATGCTTTAACCCATAAATATTTGCATCTTGGTCTTATTCAAGTTGCAATTAAGCCTTTAGTTGCTCTTGGCATTAATGCTGATGTCATGGTCTCTGTTCGAGATAAAAGACATTTAAATTTTAGCGATTCAATTTTGGGAATCGTTGAAGGAAGTCTTTCTGATGGTCCATTATATTTTGAATGTTGTCCAAACTTTTCAGTTGATCTTCACAATAACTCTGAGCTTGTTTCACGAGCTCTTGTTCTTGGTTTATCAACCAAAGGTTTTACCTTGTCTACCACAATTTCTAATATTGCGGTAGTTTATCGCCTTTTTTATAAGGTCATGCATACTATTATTCCTGACATTGCTTATGGTAAGCTACAACAGCAATCAAAATCCACCCTTTTTCTTACCAATGTCAAAAATACTATCATTGATAGAACGCAATTGTCTATTAAACAAATTTGTCTTCCTCATCAGTGGACTATCACTGATACAAACAAAGAAGAACAACAAAAGAGACAAGTGTCTCAACAAATTTCCCAAATCATTGAACATGATAATGGAAAAGTTGATATTATCTTTGCTCCTAGAGCCTCAACATCAACTTTATCCTCCTCTAATATCTCTCGTTAAGCAACCATTTGATATCAAGATGGTACATCGCTTATCCCGTTAATTCTATTCCTTCTACAACAGATAATACCGATAATGTTAGCTTTAATGATTTTGCTGACTATCATATTAATGTTGTAACAATAGAAGAAACGAACAAGAATTTGTTATGGATTATGAATTGCTTAAACAACAATTCCTAACCCATCCTTTAAAACCATCATTTCGTAAACTAGTACCATTTAAACATCAAGCCATCTTTCGAGAAAAGTATTTTGCCTATATAAAATAACATAAGCATAAGCAAATATCTCCTTTTTCGATTGGTATATCGGTTAAAAGTCCTACTACTTGTTCAAGTTAATGCCATTTGGGAAAGTCTCACCGCCATAAATTTGATCAAGTTCATCCTCCATTAGCTCCAATTATCATACAAAAAGATATAAAAGCTTCTCCTTTTAAATCCACCTTTGACATCGAAGGTCCTATATCCAAACGAGATTTAGTTCACATAATTGAACAAAATAATTATACTAATATGTATCTCTCTACTATTAAAATTTCATCTCGGTTCCATTACGGATACTAGTCCGCTCCTCCATCTATCAAGAAACTACCTAAGGTTACTAAGCCTTATTTTCCTCCATCGCCCTCTCCTCCATGCCGTCATATAAAACTCCTCTTCTCGCTGAGTTTTTTGACATCCTTACCACCAAACTTAGTCAACTAAAAATTACACCAAATCCCGCCGTCCTCCTTCGTCATCACAAACTCCTTTAGTGCCTCCTAAAGGCCCTTCCAAAGATAAAGGCCCCGCCATATTGACCTTAGCTCCCGCAACTCCTCCCGAAACATCGTGTGTTACAACACCAGCTCCTTCCTCATAACGAAAGTTCTTCCGAAGAAAATAATGATGTTATTCCCGAAATCCATCGCCTAATGAGATCTCGATCTCATAAACATAACACTCACTACAATAAACCAAAAGGTTTTCCCTCAAATAATCGTTATCCTTTAACCAAACAATTTTATTCTCGACCTAACTCCATCCGACCTTATTCTTGAAGAAAAGGTAAAACGAAATCAGAAATATGATGGTAATGCCATCTATGATTGGAGTATTGATGGTCTTTCTGAATATCAAATTATTGAGGTTGTCCTTAAAATGCATATTTATGCTAAAGCTAGTATTCTCCAAAATCATACTGAACCTGACACTGCTAAAGCCATTGTTTGTGGTTTCACTGGCCAATTATATGGTTGGTGGCATTATGTCATGGATGAAGATGAGCGTGAAGCTATCACAAATCATCTTAAACCGATGCATTAAATAATCCCATTATCAACAGTAATGGAGATTGGGTTTATGATTTTGTGAATCATCTTATGGCTGCCATTATTTGGCAATTTGTTGGTCATGTCTCCTCTATAAATGAAAAGATCCGTGATCAACTTCAAAATCTCAGATGTCGAACCCTAAATGATTATAGATGGTATAAAGATACATTCTTTTCAAAATTATATTCTTTAACAGAAAAGCATGATGAATCTTCTCGGAAAGAAAGATTTATTGTTCGGTTTACCTCCTTATTTATTCGCAAAAATAAAAGATTTCATCAAAGAGCATTATAATAATACTCTTGCTGATCTCTCTTATGGCGACATCACTCAATCAAGGCAAACTTGTGCTCTCTCCATCTCGTAATGACCTACGGTCTAAATCGCCAAATCCAAAAGGAAAAATCAACTTTGAAACATGATCTAGGCAATTTCGCTTTGATTTTGGCCAAGATATTGATGTTTCTAAGTATCTTACTCCACAACGCCGCATTAAACGTCAAAATAAATCATCTCATTTTTATAAACCTCCTTATTATAAACATCCTCCTCGTTTCCTTCCCGTCGTCGTTCTTCCTCTTATGCCTTTAAACCATCATCAAAAGATCCTCACACCGCTTCAAATGTTTGCTATAAATGTGGCAAACCGGGCATTATGCAAATAAATGCCGATCTATTCCTACTACGAAGAAAGTCCATCAAGTTGCATTTTCTTCTCCTTCCACTTCGATAATGAATGTCACCGTGTGTCTAATCTTCCACATACTTCTTCCTCTTCATCTAAGTTGAAATCAATGTTTTAACTCGCGCTCATGAAGAACTCCTTCTCTCTATTGGAGAACAAATTTCGATCCTTCTTTAAAACTTAAATATTTTACCTCAAGTAATTAACAATGCTAATCTCCTTCTACCGAGGAATTCCTTCCACCTTCTCTCAAGAAAAAACAAAAGCAATTTAAAGACCATATCTCTAATGATAACTCTCATCTTAATTTTGCAAGTCTCATGGAGATTGTCAACAAAAAACCTAAACATGTCACTATTCAATCTCTCCAAGCTGAGGTAAATCAATTAAAACAAGAAATTAAGCAACTTACCTCTCGTATTACCAATCTTGAACAGCCTGACGTAGAAGCTCATTATAGCTTTGATTCTAACAATATTTTTGTTGAAAGCATTTCTAAATCTTCCAGTTTTCAAAGATGGCATACGCCAATTACTTTTACAGTCAAGGGATTTTCTGTAAAATGTAATGCATTAATTGATTCTGGTGCTGATTTAAATTGCTTACGTGAAGGTTTTCTCCCCCTTCATTACTGTAATATTAGCAAAGATCTTCATAGCATATCTGTGGCTAATGGCCAAAGTACACGAATAAAGTATGAAGTTTCTCTTGCTCATATTTGTCATCAAGGGATCTGTATCCCCTTAACCTTTATTATTATTCCGGACTAAAACAAGATATGTTATTAGGAACACCATTTCTAAGAAAATACAACCATTTTCCGTTTCGAAACTTGTATTTCTACTACTTCAAGGCAAATCTCTTCATTTTGCCTTTATCCAACCTCCACAAGACTCTTTTGTTAATCTTGTTATTCATCAAATTGAGTATAAAAATACTCACATCCAATTTCTCAAACACGAAATACTACTCTTAAAAACTGAGCAAATACTTCAATCGCCCATTTTTAAAAATAAGCTTGAAGCTTTCCAAACCTCTTTACAACAACAATGTTGTTCTGATATTCCTTCTGCTTTTTGGTCCCGAAAACAACACATTGTCCATCTGCCTTATATTCTGATTTTACTGAATCAAAAATTCCTACAAAAGCAAATCCATCTCAAATGACTTCTCGTCTCACAGAAATTTGTCAAAAGGAAATTACTGAATTACTTCATAAAAAATTAATCACTCCCTCTCAATCTCCTTGGAGTTGTACTGCATTTTATGTAGAAAATGCTCCTGAACTTGAACGAGGAGTTCCTCGCCTTGTTATAAACTATAAACCTCTTAACAAAGTCTTAAAGACTATTCGCTATCCCCTACCTAATAAATCTGATCTGCTAAAAGCTACTACTTCTGCAGTAGTCTTTTCCAAATTTGATTTAAAATCTGGATTCTGGCAAATACAAATTCATCCTTCTGATCGCTATAAAACCGCTTTTAACACACCATTTGGTCAATACCAATGGAATGTTATGCCCTTTGGATTAAAAAATGCTCCTTCTGAATTTCAAAAAATTATGAATGACATTTTTAATCCTTATTTCTCTTTCATTCTTGTTTATATTGATGATCTATTGGTTTTCTCTCCATCAATTGACCAACATTGGAAACATCTTTATATATTTTCTTCCTTGATTAAAAAGAATGGTCTTGTTTTATCAAAAACCAAAATGCATCTTTTTCAAACTACAGTTACCTTCCTTGGTTTTAAAATATAATCAAACCCTTACTCCCGTAAATAGAGTAATTGCGTTTGCCAATAAATTTCCGATCGATTATGTGATCGTCATCCATTGCAAAGGTTTTTGGTTGTCTTAATTATCTCTCTCGATTTTTACAAAGATGTTGCAATTGATCGACAATGTCTTCAAGATTTATTATCTTCCAAAAACCTTTTTATTGGAAACTTAATCACACAAAAGCTATCGTTCAATTGATTAAGCAAAAAGTTCAATCCTTCCATGCCTTCATTTGGCAATTCCACAATATTTTAAAATTGTCCAAACCGATGCTTCTGACATTGGTTATGGTGGTATACTTCTACAACGACCACCTTCTGGAAAAGAGCAACTCGTTTGTTTTACTTCTAAAATATGGAAAGATGCTCAAATAAAATATTCTACATTCCAAAAAGAAGTTCTTGCTATTGTTTTATGCGTTCAAAAATTCCAAGCTGATTTGTTAAATCAAAAATTCTTGATTCGTGTTGATTGTCAATCTGCTAAATCTATCTTTTCTAAAGATGTAAAAAATTTAGCCGCTAAACAGATTTTTGCAAGATGGCAAGCTATATTGAGTATATTTGATTTTGATATTGAATATATACCCGGTACTACCAATTCACTTCCTGACTTTTTGTCTCGCGAATTTCTTACAACCCCTTCTGTGCACTTTTTACAGATTATGTCTAAGAAAGCCGCCTCTACCTCTACAGTCTCTTCCAATAGATTTAAGCCATTAGAGACCCCAGAACCTAATTGTTCTTACCTTACCACTAGCCAGCATCTTATATGCATCCTTGAACCATCTCTTTCCACTAAACCACTAGCTACTCAAATAGCATGTACAATCCCTCCAGGCCTCCATTTTATTCCAACTCGCCCTCATGCATCCATCACGTTTTACGAAAACATTCTCATATCCACCCATTCTGTGCATTTTGACCATTTATCTAGAGAGAATTCTGTTGAAATTGACTATTCCAAATTCAAGATTCAGAGAGTCTTATCTGCTGATGAATGGTGTGAAAATTATAAATTTATAACAAAAACCCCATTTGTCTATAAAGACATTTCAATCCTAAAGGATACACCAGCCGTTGCCTTAAGCTATCAAGACTACATTGCAGCATGGCAAAATATCTTATTTTTTAAAGATCCTGATCATCATTCCTGGTATATCACCTTTCGAGCAAATTGCCAGACTTCCTTTCCCCAATGGTGGCTTACTAGTTGGTGGAATAAGTTTGGTCCTCATGAATTTATATTCCCCGCTTCGTGTCCAAGAGCAATTCAAAAAAGATAACCTCTCCATTCTCCAATTTCTATGTAAATATACTATTCCATGGATTCTCAAATGGGAATATGGAACATCTCCTATCATCGCCTATGATTCCATGACCAACAAAACCAACCATGTTTACTTATCCCAAGATATCTCCCGCAAATGGTGGAATAAATTCAACTACAAAGATGCCTTTAAAAGTTATCTCCTTCTAAACCAAAAACACCCTCTAAACCGGCTACATTCCCATCCACTTCCTCATCATTTAGAGATGTTGTCTCAAAACCAGCTCCTTCTTCTGACATGGCATTGATCCTTGCCAAGCTTCAACAAATGGAAGAAGATAATAAAATGTTGCGTCAACAAATTGAAACAGATAATAAACAATTACGACATGAATTTGAACAGTTACTTCAAGGTGTTCATCTTCTCCGTCGCTCAAGAGTGTGCATCTTTCTCGATGATGACGACCCCGATGATATTCCCGCACATTACAACAACCTTTGGTTGAGCATTTTTTATCTCTCCTTTACTCCAATGGTGTGGATATTATCTATTCACCTATTATTGTTAAAAATTGCCATCATTGCTTACATCGTCAACCTTATTGTTCTTTAGTTGTTCACATGGCTCATATCTCGCTTTCGCTTGGACCATCGAAGATACAAACTATCTCCTCTCACTTTGGTATCTCCTAAATTGTCCACATATCACCATATTTATTGACTTCCATACCACATTCCGTTTTCGCTTTCGAATACATTTTCGCTCCACTTTGGGATTTTATCCATAACTCTCCCGCTACCAATTCCCGTCGCCATCTCATTTGTTCACCAAGATATTGGTCTCTTACCATAATCAATGTCCCGGACGTGTCCAAATTTCCCCTCGCCCATGCCATCCATCCCCTCGTTCAAGCACAAAGCTTCCTATCCTAATTTCCACCGGTTATTAGTGATAGTGGATTGTTCCCCTTGGATTATGTCCTCTTCTTTTCAAAAGGATAAGAGAATCTTAACTTTGCTTTTTCCAAAAGCCAAGTTACTGTTTACTTTACCTTTTGTATGTTTTATTTGCTTTTGCTTTTGCATGTATTATTTGCTTTTGCTTTTGCTTTGGTTAAATGTTTGTATTTACTTTTTCGAAAGGGCAAGTACTGTTCACTCTTGACCCTTGCTTTTATGAAGAGTCAGTTGTAGGATTGCTTTTACACAAGCAATGCGTCTATATATAAGTGTGTTATGTTGTTGTTCGAGTCTTAAGGCATCGAGTCTTAAGTTTGTTTTAGTTAATTTCTAAAGAAGTCTCTCAATCAAAGTATGAAGTTCTCCGACATTCGAGTATTACCTAAGTTTATTAATGAAAATTGAGTCTTTCTATTATCTAGCTAAAGTTCCCTGGTTTTATATAAGTAGTCCTACCGAGTTTCCAAATAGCAAGTATCCACATCTCCACTTCACCCGACATTATCGTGAGTTTTATCCGTTGAGTTTAATATATAGAAGGTCGCCAATTTGGTATCAAAGCCCATTCACATCAACTCATTTGTAAGTATATATTCAATATCATCTCTCTTGTTATACTTTTGTTAGTTTGCCTTCTCGTTTTTATTTGACTTATTTGATTTTGCTTTAAACGGATCGTTGTTTTGAATCTCGTGGTTTTAATTTATCGATTTCTCTTTTGGCTTCCTCGTCGCGTTGTAAGACTCGCAGAAGAGTGTAAGACGAGCATTAAATCGTTGACCGAAGCAAAGTGTTTTCACGAATTGTTATCATGAGTTCTTTACGGAGATCTTTGTCTAAAGTATTTTCATTCAAGTCTTGAAAATGAAGGAACGTCATCTTCTTCGTCGTCGTCACCCTCTTCTTTACCCCGACTCGATTTCTCATCTATCAAAAAATTATAAAAATATTTCGAAAAAACTTATGCCAATATTGATCAATCCTTACAGAATTGGTCCATTCCTCTTGTTCTACCCTCCATGGTGTATACCAAAGGAGATTTCTCTCCTAAACAAAATTATATTATTAAACTTGTTGAAGATACTATTTAGAATCGAAGATGGTCAAGAAATAGTTATCGTATCTCTCAAAAAATTGAAAGCCATGCTTTAACCCATAAATATTTGCATCTTGGTCTTATTCAAGTTGCAATTAAGCCTTTAGTTGCTCTTGGCATTAATGCCGATGTCATGGTCTCTGTTCGAGATAAAAGACATTTAAATTTTAGCGATTCAATTTTGGGAATCGTTGAAGGAAGTCTTTCTGATGGTCCATTATATTTTGAATGTTGTCCAAACTTTTCAGTTGATCTTCACAATAATTCTGAGCTTGTTTCACGAGCTCTTGTTCTTGGTTTATCAACCAAAGGTTTTACCTTGTCTACCACAATTTCTAATGTTGCGGTAGTTTATCGCCTTTTTTATAAGGTAATGCATACTATTATCCCTGACATTGCTTATGGTAAGCTCCAACAGCAATCAAAATCCACCCTTTTTCTTACCAATGTCAAAAATACTATCATTGATAGAAAGCAATTGTCTATGAAAAAAATTTGTCTTCCTCATCAGTGGACTATCACTGATACAAACAAAGAAGAACAACAAAAGAGACAAGTGTCTCAACAAATTTCCCAAATCATTGAACATGATAATGGAAAAGTTGATATTATCTTTGCTCCTAGAGCCTCAACATCAACTATATCCTCCTCTAATATCTCTCGTTAAGCAACCATTTGATACTTGAAGATGGTATCGCTTATCCTGTTAATCTTCTATTCCTTCTACAAATGAGATAATACCGATAATGTTAGCTTTAATGATTTTTTGACTATCATATTAATGTTGTAACAATAGAAGAAACGGAACAAGAATTTGTTATGGATTATGAATTGCTTAAACAACAATTCCTAACCCATCCTTTAAAACCATCCTTCTGTAAACTAGTACCATTTAAACATCAAGCCATCTTTCGAGAAAAGTATTTTGCCTATATAAAAGAACATAAGCAAAATATCTCCTTTTTCGATTGGCTATCTGTTAAAAGTCCTACCACTTCTGTTCAAGTTAATGCCATTTGGGAAAGTCTCACTGGCCATAAATTTGATCAAGTTCATCCTCCATTAGCTCCAATTATCATACAAAAAGATATAAAAGCTTCTCCTTTTAAATCCACCTTTGACACTGAAGGTCCTATCTCTAAACGAGATTTAGTTCACATAATTGAACAAAATAATTATACTAATATGTATCTCTCTACTATTAAAATTTCATCTGGTTCATTATTACGGATACTAGTCCGGCTCTCCTCCATCTATCAAGAAACTACCTAAGGTTACTAAGCCTTATTTTCCTCCATCGACCCTCTCCTCCATGCCGTCATATAAAACTCCTCTTTCTGCTGAGTTTTTTGACATCCTTACCACCAAACTTAGTCAACTAAAAATTACACCAAATCCTTGCTTCCTTCTTCGTCACAAACTCCCTTTAGTGCCTCCCAAAGGCCCTTCAAAAGATAAAGGCCCCGCCATATTGACCTTAGCTCCCGCAACTCCTCCGAAACATCGGGTGTTACAACACCAGTTCCTTCCTCATAACGAAAGTTCTTCGAAGAAAATAAAGTTCTTCTGAAGAAAATAATGATGTTATTCCCGAAATCCATCGCCTAATGAGATCTCGATCTCATAAACATACTCTCACTACAATAAACCAAAGGTTTTCCTCAACTAATCGTTATCCTTTAACCAAACAATTTTATTCTCGACCAACTCCATCGACCTTATTCTTGAAGAAAAGGTAAAACGAAATCAAAAGTATGATGGTAATGCCATCTATGATTGGAGTATTGATGGTCTTTCTGAATATCAAATTATTGAGGTTGTCCTTAAAATGCATATTTATGCTAAAGCTAGTATTCTCCAAAATCATATCGAACGACACTTGCTAAAGCCATTGTTTGTGGTTTCACCGGCCAATTATATGGTTGGTGGCATTATGTCATGGATGAAGATGAGCGTGAAGCTATCACAAATCATCTTAAAAGCGATGCTTTAAATAATCCCATTATCAACAATAATGGAGATTGGGTTTATGATTTTGTGAATCATCTTATGTCGCTGCCATTATTTGGCAATTTGTTGGTCATGTCTCCTCTATAAATGAAAAGATCCGTGATCAACTTCAAAATCTCGGATGTCGAACCCTAAATGATTATAGATGGTATAAAGATACATTCTTTTCAAAATTATATTCTTTAACGAGAAAAGCATGATGAATCTTTCGGAAAGAAAGATTTATTTTTGGTTTACCTCCTTATTTATTTGCAAAAATAAAAGATTTCATCAAAGAGCATTATAATAATACTCTTCTTGATCTCTCTTATGGCGACATAACTCAATCAGTACAAACTTGTGCTCTCTCCATCTGTAATGACCTACGGTTAAATCGCCAAATCCAAAAGGAAAAATCAACTTTGAAACATGATCTAGGCAATTTCTGCTTTGATTTTGGCCAAGATATTGATGTTTCTAAGTATCTTACTCCACAACGCCGCATTAAACGACAAAATAAATCATCTCATTTTTATAAACCTCCTTATTATAAACATCCTCCTCGTTTTCCTTCCCGTCGTCGTTCTTCCTCTTATGCCTTTAAACCATCATCAAAAGATCCTCACACTGCTTCAAATGTTTGCTATAAATGTGGCAAACCTGGGCATTATGCAAATAAATGCCGATCTATTCCTACTACGAAGAAAGTCCATCAAGTTGCATTTTCTTCTCCTTCCACTTCTGATAATGAATGTCATTGTGTGTCTAATCTTCCACATACTTCTTCCTCTTCGTCAGAAGTTGAAATCAATGTTTTGACTGCTCATGAAGAACTCCTTCTCTCTATTGGAGAACAAATTTCTGATCCTTCTTTAAAACTTAAATATTTTACTGAAGTAATTAACAATGCTAATCCTCCTTCTACTGAGGAATTCCTTCCACCTTCTCTCAGTAAAAAACAAAAGCAATTTAAAGACCATATCTCTAATGATAACTCTCATCTTAATTTTGCAAGTCTCATGGAGATTGTCAACAAAAAACCTAAACATGTCACTATTCAATCTCTCCAAGCTGAGGTAAATCAATTAAAACAAGAAATTAAGCAACTTACCTCTCGTATTACCAATCTTGAACAGCCTGACGTAGAAGCTCATTATAGCTTTGATTCTAACAATATTTTTGTTGAAAGCATTTCTAAATCTTCCAGTTTTCAAAGATGGCATACGCCAATTACTTTTACTGATCAAGGATTTTCTCGTAAAATGTAATGCATTAATTGATTCAGTCTTGATTTAAATTGCTTACGTGAAGGTTTTCTCCCCCTTCATTATTGTAATATTAGCAAAGATCTTCATAGCATATATGTGGCTAATGGCCAAAGTACACGAATAAATATGAAGTTTCTCTTGCTCATATTTGTCATCAAGGGATATGTATCCCCTTAACCTTTATTATTATTCCAGGACTAAAACAAGATATGTTATTAGGAACACCATTTCTAAGGAAAATACAACCATTTTCCGTTTACGAAAGCTGGTATTTTCTACTACTCTTGAAGGCAAATCTCTTCATTTTGCCTTTATCCAACCTCCACAAGACTCTTTTGTTAATCTTGTTATTCATCAAATTGAGTATAAAAATACTCACATCCAATTTCTCAAACACGAAATATTACTCTTAAAAACTGAGCAAATACTTCAATCGCCCATTTTTAAAAATAAAGCTTGAAGCTTTCCAAACCTCTTTACAACAACAATGTTGTTTCGATATTCCTACGCTTTTTGGTCTAGAAAACAACACATTGTCCATCATCGCCTTATATTTCGATTTTCTTGAATCGAAAATTCCTACAAAAGCAAATCCATCTCAAATGACTTCTCGTCTCGAGAAATTTGTCAAAAAGAAATTACTTGAATTACTTAATAAAAAATTAATCACTCCCTCTCAATCTCCTTGGAGTTGTCTTGCATTTTATGTAGAAAATGCTCCACGAACTTGAACGAGGAGTTCCTCGCCTTGTTATAAACTATAAACCTCTTAACAAAGTCTTAAAGACTATTCGCTATCCCCTACCTAATAAATCTGATCTGCTAAAAGCTACTACTTCTGCAGTAGTCTTTTCCAAATTTGATTTAAAATCTGGATTTTGGCAAATACAAATTCATCCTTCTGATCGCTATAAAACCGCTTTTAACACACCATTTGGTCAATACCAATGGAATGTTATGCCCTTTGGATTAAAAAATGCTCCTTCTGAATTTCAAAAAATTATGAATGACATTTTTAATCCTTATTTCTCTTTCATTCTTGTTTATATTGATGATCTATTGGTTTTCTCTCCATCAATTGACCAACATTGGAAACATCTTTATATATTTTCTTCCTTGATTAAAAAGAATGGTCTTGTTTTATCAAAAACCAAAATGCATCTTTTTCAAACTACAATTACCTTCCTTGGTTTTAAAATATCCAATCAAACCCTTACTCCTGTAAATAGAGTAATTGCGTTTGCCAATAAATTTCTGATCGATTAATGATCGTCATCGATTTGCAAAGGTTTTTGGGTTGTCTTAATTATCTCTCGATTTTTACAAAGAGCGTTGCAATTGATCGACAATGTCTTCAAGATTTATTATCTTCCAAAAAACCTTTTCATTGGAAACTTAATCACACATGAAAATTTATTCAATTGATTAAGAAAAAGGTTCAATCCCTTCCATGCCTTCATTTGGCAATTCCACAATATTTTAAAATTGTCCAAGCAGATGCTTCGACATTGGTTATGGTGGTATACTTCTACAACGACCACCTTACGGAAAAGAGCAACTCGTTTGTTTTACTTCTAAAATATGGAAAGATGCTCAAATAAAATATTCTACATTCAAAAAGAAGTTCTTGCTATTGTTTTATGCGTTCAAAAATTCAAAAGTGATTTGTTAAATCAAAAATTCTTGATTCGTGTTGATTGTCAATCGCTAAATCTATCTTTTCTAAAGATGTAAAAAATTTAGCCGCTAAATGATTTTTGCAAGATGGCAAGCTATATTGAGTATATTTGATTTTGATATTGAATATATACCAGGTACTACCAATTCACTTCCACGACTTTTTGTCTCGCGAATTTCTTACAACCCCTTACACGTGCACTTTTTACTGATTATGTCTAAGAAAGCGCCTCTACCTCTACAGTCTCTTCCAATAGATTTAAGCCATTAGAGACTCCAGAACCTAATTGTTCTTACCTTACCACTAGCCAGCATCTTATATGCATCCTTGAACCATCTCTTTCCACTAAACCACTAGCTACTCAAATAGCATGTACAATCCCTCCAGGCCTCCATTTTATTCCAACTCGCCCTCATGCATCCATCACGTTTTACGAAAACATTCTCATATCCACCCATTCTGTGCATTTTGACCATTTATCTAGAGAGAATTCTGTTGAAATTGACTATTCCAAATTCAAGATTCAGAGAGTCTTATCTGCTGATGAATGGTGTGAAAATTATAAATTTATAACAAAAACCCCATTTGTCTATAAAGACATTTCAATCCTAAAGGATACACCAGCCGTTGCCTTAAGCTATCAAGACTATATTACTGCATGGCAAAATATCTTATTTTTAAAGATCTGATCATCATTCTGGTATATCACCTTTCGAGCAAATTGCCGGACTTCCTTTCCCCAATGGTGGCTTACTAGTTGGTGGAATAAGTTCGGTCCTCATGAATTTATATTCCCTGCTCGTGTCCAAGAGCAATTCAAAAAAGATAACCTCTCCATTCTCCAATTTCTATGTAAATATACTATTCCATGGATTCTCAAATGGGAATATGGAACATCTCCTATCATCGCCTATGATTCCATGACCAACAAAACCAACCATGTTTACTTATCCCAAGATATCTCCTGCAAATGGTGGAATAAATTCAACTACAATGATGCCTTTACTAAGTTATCTCCTTCTAAACCAAAAACACCCACTAAAGCTGGCTACATTCCCATCCACTTCCTCATCATTTAGAGATGTTGTCTCAAAACCATCTCCTTCTTCCGACATGGCATTGATCCTTGCCAAGCTTCAACAAATGGAAGAAGATAATAAATTGTTGCGTCAACAAATTGAAAGCGATAATAAACAATTACGACATGAATTTGAACGGGTTACTTCATGGTGTTCATCTTCTCTCTCGTCGCTCAAGAGTGTGCATCTTTCGATGATGACGACCCACGATGATATTTCTCGTGCATTACAACAACCTTTGGTTGAGCACTTTTTATCTCTCCTTTACTCTAATGGTGTGGATATTATCTATTCACCTATTATTGTTAAAAATTGCCATCTCTGCTTACATCGTCAACCTTATTGTTCTTTAGTTGTTCACATGGCTCATATCTGCTTCGCTTGGACTACTGAAGATACAAGCTATCTCCTCTCACTTTGGTATCTCCTAAATTGTCCACATATCACCATATTTATTGACTTCCATACCACATTCCGTTTTCCTGAATACATTTTCGCTCCACTTTGGGAATTTATCCATAACTCTCCTGCTACCAATTTCTGCCATATTATTTGTTCACCGCATCCGTCTTACCATTAATCAAAGTCCTGGACGTGTCCAGCCCTCTGGCCCATGCCATCCACTGTTCAAGCACGGGCTTCCTATCCTAATTTCCCTTTGGTTATTAGTGATAGCCTTGGTTTGTTCCCCTTGGATTATGTCCTCTTCTTTTCAAAAGGATAAGCGAATCTTAACTTTGCTTTTTCCAAAAGCCAAGATTCTTGTTTACTTTACCTTTTGTATGTTTTATTTACTTTTGCTTTTATGTACTATTTGCTTTTGCTTTTTTTGTTAAATGTTTGTATTTACTTTTTCGAAAGGGCAAATCTTTTCACTCTTGACCCTTGCTTTTATGAAGAGTCGGTTGTAGGATTGCTTTTACACAAGCAAATGCTATATATATATAGAAGTGTGTTATGTTGTTCAAGGCATCGAGTCTTAAGTTTGTTTTAGTTAATTTCTAAGAAGTCTCTCTGTGATGAAGTCTCTCTTTACCTATGTTTATTAATGAAAATTGAGTCTTTCTATTATCTAGCTAAAGTTCCCTGGTTTTATATAAGTAGTCCTACTTGAGTTTCCAAATAGCAAGTATCCACATCTCCACTTCACCGACATTATCGTGAGTTTTATCCGTTGAGTTTAAATATATAGAAGGTCGCCAATTTGGTATCGAGCCAGTTCACATCGGCTCATTTGTAAGTATATATTCAATATCATCTCTCTTTTATACTTTTTGTTAGTTTGCCTTCTCGTTTTTATTTGACTTATTTGATTTTGCTTTAAACGGATCGTTGTTTTGAATCTCGTGGTTTTAATTTATCGATTTCTCTTTGGCTTCCTCGTCGCGTTGTAAGACTCGCGAGAAGAGTGTAAGACGAGCATTAAATCGTTGGCCGAAGCAAAGTGTTTTCACGAATTGTTATCATGAGTTCTTTACGGAGATCTTTGTCTAAAGTATTTTCATTCAAGTCTTACGAAAATGAAGGAACGTCATCTTCGTCGTCGTCACCCTCTTCTTTACTTGACTCGATTTCTCATCTATCAAAAAATTATAAAAATATATACGAAAAAACTTATGCCAATATTGATCAATCTTTCTGAGAATTGGTCGATTCCTCTTGTTCTACCCTCCATGGTGTATACCAAAGGAGATTTCTCTCCTAAACAAAATTATATTATTAAACTTGTTGAAGATACTATTTCAGAATCGAAGATGGTCAAGAAATAGTTATCGTATCTCCTCAAAAAATTGAAAGCCATGCTTTAACCCATAAATATTTGCATCTTGGTCTTATTCAAGTTGCTATTAAGCCTTTAGTTGCTCTTGGCATTAATGCCGATGTCATGGTCTCTGTTCGAGATAAAAGACATTTAAATTTTAGCGATTCAATTTTGGGAATCGTTGAAGGAAGTCTTTCGATGGTCCATTATATTTTGAATGTTGTCCAAACTTTTGGTTGATCTTCAAAAATGATTCGAGCTTGTTTCACGAGCTCTTGTTCTTGGTTTATCAACTAAAGGTTTTACCTTGTCTACCACAATTTCTAATGTTGCGGTAGTTTATCGCCTTTTTATAAAGTAATGCATACTATTATCCCGACATTGCTTATGGTAAGCTTCAACAAAGACAATCAAAATCCACCCTTTTTCTTACCAATGTCAAAAACACTATCATTGATAGAACGCAATTGTCTATTAAAGAAATTTGTCTTCCTCATCAGTGGACTATCACTGATACAAACAAAGAAGAACAACAAAAGAGACAAGTGTCTCAACAAATTTCCCAAATCATTGAACATGATAATGGAAAAGTTGATATTATCTTTGCTCCTAGAGCCTCAACGTCAACTTTATCCTCCTCTAATATCTCTGTTAAGCAACCATTTGATACTGAAGATGGTGCTTGCTTATCTGTTAATTTTATTCCTTCTACAACGAGATAATCTTGATAATGTTAGCTTTAATGATTTTCTTGACTATCATATTAATGTTGTAACAATAGAAGAAACGGAACAAGAATTTGTTATGGATTATGAATTGCTTAAACAACAATTCCTAACCCATCCTTTAAAACCATCCTTCTGTAAACTAGTACCATTTAAACATCAAGCCATCTTTCGAGAAAAGTATTTTGCCTATATAAAAGAACATAAGCAAAATATCTCCTTTTTCGATTGGTTATCGATAAAAGTCCTACCACTTGTTCAAGTTAATGCCATTTGGGAAAGTCTCACTTTGGCCATAAATTTGATCAAGTTCATCCTCCGTTAGCTCCAATTACCATCAAAAAGGATATAAAAGCTTCTCCTTTTAAATCCACTTTTGACATGAAGGTCTATCTCTAAACGAGATTTAGTTCACATAATTGAACAAAATAATTATACTAATATGTATCTCTCTACTATAAAAATTTCATCTGGTTCCATTACGGATACTAGTCAGGCTCCTCCATCTATCAAGAAACTACCTAAGGTTACTAAGCCTTATTTTCCTCCATCGCCCTCTCCTCCATGCCGTCATATAAAACTCCTCTTTCTGCTGAGTTTTTTGACATCCTTACCACCTAAACTTAGTCAACTAAAAATTACACCAAATCCATTGTCCTTCCTTCTTCGTCCCAAACTCCTTTCAGTGCCTCCCAAAGGCCCTTCCAAAGATAAAGGCCCTGCCATATTGACCTTAGCTCCCGCAACTCCTCCTGAAACATCAGGTGTTACAACACCAGTTCCTTCCTCTCATAACGAAAGTTCTTGAAGAAAGTTCTGAATAGAAAATAATGATGTTATTCCTGAAATCCATCGCCTAATGAGATCTCGATCTCGTAAACATTCTTCCTACAATAAACCAAAAGGTTTTCCATCAACTAATCGTTATCCTTTAACTAAACAATTTTATTCTCGACCAACTCCATCCGACCTTATTCTTGAAGAAAAGGTAAAACGAAATCAAAAGTATGATGGTAATGCCATCTATGATTGGAGTATTGATGGTCTTTCTGAATATCAAATAATTGAGGTTGTCCTTAAAATGCATATTTATGCTAAAGCTAGTATTCTCCAAAATCATCAACTTGAACGACCTTTGCTAAAGCCATTGTTTGTGGTTTCACCGGCCAATTATATGGTTGGTGGCATTATGTCATGGATGAAGATGAGCGTGAAGCTATCACAAATCATCTTAAAAGCGATGCATTAAATAATCCCATTATCAACAATAATGGAGATTGGGTTTATGATTACGTGAATCATCTTATGGCTGCCATTATTTGGCAATTTGTTGGTCATGTCTCCTCCATAAATGAAAAGATCCGTGATCAACTTCAAAATCTCGGATGTCGAACCTTAAATGATTATAGATGGTATAAAGATACATTCTTTTCAAAATTGTATTCTTTAACGAGAAAAGCATGATGAATCTTTCGGAAAGAAAGATTTATTCTTGGTTTACCTCCTTATTTCATTTGCAAAAATAAAAGATTTCATCAAAGAGCATTATAATAATACTCTTGCTTGATCTCTCTTATGGCGACATAACTCAATCAAGTACAAACTTGTGCTCTCTCCATCTGTAATGACCTACGTCTAAATCGCCAAATCAAAAGGAAAAATCAACTTTGAAACATGATCTAGGCAATTTTCGCTTTGATTTTGGCCAAGATATTGATGTTTCTAAGTATCTTACTCCACAACGCCGCATTAAACGTCAAAATAAATCATCTCATTTTTATAAACCTCCTTATTATAAACATCCTCCTCGTTTTCCTTCCGTCGTCGTTCTTCCTCTTATGCCTTTAAACCATCACCAAAAGGTGATCCTCACACTCGCTTCAAATGTTTGCTATAAATGTGGCAAACCTGGGCATTATGCAAATAAATGCCGATCTTTTCCTACTACGAAGAAAGTCCATCACGTTGCATTTTCTTCTCCTTCTACTTCTGATAATGAATGTCACTGTGTGTCTAATCTTCCACATACTTCTTCCTCTTCGTCGGAAGTTGAAATCAATGTTTTAACTGCTCATGAAGAACTCCTTCTCTCTATTGGAGAACAAATTTCTGATCCTTCTTTAAAACTTAAATATTTTACTGAAGTAATTAACAATGCTAATCCTCCTTCTACTGAGGAATTCCTTCCACCTTCTCTCAGTAAAAAACAAAAGCAATTTAAAGACCATATCTCTAATGATAACTCTCATCTTAATTTTGCAAGTCTCATGGAGATTGTCAACAAAAAACCTAAACATGTCACTATTCAATCTCTCCAAGCTGAGGTAAATCAATTAAAACAAGAAATTAAGCAACTTACCTCTCGTATTACCAATCTTGAACAGCCTGACGTAGAAGCTCATTATAGCTTTGATTCTAACAATATTTTTGTTGAAAGCATTTCTAAATCTTCCAGTTTTCAAGATGGCATACGCCAATTACTTTTACAGTCAAGGGATTTTCTGTAAAATGTAATGCATTAATTGATTCTAGTGCTGATTTAAATTGCTTACGTGAAGGTTTTCTCCCCCTTCATTACTGTAATATTAGCAAAGATCTTCATAGCATATCTGTGGCTAATGGCCAAAGTGCACGAATAAAATATGAAGTTTCTCTTGCTCATATTTGTCATCAAGGGATCTGTATCCCCTTAACCTTTATTATTATTCCAGGACTAAAACAAGATATGTTATTAGGAACACCATTTCTAAAGAAAATACAACCATTTTCCGTTTCTGAAACTGGTATTTCTACTACTCTTGAAGGCAAATCTCTTCATTTTGCCTTTATCCAACCTCCACAAGACTCTTTTGTTAATCTTGTTATTCATCAAATTGAGTATAAAAATACTCACATCCAATTTCTCAAACACGAAATACTACTCTTAAAAACTGAGCAAATACTTCAATCACCCATTTTTAAAAATAAGCTTGAAGCTTTCCAAACCTCTTTACAACAACAATGTTGTTCTGATATTCCTCGCTTTTGGTCTAGAAAACAACACATTGTCCATCTGCCTTATATTCTCGATTTTTTGAATCAAAAATTCCTACAAAAGCAAATCCATCTCAAATGACTTCTCGTCTCCGAGAAATTTGTCAAAAAGAAATTCTTGAATTACTTAATAAAAAATTAATTACTCCCTCTCAATCTCCTTGGAGTTGTTGCGCATTTTATGTAGAAAATGCTCCAACTTGAACGAGGAGTTCCTCGCCTTGTTATAAACTATAAACCTCTTAACAAAGTCTTAAAGACTATTCGCTATCCCCTACCTAATAAATCGATCTGCTAAAAGCTACTACTCTGCAGTAGTCTTTTCCAAATTTGATTTAAAATGCGGATTCGGCAAATACAAATTCATCCTTCGATCGCTATAAAACCGCATTTAACACACCATTTGGTCAATACCAATGGAATGTTATGCCCTTTGGATTAAAAAATGCTCCTTACGAATTTCAAAAAATTATGAATGACATTTTTAATCCTTATTTCTCTTTCATTCTTGTTTATATTGATGATCTATTGGTTTTCTCTCCATCAATTGACCAACATTGGAAACATCTTTATATATTTTCTTCCTTGATTAAAAAGAATGGTCTTGTTTTATCAAAAACCAAAATGCATCTTTTTCAAACTACAGTTACCTTCTTTGGTTTTAAAATATCCAATCAAACCCTTACTCCTGTAAATCGAGTAATTGCGTTTGCCAATAAATTTCCCGATCGATTATGTGATCGTCATCGATTGCAAAGGTTTTTGGATGTCTTAATTATCTCTCTCGATTTTTACAAAGACGTTGGCAATTGATCGACAATGTCTTCAAGATTTATTATCTTCCAAAAAACCTTTTTATTGGAAACTTAATCACACTGAAGCTGTTCAATTGATTAAGAAAAAGGTTCAATCCCTTCCATGCCTTCATTTGGCAATTCCACAATATTTTAAAATGTCCAAACCGATGCTTCGACATTGGTTATGGTGGTATACTTCTACAACGACCACCTTACGGAAAAGAGCAACTCGTTTGTTTTACTTCTAAAATATGGAAAGATGCTCAAATAAAATATTCTACATTCCAAAAAGAAGTTCTTGCTATTGTTTTATGCGTTCAAAAATTCCAAGTTGATTTGTTAAATCAAAAATTCTTAATTCGTGTTGATTGTCAATCTGCTAAATCTATCTTTTCTAAAGATGTAAAAAATTTAGCCGCTAAACAGATTTTTGCAAGATGGCAAGCTATGTTGAGTATATTTGATTTTGATATTGAATATATACCAGTGTACTACCAATTCACTTCCCGACTTTTTGTCTCGCGAATTTCTTACAACCCCTTCGTGCACTTTTTACAGATTATGTCTAAGAAAGCCGCCTCTACCTCTACTGATCTCTTCCAATAGATTTAAGCCATTAGAGACCCCGAACCTAATTGTTCTTACCTTACCACTAGCCGACATCTTATATGCATCCTTGAACCATCTCTTTCCACTAAACCACTAGCTACTCAAATAGCATGCACAATCCCTCCAGGCCTCCATTTTATTCCAACTCGCCTCATGCATCGATCAAGTTTTACGAAAACATTCTCATATCCACCCATTCTGTGCATTTTGACCATTTATCTAGAGAGAATTCGTTGAAATTGACTATTCCAAATTCAAGATTCGAGAGAGTCTTATCTCATTGATGAATGGTGTGAAAATTATAAATTTATAACAAAAACCCCATTTGTCTATAAAGACATTTCAATCCTAAAGGATACACCAGTAGTTGCCTTAAGCTATCAAGACTATATTCTTTGCATGGCAAAATATCCTATTTTATAAAGATCCCGATCATCATTCCTGGTATATCACCTTTCGAGCAAATTGTCAGACTTCCTTTCCCCAATGGTGGCTTACTAGTTGGTGGAATAAGTTTGGTCCTCATGAATTTATATTCCCTGCTCGTGTCCAAGAACAATTCAAAAAAGATAACCTCTCC
This sequence comes from Stephania cephalantha, assembly GCA_039657325.1. Taxonomy (NCBI): domain Eukaryota; kingdom Viridiplantae; phylum Streptophyta; class Magnoliopsida; order Ranunculales; family Menispermaceae; genus Stephania; species Stephania cephalantha. The sequence continues at coordinate 2,287,206 of CM077577.1, read as the reverse complement.
ATTCTCCAATTTCTATGTAAATATACTATTCCATGGATTCTCAAATGGGAATATGGAACATCTCCTATCCTCGCCTATGATTCCATGACCAACAAAACCACCCATGTTTACTTATCCCAAGATATCTCCCTGCAAATGGTGGAATAAATTCAACTACAATGATGCCTTTACTAAGTTATCTCCTTCTAAACCAAAAACACCCACTAAACCGGCTACTTTCCCATCCACTTCCTCATCATTTAGAGATGTTGTCTCAAAACCATCTCCTTCTTCTGACATGGCATTGATCCTTGCCAAGCTTCAACAAATGGAAGAAGATAATAAATTGTTGCGTCAACAAATTGAAACTGATAATAAACAATTACGACATGAATTTGAACAGGTTACTTCAAGGTGTTCATCTTCTCCGTCGCTCAAGAGTGTGCATCTTTCTGATGACGACCCCTGATGATATTCCGCTTGCATTACAACAACCTTTGGTTGAGCATTTTTTATCTCTCCTTTACTCTAATGGTGTGGATATTATCTATTCACCTATTATTGTTAAAAATTGCCATCTCTCGCTTACATCGTCAACCTTATTGTTCTTTAGTTGTTCACATGGCTCATATCGCTTCGCTTGGACTGCTTGAAGATACAAACTATCTCCTCTCACTTTGGTATCTCCTAAATTGTCCACATATCACCATATTTATTGACTTCCATACCACATTCCGTTTTCTGAATACATTTTCGCTCCACTTTGGGAATTTATCCATAACTCTCCCGCTACCAATTTCGCCATATTATTTGTTCGCCTCATCAGTCTTACCAATAATGAAGTCCTGGACGTGTCCGACCCTCGGCCCATGCCATCCACCTCTTCAAGCACGGGCTTCCTATCCTCATTTCCACCTTTGGTTATTAGTGATAGCCGTTTGATTTCCCCCTTGGATTATGTCCTCTTCTTTTCCAAAAGGATAAGCGAATCTTAACTTTGCTTTTTCCAAAAGCCAAGTTATGTTTACTTTACCTTTTGTATGTTTTATTTACTTTTGCTTTTATATGTACTATTTGCTTTTGCTTTTGCTACGTGTCGTATTTACTTTTTCGAAAGGGCAAATCTTGTTCACTCTTGACCCTTGCTTTTATGAAGAGTCGGTTGTAGGATTGCTTTTACACAAGCAATGCGTCTATATATAGAAGTGTGTTATGTTGTTCAAGGCATCGAGTCTTAAGTTTGTTTTAGTTAATTTCTAAGAAGTCTCTCTGTGATGAAGTCTCTCTGTCTACCTATGTTTATTAATGAAAATTGAGTCTTTCTATTATCTAGCTAAAGTTCCCTGGTTTTATATAAGTAGTCCTACGAGTTTCCAAATAGCAAGTATCCATATCTCCACTTCACTCGACATTATCGTGAGTTTTATCCGATTGAGTTTAAATATATAGAAGGTCGCCAATTTGGTATCGAGGAGAGATAATTAAGACATCCCAAAAACCTTTGCAAGCGATGACGATCACATAATCGATCGGGAAATTTATTGGCAAACGCAATTACTCGATTTACGGGAGTAAGGGTTTGATTGGATATTTTAAAACCAAGGAAGGTAAGCGTAGTTTGAAAAAGATGCATTTTGGTTTTTGATAAAACAAGACCATTCTTTTTACTCAAGGAAGAAAATATATAAAGATGTTTCCAATGTTGGTCAATTGATGGGGAGAAAACCAATAGATCATCAATATAAACAAGAATGAAAGAGAAATAAGGATTAAAAATGTCATTCATAATTTTTTGAAATTCGAGAATGAGCATTTTTTAATCAAAAGGGCATAACATTCCATTGGTATTGACCAAATGGTGTGTTAAATGCGGTTTTATAGCAATCGAAGGATGAACTGTATTTGCAGAATCCATATTTTAAATCAAATTTGGAAAAAACTACTGCAGAAGTAGTAGCTTTTAGCAGATCAGATTTATTAGGTAGGGGATAGCGAATAGTCTTTAAGACTTTGTTAAGAGGTTTATAGTTTATAACAAGGCGAGGAACTCCTCGTTCAAGTTCAGGAGCATTTTCTACATAAAATGCAGTACAACTCCAAGGAGATTGAGAGGGAGTAATTAATTTTTTATTAAGTAATTCAGTAATTTCTTTTTGACAAATTTTCTCGAGACGAGAAGTCATTTGAGATGGATTTGCTTTTGTAGGAATTTTTGATTCAGTAAAATCAGAATATAAGGTAGATGGACAATGTGTTGTTTTCTAGACCGAAAGCGAGAGGAATATCGAGAACAACATTGTTGTTGTAAAGAGGTTTGGAAAGCTTCAAGCTTATTTTTAAAAATGGGTGATTGAAGGATTTGCTCGAGCTTTTTTTAAGAGTAGTATTTCGTGTTTGAGAAATTGGATGTGAGTATTTTTATACTCAATTTGATGAATAACAAGATTAACAAAAAAGAGTCTTGTGGAGGTTGGATAAAGGCAAAATGAAGAGATTTGCCTTCAAGGTAGTAGAAATACCAGTTTGAAAGCGAGAAAATGGTTGTATTTTCTTGAGAAATGGTGTTCCTAATAACATATCTTGTTTTAGTCTGGAACAATAATAAAGGTTAAGGGGATACAGATCCCTTGATGACAAATATGAGCAAGAGAAACTTCATATTTGATACGTGTGCTTTGGCCATTAGCCACAGATATGCTATGAAGATCTGTGCTAATATTACGATAATGAAGGGGAGAAAACCTTCACGTAAGCAATTTAAATCAAGCACGGAATCAATTAATGCATTACATTTTACGAAAATCCCTTGATGTAAATGTAATTGGCGTATGCCATCTATGAAAACTGGAAGATTGAGAAATACTTTCAACAAAAATATTGTTAGAGTCAAAGCTATAATGAGCTTCTACGTCGGGTTGTTCAAGATTGGTAATACGAGAGGTAAGTTGCTTAATTTCTTGTTTTAATTGATTTACCTCACTTGAAGAGATTGAATAGTGACATGTTTAGGTTTTTTGTTGACAATCTCCATGAGACTTGCAAAATTAAGATGAGAGTTATCATTAGAGATATGGTCTTTAAATTGCTTTTGTTTTTTACTGAGAGAAGGTGGAAGGATTTCCTCAGGAGAAGGAGCATTATTAATTACTTCAGTAAAATATTTAAGTTTTAAAGAAGGATCGAAATTTGTTCTCCAATAGAGAGAATGAGTTCTTCATGAGCGATTAAAACATTGATTTCAACTCGACGAAGAGGAAGAAGTATGTGGAAGATTAGACACACGATGACATTCATTATCGAAGTGGAAGGAGAAGAAAATGCAACGTGATGGACTTTCTTCGTAGTAGGAAAAGATCGGCATTTATTTGCATAATGCCCTGGTTTGCCACATTTATAGCAAACATTTGAAGTAAGTGTGAGGATCACCTTTTGGTGATGGTTTAAAGGCATAAGAGGAAGAACGGCGACGGGAAGGGAAACGAGGAGGATGTTTATAATAAGGAGGTTTATAAAAATGAGATGATTTATTTTGACGTTTAATGCGGCGTTGTGGAGTAAGATACTTAGAAACATCCATATCTTGACCAAAATCAAAGCAAGAAATTGCCTAGATCATGTTTCAAGGTTGATTTTTCCTTTTGGATTTGGCGATTTAGACGCAGTCATTACAGATGGAGAGAGCACAAGTTTGTACGGATTGAGTTATGTCGCCATAAGAGAGATCAGCAAGAGTATTATTATAATGCTCTTTGATGAAATCTTTTATTTTTGCAAATGAAATAAGGAGGTAAACCAGCAATAAATCTTTCTTTCCAGGAAAGATTCATCATGCTTTTTCTGTTAAAGAATACAATTTTGAAAAGAATGTATCTTTATACCATCTATAATCATTTAAGGTTCGACACCGAGATTTTGAAGTTGATCACGGATCTTTTTTCATTTATGGAGGAGACATGACCAATAAATTGCCAAATAATGGCAGCCATAAGATGATTCACGAGAATCATAAACCCAATCTCCATTATCGTTGATAATGGGATTATTTAATGCATCGTTTTAAGATGATTTGTGATAGCTTCACGCTCATCTTCATCCATGACATAATGCCACCAACCATATAATTGGCCGGTGAAACCACAAACAATGGCTTTAGCGTGTCGAGGTTCAAGTATGATTTTGGAGAATACTAGCTTTAGCATAAATATGCATTTTAAGGACAACCTCAATTACTTGGTATTCGGAAAGACCATCAATACTCCAATCATAGATGGCATTACCATCATACTTTTGATTTCGTTTTACCTTTTCTTCAAGAATAAGGTCGGATGGAGTTGGTCGAGAATAAAATTGTTTAGTTAAAGGATAACGATTAGTTGAGGGAAAACCTTTAGGTTTATTGTAGTGAGAGGTACGGGTATGTTTATGAGATCGAGATCTCATTAGGCGATGGATTTCAGGAATAACATCATTATTTTCTTCAGAAGAACTTTTATTTTCTTCGAGAAGAACTTTCGTTATGTGAGGAAGGAGCTGGTGTTGTAACACCCGATGTTTCGAGGAGGAGATGCGGGAGCTAAGGTCAATATGGCGGGGCCTTTATCTTTGGAAGGGCCTTTGGGAGGCACGAAAGGAGTTTGGGACGAAAAGGGACAGCGGGATTTGGTGTAATTTTTAGTTGACTAAGTTTAGTGGTAAGGATGTCAAAAAACTCAGCAGAAAGAGGAGTTTTATATGACGGCATGGAGGAGAGGTCGATGGAGGAAAATAAGGCTTAGTAACCTTAGGTAGTTTCTTGACGAGATGGAAGAGCGGACTAGTATCCGTAATGGAACCAGATGAAATTTTTATAGTAGAGAGATACATATTAGTATAATTATTTTGTTCAATTATGTGAACTAAATCTCGTTTAGATATAGGACCTTGAGTTGTCAAAAGTGGATTTAAAAGGAGAAGCTTTTATATCCTTTTGAATGGTAAATGGAGCTAACGGAGGATGAACTTGATCAAATTTATGGCCAAAGTGAGACTTTCCCAAATGGCATTAACTTGGAAGAAGTGGTAGGACTTTTAATAGATAACCAATCGAAAAAGGAGATATTTTGCTTATGTTCTTTTATATAGGCAAAATACTTTTCTCGAAAAATGGCTTGATGCTTAAATGGTACTAGTTTACTGAGAATGATGGTTTTAAAGGATGGGTTAGGAATTGTTGTTTAAGCAATTCATAATTCATAACAAATTCTTGTTCCGTTTCTTCAATTGTTACAACATTAATATGATAGTCAACAAAATCATTAAAGCTAACATTATCAGTATTATCTGTTGTAGGAGGAATAGAATTAACAGGATAAGCAGTACCATCTTCAGTATCAAATGGTTGCTTAACAGAGATATTAGAGGAGGAAATAGTTGATGTTGAGGCTCGAGGAGCAAAAATAATATCAACCTTTCCATTATCATGTTCAATGATTTGAGAAATTTGTTGAGACACTTGTCTCTTTGTTGTTCTTCTTTGTTTGTATCCGTGATAGTCCACTTGATGAGGAAGATAAATTTCTTTAATAGACAATTGTGTTCTATCAATGATAGTATTTTTCACATTGGTAAGAAAAAGGGTGGATTTTGATTGCTGTTGAAGCTTACCATAAGCAATGTCGGGGATAATAGTATGCATTACTTTATAAAAAGGCGATAGACTACCGCAACATTAGAAATTGTGGTAGACAAGGTAAAACCTTTAGTTGATAATCCAAGAACAAGAGCTCGTGAAACAAGCTCGAATATTATTGTGAAGATCAACCGAAAAGTTTGGACAACATTCAAAATATAATGGACCATCGAGAAAGACTTCCTTCAACGATTCCCAAAATTGAATCGCTAAAATTTAAATGTCTTTTATCTCGAACAGAGACCATGACATCGGCATTAATGCCAAGAGCAACTAAAGGCTTAATAGCAACTTGAATAAGACCAAGATGCAAATATTTATGGGTTAAAGCATGGCTTTCAATTTTTTGTGGAGATACGATAACTATTTCTTGACCATCTTCGATTCTGAAATAGTATCTTCAACAAGTTTAATGATATAATTTTGTTTAGGAGAGAAATCTCCTTTGGTATACACCATGGAGGGTAGAAAAGAGGAATCGACCAATTCTCAGTAAAGATTGATCAATATTGGCATAAGTTTTTTCAGATATATTTTTATAATTTTTTGATAGATGAGAAATCGAGTCAGGTAAAGAGAGGGTGACGACGACGAAGAATGACGTTCCTTCATTTTCGAGAAGACTTGAATGAAAATACCTTAGACAAAGATCTCCGTAAAGAACTCATGATAACAATTCGTGAAAACGCTTTGCTTGGTCAACGATTTAATGCTCGTCTTACACTCTTCTGCGAGTCTTACAACGCGACGAGGAAGCCAAAGAGAAATCGATAAATTAAAACCACGAGATTCAAAACAACGATTCGTTTAAAGCAAAATCAAATAAGTCAAATAAAAACGAGAAGGCAAACTAACAAAGTATAACAAGAGAGATGATATTGAATATATACTTACAATGAAAATGATGTGAACTCGCTCGATACCAAATAATTGAGGTTGTCCTTAAAATGCATATTTATGCTAAAGCTAGTATTCTCCAAAATCATCTTGAACCGACATGCTAAAGCCATTGTTTGTGGTTTCAGCGCCAATTATATGGTTGGTGGCATTATGTCATGGATGAAGATGAGCGTGAAGCTATCACAAATCATCTTAAAAGCGATGCATTAAATAATCCCATTATCAACAAGTAATGGAGATTGGGTTTATGATTCTCGTGAATCATCTTATGGGTGCCATTATTTGGCAATTTATTGGTCATGTCTCCTCCATAAATGAAAAGATCCGTGATCAACTTCAAAATCTCGGTGTCGAACCTTAAATGATTATAGATGGTATAAAGATACATTCTTTTCAAAATTGTATTCTTTAACAGGAAAAGCATGATGAATCTTTCTGGAAAGAAAGATTTATTTGGTTTACCTCCTTATTTTTTTGCAAAAATAAAAGATTTCATCAAAAGAGCATTATAATAATACTCTTGCTTGATCTCTCTTATGGCGACATAACTCAATCCGTACAAACTTGTGCTCTCTCCATCTGTAATGACTGCGTCTAAATCGCCAAATCCAAAAGGAAAAATCAACCTTGAAACATGATCTAGGCAATTTACGCTTTGATTTTGGTCAAGATATGGATGTTTCTAAGTATCTTACTCCACAACGCCGCATTAAACGTCAAAATAAATCATCTCATTTTTATAAACCTCCTTATTATAAACATCCTCCTCGTTTCCCTTCCCGTCGTCGTTCTTCCTCTTATGCCTTTAAACCATCACCAAAAGGTGATCCTCACACGCGCTTCAAATGTTTGCTATAAATGTGGCAAACCTGGGCATTATGCAAATAAATGCCGATCTTTTCCTACTACGAAGAAAGTCCATCACGTTGCATTTTCTTCTCCTTCCACTTTCGATAATGAATGTCTTTGTGTGTCTAATCTTCCACATACTTCTTCCTCTTCGTCGAGTTGAAATCAATGTTTTAACTCGCTCATGAAGAACTCATTCTCTCTATTGGAGAACAAATTTACGATCCTTCTTTAAAACTTAAATATTTTCTTGAAGTAATTAATAATGCTCCTACTCATGAGGAAATCCTTCCACCTTCTCTCGGTAAAAAACAAAAGCAATTTAAAGACCATATCTCTAATGATAACTCTCATCTTAATTTTGCAAGTCTCATGGAGATTGTCAACAAAAAACCTAAACATGTCACTATTCAATCTCTTCAAGTGAGGTAAATCAATTAAAACAAGAAATTAAGCAACTTACCTCTCGTATTACCAATCTTGAACAACTGACGTAGAAGCTCATTATAGCTTTGACTCTAACAATATTTTTGTTGAAAGTATTTCTCAATCTTTCGAGTTTTCATAGATGGCATACGCCAATTACATTTACTGATCAAGGATTTTCGTAAAATGTAATGCATTAATTGATTCTGTGTCTTGATTTAAATTGCTTACGTGAAGGTTTTCTCCCCTTCATTATTGTAATATTAGCACGAGATCTTCATAGCATATATGTGGCTAATGGCCAAAGCACACGTATCAAATATGAAGTTTCTCTTGCTCATATTTGTCATCAAGGATCTGTATCCCCTTAACCTTTATTATTGTTCCAGGACTAAAACAAGATATGTTATTAGGAACACCATTTCTAAAGAAAATACAACCATTTTTGTTTCAAAGCCGGTATTTCTACTACCCTTGAAGGCAAATCTCTTCATTTTGCCTTTATCCAACCTCCACAAGACTCTTTTGTTAATCTTGTTATTCATCAAATTGAGTATAAAAATACTCACATCCAATTTCTCAAACACGAAATGCTACTCTTAAAAGCGAGCAAATCCTTCAATCACCCATTTTTAAAAATAAGCTTGAAGCTTTCCAAACCTCTTTACAACAACAATGTTGTTACGATATTCCTCGCTTTACGGTCTAGAAAACAACACATTGTCCATCTACCTTATATTCTCGATTTTACGGAATCAAAAATTCCTACAAAAGCAAATCCATCTCAAATGACTTCTCGTCTCAGAAATTTGTCAAAAAGAAATTACTTGAATTACTTAATAAAAAATTAATTACTCCTCTCAATCTCCTTGGAGTTATCGCATTTTATGTAGAAAATGCTCCTCGAACTTGAACGAGGAGTTCTCGTCTTGTTATAAACTATAAACCTCTTAACAAAGTCTTAAAGACTATTCGCTATCCCCTACCTAATAAATCTGATCTACTAAAAGCTACTACTTCTGCAGTAGTCTTTTCCAAATTTGATTTAAAATCGGATTCTTGCAAATACAGTTCATCCTTCGATCGCTATAAAAGCGCATTTAACACACCATTTGGTCAATACCAATGGAATGTTATGCCCTTTGGATTAAAAAATGCTCCTTACGAATTTCAAAAAATTATGAATGACATTTTTAATCCTTATTTCTCTTTCATTCTTGTTTATATTGATGATCTATTGGTTTTCTCTCCATCAATTGACCAACATTGGAAACATCTTTATATATTTTCTTCCTTGATTAAAAAGAATGGTCTTGTTTTATCAAAAACCAAAATGCATCTTTTTCAAACTACAGTTACCTTCCTTGGTTTTAAAATATCCAATCAAACCCTTACTCCTCGTAAATCGAGTAATTGCGTTTGCCAATAAATTTCCTAATCGATTATGTGATCGTCATCGATTGCAAAGGTTTTTGGGATGTCTTAATTATCTCTCGATTTTTACAAAGACGTGGCAATTGATCGACAATGTCTTCAAGATTTATTATCTTCCAAAAAACCTTTTTATTGGAAACTTAATCACACTGAAAATTTGTTCAATTGATTAAGAAAAAAGTTCAATCCCTTCCATGCCTTCATTTGGCAATTCCACAATATTTTAAAATCGTCCAAACGATGCTTCGACATTGGTTATGGTGGTATACTTCTACAACGACCACCTACGGAAAAAAGAGCAACTCGTTTGTTTTACTTCTAAAATATGGAAAATGCTCAAATAAAATATTCTACATTCCAAAAAGAAGTTCTTGCTATTGTTTTATGCGTTCAAAAATTCCAATTTGATTTGTTAAATCAAAAATTCTTGATTCGTGTTGATTGTCAATCTGCTAAATCTATCTTTTCTAAAGATGTAAAAAATTTAGCCGCTAAACAGATTTTTGCAAGATGGCAAGCTATATTGAGTATATTTGATTTTGATATTGAATATATACCAGGTACTACCAATTCACTTCCTGACTTTTTGTCTCGCGAATTTCTTACAACCCCTTCTGTGCACTTTTTACAGATTATGTCTAAGAAAGCCGCCTCTACCTCTACAGTCTCTTCCAATAGATTTAAGCCATTAGAGACCCCAGAACCTAATTGTTCTTACCTTACCACTAGCCAGCATCTTATATGCATCCTTGAACCATCTCTTTCCACTAAACCACTAGCTACTCAAATAGCATGTACAATCCCTCCAGGCCTCCATTTTATTCCAACTCGCCCTCATGCATCCATCAAGTTTTACGAAAACATTCTCATATCCACCCATTCTGTGCATTTTGACCATTTATCTAGAGAGAATTCTGTTGAAATTGACTATTCCAAATTCAAGATTCAGAGAGTCTTATCTGCTGATGAATGGTGTGAAAATTATAAATTTATAACAAAAACCCCATTTGTCTATAAAGACATTTCAATCCTAAAGGATACACCAGTAGTTGCCTTAAGCTATCAAGACTATATTGCAGCATGGCAAAATATCCTATTTTATAAAGATCCTGATCATCATTCCTGGTATATCACCTTTCGAGCAAATTGTCGGACTTCCTTTCCCAATGGTGGCTTACTAGTTGGTGGAATAAGTTTGGTCCCCATGAATTTATATTCCCCTGCTCGTGTCCAAGAGCAATTCAAAAAAGATAACCTCTCCATTCTCCAATTTCTATGTAAATATACTATTCCATGGATTCTCAAATGGGAATATGGAACATCTCCTATCATCGCCTATGATTCCATGACCAACAAAACCAACCATGTTTACTTATCCCAAGATATCTCCCGCAAATGGTGGAATAAATTCAACTACAATGATGCCTTTACTAAGTTATCTCCTTCTAAACCAAAAACACCCACTAAAGCGGCTACTTTCCCATCCACTTCCTCATCATTTAGAGATGTTGTCTCAAAACCATCTCCTTCTTCCGACATGGCATTGATCCTTGTCAAGCTTCAACAAATGGAAGAAGATAATAAATTGTTGCGTCAACAAATTGAAAGCGATAATAAACAATTACGACATGAATTTGAACAGTTACTTCAAGGTGTTCATCTTCTCCGTCTCGTCGCTCAAGAGTGTGCATCTTTCGATGACGACCCACGATGATATTCCGCGTGCATTACAACAACCTTTGGTTGAGCATTTTTTATCTCTCCTTTACTCTAATGGTGTGGATATTATCTATTCACCTATTATTGTTAAAAATTGCCATCTCTGCTTACATCGTCAACCTTATTGTTCTTTAGTTGTTCACATGGCTCATATCCGCTTGCTTGACTCTTTGAAGATACAAACTATCTCCTCTCACTTTGGTATCTCCTAAATTGTCCACATATCACCATATTTATTGACTTCCATACCACATTCCGTTTTCCTGAATACATTTTCGCTCCACTTTGGGAATTTATCCATAACTCTCCCGCTACCAATTTACGCCATATTATTTGTTCGCCTCATCATCGATCTTACCAATGAAGTCCTGGACGTGTCCAGCCTCCGGCCCATGCCATCCACCTCTTCAAGCATGAGGCTTCCTATCCTAATTTCCACTTTGGTTATTAGTGATAGCCGTTTTTGTTCCCTTGGATTATGTCCTCTTCTTTTCCAAAAGGATAAGCGAATCTTAACTTTGCTTTTTCCAAAAGCCAAGTTCTTGTTTACTTTACCTTTTGTATGTTTTATTTACTTTTGCTTTTATATGTACTATTTGCTTTTGCTTTTGCTTTGGGTACGTGTCGTATTTACTTTTTCGAAAGGGCAAAATCTTGTTCACTCTTAACCCTTGCTTTTATGAAGAGTCGGTTGTAGGATTGCTTTTACACAAGCAATGCGTCTATATATAGAAGTGTGTTATGTTGTTCAAGGCATCGAGTCTTAAGTTTGTTTTAGTTAATTTCTAAGAAGTCTCTGATGAAGTTCTATGTTTACCTATGTTTATTAATGAAAATTGAGTCTTTCTATTATCTCGCCAAAGTTCCCTGGTTTTATATAAGTAATCCTACTGAGTTTCCAAATAGCAAGTATCCACATCTCCACTTCACTCGACATTATCGTGAGTTTTATCCAGTTGAGTTTAAATATATAGAAGGTCGCCAATTTGGTATCAGAGCCAGTTCACATCAGCTCGCTCACATTTGTAAGTATATATTTATATCATCTCTCTTTATACTTTTGTTAGTTTGCCTTCTCGTTTTTATTTGACTTATTTGATTTTGCTTTAAACGGATCGTTGTTTTGAATCTCGTGGTTTTGATTTATCGATTTCTCTTTGGCTTCCTCGTCGCGTTGTAAGACTCGCAGAAGAGTGTAAGACGAGCATTAAATCGTTGACCGAAGCAAAGTGTTTTCAAAAAATTGTTATCATGAGTTCTTTACGAAGATCTTTGTCTAAAGTATTTTCATTCAAGTCTTCGAAAATGAAGGAACGTCATCTTCGTCGTCTTCACCCTCTTCTTTACGACTCGATTTCTCATCTATCAAAAAATTATAAAAATATATCGAAAAAACTTATGCCAATATTGATCAATCTTTCTGAGAATTGGTCGATTCCTCTTGTTCTACCCTCCATGGTGTATACCAAAGGAGATTTCTCTCCTAAACAAAATTATATCATTAAACTTGTTGAAGATACTATTTCAGAATCGAAGATGGTCAAGAAATAGTTATCGTATCTCCACAAAAAATTGAAAGCCATACTTTAACCCATAAATATTTGCATCTTGGTCTTATTCAAGTTGCTATTAAGCCTTTAGTTGCTCTTGGCATTAATGCCGATGTCATGGTCTCGTTCGAGATAAAAGACATTTAAATTTTAGTGATTCAATTTTGGGAATCATTGAAGGAAGTCTTTCGATGGTCCATTATATTTTGAATGTTGTCCAAACTTTTCGAGTTGATCTTAAAAATGATTGAGCTTGTTTCACGAGCTCTTGTTCTTGGATTATCAACTAAAGGTTTTACCTTGTCTACCACAATTTCTAATGTTGCGGTAGTTTATCGCCTCTTTTATAAAGTAATGCATACTATTATCCACGACATTGCTTATGGTAAGCTTCAACAAACAATCAAAATCCACCTTTTTCTTACCAAAGTGAAAAATACTATCATTGATAGAAGCAATTGTCTATTAAAGAAATTTATCTTCCTCATCAAAGTGGACTATCACGATACAAACAAAGAAGAACAACAAAAGAGACAAGTGTCTCAACAAATTTCCCAAATCATTGAACATGATCATGGAAAAGTTGATATTATTTTGCTCCTCGAGCCTCAACATCAACTATTTCCTCTCCTCTAATATCTCTATTAAGCAACCATTTGATCTTGTGAAGATGGTACTTGCTTATCCTGTTAATTCTATTCCTTCTACAACGAGATAATACTTGATAATGTTAGCTTTAATGATTTTTTGACTATCATATTAATGTTGTAACAATAGAAAAACAGAACAAGAATTTGTTATGGATTATGAATTGCTTAAACAACAATTTCCTAACACATCCTTTAAAACCATCCTTCGTAAACTAGTACCATTTAAGCATCAAGCCATCTTTCGAGAAAAGTATTTTGCCTATATAAAAGAACATAAGCAAAATATCTCCTTTTTCGATTGGTTATCGGTTAAAAGTCCTACTTACTTGTTCAAGTTAATGCCATTTGGGAAAGTCTCACTTGGCCATAAATTTGATCAAGTTCATCCTCCGTTAGCTCCATTTACCATTCAAAAGGATATAAAAGCTTCTCCTTTTAAATCCACTTTTGACATGAAGGTCCTATCTCTAAACGAGATTTAGTTCACATAATTGAACAAAATAATTATACTAATATGTATCTCTCTACTATAAAAAATTCGGTTCTATTACGGTTCCATTACGGATACTAGTCCTTATTTTCCTCTCTCTTCATCTGTCATATAAAAGAAACTACCTAAGGTTACTAAGCCTTATTTTCCTCCATCCGCCATATTGACCACGCAACTCCTCCCTGAAACATCAATTAATGAAAGTTCTTACGAGGAGAATAATGCATTACAAATTGGCGACCGATCTCAAAAACGTATATATTTAAACTCAATCGGATAAAACTCTTATTCGATAATGTCGAGTAATGAAGTGGAGATGTGGATACTTGCTATTTGGAAACTTCGAGAGAAGGTGGAAGGACTACTTATATAAAATTGGGAACTTTAGCTAGATAATAGAAAGACTCAATTTTCATTAATAAACATAGGTAGATAACAGAGAGACAAATTTCATTAATATTTCATCATAAGACATAGATAGAGAGACTTCTTAGAGATTGACTAAAACAAACTTAAGACTCGATGCTTTGAACAACATAACACACTCCTATATATAGACGCATTGCTTGTGTAAAAGCAATCCTACAACTGACTCTTCATAAAAGCAAGGGTCAAGAGTGAACAGTACTTGCCCTTTCGAAAAAGTAAATACAGACATGTAGCAAAAGCAAATAGTACATATAAAAGCAAAAGTAAATAAAACATACAAAAGGTAAAGTAAACAGTAACTTGGCTTTTGGAAAAAGCAAAGTTAAGATTCGCTTATCCTTTTTGAAAAGAAGAGGACATAATCAAGTGGGGAACAAACGGCTATCACTAATAACCAGTGGAAATTAGGATAGGAAGCACGTGCTTGAAAAGGTGGATGGCATGGGCCGAGAGGCTGGACACGTCCAGGACTTGATTAATGGTAAGGCGATGAGGTGAACAAATAATATGGCGAGAAATTGGTAGCGGGAGAGTTATGGATAAATTCCCAAAGTGGAGCGAAAATGTATTCGGGAAAACGGAATGTGGTATGGAAGTCAATAAATATGGTGATATGTGGACAATTTAGGAGATACCAAAGTGAGAGGAGATAGTTTGTATCTTGATAGTCAAGCGAAGCAGAGATATGAGCCATGTGAACAACTAAAGAACAATAAGGTTGACGATGTAAGCGAGAGATGGCAATTTTTAATAATAATAGGTGAATAGATAATATCCACACCATTAGAGTAAAGGAGAGATAAAAAATGCTTAACCAAAGGTTGTTGTAATGCACGCGGAATATCATTAGGGGTCGTCATCGAAAGATGCACACTCTTGAGCGACGGAGACGGAGAAGATGAACACCTTGAAGTAACCTGTTCAAATTCATGTCGTAATTGTTTATTATCGTTTCAATTTGTTGACGCAACAATTTATTATCTTCTTCCATTTGTTGAAGTTTGGCAAGGATCAATGCCATGTCGGAAGAAGGAGATGGTTTTGAGACAACATCTCTAAATGATGAGGAAGTGGATGGGAAAGTAGCCGGTTTAGTGGGTGTTTTTGGTTTAGAAGGAGATAACTTAGTAAAGGCATCATTGTAGTTGAATTTATTCCACCATTTGCGGGAGATATCTTGGGATAAGTAAACATGGTTGGTTTTGTTGGTCATGGAATCATAGGCGATGATAGGAGATGTTCCATATTCCAATTTGAATGGAGAGGTTATCTTTTTTGAATTGCTCTTGGACACGAGCAGGGAATATAAATTCATGGGGACCAAACTTATTCCACCAACTAGTAAGCCACCATTGGGGAAAGGAAGTCGACAATTTGCTCGAAAGGTGATATACCAGGAATGATGATCGGGATCTTTATAAAATAGGATATTTTGCCATGCTTTGCAATATAGTCTTGATAGCTTAAGGCAACACGGTGGTGTATCCTTGAGGATTGAAATGTCTTTATAGACAAATGGGGTTTTTGTTATAAATTTATAATTTTCACACCATTCATCAATGAGATAAGACTCTCTGAATCTTGAATTTGGAATAGTCAATTTCAACGAGAATTCTCTCTAGATAAATGGTCAAAATGCACAAAATGGGTGGATATGAGAATGTTTTCGTAAAACTTGATGGATGCATGAGGGCGAGTTGGAATAAAATGGAGGCCTGGAGGGATTGTGCATGCGATTTGAGTAGCTAGTGGTTTAGTGGAAAGAGATGGTTCAAGGATGCATATAAGATCTTTGGCTAGTGGTAAGGTAAGAACAATTAGGTTAAGGGTCTCTAATGGCTTAAATCTATTGGAAGAGATTGTAGAGGTAGAGGCGGCTTTCTTAGACATAATGTAAAAAGTGTGAAGGGGTTGTAAGAAATTCGCGAGACAAAAAGTCGGGAAGTGAATTGGTAGTATACGGTATATATTCAATATCAAAATCAAATATACTCAATATAGCTTGCCATCTTGCAAAAATCTGTTTAGCGGCTAAATTTTTTACATCTTTAGAAAAGATAGATTTAGCAGATTGACAATCAACACGAATTAAGAATTTTTGATTTAACAAATCAAACTTGGAATTTTTGAACGCATAAAACAATAGCAAGAACTTCTTTTTGGAACGTAGAATATTTTATTTGAGCATCTTTCCATATTTTAGAAGTAAAACAAACGAGTTGCTCTTTTCCAGAAGGTGGTCGTTGTAGAAGTATACCACCATAACCAATGTCAGAAGCATCTGTTTGGACAATTTTAAAATATTGTGGAATTGCCAAATGAAGGCATGGAAGGGATTGAACCTTTTTCTTAATCAATTGAACAGCTTCAGTGTGATTAAGTTTCCAATAAAAAGGTTTTTTGGAAGATAATAAATCTTGAAGACATTGTCGATCAATTGCCACGTCTTTGTAAAAATCGAGAGAGATAATTAAGACATCCCAAAAACCTTTGCAATCGATGACGATCACATAATCGATCAGAAATTTATTGGCAAACGCAATTACTCGATTTACGAGGAGTAAGGGTTTGATTGGATATTTTAAAACCAAGGAAGGTAATCGTAGTTTGAAAAAGATGCATTTTGATTTTTGATAAAACAAGACCATTCTTTTTAATCAAAGAAGAAAATATATAAAGATGTTTCCAATGTTGGTCAATTGATGGAGAGAAAACCAATAGATCATCAATATAAACAAGAATGAAAGAGAAATAAGGATTAAAAATGTCATTCATAATTTTTTGAAATTCAGAAGGAGCATTTTTTAATCCAAATGGCATAACATTCCATTGGTATTGACCAAATGGTGTGTTAAATGCGGTTTTATAGCGATCAGAAGGATGAATCTGTATTTGCCGAATCCGATTTTAAATCAAATTTGGAAAAGACTACTGCGTAAGTAGTAGCTTTTAGTAGATCAGATTTATTAGGTAGGGGATAGCGAATAGTCTTTAAGACTTTGTTAAGAGGTTTATAGTTTATAACAAGACGAGGAACTCCTCGTTCAAGTTCGAGGAGCATTTTCTACATAAAATGCAAGTACAACTCCAAGGAGATTGAGAGGGAGTAATTAATTTTTTATTAAGTAATTCAAGTAATTTCTTTTTGAAAATTTCTCTGAGACGAGAAGTCATTTGAGATGGATTTGCTTTTGTAGGAATTTTTGATTCAAGTAAAATCGGGAATATAAGGTAGATGGACAATGTGTTGTTTTCTAGACCGAGAAAGCGAGAGGGAATATCAGAACAACATTGTTGTTGTAAAGAGGTTTGAAAAGCTTCAAGTTTATTTTTAAAAATGGGTGATTGAAGTATTTGCTCAGTTTTTAAGAGTAGTATTTCGTGTTTGAGAAATTGGATATGAGTATTTTTATACTCAATTTGATGAACAACAAGATTAACAAAAGAGTCTTGTGGAGGTTGGATAAAGGCAAAATGAAGAGATTTGCCTTCAAGAGTAGTAGAAATACCGGTTTGAAACGGAAAATGGTTGTATTTTCTTAGAAATGGTGTTCCTAATAACATATTTTGTTTTAGTCCTGGAATAATAATAAAGGTTAAGGGGATACAGATCCTTGATGACAAATATGAGCAAGAGAAACTTCATATTTGATACGTGTGCTTTGGCCATTAGCCACAGATATGCTATGAAGATCTGTGCTAATATTACGATAATGAAGGGGAGAAAACCTTCACGTAAGCAATTTAAATCAAGCACGAGAATCAATTAATGCATTACATTTTACGAGAAAATCCTTTATTGTAAATGTAATTGGCGTATGCCATCTATGAAAACTGGAAGATTGAGAAATACTTTCAACAAAAATATTGTTAGAGTCAAAGCTATAATGAGCTTCTACGTCAGTCGTTCAAGATTGGTAATACGAGAGGTAAGTTGCTTAATTTCTTGTTTTAATTGATTTACCTCACTTGAAGAGATTGAATAGTGACATGTTTAGGTTTTTTGTTGACAATCTCCATGAGACTTGCAAAATTAAGATGAGAGTTATCATTAGAGATATGGTCTTTAAATTGCTTTTGTTTTTTACTTGAGAGAAGGTGGAAGGATTTCCTCGGTGAAGTAGGAGCATTATTAATTACTTCAAGTAAAATATTTAAGTTTTAAAGAAGGATCGAAATTTGTTCTCCAATAGAGAGAATGAGTTCTTCATGCTTTTTTGAAAAATTTATTCAACAATGAAGACTTAACTATGAAATCAATGAATCCAAGCAATACCCAGATCAGAAAATCACATTTTTCTTCCAAAAACAACGAACACAACCGAAACCAAGCAAAACCCACAACCAAAAAATAAAAAATAAAAAAATCCAACAATCAACATTCGACTTAATGATCAAAGAATCCAAGCAATACCCATATCGAAAAATCACAACTTTTCTTCCAAAACAATGAAAACAAGCAAAACCCAGAACCCAAATAAATCAAAACACAAAAACAATCGAAATTACACAAAAATCATGGAAACCAAGCAAAACCCATATCCGAACAATCCAAAAATCAACATTAAACTCCATAATCGACGAATCCGAGCACTACCCAGATCGAAAAATCACATTTTTCAGCCAAAACAGTAAAAACAAGCGAACCCCAGATCCGAATTGAATCAAAACAGAATATTTTCACTGTAGAGAGACTGCGCACCTAGCTTTGGATGCAATGTTGGCAACGGCGCGATACATGGTTGAGAAGATCACAAAAATGGGTGTCTGTGAATTGAAGAACGGAAGGGTTTGATTGGGGAATGATAGTGTAAATAGGGAGAGAGAGGGTTCTGGTAAAAGCGAAGTCTCTAGAAGCAGAGCTCTCTAGGGTTTAAGCTTTTTGGGTTTTTAGGGTTTTAAGCGTGACTATGAAGGTTTGGGGTTTGGGGTCGGCGGATTGTGGGGTGGAACCATGACCTGTTGTTGGGGATTGGGCTTGGGTTTGGAGTTTGGTTGTTTAGGTTGGGCTCATGTTTGAAGAATGGACCCCATTTGATATTATTATTATTATTATTATTATTATTATTATTATTATTATTATTATTATTATTATTATTATTACATATAAAATAAAATTATGAGGAGGGCTAGAATGACAATGCAAGTCACAACCGAAGTCACATCAAGAATAGAAATCGTTCATGTGCGCATCGGGATACAGATAAACACAAATCTTGGTATATAACACGGGGGTCGAGATCGTGTGGATAACTCTTGTACTTGATGTGACTTGGATACAAACAAACACAAATCTATTATTTGATTTTTTCTCGTGATTCAAGATTTTGGACTACCGTTGATTTTCACTTTTAATCGGGGTGGTTTCAATCAGACATATTTGTGTTTTATTTATTCAATAAACTATATATCTTTTCAAAAATATGAAGATTGGATGCAATCTTGTTGCGGTAGATCTTTCTCAACGATTATTCATAATTTGTGCAGCTGCTAAATTGGTCATCTTAAGTAGTTTATCTCCCTTTACTTGAAAGTTTTGATTTTGTCTTCCTTTGAAAGTTTTAGGTTTTCTTTCTTCATAAGAAGCTCTTTTGTAGTATATATACATTAAGAAGATGAATGAGTGATAGATATTTGTATATTATACATCAAGAGCTTTGGAATGATCGATATGATGTTTCACGTAACAAACATTGAGTGATGCACATTGCTAAGACCAGCCTACATAGAATGAATACAAGTTCATAAAATTTTACAAAATTGTTTCAAACCTCACTATGACAACATGTCATCCAACCAAAGTTATTGTCTTCACATGGTTAATATGGAGCAGCAGAGTTCATGAATACAAAGAAAAAGACTGATCAATGCTTCCCCCACTAGTACTAGAACAAAGGTATATGCACATAAAGAGTACACTTATGACTTGGTTGATCATCAGAGATTCAAAAGAGTAACTACTTGATCTTCAGATAACCATGTATGATTAGGAAATGCTCAGATTTCTCTCGTGGGTCACGAGGTCTGAACTAACCGAATCAATTGCGCCGCACTTGAAATGAACAAGAGAATATTAAGTATGAGTCGGTATGATTAACAAAAGGTCTTAGAATCCGAAAAACACTAGCTGATGTTGAAGTGGTTGGAATCCTCTAAAGATCAGAAGGGTTAGAATTGAATTAGCAGCATAATTCAGATTCCACCAATGCTAATTAAGATTAAGTAGGAAAATACCCTCGTGTTAACGGGCTCGCTTTGGTTAGTGAGTCGCAGTTACAGCTGCGGAACTGCTGGTTTTAGGGACTCTCAAGATCAGGCCATCGATCTCAACTGGAAGGAGAAGCTTTTGCCATAGACAACCAGTGGATATAAGTTCCGGTGGCTCAACAATCATGAAAACATCGTTGTTTCTACGCAATAATCCGACAACAGTCACCGGGCTTCCCTCCTTCACATACCTGCAAAATCACATTCAAAACTGTAATAGAAATCCTTGACAAAATATTTAGTGCTTGGTTTAGTAACTTTAGTTGGACTTTTCGTCGTAAAATATGTTGTTTACCCTTCTTCCATTCGTAGTATGCGACCTTCAACCGAGATGTTCCTCTCCCCTAGCCATTTTTTAAGGTAAGGAGACAACATTCTATTTTTGCTGCTTGTATTGACAAGGATGCTTTCACTGACCAGTGGAGTAACCTTTGTACCATAACCAGCTTTGACCATAGCTCGTGCACCAGATTTCATGTCTGTTATGTAAAAGTCAGTACTGAACCTCTGCGATAGAGAGAGATAATATATTAAAGCAAGAACAAGAAAAGCAATGAACAATATGGTAAAGGCAAAGAAGAGGATGACAATCGGAAATGACAATCGCCATTTCCGAATCTAAATAGAGAGAAAGAAAGCAAAAAAGGATAATAATTCGTCCAAATCATGATTGTAAAAATTGTTTTCATTCTTTTGGGTGTACCGATAGAATTTATTTTCAGAACCAATTGGAACTTATTAAAAAAAAAATTAAATTCTCAATCAAACAAAAAGTTAACAAAATTGCAGTTGTCAAAATTCGATTTTAACTGGATCTGTCTATGTAAGCATCAAAAAGTTGTAGGCATTAGAATCTGCTAAGTTTTCAGAAGCCCATGCATGCAGATGTGTCAAATGCAGACCTAAAAGAATGGAAAAATATCTATAGATTGAGAATTAATACATCCAAATATGCTAAACAAGAGATGCATAAAAACAATCTATAAATTCTGGTCTAACCAATTGCATATACCATTTAAAATACAAATAAAATTAATAAAAAAAGAGATAATTGTACATAGGAAAGCCAAATGACAATTTCTTGAACCACGACTGAGGAATTAATACCTCCGAATATGCTAAACTCCACTGGAGACATCGACGATCGGTCTTTGATGGTGACTTTGTCCAATATTGTTTATATTCATACAAGCATGTAGATGAATAGACACATCTAGGAACTTTTTCATATGAAGACTCCAAAGAAATGTTCCCACACGAAGCAGACTGAGTCCATCAGGATAGCGTGAGAAACTGAGTCAGTGGATCACAGTCATTTAAACGTAAACCTTGTGAATGAACATGAACATTCTAACAAGAAAAAAATGAAAAATCCAGGAAATTGGAATGACAAATTACTATCTCAAATTGAATTAGACACAGCAGCAACAAAGCCTCAATCCCAACTTAGTTGGTGGCGTTGACGGTGCATTGCTAAATCTTCTAATGCCGAAACCACACGACATGCAACTTCAAACCCGCCCCAGAATAAGCATCTAAAGGGTCTTTGCAGTATTAGGTTCACTACATCAGAACATTTAATGTTATGCATTCAGATACTCTGCAAATTAACATTCAATGACAATGTTGCAGCAAAACATCAGTCTCACAATGTGCTGTATCTGCGAAAAATCAAATGCATTCATTGCATTGTACTTCACCAAAATAAATATTCGCGCGCTTTCTTTTCTAAAGAGGATAATGAAACAGCACGCTCCTAAGGCAAATTTTAATTTGAACAAGGGTAATTGAATTTGAATGAGGTGGGGCACCAGAAACTAATGTTGAAGATGAACAGTGACTCCTTTCTTTGTCAGTCAGTATTGATATTTACTCAAGCCAATCCACATTGCATGTTAGAAATATCACAAGAAACTCGGCAATAGTGGAAAGTGCCCCAAGAAGTTATTCATGGAGCTCAGGCAGCCTCAAAATAAAATCGACATACCAGTTATAACACAGTTTTCTAACACATTGAGATGAGCATTCTAAACA
The DNA here is from genome assembly GCA_039657325.1 of Stephania cephalantha. Classification (NCBI taxonomy): domain Eukaryota; kingdom Viridiplantae; phylum Streptophyta; class Magnoliopsida; order Ranunculales; family Menispermaceae; genus Stephania; species Stephania cephalantha. The sequence goes on along the minus strand of CM077577.1, from coordinate 2,264,811 downwards.
TAAACATAAACATCTTATTAGATTACTAAGTACCGAATCGCGACATTCAATACTCTATTCCTCAGTGAAATGGGAAATGCGTTCATAATCCAGTAGCTTTATATAACTGTACTAAAACACCTACTTTGACCAGCTCAAGTTCAAATACTAATCATAAATGCTACACAAATCACTTCTTCATCACCATTTTTTCTAACATTCTTAACAAAGGAAGTGACAACAACATAGCCTCAGACCCAAATTAATTGGGTTCGGCTATATGGATCAAACTCTTCCATTGTACTCGATTAAGTGCAATTGATGGTGAGCTTTCCAAACCATTCAAATCCCTCCTAATTAATGCGTCTAACAAAGGAAGTAACACCATTATAAATTTCTTCTCTACACATTGAAACACTAATCAAAACAAGAAGTTCAACAATTTTCATCAAAATCCACCATTTTATTGCCAAAAAACAAACACCCATTTCACCAATTTCACTCTAATGCCTGAAATCAACATGAACAAACAAAAAAAAATAAAAAATAAAAATAAAAACCAAAATCATTTGAAAATCCAATATCAAACTCAAATCAAAACCCACCATTTTAATCCCAAAACACAAACACCCATTTCACCAATTTCACTCTAATGCCCGAAATCGAAACGAACAAACAAAACCCCCAAAACCCCAAAAATTCATCGATCAGTACCCACCCCAGTGACCTTGACGAGCTGCCCGTCTTTGGCGACGCGGAGATCAGAGTCCGGAAACGAGTCGAGGAAGATCAAAACCGCCCCTTTTCGCCTCCAATTGATCACATTCCAGACAATGAAGAGCAGAACAAGAGACGAAACGAAGAACACGGAGACGAAGAAGACGAAGCTGCGGACGACGACCCAGATGAAGATCGAAGCAGAGAGGCCGATGAACAAGAGGGGGACGAGTACGAACAGTGCTTGAGCTGGGATGGGCTTCAGCGGTAGACAACAATGGCGGTTGTTGTTCAACAACTCTTCGTCTCTCAGAGCGTTCGACAGGTCGTTCATTGCGAGCGAGAGAGAGAGAGAGAGTACAGTGAAGAGAAGGGACAGTGCTGAGTGGGGCTTTTGTTTGGGGTTTTTCAAAAACTTAGGGGGGAATAATTTTTTATTCCAAAAATAATTTTGGCTACTTTTAATTTACAAAACTAAGGTATGTCTGCTTTTGAAAATGAGTAATTGATAATAATGTGGCTCCATGTGGCGATGTGTGTTGATGAGGTTGAGTGAATGGCTCCTTTTGAAAAAGAGTCATCTATACAAATGAATGACACCTTTTGAAAAGAAGTCATCTATACAAAATACACAACCTCTATTTTACTCCTCAAAATGAGTACTTTGTTCAACTTGAAGCGGTGAACTCATGCAAACGTCATGTACGTATCGAGATGGACAAGCCGCATCACGTACGTATCTCGAGATGAACAACTCGCATTACACACGTCTCGAGGTAGACAACTGACGTAAATGACACGCACGTATATGGACGTTGACAACTCATGCAAACGCCACACATGTATCTCGCGGTGGAGAAGTCATGCAAACGACACGCGCGTATGTCGAGGTGGTCGACCCATACAACCTCGTGCAATTCATGCAAACGTGACACACGTATCGTAAAGTGTGCAACTCATGCAACCTCGTGCAATCCATGCAAACGTCGCGCACGTATCTCGAGGTGGACAACTCATACAACCTCGTCCAATCAATGCAAACCGTGCAAAGGTCATGCACGTATTTCGAGGTGGGCAACCCATGTAATCTCGTGCAATCGAAGTAAAACCATGTAAACGTCACACACGTATCTCGAGGTAGACAACCATGCAAACGACACGCACGTATCTCGATGTGGACAAATGCAAACTATGCATACTCGAGGTGGACAACCCATGCAAATCACGCACGTCTCGAGGTGGACAACCCATGCAAACAACACGCACGTATCTGGACAACGACACGACGTATCTCAATCCCACATTATTTTGGCATCCACATGGCGCCCACGTGGAACACTTCACGTGGCGCCGTGTTTAGAAAACATGAATGGCGCATTTCCAAAATGCGCCGCGGTCATGTTAGGGAACATCCACGTGGGCGCCACGTGGATTGTTCCACAATACACGAATGACGCATTTTGGAAATGCGTCATTCGTGTATTTTGAGCGGACTAATTTTTTTCCAACTAATGACGCATTTCCAAAATGCGTTTTACCTTACTTTTGGAATAAAAAAAAGCTAACTTATTTTACTCATTTATATTAATTTTGACAGTACATTTGTAATTTTTCCCTTTTGTTTGAGTCCATTCCATACACATCGATTTCTGTGTCCACGAATATTGATGCAAAAAATTAGACTACTTAAAACATTTTAATGGTAAATATGAATTTTGAACGTGGATTCGTGTCAAGTTTTAAACGTGGAGATGATGTCAATCTCATGTGGCTTGAATAAACATTGACTTTTGAAATCAATCTCAAATAGTAAATGTGGATTGCACCTCAATGACATTTATTTTTTTAATTTCGTTAATTAAAAGGTGAAGATAAAATTTAATAAAAACAAATATATATTGGGTGCTTCTACAATAAAGCTCAAATATATATTCATGTCATGGATACTACATATCTCACAATTAGATTACTATGAAATTTCAATCTAATGGTGATTGATGTAGTGCATTTAATGCAAAACATATTAAATGCGCAATAAATAAATGTTATAGAAGTATATATATATACAATAAAATTGGAGTTTCATGATTTTTAAAATTTTTGTAAATATTTAAAATCGCAAGTGATTATGGTTGCTTCATTAATTGTTCGAGGATGTATTTGAAGTTAAAAAATAAATATATATATATATATATACACACACACATAGCTATGACGTGGCTGTCGATAGCACCCTCCACAAATTTACATCTAATGCAGACATTATGTATTTCTTGTCCGCCATATCACCTCCACATCTGGAATAGAGATTTGCATTGGAAAATATTTTTTTCTTTCAATGTCTATATTATGTCATATATTTCACACATTCTCCCACAATCTACATCCCCATTCGAGATGCTCTTAGATTCTTCTTATCAAACATGATTTCATCAATGTGTACGTCCCCAACATCTTGATCATCATAATTCTCCCTCAATTAAAAAAAACTCGTTCTTGAGTTTTAGTTCCTACGTGACTTTTGTTATTCGAAATAATTGAATCCTCACAACTAATCTTGATATCGATGACTTTTATCAAAGAACAAAAATGATTCATTTGCATGCTGATCTTTGTAACGATTTTAATGGGGTACTTGCCTACGAAACCATCATCAATCACTGCTTCAAGTATTTGGGTAGTCGTGGATCGAAGAGCAACTTCGATAACAAGGTCATTGTCTTTAAAAACTACCCTTTATCTTGGAGTATATGCTTATTTTGCCACATTGCATCACCAAATTTGGTATCAACTGTACAACTTTTAGCTTAATACTTACTTAAATATATAAAATATAAAAGGCCAAAAAAATAAAAATATAAAAACTGTAACAACTTTTTCAGAAGTGGACAATAGAACAACAAATAAAATGAAGTACAAACGATTTCATAAGGCGAAACTGAACATATAGTTCGTTCATAGGAAGATGCAACAATGACACTTCAAAGTTATATTGGGGTGATGTAATGTGCATGCCTCATATGAAAATGGTCGAGTGTGCACACAGTTATCGGTGCATAACACGTGTTGTGTATATATCGATGTATACACAAACGACTTCCAAAATGTGGATCCAAACGTCACGTCATCCGATGTGACTTAAGGTGTGACTTTGGAGTGTCATATTGTATCATTTTTCCTAGTGCATATATATAATGGGTTAGAAATTAGGTTATATAATGTAGCATTTCTAATTAATTAACAATTTCATAATTTCTTTTATGGTCGCTCATTTTCTGTACGCTATTTTGACACATACTTGGTTGCTATTTTTGTTAGCTTATAATTTGTCCAAATTCATTTTACTTTGAAATTAAGTCATTAAATAATCCAGATTTTTTGTAATCTAAAAAATACATGATCTCATTTTGATATATATATATATATAATATAAACTATAGCTTGTTGGGCCTCTATTAGATTTTTATTTTCTAACTAGCTGATGGACTTTCAACGGGGCTAATGTACCTTTTCATGGTTTTAAGTACTAGGCCCACACAATCAGGACTGTCGTTATAACCATGTGATTTGTCTTTATAAATGGACGGAAAAATATTAAAATGACAATAACAATGTCATGACATCACAAGACACCATGCAAGACGTATTGGCTCATTCATACAAGAGCTTTTCATGAAATCTCGATTCGTGTGTTATGCATTAAGATCTTTCGAGACTCACAAATAATTTTTGTGAGTCAATGTATCTTACGGTATAACATGTTAGTCCTTTAGCACTTCTGATCATGATGAACTTCGCAAATAAAATTTGGAGATCGAAGATAAGAGGCTCTCAACCGAACACGTACCCATGCATATCGCTTATACTTTTTTGGTTGGGCTAATTAACCAGTATGACTCACAAAAGCGATTCCTGGAGGAACATGTACAATTTAATTTCTTGGTTGCTATGTAATATGGAATCATTTTTAAGAGAAATGCAATATGGAAAACATTGTTTGCTATCACTAATTATTAATTAAGTATCTAGTAGCTATATTAGAACCATGTACAAACCGGACGTTCGGGTTGACCAAGTGGTAAGGGCACGAAGGCGAAACTATATATATATAGGTTAGGCGCATTATTTTGAGTTCAATTTCTCACTACAACCAATTAAATGTCGGGCTATTGGTGGTCTATTTGCGTAATCTCGTGGCCCATGTGACTAGGTCGGATACCTAAATAAAAAAATAGAACCATGCATGTACTTTATTTAGTTTTAATTTGTTGGTTAACAAGGAGGAGGGAGAGCATCTCGAGATGTCTGACGAATCCAGGCCTGAACATGGGCCGGAGTTTGAACGGTGGAGGTCTTTGCGGAGGATGATATTTTTTTTTACTGACTATGTGGTTATTCTAATTGAAGATATTATTATGTATTCCATGTTTTGCCAGAAAAAAAAAAATATGATGAGCCGACCACCTGATTGACAGGGACATGGATGGAGAAGAGCCAATTGCAATAGCGAATCTGCATCCAAACCTTGACCCTCAGCAAGTACAACGAGCCCAAACAGAGGGAACGACAATTGGGACTGAAGAGATAGATCAAATCAGTAGGAAAAATGGGATAATAATCACCCATATAACAGTGTTAACGCCGAGCGAGGCAAGTTTGGTCTGGGCGTGGGGAATTAAGTACCGTATGCCAGACAAACGATAGATTAGTCGCTAGTTTTAATGGGGGTAAGGGCATACATATCTTATAAATGAATATATACTCCTGTAACATTAGAGGTCTTGGCGCGGTAGAAAAGTGCAGGGTAGTGAAAAAAATTGTGACGACCCCTTCTACAAAATCCGTCTAATCCCGTAATCAAGCCTTAAACCTAATCACATAAGACTTAATTATATATTAGTCAACCTTTCGTCCCTATATTCCTCAAAACACATGTTCAAATACAAGAACAACATGATGTGATATTACAAATAGCAATGTCTTCAATTATGAATTAGAATTCTCACAACTTTACTTACAATTTGTAATCTCACATCATGTTGTTCTTGTGTCTATTCATAATTGAATGTTGTGACATGATGTCTTGTGAAGTGTTTCATTGATTCCAATTCTTACTCTTTATGTCATTTTTAATAACGAATTGATGGAAAACATGCTATTGGGATAGCTTGGATTTGACTAGTCTTGTATTCTAGTCCTTTGGGCTTTGTAGTCTAACTTGATTTGGATTCCTAAGGAATTGGAACTATTTCTTTTTGAAAACTAAAGTGGAGATTATCTAGTGTCCATTACACGAGAGATGCGCGGTTCACGGGGATATGGGTCTACCGGGGTTCCGACACTCACCACTACGCTTGCGCGGCACACGAGTTATGGGGCTCGGGGTGGTCGGCAAGAATGAGATAGATGATGTATATGCGTAGAGCGCAGCTCCACTTTTGGGTACTAGATATGTTGAGCGCTGCTCCATATAGTAGTGTAAAATGTTTGGTGATAGGCTCTCACCGCCGATCGGACGTAGATCTTCTCGACTTAGCATGTGTCAGTCTCTATATTTTTAACTGTGGTATTTAATTGCATTATTTGATTCAGAAATTCTTTCGCTATTTATGATTTTAAATACCATATGTTTATTTTGGAAACGTGGCATATAATTCTCCAGTTATTACTTAAATATCACTATACTCACCGTCTAGTTTGTGATGGTTGGTGTAGGTCCTGTCGAGCAGCAGCAGACCAGGGAAGGAGAAGATCGGCGACTTCTTCTGAGCAGTTCGGCGACTCTCTTCACTCATTTTGTATGTCTCGATTTTTGTTGTATTATTATTGTTTGTCATTTTGGGTTGTACATTGAGTTGAGTGACTAGTTCCATATATATACATGCAATTGATGTTGTATTTTTCTGGTTTTCCATATTTAAGATTTTGGATAATGAAAGCTTCTGCATAATCTTTAAGTTACAAGATAACATGAAAATAATAATGACATTTTAATTAACTCTGAAATCTAAAATATTTGAACATGTGTTTTGAGGAATATAGGGACGAAAAACTGACTAATATGTAATTAAGTCTTATGTGATTAGGTTTAAGGCTTGATTACTGGATTAGGCCGGCGGTGCCATGGATTAGGGTTGGTATCGAGCCATAAGTTTAGATAACTATATGGCTTAAGGCAATATGATACCAATGCGGTTGGTATTAGAGCATGGTTTAGAGAACAAGATGAATAAAACACAAACCGTAGTTGTCGAAACCGAGATGACCTTTGCCTAGAAACCATTAATTGGGAAGTAAGTGAAAGTGAGATGGAGATTTCTTCTATGTCTTGGTTAATTGATATATGTATATATATATACTAATGCGCTCGTGTCACATAGAAGATGATTCGCGTTCGCTATCCATTGCAGACCCAGATGGGCGATACTTAGAGGGGAGGTGATATAAAGCCTAGCGGCGGTCGGCCTCCTATTATTGCGGAGGATTTACAACGATCGTCTCGATCGAGTGACACCAAGGCCAGCGATTGACCGACTTCATCGCTATGATGATCGCTCGTTTTGCTCCACCGCATCGACATCGACTCCTACGACTACTACACGCCTCGTACAGTGCAAGACTTCCTCCTACAATTTGTAGAAGACCGATAGCCGTGACCACACCCGTGGTAGAGACAAGCGAGGCGATGCGAGTCTCCCGCCGCATCCTCTAGCACATCGGTGGAAGTTGAGCTTGTGAAGGATTTCATCGGACTCAAACCGGCCTACTTTGATGGCGTACGAGATTTCCATAAGATCGAGAAGTGGATTCGTCTCGGGAGAAACTCCATAGGATGCGAAGATTGAGGATAGACTTCGGGCGGAGATCTCATTGTACATTCTCGAGAGAGAGCGACATGTGGTGGCCGATGACAGTGGCCACTCACGAAGAGTTTGAGACACGGGATGCTTTTAAGCGAAGTTCTATCAAGAATATTTTCCACCTTCAAAGTAATGAAGATATTGATTTTATTATTGATTTGGTACCAGGTACTAAACCGATTCCCATACCACCATACCGGATGACACCATGAGAGCTAGAAGAGTTGAAGACTCGAACTTCAAGATTTGGGGACGAAAGGGATTCATCACACCTTCTATGTCTCAATGGGGAGCACCCGTCCTTTTTGTGAAGAAAAATGATGGTACTTTGAGACTTTGTATCGACTATCGACAGTTGAACAAAGTCACCATTATGAACAAATATCCACTTCCAAGGATTGACGATTTATTTAATCGGTGAGAGGAGCACAATTTTTCTCCAATATCGACTGCGATTAGGGTATCATCGAGATAAGGATCGGGGATGAAGATGGGTCCATTACGGTTTTCAAAGCACGAGATATGGACACTTTCGGTTCACGATCATGCCGTTTGGGTGACCAATGCTCCGGCGGTGTTTATGAATCTAATGCATCGAGTTTTTAGATCTGTTTCTTGACCGTTTCGTGATAGTCTTCATCGATGATATATTGATCTACTCAAAAACGGGGGAGTATCATGAGCAAAGCACCTCGAGAGAGATGTTGCAGACTTTGAGAAGCGAGATCGTGCGCAAAATTTAGTAAATGTGAATTTTGGTTGTCGAGGTCAAGTTTCTAGGGCACGTTGTCGGAGCGACATGGATATCGGTGGATCTAGCCAATATTCAGCAATTATGGATTGACCAAAGACCGACTTCAAGTGATTGAGATCGGGAGTTTTTGGGTTTAGCGGGGTATTATCGCCGATTTGTGAAGGATTTCTCGAAAATCGCTTCACCAATTACTAGATTGACCTAGAAAGATGTGAGCTTTGAGTGGTCGGAGGAATGTGAGGAGGCATTCGCTTAGTTGAAGATGTTATTGACTACTGCGCCGGTGTTAGTATTACAAGATGTTGGACATGGATTCTCGATATACCGATGCTTCTCATGGAGGTCTAGGATGTGTGTTGATGTAGAGTGCTTGAGTGAGTAGCGTATGCATCCGACGGTGAAAGTACATGAGAATAATTATCCGACGCACGATTTGGAGGTAGCAAACGATAGTGTTTGCATTGAAGATATGGAGACACTATCTCGTATGGAGGGAAATTTACACTCTTTCGATCATAAGAATCTAAAGTATCTCTTCACACAAAAGGATTTGAATATGAGACAATGAGATGGTTAGAGTTTCGAATGATTACGACTTTTCCTTGGAATATCATCCAGGAAAAGCGAACGTAGTTGCCGATGCGCTAAGTAGGATACCTAGTGGAGATGCGGAGGTTCCTAGTGAAACTCGAGTTGAGATTTGTGCTCGGATGAGAGTACGGACCGTATCTACACGAGTAATGTGTCGAGGATCGACAAGTCTGTACTCGAGGTTTAGTGAGTTGAGCGCAGAGTGCGATTGAGTTGATTGGACAGAGACGTCGACTAGTGTTTGCGATTCGAGAGGCGATCGTGGATATCGTCATCACTAGAGCTGCGAGAGGAGATTCTTCAGAGTCACACCGTTCCACTATATATAGATATGTTTAAATAATAGCCATTGATCGTTGTGTGTACACGTGTCTCGAGACTCATCTCATGAACCACTTTGTCCCACTTGTCCCTCAAGTCATTTTAGAGTGACTCAACATTTGGACACCTTGCCTCATGATGGGTTAACGCGTGTCTCGATGTACATCCAATGCATATTGTTTTATTTCTCAACTATATGCACATTAATGCTTATATTTGCATGTGACCACATTAGCTACTTAGGACACCAATATAAATTCAAATTTACCTCAAATAAATTAAGCTTACCCGGTAAGCCACTACCTTGGTCCCCATATCGACACGTGACTCGAGGTACGTCCCCGCTCATCTCGATACTTATACACCCGTATAAAATGGACTTAATAGTCTACACATATACAATACAGTAGGCATACATCACAAAACAAATAAAATATACCTCGACCCTTGCCTCGGTCAGTGAACATATCACGGTGTCGGTCTCACAGTACGGGTCGTTGATCATGTTTAATGACTTGAAAACGGTTAGAGATTTTGGGCCGTTACAAAAATCGTGAAAGCAAACCCGAATATTGTGGTACTTCAAGAAACAAAACTTGGTGAATGTGATAGATGGGTGGCAACACGGATTTGGGGAAGCAGGTATAAACAATGGGTATGTTTCCCTGCGATGGGCACTAGGGGAGGATTCATTGTTATGTGGGACATCCGAAGAACACAAATGGTTGATTGTATGTTAGGGAGTTTCTCTGTCTCGTTTGTACCATGAAAGCACCTGTTGGTGTCCGATGTGGTGAGCGCCGAAGCCTCGCCGCGGCAACCCCATCCGTCGTAGACCAAAATGCCAGTTGGGTCTCCGAAGAATTTGAAGGATGGGTGCTCATCAATATTATAGCACGACCCACACTTTGCCTGGTAATCTATACGTATTTCTGCACCATTGCTACATTCTCCATCTCCATATATGTGCACAAAACGTACATTAATTAATAATATTTTGGTACGACCCACACTTTGCCTGGTAATTGCCACCTTCGCCTCCATCTCCATAAATGTGCACAAAATTTGTTACACCAACTACATTAGTAAAGAGATTGAGAGCTACACTAATAACAGCAATAGCTGCTACAAGAAGCAGACGAGTAGACAACAATAAGGTACCAGCCATATATCGAGAATTTATCATATATGCATGTAGTGTTATGAAGAGTTAATTAGTCGATGGGGGTATTGTAAATTAATAGGCATTGTAGGCGTACATCACAAAGAATTCCGATGTGAGTAGTGGTGTACGCCTAGCAGTGCAAGTACTGTAAATAAATTAATGGGATATGCCAGAATAATATGGAAAATATTAGGCGTACATCACAGAACTCGCATCAGAACACACATCCCAAGGTGCATTGCACGCGCGTTAGAACACGATGTTGATGTGCATTGTGATGTACCAATAACACTCTTTAACAAATGTGCAACCCTGCTTTTCAGCCGTCTTTCACCTGGAGATGCAAGCTTATGTAACTCGATGATCCATAAAGGTACCCATGCAACCACTGCATTTATGTACACAGCTACCCACAGCCATCATATTTATGTAGTCTCTTAAAAGTTGATGTTAGCTAGTATTAACAATTGAAACGTACAACGGGTGTTACATCAATCTGTTCAGTCGTTCATAAATACTTTGGGATGCGGGCATTCACAATTCCAATACATAACATGCGAGGTGGAAGCCGTATGGATGGCTCGTCGGCTCCTGTGGGTCAATGCGGTTAAATGTCGTCATTCTAGTATTTTAATAGGTGGAGCCAGGATTAATTTCAGCCATCATGTTTATGTAGTTTCTTCAAGCATTTTGTGACTCACTTTTTGGACAATATGGCACAATTTATCACTTATTTCAATTTGGGACTATTCTTACAACCATTGAAACCCTTTTTTTGGACAATTGTAGAGATGAATCATTCAGCTCATCTGTAAATGAACCACAATTCACAAATATTATCAATACTGTTGTTTGGTGTCTCAAACTCACGTTGGCATTATACTTGGATTTTTTGTGTTGAAGTACATAAACGAGTCATAATTGGAGTCCAAGTTGTATTTTGAGTTAAACACATCGTTACATACGTGACGTCCTATTGTTGCTATACACATAATTGTATCAGTCAAACTTCGTGTCAAAGTTTGTGTTGGACTTTAATGTGTATGTGATGAACATCACTAAACAAAGTTCCGTGATAATTATGTGAATAGCATACTTATAAATAGGTGATGTGGTCACGGTGAAAAAGTGACATAGTGTTGAGGAGTGTTTGATAACCGAGAATTGCGTCGTAGTCTACAGGCTTGCGAGCGGGTATATGACACTGTGAGATCATATCATGTTGGGGTTTAGATATGGGAGGTTTTTCCTTTGTGTACTAAACTATAATAACTATTGATAGTAAATTGTCTTGTTTCTTGTCCGTGATTTTTACCCTAATTTTGAGAGTTTTCCACGTAAATTTGTGTGTTCACTATTTTCTCTGTGGTTATTTATCTTTGGGTGTACTTGTGTGACTGCGATCTTGGGTATTCCGCGGTTATCCATCACAACAAATATAATATGTATTTGAATGACAGTTACCCACAAGGGCCACAACTAACATCCCTGTATATAGTCAGCTGGTATATATGAATGTATGGATCTCCTAAGCAAAATTGAATACATCCCCACATTTGCTATATATGTACAGTTGACATGTTTATGCAATTGCAGGGTGTAACATCAAGGTTTGAAAACTTCAATCTATAGAAACAAGTAGTATTAATTTGAGTCAATCAATGTGCATACATGCAGTTTGATCACTAGTCGATAAAGGGCATCGAATAAGCCCATCGAGTGAATCTATATATATACCTACGACGCATTCTTGATTTCAGCCTTCATTAATGGCTTACATTTAAGATATAGAGGGAAAAGAAAAGAAAAAAAGAAGAGACAAATCATCTAGTTTGAAAGACATTTTGGATCATCTTGCCAGGGGACTCTTTTGCTGCAGACTCTAACTGAAGAATCTCGTCGGGTTTGAGTCGCCAACCAATAGCACCCAAGTTCTCTTTCGCTTGTCTAACTGATTTTACGCCTGGTATTGGGATTGTACCCTTGCAAATGCACCAATTTATCGATACCTGCCGACGCATAAAACCATCAAAGTAGATGAAACCAAAAGATTTATTCAATGACAAATACTGATAGATCAATGAGAAATATGTGCACATCAACACAATGACACAGTACACTTGATAAAGAGTGAAGAGAGAAAATACCTGTGATGTAGTCTTACACCTCTTTTGAGCAATTTTTTTCAAAGTGCTCACTAAGGGATCCAACTTTGGAAGAATTTGCCTGAACAGCAAACCCCTGTCATGACATGAAAAAGATTGATTCATTTTTGAAATTGCTATACATAGTGACATGAAAAGAAAGCTGGATCTCTTTTTTTTTTTTTTTTTGCTTGTAGTACCGTGGTCCGCTTGGAAGGTTCGACGGCGTATACTTTCCAGTAAGCATGCCTAGTCCTAGGGGACTGTAAGCAATCAAGGTGATACCAAGAGTGTCACATATTTCTTTGATTTCCATCTGATCATTCCCATAACTAAGCAAAGAAAACTGAACCTGCATTGATTGTCATGAATAATAATTCATTGCTAAGTTCATGTATTCATAAGATTGAACTGAATTTATTGGTTCAAGTATTAAATTGAATCCATTTTTTGTTCAAATAGGTACTGAAATAATTTGCTCGGGACTGAAATATACAAATAGCCTATGAGTATTGTTCCATAAATACCTGAGCCGAAGATAAGGGAACACCGCGTGATTTTAAGTAATCGTAGATCTTTAGAAGTTGTTTTGGTCCGTAATTGCTCACACCAACAGCTCGAACCAGACCCTGCATATAAACTATTTGCTTAGTTTTGATTCAAGACATTGCACATTGTTTTTTTCCTTAATCGTCACAAGTTCGATATTAACCATTATGTAGCCGGCGACGGGAATCATGTTATAGATTAAGTCGAAGAAATTACTATAATCCTAGCAAGATGGAGTACTGGCAAATGATCCTAACAGATTAAAAGTCTGAGTTAAAGCTCTAATAAATCCAAGACAGAAGGAAAAGTAAACTAACAATGAAGATCATATGTTATCCATCTCTCATGTTCATATGAAATTAAGCAGTTATTGAATGAAAAATAAGATAACCTTCTCATACATTGCTACTAGACCATCCCAAAGAGCCCTCTCTTGCAATGGCGCATAGTTCGCGGTCGACCAATGCAATTGCCCGATTCCGATTTGCTTTAGTTGCATTCGATCCAACGATGCCCTACAAATCAAACATATCAAATAATCAGAGTTAGCTAGCTAGGCTTCTTCTTATTGTTTAGCTATCATGGTTTTGCACTTATGCCAAACAACAACTAATATTGGAAAATGGTCACCAATAACTTAATTATAATTTGGAAAAAACTTCATTTGTACAATTATTCTTCTTTGATAATACAAATAATTCGTATTTTCTAATTCGCCACTCTCTTGCAATGGATATATACTTTGTTGTTCTTGTAGTGCTGCAAATATACTAGAATGAGATCGTTATACCTTGCAAGACAAAGTTAATCTTATAAACATAAAAAATATATTTTTAGACCAAATTTCAACCATTCATTCAAAAAAAATTTGTCAATATTTTCATCAACCGGCTAACATGCATTTAGACACCTAATAATGGTTATATACAAACATATTACCTCCCATTAAAGCAAATGAGTAGGAAGAAATTAGATCAATGTTTAAACATAGACAATAACAACGAGGACTCGATCCTAAATTAGTTGGGCTTGGGGACAAGGATCAAACTCTTTTATTGCGCCCCAACTAGAAAACTTGACTCAATAGAAACTTTAGAAAGACGAGGTGCAATAACATGGGATGCATTAATTATGAGGGATTTGAATGGTTTGAAAAGCTCACCATCAATTGCTTTCCAAATCATGATGTTTAAACATTAAAAAAAAAAAAAAAAACAAAGAAAAATCAAGCCAAGTTAATTTAAATATGTATATAGAAGCATACTCGCAAGCCTTCACAAATTGCCTCGGCGTAAGGCGCCACGGGTACGCCGCAAACTTGGTAGCAATAACAATGTCATCTCCCGCTCGACTTCCTCCTGTCAATATAAACCGCACGTTATTTTTTATTATTTTACTATAGAAACTACCACTCGATGATGACCCGATATAACACGAGATGTGTACGTGAGAATGCTAAGGTGTATCGCACGGGCACCGTTGTGGTACTCAAATTTTTTTCCTTTCATTATTATTTTTTTTAATATGTGGTATCTATAAGAATACGATGTCGTAGTGCAATCGGCTACTTTACTTTTGGCTCGGACAATGTGAGAACGGAATGCGACTAACCCACATAATTAATCTCTAACTCGAACTTAATTACTGTGGGGCCAACCCTTCCGAGTTTAAACCTCACATTAGAAAAACAAGAAGAAGAATTAAGGGCTACTAATAACGGACCGGGGATGGCACGGATGAAGTTGCCGAGGAGGCGCTCGCTCTGGCCGTTGAGCCTGCCAGTGCCGTACGAGTCGGCCGTATCGAAGAGATTGATCCCGTGGTCCACAGCCAAATCGAACGTGGCTTTGAGATCACCGTCCATCGATTCTCGATATCCCCACAGCAGCTGATTGCCCCAGGCCCACGTGCCGAAGCCCATTGGGGAGACCCTCATGGGGCCCACCTTGAGCTTCTCCCAGGGCCAGAACAGCGGGGGCTTGAAGAGGGTGAGGGGAGACGAAGACGGGGTGGTGGGGTTAGCCGAGGCGCGGATGCTAACATGCGCCGGGGGCGCTGAGTAGAGGGCCATTTAGAGTTACTGCTGATGAGCGAGAGAGTGAGTGACCAAAGGAAGGGATAAGGAGGATTTGATTGATATTATAAACTGTGAAACTTTGGTTATTTTTTTATACTATGAATAGGGGTCATAGTCAAGACAGTTTGGCCGAGTGGTCTAAGGCGCCAGATTTAGGCTCTGGTCCGAAAGGGCGTGGGTTCAAATCCCACAGCTGTCATTCAATGGTTTTTTTTTTTTTTTTTTTTTTTTTTAAGTCAATTATTTTTTGCAACGGTTGTTCAGATCCCATTTTACCTCATTACTTCGTAGGACCTCATTTTTGAATTTTTCTTTTTACTATTTTTACCTAACGCTTTTTTTGTAAATTATTCCAAAACTACAAATCACCCTTAACGAATATTGTAACGGCCCCAGATCCCGAGGTCGCCACGTGGGGAGGCGCTGCCCCAGCGGTCCTGTCGGATCCTTGGACCCACTGGGTCCCACGCGCCACTGACGCCCTTTGCTACAACACGACTGCTCGATATGCGTGTTAACTCCCTTCGTTAATCAATTTAATTCGACATGACTTTAGTTGGGAAGCAAAGTGAGCGGGTAGTATTAGGACTTATATGCGTATATGTTGATTGTAATATTTATGTACACGTAGTACGACGCTGACATGCGGCACGTTCGCGGTTTACTCATTCGACATGGACGGACGACCAATTCTTTATGCGGATAATGGGGCTAGAAGAGCAGTGCAGTATGGTGGACCACCCATACAGCTGCACACGGAGAGCCGAGTACTTGGGCAGAGTTCAAGGAGGTATACCCCGATCGAGATTCAGCTAAGATTGAGAGATGAGTTCTTGACGCTGAGCGGGGTGGCCGGACGGTGTCGCTATACATGGAGAAATTCACATACCGACTTACTTTTGCGATGGACGTAGCTGAGACCGAGCGACTTCAGGTCCATTACTTTATTCGAGGATTTCGACCAGAGATTTAGGGAGCGCATATTGTACGCTAAGTTCAGTAAATGCGAGTTTTGGCGTTCGGAGGTGAAGCCCTTAGGACACATGATCGCGACAGAGGTACTTGGTGGACGGAGTAATGACACGTGGCACGAGTCGAATTTTCGGGTCGTTACAGTTATTTACATCATCTCCTAGTCTCATCTCGACACCCCTCGATCATTTTCATTTCTCGAGTTTAGCCATTGTAGAGCACTTGTACTGGGTCACCAAGTGTCGTAGAAGTGTTTTTTTCATTGAACAAGATAGGATGTGGTCGCGTCGTGTTCTAGAAGTGAAGAAGTATCGCATGAGGGGTTCGGCCGCATATGACCGAGACCTATTTAGAGGTATCGGCCGACTCCGACTGAGAATGCGAAGAGAACTCGATTTTAATGAGTGACGGAGAGATCCAGCTGAGGCATTTTCAGAGTTGTCGGCCATGTGCGGCCGACACCCGCAAGTAACTATAGCGGCCCCAAATCCCGAGGCCCGCCACGGGTGCCAACGCAGGCCTACAACCCTGCCACGTCAGGCATAGCTGTGTTTCATGTGCCATTAACCTACACAACTTCATTCAAAACTCAATACTTGATCAACTTACATTATGAAAAGTTACAAGTTAGCCTATTAGACTCAATTCACCTGTTGAGATAATTTTTAACAATCAAATCATAGCGGAAGACTTATTAGACTTGATCAAGCAGTAAACAAATAAATTCAAGTCTTATGAGCATCAATCTAATGTGGAAAACTCATAATATAAACATCATAATCAGAAAGGTGACCAAAATCCTCAAAATAAACCAATATACAAGTCATATGGGTAGCTCACAATGTATCACGTATCCCAAAAGTAAATATAAATATATACAAACGTACGAGAGAGATTGTAGTCAGTCACATGTAGTCCTCGAGCTTTCCCTTGCCTCGTCTCGTACCGGGGTCTGCACTCAAGCCATCACAACAAAACATATGACGAGTCCAGGGTGAGTAATCCCAAAGAAATTCAATAAGCATTTATAGAAATAAAATACATGAATTTGAATAAAGCTATTAAATAAACATGCGGAAAATTAAAACAGAGATAAACTGTGCCCATTGTATGAATACATAATAGACAAGCTCAAAATGTGTGTCTACAACCTAAGTTAGACTAGCACCATACTCCGGACTCTCCCGCGAGCACTGCTATCGAGTCACACTCCAGCATGGCCAGCCTTCGAGTCCTCTCGATGGCCGGTGTGGTCCCACGACGCACCGACACGTGCAATGAAAAGATCATCGGGTCGAACTATTCACTGAGACCCCGAGTGACACGTGTTATGGTTTAATGGACAAACACACAGAATGGCCGGGTGGGAGCGCACTCAACCAAACCGTGCATATAAATCATTTCGGAAAAGAATAATGAAATAACAGAATGGAAGGCAAATAAGGAAATAAATAAACAAATACTCGAGAGAATTTCAATTGGGTTACTACACACCTTAAACCGCATTCCACTTATACAAAAGCGATCATGCCCCAACACGCGTCGATCAAATCCAAGTACCTAATATTCGTTAATTTATTAATTTCTCAAAATTCACATTAGAGCATCAAATCCACATATTAATTCATATTATACTCGGTATCGATTCCTGGAATAGGCCCCCAATTGGCCGAATCGAAACCCAAAATTTAAAAAAAAAAATTATTCCAGACGAAACGACATTGCAGGTGGCACCATGAGAGTCATGGCGCCGCTCGCGGCACCCTTCCTACAAGGTGCTCCCCGGGGTTTTTTCAGAACCTCGGCTCCAACTTCGCGACTCGAACTCGATCCAATCCCTTATGGTTCACTAAAACTACCATAGGTTACGTTCAAACCACGTTAAAACTCGTCCAAAATTCAAATCAAAACCCCGACAAAACTCGACGAAACCCAAAACCAGAAAAAACTCCACAACTTCAACACCACCACCCACAACATCTAATACTATGATAATTGCTCTCATCCAACTCAAAAATCATAACAAAAACCCCCAAACTAGCGAGCTAACTCGCATATCCAAAATCCACGTCAAAACCCGAAAATCCATACTCGAAATGTAACGAAAGACAATGAGAACATGAATCTCACCTTGGATTGTCAATTGCTCGTCGTATGAACTTCCAATTCTTCACTTGAAATTCACCAAAATCCCCTAATTTTTTGTCCAAAATGAGAGAGGAGAGAGAAAATATGGTGAAATGAAATATATTTTTTTGACTTTTATAGTCTTTTTGTCATCTAATGAGTGTGTAGATCCCAATGACCACTTGGATGGTTGGAATAAGGTCAAAAAGTCCATTTAAGGTAACTTAGATTGGTGACTTTGTTACTTGATCTTATTCTCCTTCAATCTCATACACTAAACC
Source organism: Stephania cephalantha (assembly GCA_039657325.1). NCBI lineage: Eukaryota > Viridiplantae > Streptophyta > Magnoliopsida > Ranunculales > Menispermaceae > Stephania > Stephania cephalantha. The sequence continues at coordinate 2,246,274 of CM077577.1, read as the reverse complement.
CCCGGACGTTCGGTACTCGGCTCTGCGCCGCGACGCGTATCGTTTGCGTACACTCACGCCATTAAACGTCTAAACGGCGTTTAACATTAATTATTTTATGCATTTTATTCATTTATCATGTGTTCATTATTTTCCAACCTAGTGTATTGTCATTCGCCTACCCGGTACCCGCGTTTACACGCTAAACGAGGCGAATACCCATCACATTATCTTACACGAAAAATAACAATATAAATACACACATTGTGATGCAATTCAACATAATTAAGCATAAACATCGCAAATTAGGCAAACAACACATAAAACTAACTATTTACCTATCTCAGGCGTGCACGGTCCTAGCGGTGGGGTCCACGAGATGCTGAGCTGACACCCATATTTGAAAATACGTCATATTAACTGTGTAATTAAAATCGGGCCATTACGGTAACGATCACAAACAAAAAAAATTCAAAACTCTTAAAAAATACATGATAATGACAAAAAAATAGTGGGTTTCGATCGGAATCACTTGATATTTTCGATTCTATCGAGACTTTGTACCAAAATGCAAGAGTTAACCCCCAAAATCGAAGCCCTAAACTCAACAACATAACCACAAAAAATACCGACTCAAAAAAATAAATAAGAAAAACTCCAAAAAACATCGAAATCGATACTAAAAAGATGATAAATGCATCCGTGGTGTCAAATCGATGTAGTTGTGCTCGGATTTCGTCAGATTTGGGTTAGCTGTGAGAATGCTTTTTGAGAGAAAGGTGATTGGGGTATGTGTATGGGGTGAGTGAGGTATATGTGAGTAAAAACTATTTTATATAGAGGGGTAGTTGGGTCATTTTACTAACATTATAAAAAATAGTATGCAATAGCGACGAGTCAACAATTGGGGCAGTCGCTGAACCGTTTGACCAAAATAGTGACGGGGTTAGCGATGCACCCCGTCACTATTTTTGGGTGGGAAAACTCCCGTCCAAGCCCAGTTCTACTCGGCCACGTGGCGAGAGTGTCGTCACGTGGCCGAGTTTAAGAGGGCCACCGTCGCTATTCGTCGTTTTCCAGAACTAAAATCGATTTCTCTCCTTATCTGGTTCATCTCCCTCTCTCCCTATCTCCACCTCCCCTCTCTCCCACGACCCCTCTCTCTCGCCCTCTCTCCACCGCCCCTCTCCCCCTCTCTCCTCCGCCCTCTCTCTCGCCTCTCTCCCTCTATCCATCGCCCCTATCTCCGCCCTCTCTCCCTCTCTCCACCGCTCCTCAAATCTTTAGTCGTTCTCTCCTCTCATCACTCGGTCCTCACCTTGCCATGACTGATCTGGCCACCGACGGAGTCCCGAAAGGAGACCTTCGCGCAGCGAGATGAGTTGCTTTTGCTTTTAATGTTGTTGTTGAATGGTGGGGCTCTCGTTGACGGGAGGGAGTGCGTTATGATAATGACGATGGCGAATCTTCTTCTCTCCACCGCCTCTCCCCGCCGCCTCTCTCTCCAGCCCGCTCTCCCCGATCTTCTCGCCGGTGACGTCCCATCTCTCCCTCACAATTGTATCACTCACAGCCGAGATCCACCACCGCCGGTCAAGGCCTTCCTCTATATGTTAGATTTTTATGTTTTTTTTTTTTTGTAATTTTTAGATTAGTTGTTTTGAATTTTTTTAAAGTTTTGATCTTTCTTTGATTTTTTTTGTTGTAATCATTGTTGTTGCTTGGTTGAATAAAATTGTTTTATTTTTTAGGATTTGGTTTTGTTTTGTTTAATTTGTTTATATTTTTGTGAAAAATCAGTGTTTTTATTTTAAAAATAATATCGTTTTCATTTTAAAAGTAAAACTGTTTTTATTTTAAAAATAAAACTATTTTCTACAATATTTTTTTTGTAAATCGGTAAGAAAATAGCGGGATATAGCGACGAGGTCCCGTCGCTAAGTCGTCGCTATTTCGAAAAAGCGACGGGTCGTACAAGATTTGCGACGGGTTTTCCCGTCGCTAATCTTGCATTTTTTGTAGTGTAAGGGCTGAAAAAAATTCAAAAATGTTGTAAAGGGAGTAACGTGTGGTCCGGATAACCGTTGCCTTATTTTTTTAGTTAATAAAAATTTCATTAGTCTTGATGGCTCAATACATTCAATTGAATATACATGGAATCAATTATCATGATAAAAATACATATTTCATTCAATTGAATAGACATGAAATCAATTATCATGATAAAAATACATATTGATGGCTTAATACATTTAATTGAACAGAACATGAAATCAATTATCCTGATAAAAGTACATATTGATTCTCTAATTGTAATTGTTCAAAAGAATGATTAGTTGACACAATTTATTTTGAAGGATTGCTACTGTAATAATAAAACAGTATGACGATCAGTAGCTTTTCTCTTCGTGTGGAACAATCAAATCTACACCATTGTATGATAAAATGTATATCTCATAGAATGATAGATTATTATCTTCTTTTTTTTTGGTTCAACTTCAAATTTCTTTTGTAAGTTATGTTTTTTTAAGATAATTCAAGAAGGGGCAATTGACATAAAAATCCAACCAAAAATATAAAATCATAAATAAAATTTCCATCCAGTAAAGACAAATTGATTGGGTTGCCCTTTTTATTTGTTTTTATATTTATATTATTGACAAAGAAAAATGATAAGGAAACTCGGTTTAGACACTCGCTTATTAGTGTTCCATTGATTTGCGCATTAATGTTCCTAAGCACATAAAATTAATATGTATTTAAAGGAATGGAAACTAGCAATTAGGTGTATATTCTGAATGTCCAAAGTGAGTCACTATAGCACTAACCATTCACAAAAACAATAAGAATATTTCATCACAATATAAACAATTAATGAGTAGAATTTTTGCGAGGTCAAAACAAAGAAAACAACTAAAATAACCCACTTTAAGTATCGACTTTGGGCACCGACTCAATTAGTGTCGTGCAATATACGTCGAAATATGTATATGCGTATATCGAGGTAAAATGCATGACGTTCAATTGAATCGGTGTCCAAAAGTGAGTTATCTGAGCTTTTTCTCCAAAACAAATAGCATGTAGAAATTGTGCATCACTTTCCTCATCTTTTCCTAGTCTTTTCCCTAATATAACACTCAAAGCACCAAACCTTCCACGTCAAACCCAAACCCGCCACGTCAACACAAAAACCACCAGGCCCACTCAAAAAACCTCCTAAACCAGCACTCGTGACCACACAAAACACACCACACAATGAACAAAACACAATAAAAGTGAAAAAAAAAAGTAGCAAATTCCATTCCCCCAATTCCACTCTTCGCTTTCCCCAAAGTCGCTCTTCGGTCTCTCCAAAGCCCTAATTTTTTCCTTCTCAGATTCTTCAAATCAACAACGCCAGTTCTCTCAATCCGCGATCGAACCACCTCTAATACTCAGATCATAGTAAGTCGCTCCCCCCCTTTTCGCAATTTTCGATTTGATCAACTAATCTGTCTGTTCCATGTTGCCCTAATTTGATTAGATTTCAAAGATTTGACCTGAAATTTGTATTTCAATCAATCTGGAATCGTGTTTGAGCAATACCCTTTTTGATTTGTTTGATTTGGTTGCAGTTTTGATTGGTAAAAGGTCTTATTAGTGCGTAATTTGTTTGATTAGTTAGTGAAAATGGTGCTTAGCAACGATAGCTCTTCTGAATCCCATGAAGAGGAACAAAAACCAAAACCCATTGTTGTTGAAGGGCACCCGATTCCTGAATCTGAGAGGTCGATTGATATTGAGGAGTTGCAGAGGAAGATTCAGGAATCGCTTTCGGTGTCGAAAAAGCACAAGTTTTGGGAGACACAGCCTGTAGGGCAGTATAAGGATGTCGGCAACACTAGTCTGCCGGAAGGGCCGATTGAGCTGCCGACCCCTTTGGATGAAGTCAAGCAGGAACCTTATAATCTGCCTGCTTTGTATGAATGGGTCACCTGTGATATCGATTCCGAAGAGACTTGTAATGAGGTTTATAGTCTATTAATGAATAATTATGTCGAGGACGATGAGAACATGTTTAGGTTTAATTACTCGAAGGAGTTTCTTCGGTGGGCGCTGCGCCCCCCGGGTTATTTTAAGAGCTGGCATATTGGTGTTAGGGTTAAAGCGTCGAAAAAGCTCGTTGCTTTCATTACGGGTGTGCCAGCGAAGATTCGGGTAAGGGATGAGGTGGTTAGCATGGCTGAGATTAATTTCTTGTGTGTTCATAAGAAGCTTCGATCGAAGAGGCTTGCTCCGGTGCTGATTAAGGAGGTTACTAGGAGGGTTCACTTGGAGAATATTTGGCAGGCGGCTTATACTGCTGGTGTGGTTCTTCCAACGCCTATTACGACGTGCCAGTATTGGCATAGGTCATTGAACCCGAAGAAACTCATTGATGTCGGGTTTTCCAGGCTAGGTGCGAGGATGACGATGAGTCGGACTATTAAGTTATATAAGCTTCCTGATTCTACGATCACTCCAGGGTTCAGGAAAATGGAGCTCCGCGATGTTCCTGCGGTGACCAGACTACTTAGGACCTACTTGGCACAGTTTGCTGTTGCACCTGATTTTGATGAGAATGATGTTGAACATTGGCTTCTTCCAGAGGAGAATGTGGTGGATAGCTTCTTGGTCGAGAGCCCCAAGACCCACGAAGTCACTGACTTCTGTAGCTTCTACACACTCCCTTCGTCGATCCTTGGAAACCAGAATTATACAATGTTGAAGGCTGCATACTCTTATTACAATGTATCTACACAAACTCCGTTGCTGCAGTTGATGAATGATGCACTTATTGTGGCAAAGCAGAACGATTACGATGTCTTCAATGCATTAGATGTAATGCATAATGAATCTTTTCTCAAGGGTCTGAAATTCGGGCCTGGTGATGGACAACTTCACTATTATCTGTACAACTATCGGATAAAGAATGCGCTGAAGCCATCCGAACTTGGGCTCGTGCTATTATAGTCTCGTTTCCTCAATATTCGTGGTGTGGACTTTTGAGAATATCCGTGGCAGCGTTTGTTGAATCAGGTAAAGCCTGCCTTCAGTTTCTATTTCCTTCCCTTTTTTGTTATCACTGGCTCAGGAGATCATTTTACCAAAGCATATGAGGCACTGCACCTTATGTGGCTTTTCTGTGTAGCTTGAGATATTTAGATAATTTTGGTTTCTTTGCTTTTAAGTAGCAGTTGGACTGAAAATAATTTATAAATATCATTCTGCCTCATACTCTCTATTGTCAATTTCAATCTCCTATGCTATGAGTTTGGACTTTGGTTTGGTTGAATGCTTAAGACATTTTGTTCCATTGATGAATTCTCTTATCATCGATGTACTTTATTTTATGTTATTGGTCTTTTTTCCCTTAGTGATGGTAATATTGAGAATGATGTCACACATAAAATTCAAGCTGGATGGAAGAAATGATGAAGTGTAATAAGGATTATTTGTGATCGAAATGTTTTTACTAAGTTAAAAAGAAAATTTTATAGGACCGCAATTAGGCCAGCTATGCTCTATGGACGATGGTTTGGCTATGCTCTATGGAAGTGAATGTTAGGCGGTAAAGCAACGACATTTGCATAAAATGAATGTAGTAGAAATGATGATGCTTAGGTGATGTGTAGTAAAACTTGTAAAGATAAAATAAGAAATATATAAATTCAACGACAAGTAGGAGTAGCACCAATTGACAGAAAGATTAGGGAAGAGCTGTTGTGGTGGTTTGGTCACCTGTAAAGATGGCCTACAATTGTCTTTACTAGAAAACTTGACTCAATAGAAACTGAAAAAATTCGACGAGGTAGGGGTAGATTAAAGTTAACATGAGACATATTAATTATGAGAGATTCGAATGGTTTGGAAAGCTCGCCATCAATTGCACTTAATCGAGCACAATAGAAGAGTTTGATCTATGTAGTCTACCCTAATTAATTTGAGACTGACGTTATATTGTTGTTGTTGTTGTATTGGTCTTTTCTCCCTTCTATGACCATGTTAGCTAATTTTTCGCCTTCGCCCGTTTTATCACATGTAACCGAGATGTTAGAAAACATGTTTCATTGGTGTTCCTAGCGATGCTCATGCGTCGCGGCCAAGGGAGATGTATAGTCTCATACGTTTGGCTGTCTTTTGAGGCACACACTGGTAACCGAGGGGATTGTTGTGGTAGGTTCTTTTCTTTTTTTGGTATTGGGCCAACTTCAGGAGACAATGTGTTGGAAATGTTTCCTAATCAAGTTGGACATGAAGAAGGTGCTTCAAAAGCTTGTGTAGAAACTTGGCCAAACCGTTATTCATTATGGAGAAACAGTGGGGTTGGGTGTGTCAGAATCAGTGCTCTTTGCTTGCTCATGGTTTAGACTTTAAAGTGTCTTAGCATGTACTCCCTCCAATTATAAAAAAAAAAAAGTCATTTCTAGTAAAAACTTTTTGTTTAAAATTGCAAGTCGTTTTTGGAATTCAAAAGTGTATTTATTGTTTTTATACCCATTTTACCCTTATACAATTCAAATTTTTATGATTCTTCAATTCTTCAATTCATTTAATGTCAAAGGACGTGTATGTAAATTATGCTCGTGATTAAGGCTGCTTTAATTTTTGTGTCTTTACTTTAAACGACATATATTTTTGTACGGAGGAAGTAGAAAATCACATTGGGGGATGTCGCTCTCTTAATGGTGTTCTCTTAAGGGCAATTGCATGTGTTCTTAAACGTATTATTACGGTGGGAAAGTTGAAGTACCATTTTCTAAAAAAATATGATGATCAAGTGTGTTATACAACAATCAAGTACCCAAGGAGGGTTTGATTGATGACATGAGTTGCGTTAGCCTTAATTAGACATCTTGCTCGAACTTTGAGTATGGAGTCTCTTTAAAACTTTGAGGGAGAGCTTTGTCACCACTTGGTGGTCCTTCCTAACTCGAGCTCGGAATGGTCGGGACCATAGAGCTTCGGATACCGTGTTTTTGAGAAAGTTTGAGAAAGAAAATGACCTAACTTTTTTTTTTTGACAATTACCCTATCTAGTTTTCGACTATACATGTTTATTGGGTCGGGCACTCGCTCAGCTCTCCCGGGCCCGCCCAACATGAACCGAGCTTGGGGGCTTAAAATTGTCATAAAAGCCCTGCCGAAGCTTGCTAAAGCCCATCCATTTTATGGGCGGGCGAGCTTGGGTTTGTGTTTTAGGCTCAGGCCCAGTCGCATAGGTAGGTGTTAACAACTTTTTACGTACTCCCTCCTTCCAAAATTATAAGTTGTTTTGGCATTAGCACACTAATTAGAGCATCTCCAATGGTTAATGTGGATTGTAGGTGTGGATTGATGTCACGTCAGCAAAGTGGAGAGGATATTCATCCTAAATAGACATTGAAGTTCAAAAATGTTCTTCAATGGTCATTGCGGATTGCAATTTTTATTTTAATTTTTTTTTTTTTTGTATATATTTTAGAGAGAATTGTTGAAGTGGCTATAGATTGCACCGTCTAGAAGTAGACATTGAGAATAGACATTGTTTATTTTTTTCACGTCACGTCAGCTACACATTTGCGTTGGAGATGACTTTTTGTTTCATTGTCAATTCAGTCATAGGTGGTGTACATCTACACCCAATTCACATTTCCATTGGAAATGCTCTAAAGGTAGCTTTAATTATTGGTTGAATTTATATATCTACCATGCACCCTTTGACCCATAATGAGTTGAAGAGAAATTTTTTTTTTTTTTAAACCTATCTTTTGGTCCCTCAACTTTCAACGTTTTATACTTTTGTTCCCTCAACTTTTAAAATTACACATTTGATCTCTCAACTTTTCTAGTGGTGCACATTTAGTCATTCTATTAGTTGGGCTGTTAAAATTGATGATGTGGCAAATTCGACTCGCTACGCGAAGCCATGTGGCCGATTGTTATTTGAACTGTTGGTTAAAGTGAATCAAACCCAAGTCCTAATAGTTGTCTTCAACAATGAAGATGCAATTCATGAGTGAAATGCAGTGGCATTGCAATGAGAGTTTGATGAATTGGGACTATCGATAAGTTTAGGCTCAATTTTTTATGTTTTAGGGTTACTGTGAAGCATTGATTTGTGAAGAGCATAAATTTATGTACCTATGCTTCGTCGAAGGTACCTGTTGTCTTGCTTAAAGCGAGCCGTTCTTCAAATGATATAGGTTTTGTGGTTTCTGTGATTCTCTTTAGAGAGTCATGCACAAAAAATGAAAAATAAAACTTATTGTGGCTACTACCAATTGATTTGCACGAATTCAAATGTGATGAGTTTGAGGAAGAGGCGCTCGATACGATAGATATGAAGATCGATTTTGGAAATTTACTTGTCACAAGATTCACAACCGGTCTATCTCCAATGTGACAATAATTTCTCTTTAATTGTGGATTGCTTTTGTAATTTAAATAAATAATTGATTTACTTTATGGTTATTGTGGTTTATAGGGCATAAATTAAGCTCACTATCAACTCATCAGGCTTTTAAATTAACTTGATAATATTCTACAGTTGGCGATTATGCCATTACTGTACTGTGGTTGCAAATATTTTCCAATTGTGATGTCCAACATTGTTGAAGACAACTATTAAGTCTTGGCTTTGTTTTTTTTTTTTTAAGAACCGGTTTGGATCACTTGAACCACCGGTTCAGATAACAATCGGCCACATGGCGCCACGGGTGAGTCGAGTTTGCCACATCATCAATTTTAACAGCCCAATTACTAACGGAAAGACTAAATGTGCACTGCTTAAAAAAAAAAAATTTGGAGAAGCGAAAAGTTTTGATTGTAATAAATATTTGAGTTGTATTAGGGTATAATGGATAAAAAGAGATTCCAAAACGACTTATAATAATAATGGATAGATGGAGTATATACTTTAAAGAAATAAGTTCGAACCCAAGTATTTGTTTGGTACACTTACAATTTCCACCGCCAAGCTACATGATGACTTGTTTTCTTCTTTTGACTGATGTATTAAACAAATACAGTAAGTTCTTGCAACATTTGAGAAGGTGGAGGAAACCAATTGATGGAGAGAACAGAGATACAATGAGAGGTGGCAAACAATTGTAAACCATATATACCTTAAATTAATTCACTACAGCAGACCCTAATTAATTTAGCTCCTGTGTTTGATTGACTTTTTTCTCTCTTTAACGCATTCCATCACTCTTTGCATATACATACTTAGTTTAAAATACATGCTACGCACATTCGAGCTTGCGAGCGCATTAATCTAACAAACTTATTTATATGTGTGACGGTCCCGAATCTCAATGCAAATCGGGCACCACCACTTTGCTCAGACACGTCATGAAAACCGTCACGTCACTGCACGCATCTCGATAACGGCACGAATCCCCATATCTTAACTTACACATTTTTAATGCTTAGTCAATTATTCAACTTTTTTAGAGAAAATGTTAGTCTCGTTAGCACTGACTTAACAATCATCATTGAGTTGAGTAGTTCAATAAAATTAGTCAATTATAAGCGCGGAAGCCTTAAAAGAATTGACAATAAAAGCAAATATAGTGTGTTTCCATAAATCAAAAGTATATCCTAAGGGGTGGAAACCCGTCAAAATATACATAGATATCATGCATCAAATATGATAGATACAAAAGTGATGCATATATTAGGTGTATCCCTCAAGTCTCCCAAAATCTACAAAAATAAATATAATATATACCAAACACCTACGAGAGAAAGTGGTCGAAGACAGTCCTAAAGGTAGTCGCCTAGCATCTCCTGGTCGCGACTCATCGTAGGATCTGCAACTTGTTACCAAACAGTAACAAATTCCAGTGAGTAAAACCCAAAGGAGTTCATGATGTATTCATAAAAAATCAACAATAATAACTTAAGTCCATACGAGAAATAAATAAGAAATGAAAACATCAACTGTATGGAAATAAGTTAAGACTGGAAACGAAGATAGGTAACGAATGCCAGAATAACAAAAAAGGAATGGCCACTAAGTCCGTCTCTTTCGCAAGGCCAAGGGTCAACACATTGTCTAGTTGGTGGCCGCTAATCGGTCCTACTTGCGGACCCCACACTACTCACTAGGTAGATCCTTGGACGTTTCTGACTCGTCATGAGAGCTTTCACACCTCACTTGGTAGTCCTCGGGTCATTTTCAACTCGTAATGAGTATGGCAGTTCCGCTCGGTGGGGTGGGCTTTCGTCGTTTCTGACTCACCACCGAGAAGAACTCGACGAGCTTAGCCGACGACATTCATTTACGGAATAGAGTATGCAGTACTGGAATTGAAATAAAAATAAATCATGAATTCATGCATGGTTTCCTAGTGGTTTTACTTACAACACCACTATACTGATTGTCGGTCAAACGCCTCATCAAAGTCCTCGAAATGTGTCCTCATCGTCGCTCACGTCAAGTTTCGTCATTCAAAGTCCCTCGATTAGTTCCTTTGACCCTATTTTTAATCTCAAATTATTTCATGAAATTTTGCGCGTAATTCGGTGCGTGAAAACCCCGATAAAAAAAAAACAACTACTCAAAATACTAATAATTTTCTTAAATTTGATATTTATTCTCACGTTTTCGAATCAACTACTTAAATTATTGATTTCATATATATGTATACATACACATTATACATATACAAAATATATAATGTAACCTATGTATGTATACATATATATTATACTTTTATATTACATAATATATATTAGTAAATATTTGACTTAAATGCGGGTGCGCATCATGATCCGACACGGATATGCGTCGGGACTCAACACCGACGCGTGTCGCAAATCAATTGAGTGCACGTCGCCGCTAACCATACACATGGCTGTGCACGCCTCAAATCACATGGCAATCGCACGCCTCAAATCAGGGTTGCTGCTTAGTTGGCGCTTATATATATATTGAATTCAAACCCAAAAACTATATCAAACTAAAATCAACCACCTATTAATATAATAACTTAAAAATTGTTCCAAAACCTTAAAATGTTTAAGAAAAACCCATTAAATCAAGATATTGTAAATGAGTTCCCATTTAACTACATAACTTTAGCTTATTTATTAATTTCATTAGTCTAAGTTAGTTAATCTCACTTACGTAGCTCATGATAAGTTTATTTTCTCAACTTATTTAATACCACTAACCTACATAATATTTCTGTCACACCCAATAATTAATACACGTTTAATTCGTTAATTAGGACACAATGACCGTGACGTGAGACCCGCAGATGCGATACGTGTCACTACAGAGGCACGGTGGCCGAGGTAAATGTTATATTTGTTGTGTTGTTTGCCTAGTGTATTGTATATGTGTAGACTATTATGTCATTTACGGGTATAGATACTGAGAGACGAGACGAGGGACGCGCCTCGTGTTGCGTGTCGACGTAGGCCCGAGGTAGCGGCTCGTGGGGTAAGTGTAACTAGTTGAATTTCATTTTATAAAAAAAAAAATTGGAAAATGATATAAGTTAGTGGCTATAATGTGGCTACATCTAAATATTTATTAGTGGGCCTATAGTGTGTACATAAAACCATAAGATAGATAAAAATATGAAAAAAATTCAGGAAAATTCCAGAAAATAGGAAAAATATATATTTGTGACCCAAATCAATAAAACTTCAATATTCCTATAAAAAGTGAAGAATTCGGGAGTCGGTCGAGGCGTTATATCGGGGTTTTACCTCGAAAAACGTGAAATCGGTAAATTAGTCTTGAACTTAATTTTGGACCGATGTCGACCAATTTAGGGATGTTAAATCATTAACTTAGAATTTAAATTGATACATTTTCAACTGTTAGGATCCTAGAGGAGCTATTACGGGGTTTGGGTGCGTACATCGACGCGACGGAAGCCGGATAGCTTAGGAATTGCTGTGTGTACGTAAGTAAACTGGTTTGAGACATTTATTTACATTTCATTCCATTTATTTATTTATTCTCAGTTATTCAAACTGAATTGCTTTTGAAATCCATATGCTATGACTTGTTCGATTGCTCATTTTATGATATTCATAGCATACTCTGTTTTTGTATATCATTGATTCTAATTCCTATACTTTGTCGTGTTGATTGTTGTGTATGGAAGTCAGTGATATAGCATGCTATTAGGATAGTTTGTTTATTTGACTCAAATCCTTTGTGCATTAGTATGCTATTACATATCTTGGACTCCAATGCTGTGTCATTTTTGAATATGAAAGTGGTTCTTGTGGTTAGGGTCATTCGATGATAGAAATTCGGCTTTCATACGGGGTCACTAGACTTGTCGGGATGTTATGGAATTTCTCCACTACCTTGCATGACACACGGGGTAACGTGCCTCGAACGGGGTAACCGGACCTCGGGGTTTGTTGGCGCAAGAATAACTTGGGTGAACATGACGAGTTTCAAAACTCGGGTATGTTAGCAAGTATACATTAGGTGACGACTAATTCACTTGGAATAGAAAAGGCGTAATTGCAAGTACGACCTTTTGACATTATGATATAGAGCTCGAACTTGTATTGAAATGCTATAGAAGAGCGAGCTCAAATTGTAGTGGACGGTGATGTGATGAAGATCGCGTGACAGGACCACTAATCCATTACTACTTAGCCTTGAGTCGTTTCATATTTGATTAACTCAAGTATCTCTTTGCACGATGTTTATTATTTAAATTATGCAATTTGATACTTGTTGCCGATTTGGGAATGTTGATCGATGTCTCTCAAGATTACTTAAATAAATTCATGTACTCACCGTCTAGTTTGTAACGGTGGGTGCGGATCGGCAGAAAGTAGCAGAGACAGGCAAAGAGAAGATTGGTGACTACCTGCGAGCCGATAGAGGGCCTGCTACGACATACTTTTGTACGTTTTGTATTCTTTTGTATTACGTTTTTATGTACATGATATGATTACGGTTGGGTCGAGTGATAGGAACTTTTGATTTGTCACATGTTATATATATCACCATTTTTGTTTATATATGCATGTGCTATTTATTTCTGGTTTTTCCACAATAGGTTAGGCCTTAGGATTTCATTTCTTATTGAATAATTTGAAAAAAAAAAAAAAAAAAAAAAAAATTAAGTAACTCGATTCATAGACAACCATAGGTTAGTCACTAGAACAAGTAAGTTAAGCGTAGGTGGTATCATAAATGGTAAGTGTGTAGGTGTTTAAATAAGGTGATTAATTCCTTGTTAGGTCCTATAGGGGAGATTAGGGCTTAATTAAGGGATTAGGCGTTCAAGGCGGTGCCCTTATTTGTAGTTGGGGCCGTCACATTTACTAACCTCGACTACCCAATTCCCCGCGTTAACGAGCGCCTTGAGTTAACGCTTTCGCCCACTAGAACTCACATAATTTCCTCAACATAAGTCTTGAACAATCGCGCAATACATATATTTAAATATTTACATGTAATGTACATGTATCATGCCATCAACAACAAGTTACTTCAGTTTTCGAGTTTGAGGTGTTGACCGAGCTTAACACGTCAACTTGAATTACGTGTTGCTAATCTCTAATTAGAGTGTAACTCCAGTTTAATTAATTCGGGCCATTACAATATGTCTTGACAAAAAATAACAATTTATTTTTATTGTCCAAAAAATATTTTACTTCACTTATATGTTGATTTAATAGGCTGCTCAATTTTATTCTTAAGATAATTAATTTATATTCTAAATAATCTATTTCAAGATAACATAAAAACAAATAATTAATGAATCTAAACATATCCTAACTTAAAAACGTTAAAAATACAAGTTCACGGGTGAAGGGCAAAAATGATATCAATGCTTTTCTTATAGTATAATATAAAATAAAAATAGATATAGTGGAACGACTACTTTTAGGTTTATAATAAATTTACGTTATCAAAGGGAAAACCAATAAAGAAAGTAATTCACTAATTAATAGATAATTAATTGAAAGGCAAAAGTGATCATTCAAGTGTTATTGGTGCTTATTATATTATATGATATATATATACTAGTTTCTGGAGCATGCTACGCATGCTTGAACCCGTCGCTACGCAATTTCGTCGGAATTTAATTAATCCAATAATTTATTTTTATATTCTAAAAAGCATACTACATTTTTATTTTGACTTTCTTGACAACTAATTATAATAATTTAGATTTAATAGCGAGAAAACCCTTGATTAAGGGGTAGAATAATAAATTTAAGTGAAAGTTGAAATACTTAATTAAGGGTAAAATTTTAAATTCAAAGTTACGGTTGAAAATTGGTTATGCCATTAAAGGTATGATGGTAAGTTTTAGTGACGGATGAACATGTCATCAATGGTAGAATTCTAGCTTGGGCAGGCTTGGACATGCCTTTAAAAATTAGACTCTGCCTAAGCCTAGATCGGGACTGCTCAGGCCCGCCTAATGAACATGTCATCTTTCAAATATTAGTCAACTATTAAGCAATTTATTTAGGAACACATAGACTAGTGTCAACTTAATGTGGATTATCCAAAATATTTCACTGGAAATTTAAGGAAGAATTAATCAATTTACCACTTTATACTTCGTTTTTTCTCCGCTTCTTCTTCGATTGGTAATCGTTTAAAAAGAACCTTAATTGGCAAACCTTACAAAGATGAAGGGGTCCGACTTAAGTAGGAATAGGGGTGGGCAAACCGCGGTTTGGTCATTTTGCAAACCACCACCAAAGCTGCGAACCATCAAAACCGCAACCAATCCGAACGCGCTTTGCGCGGTTTGGGTCGGTTTGGTTTCTTTTTTCTTGTTACATGTTTTTCAAAAAAAAAAAAAAAAAAAAAAAAAAAAAAAAGTGGTGGGGAGGCGGCGGTGAGAGATCACTGGTAGGAGATGGAGATGGCGATGACGGCGGTGGGAAGCGACAGTGACAACGACTAGTGGAAGGCATCAACGGATGGCCTCAAGCTCGGTGGAGGCGAATATGTTTAGGATCTTGAGATGGAGATGAAAAAATGAAACGGATGTTGTTTATATTGGTTAAGGTTAAGTTGTTTATATTGGTTAAGGTTTTAAAATGTGAATTAAATAAATTTACTAAATTATCATCGGTTTGGTTTGGTGAACCGCGGTTTTTCGAGTTGAAAACCACCACCAAACCGCGATTTTGCGGTTTTCAAGTTTTTCAAACCGTTCCCAAACCGCGAGTTTTAAAAATCAAACCAAACCATACGGTTGGAGCGGTTTGGGCGGTTTTAGGGAAACCGATGCCCACCCCTAATTAGGAATGTAAGTAGAGTTCGGAACTAAGGGGGAGCCAGATTTTTTTTTTTTGAAGGCTGGGCTAAATAATGTATATTTTTTGGATATTTAACAATTGAAAAATGATTTTGGTGCATCAACTATGATATGCGGGCCGGACACGCACTTGTCCAGCCGGCCTTGATTCACACACACATCTCGAGGTGCGTCGAAGGGCGGACGACAAGTGCGCACATGTATTGACCCGCGTGTTTGTCTTTGTGGCGCCGCCTCGGCCGCCAAGACCGAAAAACTCCTGTTTTGGGCACCTCGGGCGCCGTAGATAACGAATTGGTGCGACTTTTGGATGTTATTTGGTCCGTTTTTGTCCGTTTTTTGGTACCTCTTTGCACCAAAACTCATCTATTTGTGGATAGACACCAAATCTCTTGATTTTCTATAAATTAAAGTGATCTAGTACGTACAAAACACATTGAGAAACATTGAAACACAAAAGATTTTTGAATCAAAGTGTGTTTTTTAGTCATAACATCATTCTCTCAAAAGTTCTTCAAAGAATGTTCGTGGTTGGAGTTGTGTTACACACACATCATCCAACAACCATTAGAGACTTGATTGTATCCGGAATGCAAGTTTTGATTAATCTCATTGTGTATACGCGGTTTCGACCGATAGAGAAAAATATTGTCTAAAAGAAAGCGATTACGCACCTCAAGTTTTTGTTTGATTTCCTCCACTTTCAACTTGTATTCTCTGTCCGAAGCTTTTGTTCCAACAATAAATAGAGCGAGAGAAAAGAGAGGAGTTTTTACGGCGATGGACGGAGAGAGTGGCGGCGGTAGAGGACGACGTTGGCGATAGCCTCTTTGCCTTTTTTTTTTTTTTTTTTCTTCACCCTACCAGCTCTCGTGCATTTCTTTATTTGCATTTTACTTTTTTTATTTGGAGTTGCTGAGTTAGGTTTATTTATGATTCATTATTTCACCACTAAAAAAATTTGTCTTTTAGTGGGCTGCCCTTAGCGGCCCTAATAATAACACTACCTCTATTGAGAACTTAACAAAAATTCTTCACGATGAGTATGGAGATAAAAAAAAAAAATTTAAATGAGAATAGAGACAAAATGGGTTTCATACCTAAGACGAAAATGGATTTTATCCCTTTACCAATCATTATTACATTACAACTTATTCTAATTTCTTGAACCTGTGTTTTGATTACGTGACAATTTATTTTTTGTTTTTTTTGTTTTTTATTTACGAAGATTACGTGGCAATTTTTTTAAAAATGTTGCAGATTGTTGGTCTAACATATATTGATTTATTTTATACAAGTATTATTTTTTTTAAGAGCAATAATGATTTCATAAATTAGAAGATACATTTTTTACATTAAGCTCAACAATATCTTGTGAAAATTTACACCACACTTTAATATTACCATATAAACAAGTCAATTTTGCCACAACATGAGCTACTTCATTAGTTTCTCTCTTTGCAAAACTAACCTTCTAAGCATTTCTTCCACTTAAGGATTAGAGTAATCATGAAGTATTGGTCCAAATTTAGATGAGTTGAAAGACTTGATCGAATGCCTTGAACCACCATCAAAAGTCTAACTCAAAGACGACTCTTGATAGTTGTAGCTGCTTGATCCAACTCAAAACTTTTCGAAATGCAACTGCCTTTACTTCATGAGAGAGACTGCACCCCATTGTTAAATTTGTGAAGCCTCGAATAAAGAACACCGTCCCCCAAAAAAAATTAAAAAAAAATTAGAAAAAAACATCGATAAACCCGGTCTTGAAATGTTCGTTATTTTGAAGTTCCCAAAACAACCCCCAAGGGTTTATGATTGTCTTGTCTCTGCTCATTCGTTCATTCCCTTTCAATGCATGCTAGAATGACAACAACAAGTCTATTGGCCCACAAGAGTCATTCATATGCGCTTCGAGGTACGGTTGGTTATATTTAGATCTTGATGCATAATATACGGGTGGAGGTCGCATGGAAGACTCGTATGAGCCAACTTATTTTGTGGTGTGACTTTCTTGTTGTCATTCTAATATTTTCCATACAATGTCACACGACAAGACACGTGAGCTCACAAAAGCCTTCCATGAAGCCTTGATCACGTGTTATGCATCGAAATCTGTGTAATCTCATATCCCGAGGCATACATAAATGACTACGTTGTTTTGCCTCCAAAATCCCTAGATTTCAACGAGAGGAACGCGAGGCCCAATTCGATGGATTCATCAAACCAAGCGACTGGCAATGGAGGAATCGCGTCGCAACCAAACAACAACAACAACAGCAACAGCAACAACAGCGATCAAGACGAGTCGTCGAAGCAGCAGAACCTGAACAACGTCATAAACTCGATCGACAAAACCCTAGGTCTCCTCCACCAGCTCCACCTCACCGTCTCCTCCTTCAACGTCGCATCGCAGCTCCCCCTCCTCCAACGACTGTGAGACTCATCAATTCGATTCTCCTCTTTCGTCTCGCCAATTCTATGTATGTGATTTGATTGATTGATTGATTTATAGGGTTTGGTTTTGCTTTGCAGGAATGGCCTTGTTTCGGAGCTCGACACGATGCAGAATTTGGCGGGGAACTGTAACATTCAGGTTCCCATGGAGGTTGTCAAGTGAGTTTTTTTCGCGCCATTTGTTTGTTGTTTTCAAGTGGTTGGATTTGATGTTTTTTTGACTTGTTAAAGATTGGATTTTTTTGGTTTTGGGGGAATTGTAGTCTGATTGATGATGGGAAGAACCCGGATGAGTACAACAAGAATGTGATCAATAGTTGCATAGAGAAGAATCAGATTACAAAGGGGAAAACTGATGCGTTCAAGGTGATTTATTTTCTTTCATGTTGTCAAATTCTGGTTCTTGATGAAAATCTTGTTGTGAACGATTGGGTTTTCTAGTTTTGGATGAATTGCGATGCATTAGATAGTTTAGTACATTGGCTTGATTTGTAATTATTGTGTAGGCCCCTAAGATTCGGATGAATCGACTCAAGAACGGTTAGAGAACCCGGCAATGTATCTCGAAAAGTGGCTAGCCATAGATTTAATTGTTTGATCAAGTTGTTGGTGAAGAATTGTGGCGACACTAGAAAGTATGTGCCATTAGTTAGTGTGGAAAATTGATTGACAAGCTTAATTTCTGATTTGGAACTACTAGAATAATGGTGGAAGATATTTGTAGAGAAATCTTTGTTAGGAAGGTTGGGGAAATAGAAGGTGGGCCAAGAAAAAAGGAGTAAACATGTCGAGCAATCTGTTTACCTTCCTAGAAGTTGATACATGTTTGTTTTTACCAGAACCTTCAATGCTTATGCTTTGCGAGAATTCCTTAAGGGTGAACCTGCATATAGTCCTCCATTTGTAACCGGATCCTTTCTCCTTTCTCTCATTAAGCTGCCATCAAAACCAAAATTAAACATCAAATGGTTATCTTATAGATGCAAATTGGTGTAGAGGATCATGAAACGATAGCTATGTCAATGTTACTATGAAGGTTTTATAAATAGGCTTGTTGGTTTCATTCTAAGCACCAAACAAGATTTTAGATTTCTTATCATTTATCTTGTGTTCATGGGATTAATCTAGCTTTATGTGTAATACCAAGGAACTTTCAATGTGATGCAGGACTCTAGGAGTAATTTCTTGTTCTTTCATCGTAACCGTCTTATTTTTTTATTTTTCTTGTAGCATCCTTTGCTTTGATGCCAAGGGCTTCTAGCATTCATTGCTTGATTTAGTTGATCGTTCCAAGTTCTATTTCTCCCCTTGGTGTGTCGAGCTCCCCCTCGATTGGACTACCTAATCCCTGGTGCGGGTCGAGAGCCCCTCGACTGGAATACCCAAGATCCCCTTGGTGCGGGTCGAGATCCCCTCGACTGGAATACCCAAGATCCCCTTGGTAATAATTCAGAAATACAAAGAGAATGAACACAAGTTCATAACTTGTAATCACACATTTCAAAGTGAAATGTTATGAAAACAATTACAATAAAGGATCAAACACTCAAGACTTAGACACACCTAAATGATGATTGATCTCTGGTGAGTCTTGATGCCTTATATACTTGTTGTTGCAGGTGGTTTGAGATCCTTCAGATAAGGTTCAATAATATATAACAATCCCATCTCAACAAATCAGTTGGTTTCTGATAACCTTTGTGGCAACTGATAAGATATTCATTATGTTGCAACAGCCATCATCGTTGTCTACCGCCACAACATTATTCAACCAATTCAAACAACTTTCAGATAAAGAGTAGTTTAACCTCCCGATCTAGAATCTTCGACAAACATATTCACATATAATAATTATCCAAATGCTCCACAAACCAACCTTTAAGATATGTAAAAAACGAGGGACGCGCTAGGGTTTGAGAGAAAACCCTAACGCCGTTCCTTCTCCATTCATCCATCTCGGTCCTCCTCAGATCTGACACGCTGGGGCTCCGGCAAACGCCATGACATTTGTCGGCGGTCGTGAGGTCGTGAGCGTGTCGGTGGCCCCCTCCCCCACTCTTTCATGCTTCTCCCTCCTTAGTTTCTTCACCTTTGCCTCTCCCTCATCTCTTTTCTCACTTCCTTTCTTCTTTTCCTTGGGTTCCGGCGGCACTATCACCAGATCCAGTGGTATCCAGTGCCGCCGGTAAGCCTTAAGGCCCTTCTTCCATCCTTTTCTCCCCCTTCCTTTTCCTCCTCTTCTTTCCTTCTTTTGTTGGTAGTTCCGGCAACTACCGGGTTCCCGACGTTACCATGTTGATGGCCCTCTTTTTTTGGTGCTTAGAGTCTTGGTTGGGTGGAAGAGAGACGGTGGATAAAGTGGCGGCCTTCAAGTCCAGGGCGGGAAACGACTACGTCCGATTGCGAGCGGCAACTTGAGTGGCGGGTGTCATCGACGGCTTGAGTTCCGGCATGTCCTCTAGTTACTTCTATCGATTAGTTCTAAGGTTTTTTGTTCCCACATGTGGGATGTTGTCCCCGTATTAGGGGTGGTTGTCCCCACTTGTGGGGTGGTTGTGCCCGTTAGGGATTGTTGCCGCACCACCGCGTGTGCGTGGTGTCGGATTTAGTTCCGATGAGCTTCATTGTACAAATTATCTATTATTTTCTCGCTGTAATAGATTGTGCCATTTTGGGAGGAACATCAATGCAATGCAACTATGCAACTGTTGAAAAAAAAAAAAAAAAAAAAAAACCTTTAAGATATGTACAAATAATGACAATATGCACATGTAAAATGTGACTCTAACAATAGTGACCATCATCTCATGAATTGTTGCTAATGAAAGTAGTTCTATCGTGTCAAGCTCCTTGGAATTCTTTAAGTTGTCATAATATATTTCACTATTTTGTGTACTGTAGCTGAGAAATATTTCCCACTGTGAGAAATTCCGCTTAAGATTCAGGGGTCCTCCCTTATGCATAGATATTCATTAGAAAAGTAAACTTCTGTGAACTGCATGGTTCAATTGATAATTTTTATAAGTGGATTAGATAAACTCATTTCACCAATTAATTTGGGACTGAGGCTATGTTTTTTATTAGATAAACTCATTAATCAAGCTAGCTTTTAGGTGAAATTCTTGAAGACGTTCAAAGGACTGAATTCGATAGACTAGATGTTATTCTAAATTTGCAACAAGAAGTACCTTGAGAAGGCTTGGCCAATTGGGGTTGAATTTACTCGTAAAAGTAACTTTATTTGGGAAGAACTTGAACATCAATAGAATTTAATTATGAAGATGTAACAGTATTGAATTTGGTTAACAATGTGCACTCTGTATGTATCTACGATTTGGTTTGATCTGATTTTTTTTTGTTGATCCTATGTGAGATGCTTTTATCCTGCTTCATGCGAATAACTTATATTGAGACTGAGATGCCCCAATAAGGCCGTTATTAGGGGTTCTCAGTCTTCCATATTCTATTCACTCACTGATATTTGGTCCTTTTATTCTATGCAACATAGGGTTTGCGTCGACATCTACTAGAGGAACTTGAACAGGCATTTCCAGATGAAGTAGAATCCTATAGGGAGATACGTGCATCTTCCGCTGCTGTAAGCTGATATGCTTCATTTTTTTAAGAGTTATTTTATGGTGTCTGTGACTTGATATATTCTTCAACTGAGTTTAGAATTTTACAAATTTCATGATTTCATTTTAGAATTGAGGTGAAATTATGGGAGATCCTTAACATCTGGCAACCACCTAGTACGTTATTAAAGTAACATCTCTTGTAAAGGTTATGGGCATTGATCCGTACATCTTTTTTCACCTTGATGTTTCAACCAAATTATATTCTTAATCTAAGTAATTAAAATTAAAATGAAGTTAAAGATTTTTCTGCTGCCGGATGGTTGTTTCAGTGTCAGTTAGTCTTGCTCATTTTTAAAATAGTGTTTCTTATTTGCTGCTATTTCTTGCAGGAGTCAAAGAGGCTCACTCAAGCTCTGAGTGTTCTGCCAAATGGAGACGTAAAAATCGAACATTAAAAAGGTCATATTGTCATGGGTTGTTGTTGTGAATGTTGTGTGTACATATCAGATGTAGCACTGATACTTTGATTTGGCAAAATTCGAATGCCTTATTAGACTTGGAATGCTGTAACTTGGTAATATAATATTTTGAGGGTGATGAATTTGCATTTCTTTCCTACTGTTTTTGGTCTCTCTTTTTCCTTACAAATGCTTTGGATTTGATCAAGATGATTCTCTTGTTGCCTTCTCCTGTACATATCAGTCACCAAATAGCGCACTAATTTCTTCCTTACTTGCCCTATAGTTTTCCATATAACAGATTTACTAGATGTGTTATAGCTGCACTTTCTAGAATAAGCGGTAGCCAAACTTTTGACTTGACAGGCATATCTTGGTTCCTCGACTAATCACTTTAAGCAAAACAAATCTAGTTTTTTTTAATGAACCCTCACTTTGATTGCCATCTGTTGCTGCCTGAAAGGGAAGTTCTCTAAACTTTAATAAAGTTCTATTCAACTGCCTTGGATCAACTTTGACATCTCCTTTATTTTCCCAGTATAAAGAGTTCAATCTTTTATTATGTTACAATAAACTCGATTTCTCGTTAATCTTCATGGTGATAATATTTTTGCTGATGAAGGTTGTGATTAAGTCTGGCGACAATGCTGGCAAAAAGTAGGGAATAGTATCTCTGATCTGCTCCCCTTCCACATGTGACTGTTAATCATTGATAGCGAGGAAGTGGAATGGCGATGAGTTGGATAATGAGAAAAGAAGAATCCCATTGAAGCATTTTGACATTGCTGTGTTGGTACTTGCTAGAATAAGATGTGTATGATCGTAAGAGATGGAATTTAAAGCTTCTACTCAGGTCCCCACTTTAACCTGCTCAGGCCAAAATTTCCCATGCATTTATTTTTTCTGTGGTAATTAGATAATTTGCTTACTGAAAAACTAATCTTGGTAAGGTCTTTGCAACAGTGAATGATACAATGGTATCAAACTCAGGCCAAAATTTCTCGTGCATTTATTTTTTTCCCCTTCTGATTTACAGCTAATAAGTTCATGCATTATTTTTTCTCATTCTAAAATTGTATGCTATGCTCGAGTATTGTATGTGATTCAGTAGCTAAGCTAGTGTTATTTCTTGAGTTTCTTTGTGACAGTTAGACAGGCTGCTCTTCATTTCTCAGGTGGAACTCAACTGCCGATGCATTCATATGTACAGTACGACACAAAAAATCACATACACAGCTCTGTCTTCTATTTCTTCTAACAGTTCTCTTGCTCCTGCTAAGGCTGCTATTGACTTTTTTTTTTTTTTTTTTTTTTTTTTGTCATTATTTGAACTTCACCTCTCTCAAAATGGCCTCACCAACTCAGGAGGAGACCACTGCAGTGCTGTATATTACAAAGAAAAATCTTTCTGGGTGGTGTTGAAATTGGCAAGACCTTATTCTCTAAACCTACCAATTGGTCTCAGATTTCCGGAAGACTGGCTACTGTGCTGATGAAGGGTTCACTTGGTTCTTGTCAATCCTTCGAAGCTGCATTCATAAGGTATCAGACTTCTTTGCTTGTTTGATCTTGGTCTGCTTCTTCTAATTCTAACTCAGACAGGCAAAAAGAGGGAACCTTTGGTGAAATCCTAAGCACTTTGGATCAAAATCTGATGGACATGATCAAGCCCAGAAATCCCACCACTCTGAACTGCTGGAAGATTGACCAAACAATCCACTTGAACTCAAACTGCACCAAGTCTCAGGTGATGTTAACACTCCATCTGTTGGTTCTGCTACAGTCATCAATTCATGCTCTTCTGTTTGCAAGTAGTCAAAATTCTGCATTCTCTCTTCCATGTCTGCGTCGCTCGCCGCTCTTGAATCCAATCCTTCTTGTCCTGGACTACAATTCTGATTCTTGTGATCATCTCCAATATCATCCCCTCTAGTCTTCCTCTGCACATCACTCAGCTTCTTCAACTGCATCAAAAACCACAAGATCAGCTTCATAGTCAGTTCTGATCAAATGGGTATGCAATCATGCATCATCTATCTTCATCAAAATCACTAACGTAAAATAAATAAAAAAAAAAAACCCAAAATTTTCTTTTTGTTGTTGAAGAATCATAGCATACCTGTGCTGCTAAGGACTGTTTTTCCTTCTTCAATGACTCAAACCTGTCAGCTAGACTGTCATAACTGCCTTTAAGCACACTGTACTCTCTCTCAAGCTGCTTTGATTTCCACCTAGCCCTTCTGTTCTGAAACCATATGGCTATCTGCCTAGGCTGCAACCCCAGCTCTCTAGCTAGCTGTAGTTTCTTCCGTGGCTCAAGCTTTGTTTGTGACTCAAAAATGGACTCCATAGACTTGATCTGCTCATCACTGAACCTCCTCTTACAACAGTTGCTGCTGTTCTTGCTTTTCTGGTGCAATCTTTGATGATGGTGTGTCTCTTCAGGGCTCTCCTCTCTCTCAAACATCATCTCTTCTGCTGAGCTGATTCTCTCTCTCTCTCTCTCTCTCTCTCTCACAAAGATGGTTGGTGTGGCTTCTTTGTATTAAACTTATATATGCGATATGTGTGATGATTTGTCTTTGTCTTACTTGCTTGGTTTTCATCTTTTACTTGTCTACTACATACATATATAGAGGTGCAATGTTTTCTGAGACCCGGGGATTCCGTACTCATGGGCGTTGGATAATGACAAGGGGATTGTGTCCACGTGGTTGAATGGACGGTGAGATGAGCAGGTACACTGATTTTTTACAATAAGTACGATAGCTTATCAGAAGTGTTTGTTTTCTAGGGAGAAGAAGAAGAACAACAACGTGCACGAAATGGAGACATGTATCTTGACTCTTAAGATCAATTTTGTTTGTTCACATTTGAAAAAAATGGGTCTCGGAAGAAAGAGTTTGGTCTCGGAAGAAAGAGTTGGTGATCCTCTGCTCCTGCACATAGCCGAGCTAATGCACTCCAGGTACAATTAAATTTCTATCAAATGCAACTTAATTAGACTACCAACGCACATTCAAATGATCGATTTCAACACTATCGATGTGTGAACGAAAAACTTGAACCGAGCCCTAATTTGGATATGAAATCGACCAAAACTCGAGTCTTCAAACTCGAAAAACGTCCTACAACATAGGAGAGAGACATAGAGGAACAAATACAACTTAGATTCGGGATTGCTAGGTGGTTCGTTGACGAGAAAGCGAGAAAGTCAAGTAAGAGGACGGTGGTGGGGTGCCTCTGTTTTGCGGGAGGGGTTTTTTGGTGCCCTGTAAATTGGTTAGAGGGGTATTTTGGATATTTCAGGTCTAATTTTTTGGTGCCCCAGATAAATTGGTTAGTGCCCACATTAACTTGGTGCCTTCATGAAACGGTGGGGTGCCCTTAGCGGCCCTCTAAGGTTTTCTATTTGATATTGTTGGGTAGAGTATTAATTAGCGATCGAGAGTACAGGATAGTTCCGGAAAAAGATGAAAAAGTTAGAGTGAGACTCGTAGCCAATCAAATCAAGTACGTCACGACAAGGTGAAGGTAGTAACCAATGAGAAGGCGCCACCTCTATCATATCTTAACATTCTTTTCCCAAATTAATAAATCGTCGCTTCTTCTGATGGTGACGTGGCACGGACTTTGTGGTGATACGTGGATGGCTGAGATCTTTTGGATCTCCCACCACGTTAGCTAGGTGTCACCATCACATCCTCCTGAAAAGTCTTTAAAGCTGTACCCCTTCTCGACGTTACTCTACTTTTTACCATGGGCGTGCCGCAAGTCGAACACGCACTCATGGTTGGTCTTGTGATATACTTCGGAACGCACGTGCAAGGGTGTTTGGAGTATGGATGAATGCCTGTCTAATCTACGTGTTGCGGTTGCTGCATGCTAGCATATGCGCGCTCTCGGATGCGAATATCACCAAATATTAATATGTGTGTGTTCGTGTTGGGGTATAATAACATTTTCCTTATTTCTTTTTCTAAAAAAGCATTTTCTTTATTTTATGCTGGCCCTTAATTTTTTTTTCCTAACATTTTTCTTGATTTATTAGTTTAAGAGTAGCAACACAGCCATTTCTTGAAAAAGCTATTTTTAACTTGATTACAAATTTGTGAGAAGCAATTTCAGTGTTGTTGAAATACAGTACGTGGACAAAACGTAGGTAAATGAGAATAACCATTATGCTAAGGTGAAATTAATGAACCATGATGAGCTTGTATGATTACTAAAATTTATCGTGGATAAATAGGAATAACCATTAAGCTTTAGGTGAAACAAGTGGAGCATGATGAGCTTGTATAACTACTAAAATTTATTGTGGATCATCTGAATAGAATATTTACTTTTGGCCAAGGTCAATCTATATGTTGAACTAAATTTTAGTTAATTAAGGATCTAGGTTTTTTGTTGTTGTTAGACAACAATATTCTGACCATGTTCTGTTTTGTGAATAGTTGGACATTGATCATCTTAATTAAGTAATTAACTACTCTATGGTGTTTTCTTTTGATAGTTCAAACTTCTTGAGAAATGTTGAGTTAACAGCTTGGATTATTTTGGTAATGAGACAAACTAGGAAATGTATACAAATGTTACGCTAATTAAACATGCATCCATAGTGGACTTTTTTTTTTTACGAATTAGGGGCATACTTCATAACCACTTTTGTATTGGCAAATGCATCTCGAATCATGAAGAACATGTGATGTGATGCGTATTTGACAAATGGACGTATCAAATATTTGTCTTCTAATAACATTAGAAATAGACTACTTTTTTTAAGACACAATAATGCCATTTATTGTTGTTAAAAAAACCTCAAATGATATGACAGAAATAGCTTAATTATACAGTAAAGATTGATACTAATTAAGTATAGTAGTATATTTTAATTTCATCACATGGAGTTCTTCAAAGCAAGAAAATCAACAGTAACTGTGTTTGACGCCTCAATTCGTACAGTATTGTTGCACGTGACCCTTTTATGGAATACATGCAAAAACAAACAAACTGGCAGTTGCCCTTGATTGTCAATGTTAATTACAGTAACAAATATAATCTACCAAATATAATCTACAGGGCGTTAATTGAGCACTCCAACAAAAAAATCTACAGGGCATTGACTAATTTGCAGTTGATATTTTCTAGCTATGTATATAAAAGTTGGAGCCGAGAGAAAATTCACATTCATCCTCGAATAAGCAATTTAATTTTATAATTTTCTCAATTTTTTATTTTAAGATATTTATTTATTTATTTATGTTATTGGTTGTTTCAAAGAATATTTATAATTTTGATTTGACTAAAATAATAATTAAGTGTATTTGAGTTCTTTTTTATTAATGAAGGGTTACTTCAATGCATTAAGTATCCGTTTCGAAGCTTACGTATCCTTTCGATTACTACAACATGATTTATATTGCTTAGGGCACCGAAATTACAATTAAGTGTATTAAAATTCTTTTCTTGGTTGATGAAGGGTTGTTTCAATGCATTTGATCTCCGTTTAGAACCTTACATCACCCCTTTAGTTACTGCAACATCATTTATACAAATCATATATTAATTTTCTCTTTATATATAGATCATAGATTCACAAGTACTGCAAGTCTAGCGACATTCAAATACTTCTCTTAGAGTTCTTCACACACGAATGTAATGTTGTGGAAATTATTGAGCTGTATGACACTCCAAAACGTAGCAAAGATCTTGCAGTGCGATCAACAACTTCACATCTCTATGTTCGTTGTTCTAAGAATTCTTCGGGATGTTCGCTATGTGCGTAATTTATAATAAAATATTTTTTACCCTCTATTGTATATATTTTTTTTAATAAATATGGATTAATTATTGTGAATTTTAATTTTAATTGTAAAAAATATTACAGTATATTTATGTAAATTAATTTATTAATTTTTTATTAAAGTTTTAATAACTTCTGCGCAGAGCGCATGAAATCGACTCGTTTCAAATTAAGGATGAAAAGCTGTTGGGGTTACTTTTTATAATTTTCTCAATTTTTTATTTTAAGATATTTATTTATTTATTTATGTTATTGGTTGTTTCAAAGAATATTTATAATTTTGATTTGACTAAAATAATAATTAAGTGTATTTGAGTTCTTTTTTATTAATGAAGGGTTACTTCAATGCATTAAGTATCCGTTTCGAAGCTTACATATCCTTTCGATTACTACAACATGATTTATATTGCTTAGGGCACCAAAATCACAATTAAGTGTATTTGAATTCTTTTTTTGGTTGATGAAGGTTGTTTCAATGCATTTGATCTTCGTTTAGAACCTTACATCATCCCTTTAGTTACCGCAACATCATTTATACAAATCATGTATTAATTTTCTCTTTGTATATAGATCATAGATTCACAAATACTGCAAGTCTAGCGACATACAAGTACCTCTCTTAGTGTTCTTCACACACGAATGCAATGTTGTGGAGATTATTGAGCTGTATGACACTCCAAAATGTAACAAAGATCTTGCAATACGATCAATAACTTCACATCTCTATGTTCATTGTTCTGAAGATTCTTTGGAATTTTCGCTATGTGCGTAATTTATAATAAAATATTTTTTACCCTCTATTGTATATATTTTTTTTAAGAAATATGGATTAATTATTGTGAATTTTAATTTTAATTGTAAAAAATATTACAACATATTTATGTAAATTAATTTATTAACTTTTTATTAAAGTTTTAATAACTTTTGCAGAGTGCTAAATTTTGGCGTCGCCAGGTACATTGATTTGGTGCATCGCTCGTGGCTTTGGATTTTATTCTTCTTCAGATCAAAAATCGACTCGTTTCAAATTAAGGATGAAAATTAGAGAGAAAAATGAAAGTTCGGGGGATCAAAAGTGAACTGATGAAAGTTTGAGAACCAAATCAACTAAAGCTTAAAAGTTAAGGACGGAATGATATTTCATGTCAAAAATATAATTAATGTAATTACTAAAAACAGAACTCATGCGTTGCCGTGAAAGGGGCCCAATCCAAATTGGGGAATTAATGGGAGTAAAATTAGTTTCTGGGATGATCATTGGCTTGGTGATGGGACTTTGAAATAAAGATTTCCATTTTTGTACATTGCGACCCGGACCAAGCTGTGCTCCATTGCCGAAGGGGCGTAATTAAGGGCTAACTCCTACTCACACGGGGACTGGAACTCGAGACTACGGACAAGGATCAGAACCAATAAAGCCTCGTTATTATAAAAAAAAAATAAATATAACTCAATTCCTCTGCCTCAATTAAAGTTACCGTCCTCCTTTAATCTTACATAATAACATAACATAATAAACATATACTCAACCCTCAATCTTACATTAATTATGGCAGAGGACATAAGTCACAATAACATATTCAATGTAACCAAAAAAACATAACATATTCAATAGAACTACCAATTGATTTGTTCACGTGTACATCGATCAGTTTTGAAAACCAAACAAAAAAAAAAAAATGTATATTCCCATTACTTATTGACTCCAAACAAATGTTAAAATATGAGTGCTCGTGAACCACGAGTTGCTTAACATCCAAAACCAAGCCCACCTCGTTTAGACACATGGGTCTCACAAGAGATAAGCAAGTCCACCAAATGTACGGCTGTGATTGGCTTTGTTTTTCACATCAAAAAATATTGAACGACGTTGTGGGGCCCAAGTGTTTCGGAGCGATAAGAAGAGATGGGGTCGATGATTGTGACTTGGTGGTCGAGGAGTCAATTTAACTAAATTGTTCCCATGCACATTCATTTGTTTTACGACACGTTGACCATTTATTCACTTCAGTGTTGAGTACGTCACGCCAACGCGTGGGCCAATCATGTCACGATACGTGGCATAATTGATGAGGACACGTATCGTCTGTTGATTGGTTGGTTCCGTTTTGTAATTGTACACGTGGGGCACGTTTTTGGGTTCTTTGAATCTTGTGGGGTTCCATTGGATTCTCCTGTCCACATGACCCTATCTGCTGAAGACAGAGGAAAGGACTTCTGTCACGTGAAACTCAAGTGAAAAAAGCTTTTTTTTTTTTTTCCTTTTTTTTTTCTTTATAAAGTGACTCAGGTGGAAAAAACTTTTCGAGGTAAAATTTTCAAAAAAATATGTTTTTGTTGTAAATTGGATGACCCTTTAACCAAACTTATAAATGATCACATTGTCAAGCATGGCTCTCACATTGAATTGTAACATCAAGTATGACTTCTACATTGAATGTAACTTGTACACTCTATATAACTTGTATTCAACTCCAATATATAATCACTTGTCTATGTATTGTCATGTAACTTGTAATCCTCTCCAATGTACACCAACTCTTCCATGTATTGTCTATGTTGCTTGTGATGTGTTGTATGACTTGTGGTGTATGTATAACTTGTACACATTGTATAAGTACAATTATCATCATCATCAAATGACCTATATAAAGGGTGCCGACCCCATTGTAATTCACACACCAATGTTGGAATGAAAATCTCTACATTTCTCAACTTTAGCTCTCTTTTCTCTTGTCTCCTCTTCTCCACTTGTTCTAGTAGTTCTTAGTTTATGTCTTCTATGATTAAGTCTCTAGCAAGTCCAACTTAAGTTCTAGTTGGCTTACAACTTAGTTTACAACACGTTATCAGCACGAGTTTGCTCTAGCATTAAGGAAGGTATAACTTTTGTTATTTAAATAAGTTCAATTTATTTCTATATTATCATGGTTGCTTCCTTTTATTACATGCATCACTTCTACATGCATACTTTATTCATATACTATCCATTATAGCGTCACCGATTGCGAAAGTATGCTCTGTAGTTGCGTCTTGTACGATCTTCTACATCAGAAATCAAAAGTCAATGTGTGACATATAGTTTTTCTCTTAAAACTACAAACGATTAGTTATTGCTTTATTCTTGATTTTATAATACAAATAGTACTATGAATTTGAGTTGATAGTGGGTAAGCCTTGTCCCCGGTAAAGCTAAACAATGAAAGGGAGACGCGTTATCCCGTTTGAGGAGGCATGGTATTAAGTAGACTTTGTCTCACCACCCAACCTGGAGGTTGTCTCACCAACTCATACGAATATTACATTTTGTTTATTAATGAATCAAGTTATGAACATATATTTAATCATATGTTATATTTTTTACATAAAAAGAGAAAATTAATTTATATTACATTTACTTTCAAAATATTAGTCAACTATAATTGAATTTGTTGCCTTATTATATTACCGACAAGAATTACTTGTCATGACAAGTAGATACTACAATTTGTGAATAAAGCATATATGCAAAACTGTGTGTTATACACAATCATTCGCCAATTTCTCTTTAGAGATCTGAAAAGTGAATATTTCATTTTATATATCTTTTCACCTTATGGAGTTATATATATACCAAAAGGGTAATGCTCCAAAAGCTCAAAATGAGCGGCTGTGTCTCAAGCTACAAAATTTAATCAGTCAAATATTAATATAATTCCGCAATTTGAATTACCTCTATGTTGAGGCTATGTGGAAATATGACTGATGAGACAATAAAAATAAGGTCACGTAGCCCGCCTCGATTTATTGCTGCAACAAATATCGAGTGCGCACGTCAATCTAATAAATATTAAGGATTGATTTCCTGTCTAATGATAGCTGAGTAAAATAATGAGATATTATAAATATAATATCGCTCATGTCCAATTGGTTCAGCTTCAAATTAAGAAGCATATGTTGCATATTATGATCATGATCACAATAAAAAATTTATGGACGTGGAAAAGATGAAAAGATCTGGTAAAGGTCGTATTAACAATTCCACTAAAAGTAGGAATAAAAGTGGTGCACCACTAGAATTGGCAAATAATTATTGACAATGAGCGTTCATCATTGTGATATTTTTCGTCACATATGAAAGGCTATTTTGCCAAAAGATTGTCATATATATACCCAAATATTTTTATGACCTTACCATGCCTTCAAAATCAAAGGCAAAATATTATGAATTTTATCATTGAAAATGACTCGATAAAACAGACACATCGACATGTGTTTAAATCGTGACCTAAATATGGGCGATGAGTTTATGTCTTGTGTATCGTGCTACATGCATGTACATTATAATATAAAAGTGAATATTTCTCGAATTCGAACTTAGCAGAGGCTAATGTTTAAGCAATATCCGGTACAACAATTTTATTGTTAATGTTTTATTCAGAAGAAGTCTACTCAGAATAATAGAAAATTTATTTATATGAATATGATTTAATCTGAGTATAATATTCACGGCTTTAACTTCTGGAATATATAAGGCACATTAAAACGAATGTCGTCATAAATCAAATGACATTCATAATGTGGAAAGATCTATTTGATTATCCATAATCATCAATAATGCGAAAATATCGTAAATTCGCACAGATATCCTTTATCGAACTGGATTTTTTTTTATCAGCTGGAGATTATCTCAAGGCAAATCAATAAGAGACTTATATTGATTTAACTCTCCATCAATCATATTATAAGATGCATTGGATCCCTAATAGGGAATTTATTTATAGCAAGTTTTGCTAATTGTCACTTTGATGAAGATATTTTCCCACCATTAGGGGGAGATATAAGCCAATTCAAAAGGAATGACGTGAAATTGCTTGAAACACATCAAATTGCATTAAATTTATTTTATTATGATCCATGTATAAATTAATATGAACTCAAAGTTTAAAGGATCGTTTAGTAGCAACAAGTTATGAATCAATTACTTGATGCTTGTACTATACACAAAAGAGTGACAATCATATGCTTCAGCATTAAATGGTTCATATAGAAAACGATGTCCATGTGCAACAAAATGCACAAGATGTCTCATCCATGTGAACATGAGGGGGAGAATCAAAATAAGTTATTGGTTAGTGTATTGCACTCTTTTTTTCCTTTGCTATGGTTTTATCCCACTGGGTTTTCCTAGCAAGGTTTTTAATGAAGCAATCCTAACATTATTATACTTCATATAAAAAATAATAATTTATGAGAGCAATGTACTCTTTTTCCTATACTAGATTTTTTTCCTACAGGGTTTTTCTAGTAAAGGTTTTAATGAGGCATATATATATTCTCTCAAAGTGTATCAATGTGTTGCACTCTTTTCCTTAGCTATGGTTTTATCCCACTGGGTTTTCCTAACAAGGTTTTTAATGAGGCAATCAACAATATTATACTACAAATCAAGATTGACGAGAACATTGTACTCTTTTTCCTATACTAGATTTTTTCCCACATGATTTTTCTCGTACAGGTTTTAATGAGGCATATTCTCTCAGCAAGTGTTATCCAAGGGGGAGTGTTGTAAATTGGATGACCCTTTAACCAAGCTTATGAATGATCACGTTGTCAAGCATGACTCTCACATTGAATTGTAACATCAAGTATGACTTCTACATTGAATGTAACTTGTACACTCTATATAACTTGTATTCAACTCCAATATATAATCACTTGTCTATGTATTGTCACGTAACTTGTAATCCTCTCCAATGTACACCAACTCTTCCATGTATTGTCTATGTTGCTTGTGATGTGTTGTATGACTTGTGGTGTATGTATAACTTGTACACATTATATAAGTACAATTATCATTATCATCAAATGACCTATATAAAGGGTGCCAACCCCATTGTAATTCACACACCAATGTTGGAATGAAAATCTCTACATTTCTCAACTCTAGCTCTATTTTCTCTTGTTTCCTCTTCTCTACTTGTTCTAGTAGTTCTTAGTTTATGTCTTCTATGCTTAAGTCTCTAGCAAGTCCAACTTAAGTTCTAGTTGGCTTACAACTTAATTTACAACAGTTTTGTGAATCTTTTGTAACCAGTGGGCTTTTAACCCCTAATTAATCCAAAAAAGTGACTCCACCATGAACCAAACCCACGTAATTCATGTAAAATTACTGGTAAAATTTGAAATGCTTTTTGTTTTAATCTTTAAGAATTCCTTTGATAATCACTTATTCTCTATGAATCCAAAACCAATCAAATCAAACACCGGTTAAGTAGCGCATAGAACCAATTAAGAATTTCATTCTACCAAGTCGGGTTTGACATCTTTCGATGTCTGCAGCTTAGTTTCTTTATGTGCACCGAAAGCTCATTGGTAGTGCCCCTTAAATTTAACTCGCCAATATATTTGCACAACCATATCATAATTACCTATATTAAAATTGAACATCTCAAAAACACCTCGACCTGCCCTACAAAATTAGTGAGGGAAGTTTCAACTTTCAACGTACACTTATCCAATGAACGCGTCCCTCCTTCCCTAACTAAATGTCTCGAGTTCAAATTATGAGAATGTAAAAAACTTTAAAACTCTTTGGCTATGGACGATGTTTTTCTTATGTTCCTTGAGTCTGAAATTATTTTGGGCCTTGTGCCTCGTTACCTTGACAAATAATTAAAAAAGAAATTGTAGTGTAGACCCTAATATGGGCAGAAGTACTTAGGGGTGCACGCAAATTGCACTAATCTGTAGATCCAGTTCAATCTAGATCAATTATCACACTACAAAAAAACATCAATTCAGCAACAGACTAATCTGTTGCTAAGTTCGTGCGATTTTGTTGGTAAGGCTCCCTGCAACAAATCAGCAACATATACAGTCTGTCGCTGAAGTCTTTGTCGCTGGTAGAAGTTAGCGACATATATCGTTTTCTGTTGTTGTTCAGTGACAGAACTGTGACAAGCGTATGTCGCTAAACGACAAAAGAATACAAATTTGTTCTTGATCGAAATCCGATCACAAACCTGTAAGAATCTGTCTGTCGCAATTCTATCGCTGAACAACGACATATGCTTTTTTGTTGCTGATTGTGTCCAGACAGCACAGATGTTTTGCAACAAATTAGTGACAGTTTTGACCTGTCGCTAATTTTAATTAAGTAAACTTTTAAAAAATCTTATTTTTAAAATAGTAAATACTAAAAAAGACAATAACATGCAATAAATCAGTCAAAACAACAAAAAATCTACAAATATTACTTTAATTGAAAAGATATTTATAAAATATCAAAACTTTTACAAAAAATGAGATTATAACATTTTACAATGAGATTACAATGTGTACAAAACAATCCAATAACATTCCTTCGCATTCAAATCCTTTAGCTAGTGTATCCTATCCAAATCCCGAAAATTAAAAGAAAATCCACATTATTCAATAAATAGAAAAGTAAGCAAGATTTTCCAACACATAAAACAACATCACATCTAGAAAATTAGATACATTGTTAAATTAATTGGTGAAAAATTTTCTTTATTTCATCTTGATGCAAGAAAGTAGGCAAATAAATATTGTCAAGTACTGAGGACATTCTTTTAATGAAGACAACTACAAAAGCCATCACACATGCATGGGAACCTTTGGCGTCCCAGCTCACTATGTGTCTCCATTCCTCAACTAGTCGATCCATAGAAGAAAAATAAAATTAATAGACCAATACGTGCACTAAGTACTAAGAAATGTGTGCAAAACAATATGGCAAAGTGAAAAGTGATAAGGTTTGGAGTGTATATGAGCAACACATTAAATCTGAAAAATCCACAGCTGATCACCAACCATATAAACCATATAATCCAAGTGGGAACTGTTGGATTTTTTGGGTTCATACGCAGCGAAAACTACAAAACAATTTTGACAAAAACCCCAACAGGATCCGAATTTAATTCCATTAAAAACGTTTAAACCATGAAAACTTAATCATACATCGGTCGCAATATACCTTTCTGAAGGTTGATCGATCTCTAAGGCGCCGCCAAAGACGAACGCCCTCTACCAGCAGTCCACACACGAACGGCGACCGAGATTCGAAGTGCTAGCTTCGAAAGAATACCAAACATTTTTGTTTCTCTCCAAAATGATCCAGAGCGTACCAGAAAACCCTAATTCGTTTCTGAAACGAAAATAGAGTTTTGGCCCTTAATCTTTCATATGTGTGTTCTAACTTAAAGCGTCTATTTATACAACCCTTGTATATAGACGGTTAAGTAAATTACACATATAAAGAAGTATAAGTGTAATACACCACAAGGACGTTTCTGTCATGAATTTTATCATATAAAATTTGTTTTTCTGAACCATTTTAAAATCTCGCAAAATCATTCTTAGTGTTTGACCTAATAGGCTCATACTACGTTGGCAGTGTACCAAAACACATTTTGGTATACAAGTCATAAGCGGCCTTTAGCAAGACATTATGACTACCCAAGTTGTACGGATATCAAATCGATACAACCTAATCAATAGTGTATATAACATCCTTTTGTCACACGATATCCTTTTGATGAAACATAAGACATAGAATTGTCATCCAACATGTTCAATCGTATTAGTCTCGATCTCTAGGTAGACTGAAAACATCCAAGTGACATTGATCAATATCAATTCACTTAGACTAGGCCTTTTAACAATCTAACACATCGAGGGATCCACTGGATATATCTCTTTATATGAGAGGGACAAATTCTATTTCGATTACACAATTTCATCACATTGCTCACACAGTAACCAATCACAACCTTTATAATCGCCCGGTTAAAGACAACGTTTGATTGTGTCAAATCACTGTGTTCCTAATGTTAAAGTCTCTGGTAATCTCAAGTCAGAGTCCTATCATGAGAAACAATTATGACTTAATCCATGTGATGTTATCACAGCTGGTCGGTCCAGTACTTTGTTCCCTAACAAGTACTCGTGATCTTGATTCGTGTCCCTATACGTAAAATCATCATATGATCATCAATCAAGACTCACACTAGTCTTAATTCGTTATAGTTCCTAGTATAATGATCGACTATGGACATTTAAGATATTTCTTTAAATACCCATAATCTTATTATAATGTAAATATGCAAATTAATTATAATAAACAACAAATGAAATCCTCTATTTTATTAACTAAAAGTATTCATAAAGACAGTTAATGGATTGACCTAGAGCACATGCCCCAACAGGAACATGGAGACAAATTGACATGAAAAATAAAACCTTAATAAAGGCAAAGCAAACATATGCATATCTAATGTTAGTGATCAGTACTTCGTAGAAATTTCCTACTAGACATGATATTTATTATTTGGCACAAGTTTCCTCTCACCAAGCATCACAGATAAAAAATGCGATGGGCCAACCCAACAATAATATCTACGGCCAAGGTCCCTACTAATGTTGTTCCTCCCCTACATTCAGTGGATACAAAGATGAATTGATTTTTAAAGAAGGCTGCATATTTTTCTATTTGCATTTAGATACACAAACTGACAAACTAATGTTGTTCGTCCCCTACATTCTTCTAATGTTCATCCTATGATTACAAGGCCTAAGAATGACATCTTTAATTAAGCCCAATCATGTCCCACCAAAGAAAAATATTTTCACATGATACACCGCAATACATAAAACTTCATAAGAAATATAGAATTACCAATAGAAGATATTCATCAGTGCCACAGGATTTACGAGCTTCTTCTAGGCAATTCAAGGAGATCTTCACGTGTATTCTAGAAAAATTGAAAATTGCATATGTTGAAAGATTAGTAGCATGATAATTTGTTCTTGCAAATATAACATAGGATAAAAAGTAATGTTGTAGAGTATTTCGACAACTCATGAGTCAATTGTACACAACAAATTAGTCCATAGAAAATCAAGAGAAAGCCAACAGGAATGTCAACAACAAAAAAGTCAATACTGAAAATGTAGAAGTAGCACTAATTGTGATGGATATAGAAAGTTATGCATGTAAAGTTGAATAAAGCATGGTTGCATTCAATGCCATTTATTATGTATTGATGGTGGTATAGAGGGGCTGCATTTAACATTGCAGATGCTGTGAAGTAGGGTGATGTCTCAAACTTATGAATACTGAAATCAATGACATTTGTTATGCCTTCCAATTAGTTAGGGATGGTTACATGGACCAAGCTTTTTCATTGTGTTCATTTTACTTAGGTTCTACAATTCAAAATAAAGAAAAAGTGGCATATCATCCATATATCAAAACACTAAAGAACTATGTGCAGACAAAACTAACATGTACTCAAAGAAAAATTCTATACTTATTTTTTTGACAAGACAAAAATTCTAGATTTGTTGAAAGAAATAATGTGAAAGGCAGTTGCCTATTCATCTTTGCAGTTTTTCTATAAAAATAAAGTTCTTATCAAATGCACAAGTAAAGACAAAAAACATGCAAAGGTAATAGGTTTTATATACTTCTAGGAACTATTACGTGTATGTATTAGTACAACATGTCAAGTCTCGAAAAGAGATTTGTATGAAGGTATATCTATGAAAAGATATTGTATGGAAGTATATCTAAAACAAGCTCGAGTGATCTAATTTCATCTACTAGGCAATAATTAATGTTATATTTTGTTTAGATTTCCTTATTAAGAAACCTAGACTGATGGAGAAGTTATGGTAAAGATTAAGATTTGTTCCACATATTTTTCTTACTCTTTATCTTTGTTTTTATGTTTATTTTTAGCATTAATCTAACTCATAATTTTTATTTGAACATGTCTGTACAGTATACAAGTGTTCCTAGGGAAAACGAAAAATTAAAAGATAGACTAAATTGCATAAACTAAAAGTAATAGGAAAACCAATGCAATTTCTCACCTGCACTTCAAATTTACCACACTAGGAGTCTTGGCGCCGACATTGTCGCTTTCAATGATTGCATATTCATTCCAAAATAATGGTTCCCGTAGACTGCATTCTTAACCATGCAATCCGATGAACTAGAAAAACATGGAAACCACCGACATTTCATGTTGTAGTGTCCAATCTTCAGATAGACTAGCATTAAAAAAAGTGGGTGCCAAGATTAGTTAAGCACAAGCAAGTCAACAAACATGGAGAAATTATTATTAATATAGTAATCGTACAAACAAAGGCAAGTCACCATTGTTTTTTTTTTTTTTTTTTTTTTTTTCTTGTTGTTCTACTTTCATGCTTACTAATTGGCTGTTGAACAATCATCTCACAAAAAATTATATGGGCGACAACTCAACTCATCCAAATAAGCACTAATGGTTAGATTAAGATTGCTATGTTGGACAAAAAATGAAAATGCATTGAAATGACTGCTATGACTCTCAAATTTAATATTCAAAAATGATTCACTTAGTACTGATCATGGTGGTAGCATGGGAACATACGAAGTTTATCTAACTTTCTCAAAGAAAAGGGAAAAAAACTTGGAAACCTATGAAATCATAAAGAATTCTGGAATGTTGAAAGTAAGCATAAAAAAATTGATCATCTCATCAACGAACAAAAGGAAATAATACATTGTGCAATTAAAACCAACTAAGCATAAAAAAACTCTAACTAAAGCCAAAGGAGGGAGCACTCACAATGTTAGCATCAAAGATTTCTCAAGAGGCTTTTAAAGGAGTTTCATCTTCTGAATAACGCAAAGAAAGTTCTCGAAACTAACCAAGTAATGGAAAACTAAAAATAGAACTCCTACACCTACTATTCAACAAAGGTTTCTCTGTAAGTGGTTATAACATTTGCACTACTCTTAGACCAAATGTTGTAAAGAAAGTTCTCGAAACTAACCAAGTAATGAAAAACCCCATTACATCATTTCCTCATAAGCAAGGAACAAAAAACTTACAACATACGTAGCCAGCGTTTCATAATTTGACAACCAATCCTTTTGTGAATACTTGGGAATAACTGCAAGAGGTGTCAACATATTACACAAAAACATGTTAGCAAATTAAGAAAAGAGAAGAAAAAAATAAAGTTTACTCATTTAATCATAGAATGATGAAACAAGAAAGCTCACAGCATCACCTAGTCTTGACACTCCTTTCCAGACATGTTGGACTCTCAATCTTCCGCGTATTCAAAAAATATGATGCATCTCTCCAAGTCTGCAACATTAAATAGCCGAACCACTAAAAACTCACAACCAATTAAAATTAGACCTTTGAACATGCTCACCCCAAGAACCAATTCATTCTATATATGGGCGGCAAAATTACTATGACAAAAACGAAATACAGCAATTAAAAATAGATCCTACAAAATAGATCCA
This sequence comes from Stephania cephalantha, assembly GCA_039657325.1. Classification (NCBI taxonomy): domain Eukaryota; kingdom Viridiplantae; phylum Streptophyta; class Magnoliopsida; order Ranunculales; family Menispermaceae; genus Stephania; species Stephania cephalantha. The sequence goes on along the minus strand of CM077577.1, from coordinate 2,206,414 downwards.
AACACAATCAAATCACTTCTGCCGTGGCGGTGGTCGCGGAGGCGGCAGAAGTTGCAACATAAACTCCTCATGATCGTCCAAAAGTTGATGTCTACCATCCGGTAGCTCTCTACATGGATCGGTCTAATGTCCAGGCTGGTGGTCATCTAGGTGCGCAGACTGAGAAGATGAGTGTGGATCCAAAGGTGATATGTCGGTCGTCAAATGCTAGGTGTCAACAACGTAGACACCATCCCGAATGTCGTCACGCTGAGGACCAGAACGCGCTGTAGCTGGTGATGGTGGAGGTCGCGGTGTCGGAGGCACGTGAGGCCTAATACCAAGGTGTTGCATCAACAATGCCTCCATTCGTGCTAAACGGTCCTCCATATCTCATTTTTCTGCTCCGCGTTCCATCTTTTCCCTTTGCATTTGGTCTTGTCGTTCCATTCGGTCCTTCAGTAATGTTTCTTTCAACCTCTGGTGGTCCCGCTAGAGCTCCTCTAACTCATGAGGTCCATACGCTGGTCCTCGAGATGAGCTTGCTTCAATTGAAGAGCTGGTGTGACGATGATAACCTTGCGACCCTAATCCGTAGATACGACCCTTGACTTCCAGCACCACCTCAAGATAAATTGCATCGACGTCAATAGGTGTGTCGGGGGACTCGGTAGACAATTCCTCCACTCTCCGAGTGAGTTGTGCTTGCATTAAATCAATAAAGTAATAGTTAACTTCATCGTTGTTTAAAATGTAAGTACAACATGTGTTGTGTCGAAAAATATCAATTACATCAATCTTCGCTGATCTTTGATCTACGAAAGTGTGGCCGTCATGGCCATGGGTGTGGAGGTGTCGAAACATCTCCTGGCATGTGGGATGACGTTTATGCTTCTTCTCCTACAAGCGAGTTGTAAGATTAGTAGTTTATCATGATTCCTTGGCTTAAACAAAATTAATTACGTAAAGTATCATTAATTAAGTTAATTTATGTACGTAATCCATACCGACGTATCACCATGCTGTCTTGCGGATATAGATCTGGCGCTATGCAATGCAATACCAGTGCCTGGCCCTCCCACCTCGGAAATTCTATTCGCTCTCATCTGCTCCGAATTCTTCTTAAATGCTTCATATGTCGCTCGTGTTCTTTTGTAATGCTCAACACCTCATCCGTCAAGTAAATAGGTGTTCTTGTCTTCTTCGCGACTAAATACATATTGCAAGTGTAACAAATGGCTGCCTTTCGACACCACGCTTCGTATATCGCAAATGACATATGCAAATCCCAAGTGAAGAACACCTACAAAAAATATTATCATTTTCATTACTTGGAACTAGTTAAAATAAATTCACCTCAATGGATGATGTGAATTTACTGACCTTCCACCTAAGCCAGTATATATCTCGTTGGGATTGTGGAACATATTCTCATTTCCATCATTCTTTCAAATATCCACTCTTGAAAACTAAACTCATCTTTCGTGCCGCCACAGAAGAAGGGTGTAACCTACCATTTCGACATTTAAGTTAGTCTAGTGAAGCAATATCTTTATGGAATAAGTAAATATTGTAGAGATTAACAGACAAGCCCGACTCAACAATGAGATGAATAAGAGGGTTTTCGCTTTCCGTAGGGGCAGTCGGTGGTCTGAAAAAGTATGGGATGTCCTCAGTCGCTGGTGGTATCGATGAGCGTAACCTGTCAGTGGATGACCTCGCGGATGGAGTCTTACATCGTGCTGGGGGTATACGATATGTAGAAGCGTACTGGTCACCTACCCCAAGAGAATGACCAAGATGACCTAAAGATGAGTGTGGAGTATGAGGTGAATTAGTGCCATGACGTGAAGACGAGGGCCCGATACCATGCTCGGGTGGGTATACATGTCCCGGATGTGATGGTGTAGTGTGATGTGAAGATAGGGGAATGGTACCATGCCGAGGAGATGGTGTGTGGTGGTGTGACGAAGAGGAAATGATATCATGATGAGCTGGGAGTAGATGACCTGGAGGAGATGGTGTGGCATGGTATGATGCCGAAGGGCTAGCACCATGCTGATGTGGATATGGATGTCTGAAAGGCAATGAGAAGGTATAATATGATGATGTATAAGATGGGTATGGACGAACTAGATATGGTGGGCTAGTTTGATGTGGGGAGGGTCTGGTGTCCTGATGTAAGTAGGAATAATTTGGAAGTAATGAAGTGGTGTGATGTGGTGAGTAGGAATGAGTCGGATGTAATGAGTTCCGATCATCCAGACAGGCTCGTACGGCATGGTGTGACAACGATCCACATCCAATGGTGCTCGTCTCCTCCGTGGCTCCATCGATGTCCTCCATGTCCTCATCCTCTATATGACCACACCCTTGACCTCTCGCCATATATAATGTTATCTATACCACATTATTAATCACATAAATCGATTGATATTTAAAACAATCATATAGATAGATGAAGTTCTACATAAACAACAAATTCCAAGCAAAATGTTAAAATTGGAGTACAAAAACTCACTCCAATCACTTTAAGTCATCTTCGCTACCACTATCTGACGACGATGTGAACTCATCATCTTCTTCATCATCTGCAAGTGTCTCAAATTTATCATTATCAGACACAATTTCACCTGTCAGATCAACTGCCGACGACGCTAATGGATCTACATCAACTTCCACAACGTTGGTATCATCATTTTTGTCAGCCTGAAATGCATTATCCGTGACGACCGTTTTTAAACTAATGACATTGGTTTCATCTACGAACATTGGTTAAAGTTTGCATATTTCTAACCAATCACTTCGTTCTCTTCTCACGATAGAGGGGTAAGGAAAATAATATACTTGATATGCTTGCATCGCCAATACGAAGGGCTCATACCTATTGAATCAACGATTTTGATGAACTTCTACCAAACTCAATTTACGATGAAGTCACGTACCATTCTGAGTAGGATCAAATCAATCACATTTGAACAACATTGTACGGAGTGACTCATCATGGTAATCAATTCGAATAACGTCTCGAAGTACCCAGTAATAGTCATTGTCGTTCCCGCATTTGACGCATACACCATTATTTTGTGTTTTATTGTTTGTACCATATGACTCGGTGTTAAACTTATATATATTAACGAGGTATGCAGGATAACTCGTGCATGAACGCATTGGTCCTTGTGAAATTTGACGAATCGCGTCTGTCACATCGTTTTGATTAACCTGATATGTAACATTAAGGAACAAGATATTGCATGCTACAAAATTAAATGAGTGAATCTAAACCTCATTTCTTAGCCATATATAGAATATTACGTACATATTGCAAGAACCACGTTGCAAATTGTTGCTCAAGCCTGATCTCAATATCTTGATCTGTGATGTTAAGTTCTCGCAAACGAACGATAGACTTGAATATGCTGCATACGAAAAAATGATACGAGATTATCAAACCGCATCAAAAAATTATGAGAGGAAAAATCAGCCTAAATTGTAATACCTTATAAACGGAACTACTTCTGGGCAATTTAGTAACACATTGATGAGCTGCAACATACTCCTCTGTCGTGAGGTACTGTTTCCTCGCTTTGCCCAATGGTCGTCCCGGATGGATGAAAATCGAGAATGCACCATTGTTAGCAACACTCGGACCTACCCCACCAACATCATTTCGTTGGATCCGTTCGTGTGCAGTACTGATATGATCCTCGAAGTAGAAGGAACAAAAAGAAGTCAATTCCTCAACTAAGTATGCATTACATATAGAGCCTTCAACTTTCGCATTGTTCCTAACCTTGTTATTCAAATGATTGAGATACCTATATGATGAGATAAAATATTTGGACGGTACGTCCGTTGAATTTGATAGTTCTAACCAATATAACCAAAGATATTGGTTATTCATTACAATAAATGTTTGTTGCTTACAAAAATTACCTTTCAATCGGATACATCCACCGGAACTGTATAGGTCCGGCGATATGAGCCTCGTATGCTAAGTGTGTGGGAAGATGCTCCATTGAATCAAAAAAACTAGGAGGGAAGATTTGCTCCAACTTACACAATATTTTGGAAATGTTGGAGTGCAACAACGCAATTTGCGCCTTATTAAGGTTTCTAGCAGTCAAGTCTCGAAAAAACAAACTTAACTCGCTAATTTCAATCCACACTTTATCCTCTAGTAGTTCACGAAAGGCAATGAGAATCAATCTTTGCATGAACACATGACAGTCATGTCTTTTCATTCCAAACATCATCAATTTGTTGGCATCCACACATCGACCAATATTTGATGCATATCCATCAGGAAAGCGTACTTCTCGTATCCAATCACACAAGACTTCTTTCTTACGTTTATCAAGTGCATAAGACGCTCTTGGATATGATCTGGACGCGGGGTCATATTCGAGGGAAGGTCGATTGCAAATTTCTTTTAAATCTAGTCTCGACTTTGCATTATCCTTACTTTTCCCAGGAACACTCATAATTGTATTGAAAATGTTGTCGAAGACATTTTTTTCGATGTGCATGACATCCAAGTTGTGCCTTATGAGATTCGTCTTCCAATAAGGTAGGTCCCAAAATATGTTTCGTTTTCTCCAACCTGAATTTTTGGCAATCTTAGAGTTCACCTCAGTGGATCCGATTTCAGTTACTTTCATCAGTCCTAAATCTTCAATTTCAGCAAAAACTTGTTCCCCGGATTTAATAGGAGGCGTCCCTTTTTGACAAGTTGTTCCGCGCCTGAAGCCAATTTTGTCACTTCATAAAGTGGACCCACGCGGTAGGAAGCGACGATGGCAATCAAACCAAGAAGTTTTTCCACCATGCTTCAATTTGAATGCACCGTGTCATCCATACAATACAGATAAGCTCTCTTTCCATGTGTGCTCTAACCAGACAACATACCAAAAGCAGGGAAGTCACTGACAGTCCACATAAGTGCAGTTCGGAGTTGGAAGTTCGTTTTGGTGGAAATGTTGTAGGTAAGTACTCCTTCAAGCCACAAATCTTGCAACTCCTTTATCAAGGGTTGTAGGAAGACATCAATTTGATTTGTAGGAATAGTCGGACCCGACACGATGACCGTTAAAAACATGAACTCCTTTTTCATGCACATTGAGGGGGGGTAGGTTGTAAGGAGTGAGAATTACATGCCACGATGAGTATTGTTTTCTGGACTGCCCGAATGGTTTGAAACCATCAGGACATAACCCCAAACGACCATTACGAATTTCGGCGCTGAATTCAGTGTTCACGTCATTGGCATGCTTCCATGCAATAGAATCAGAACAATGTTGCATTACGATGCCATCTGAAACGTTCCACATGCCACCTCATATGTCTTGCAGTCGCTTCAGACGCGAATAAACGCTGCAACCGAGGTGCTATGGGGAAGTAATACATTTTTTTTCGAGCCCGTGGCATGCCACTTCGTCCTTCGCAATTGTTTTGTTCATATCTCAACTGCCACAAAACTTACTGTGACGGCCCCAATTTCCCATAAAATTGGGCCCCGCCCGGCCTAAGCCCACGTGGACCCCCGAGCCAGTCTCGCAAGGTCAACGCAGGCCTAGTCAGCCTTCCAATCCATTATTACAAGAAATTTCAAAATTTTAAGTTGAGTTATTAGTATTTTTCAAGATTTAAAAATTTAGCGGAAACAACTAATACATTAAATAACTCAACAAAAAGATCAGGGAGTTAGGCAACCTAATTGTGGAACCCAGTAAATATCATCAGATGAGAGTAAATACAAAATATACAAAAATTAACCTAGCTATGAAGCATTCCCTCTGCTACTCGTCCGCGGCTCTGCACTCAGTCAAACATAAGAATGACGAGCCCAGGTAAGTAAATCCAGTAGGACATATACACAACATTTCACAATATCCAAAGCAGTCGAATTCATGCAAATAGGACGAAAAGAATAAAGAACGCATGAATATACAAGATTGTAAACAATCCATCAATGAGTAAGGTCAAATAACAAGGAGTCCCGACCAAAAAGTCGTTGAGTCGCGGCAAAAGCCCAGCAGACTCGGGTTTAGGACGAGACCTCTGCCTCCCAGCCCTAACCCTTGCGACTATGAGACATCCATAGACCCGGATCTAGGACGAGATCCCTGCCTCCCAGCCCTAGCCCGTACGACTATGAACCATCCATGGACTCGGATAATATCGACGGACGACCATGAAAGACATCGGATTTAGGACGAGGCCCCTGCCTTCCAGCCCTAACCCTCTCATATCGCAGATAAACAGTAACCATGACTCACTTGCCAATGGACTCACTCAATCGACAACAATTCCAAAGATAGATATCATCACAAAGCAGTGAACAACAATAGAGCTATCACAAAAATCAGTAAACAACAACAGCCAATGGAGAAAAATGAAATACTGTATAAGTCCCTAGCTGGTTTACTTACCTCGAAATTCGTAAAGCGAAATCAAGATGTCCCGCTCGCGTCTCGATTTGCGCACCCGACACCCGACTCCTAAGTCCCTCCATCGCGTCTTCGAATTTCGTCGAAATCGCACATCCGACCGGTCGACAACGCGCCACCGCGCCGTTCATCGTGTGTCGGTCGCCGGCGCCGCCACTCGCCCGCCGCCGCTCGACGGCCGCTGGTGAGTTCCTCCGCGTTGCGTCGTGTCCCGTCGCCGCTGGCCGCTGGTTCGTCGCTGCTGATCCGACCCGTTGCCGCGCCGTCGCTGCCGGCGTCACCGCCGTCACGATGCCGGCGTCGCCGCCGTCACGCTGCCGGCGTTACCGTCGTCACGCTGCCGGCGCTGCTGCCGGTGCTGCCGACGCCACGGCTCACTGGCCGCTGCTCACTCCCGCTCGTCTGTTCGTGCTGCCAATCGGCCGCGTCACCGCTGCACCGCTGCACTGCTGCACTGCTGGCCGACCGCCTGCGAGCTCCTCGCCGGCCGGAGCTCCCTCTCTTTCCTTCTCTCTTCTCCCTCCCGATCACTCTTTCTCTTTCTGGTTCTCTCTCTGATCTTATATTTATATATATATATATATATATATATATATATATATATATATATATATATATATATATATATATATATTTCTCTTTCTCTTTTAATTTCAGATCAAAAGTGTCCTCGAAAATCAAGCAGCGCGCATCTCGAGGCACCAACTCGCATCCTTTCAAAATCTCGATACTCGCGCTACACGTATCACGAGGCGTATCCAATGTCCACTTTAAAACCACATAAATCCACTATAGCCACATTTCGGTCCCACGTCGGCACGCGACTCGAGGCGCGTCCCCGTTCGTGTTTCGGTTCTCCGCATTCCCCGCATATACTTTTCTCAACAATCATTAAAATTTCAAATTGGATATTACACATTACCTCAGAGTCTCCACCCGAGATTCGGACATACGCATTTCGACGAGTGGATCCCACAAACGACCCTGACCTGACACGTGGCACAAGTCAAATTTTCGGGTCGTTACACTTACACGTCGTCAACTCTGAATCCTCACCCCAGTAAATCATGCACATAGACTCGCAACAATCAATTTGCTGGACTGATAGCTCCATCCCTTGCATTAGTCGTTTGGTGTTGTAAAAGCTATCGACTGAACAATTGTTACTCGACAATGCTTCTTTACAAAATTGAAGAATTTCATCGTATGCCTTTTCAGAGATGTGATGTTCTGATTTAGTTTTTAGGAGTCTCGCAACTGCCGACAATTTGGTCATGTTCTCGCACCCCGGCCATAGCGGGTGACTTGTTGCGTCTAACATATCATACAAATTTTGTGAATAAGGATTTGGAGGTTGTTCCGCATGACACCAATTGAAACTCGGACCCGCCAAGTCATGCACCATCTCATGATACGATGTACAATAATCAGCGGCATGTGTCTCTTCGTGGTCATCATATCTCATCGTGTTGCTAGGTTCTTCATGTACATTTTGAGCGTACGTATGTTCTTCTTCTCCGTGTTTTGACCAACAGTGATATCCAAGAACGAAGCCCGACGAAGTATATGACATTTTACGGTGTCAACATCATAGTAGGAACGATTACGACACTTCGTATGGTTGTATGGACACCGAATCTTCCCCTCAGTGGCGAATGTCCTACAATGTGCCTTAGCATATGCTATGAACTCGCTTACGCTGTTAATGAACTCTCGTCGAGTATACCCTTTTTCAATACGACTATACATCCATTCTCGATTAGTAGACATCTCGATCCTAAGTTTTCCAACCGATCAGTGGATAAATCTTATATGATATTAATAATGAAATATATCAATTATTATAGTTTTCTTTATTTTCAAAAATTAATCCAAATTAATATTCATCAATTCCTAATATATATAATCTCGAGATTTCGAATATAGCTATGTACCTAGTAAGTGCCTTGTAAATGACAATCACAATTAATAAACAATATAAAAATGATTAATAACTCGATAAGACATCATTTTTCTATGAAATGCACAACCAAAGAATAAGTTAAACAATGTAGGCATTTATTAATTAATTGTATATATATAGAGAGTGATTGAGGTACTATATTGCAACTTTTTCCCCAATCTCATTTTTTACGAGTACTTGTCACCGTAAGAGGCATCGCTGCTTCGACAGAGCTTAATTCTATTGGGGTAACTTGAATTGAGTTTTGAAATTGCTTTACTTAAACCAAATTGTCCTTTTTTTTACCAAACCTCACTTCATTTAGAACCAAGTTGTCCCTTGTAGTGTGGTTTTGGTTCCCAAAGTACAAACAACATTTAATTGAACTCAGTAATAACTTGTATGTACTCATCAAAACTACCTATAGGTTGCCCCAAACCACCCTTATAATATTAAAAATGTATTTATGTCTTTCTTAAAAAAGATTAAAAAAAATATTATATGCAGCCTCCCTTGCAATAGAACTCTTTTTCAAAGTAACATTTTTGAGGAAAAAGAGGAAAAATAGGAAAAAGAGGAGGGCCATGCCGAAAAAGTATATGAATTACAAATCACAGAAGTACTATGTTACTTTATGTTTAGTAGAAACATATGATTGTCGAGTGAGTTATATCGTCGTGTTTTTGATCTACCATATAATATCTATACACTACTATGATGATTTATCAGGTTATAAGGGAATGCATTTCATAAACATTCAAAGTCGTTTCAAAATTCTAATATCGTAAATCACTAGTTCACACTCAACCAATTCAGCCAACATAATTGTTCCTTGGTTAGTAGGTTTGTTTTAACTAGTTCATTGGTTCAATAACTTCAATTTGACAAGTAAAAAAACCAAAACCACTCAAGTAAATTGGTTCAAATTTTAGGCAATATTCAAACAAAACTGCCATCTTTGCCCATCATGTATTTTTGGCAAGTACGTGGCTACTAGATTGAGTATTGAATTAACCTCATAGTTGATCTTAGAAAATAACTAGTACTCTCATTTCGATAAAGCAAATTGTTGATAACACTCCACCTATTCGACAATGAAGTCTACAATATAAGAATGTTCTTCCCTCGCCCATCTACAAAATAGGAATACTCTTCCTCCACCTATCCCATATATGATATATCTTATTCCAACAATACAACAACAATCAAGAAATAAATTTATTTCACTTTCACAATCTTCCGTACCTAGAAAATGAGTTTTATAAATCTCAATTCAAGGCATAGCCAATCCACAAATGTCTAACGTTGAAAACCAAAGCAAAATTCAACTCGGCCATAAAGACTGGTAGAGATTGGTTATGCCTATTAATCTTTTTTGGCTCAAAGGGATAGAAATATTCTTCTCAACATTCTAAGCAGGAAAGTAATTTATATAGAAAGCTAATGGAAAGGGAAAAACTAAAAAATTGAAGCACACAAGAAGAATATATATAATCAAACAGGTTTAGGTTTAGGGTTTAAGAGATTGAACGAACCTTTGATTCAATTTGATTTCTCTTCTGTACGGTTTCACAATCTTCATACGCCGAACCCAACATCAAGAGCTTCTAAAAGGAATAATTATTAAAGGGTTGAAGCCAAACAAAATGAAAAGACCAAAAACCAAAATGAGCAGAAAAATTTGCCTGAATCACCATGGTCAGCATTGATGAGCTGCAGAGATACTCTTCTCCCTATCAACTCATCAACTCGAACAAGCTGGACCTCTCCCTATCACAACAAATGAGATTTGATGGTGAAAAGGAATCAGAAGGGGGTGTTGGGGATGTTGATAAAAAACTGAAAAACATTAGGCAATACTTTCAATGACCTTCAATGAGTTGAATAGGAGTTTTAAGAAGGATGATAGAAGATAAGACCTTCAATGACCTGCACAAACCCAACAAATAATCAGTCAAAATACAAGCTGTGATTTGAGTACCAAAGCATGTCTATAGATCTATTTAGCTACCTCACCTGATATTTGACTTTAGTGACAACCCCTTTGTTGATGTCGCCGTACTCGAGGGAATAGGTTCTGGTGAGGGTGGCGCCGCTAGTGGACACCGCCTGCTTTTCTACCCCGAAAACACAACAACAGAATGTGGGTTAAAGAGAGAATGAGTATAAAGAGAGAAAGAGTATTAAAAGTCGATCGAATTGGGATAGAAGAGAGATTGCTGGATCATTTGAGAATGTTTTGGGGCAAAGGGTTCGAGCAGAAGGGTTTGGGCAGAAGGTTCGAGTAGAAGGGTTTGATCAAAGGTTTCGAGCACGTTTTCGACACCCAACTGTCGATCAATTTGGGGGAGGGAGATTTAACGGAGAAGGGAGAGGCTCCCTTGATTTTGGGTACGGATGCCGTAAAGATTTGGGAGAGCACACCAGAGGGAACGTGAGGGAACGTTGACACCAGAGGGGGCCGGGGGAGAACGTTGACACCAGAGGTGGCGGGGCCGTGATGCTCGATGGAGGAATCGCACCAGAGGGTTTAAGGAAGACGATGAAACATTTTTCTTTTTTTAAAAAAAAATTTCATTCTGCAACAGTGTAGCAAATCTGTCATTGTCATGTTGTAGTCACCAGATCGAACGACACGTGTTCCTATTCGTATCTTGATGTTTCTCACATTGGGCGAGAATGTATGGGCGGGTAAAATCAGCAACAGATCTGTGACAGCCGTCAGTCTGTCACAAATGTTTGTCACAAATCTGTTGTTAAATTGTTGTTTTGTAGTCAACCAAGTCAAACGACTTATTTGATGCACATCTATTGTTGATTTGTTGTTGTTTAGCAACAGATTTTGGATGTTGCTATTTCTTATTGCTATTCCACCATATTCTTGTAGTGTCACTAATTGGATCAATTTTTTTACCCCTTGAACTGGACCTAAAAATCACTAATCCGGCTCGACTGGATCAGATTGCGGATCCTACATTAAGAATTTGCAGATCCAATCCAATCCAATCCAAATCATTTATCACATTAACACATATACATATTTGATCATATGTACTATAATATCTCAAATAGCATTAACACAAACTATCAAGTAGAAATTGTAGTATCTCAAAGATTATGCTTTATCTTAACTCTTTAATTACAATTCATACATTTTTTTTGTAAGTTATATGTTGCAACGTGCATCTTTTATGTGCTTTTACAAGGGTGTATGGTGCGGATTTGTGGATAACATATTTATTTATGTAGGAACTTGCATTTTAAAGGTTATTGTGATTACATGTTTGTGGAAAATATGCTATACATAAATTTGTGGGATGTATGTTATAAATTTGTCATTTCACAAGATGCATGATTTTTGTGATTCATATGATAAAATTTAATTTCATGAATTTTTGGATAGAAAAACGTCAAGCCGCAGAACTTGATCTAGTCCGATCCGCATTTTGCAAGTTGGATTGATGAATTATTTGGATTAGACTGAACTGTAATTTTTTAATCTGCAATAATTGGATCGAATTATGGATTGACCCTAATTGGATTAGATCTATTTCGTGTGCATCTCTACGGGCCTAGTCAAGTACTTACAATTTATAGGCCCACTTCAGATTTTGGGCTTAGGCTGATCTTACATAGTATTCAAAATCGAATTGGTGCCCAATCACAAAATTAAAGTTCGCCCAAGCCCATATATATTGGCACGTACGTTAATTAAACTGCCCATACTTCTCCCTACTTTTATTATGAAATCAAGATTTGAAGTTGTATTGTTATTATTGATGGGTCTAAATTAATTGAATCTTATTGTCTATATATATAGTAATCAACAATCCGGCTGCTGGTCTGAATAGAGTCCATATATGCACTTGATGCCATGATATTTCAACATATTTCCTAATCATCAATAAGTCATAAGTTTTTTTATTTTTAACCATGGCTTGGTGTTCCAACCTTTTTCAACCCTCCTCACTTTGGTTCGACTAATTCCATGAGAGTTAGTCTGACGCCCCAACCATAATCCCGAAGAAACTAAATAAATATAATGTCGTGTTATCAAATTCTAGTTTTCTAAGAGGCCCGCTAAGGGCACCCCACCATTTAATGAGGGCACCCAGTTAATGTGGGCACAAATCGATTTACCTGGGGCACCCAAAAATTAAACCCAAAATACCGAAAATGCCCCTCGTGCAAAAAACCCTCTCACCCACCCTCGTGCAAACCCTTGGGCACCCCACCACCCCCACCACCGTCCTCTTGCTTGACTTTCTCCATTTCTCGTGAACGAACCACCTAGCAATCCCGAATCTAAGTTGTATTCGTTCCTCTATGTCTCTCTCTCTCTCTTGTAGGACGTTTTTCTAGTTTGAAGACTCGAGTTTTGGTCGATTTCATATCCAAATTAGGGCTCGGTTCAAGTTTTTCGTTCACACATCGATAGTGTTGAAATCGATCGTTTGAATGTGCGTCGTAGTCTAATTAAGTTGCATTTGATAGAGTAGTTGTTATGTTTGTGTGGCGGTGCATTCAATGGTTCATTTATTGGGCGTTCGTGGTTCTCGCCACACAAAGCCGAGATTTTGTTTCTGGTCTCGCCACGCAGCCGAGATTTTGTTTACTGATCTCGCCAAGCATGACCGAGAATGTAGAATAGCTCTCGGTTGTCCATAACCGAGACTTTTATTGTCGTCTCTGGTCACCACTTCACGAGAGTAAGTCGAAGTGTATAGTTTGTCTGTTTCGGTGATGTCCAATCGAGAATGTAGAATAGCTCTCGGTTGTCCATTACCGAGACCGTTATTCGCTTCTCGGTGGATGGTGACCGAGAAGTGTGCATAACTCTCCCCGCGAGGCCGAATCAATCGCGTCCGTGAAAAAACATCTGAAAATTTGAGAAACCCTACCTTGACAAAAAACAGTTCCTTCAAACCATCATATGGTTATCAAACATTGTTACCTCGCTGTCGGATGATGACAATCCGCAATAATCGATCAACGATCGCCAAATGCAATGTGGCTTTGGGGTTCAACCTTGTGGTGGGGTGCCTTTTTTTCTTTGTCAAAATGATTTGTAGGGTTTGAATCACTATATATACAAGGGCAAAATAGTCTTTTCCACTTTTGCAGAATTTTTTACAAAAACTTTGGGTGCCTTCATTAAATGGTGGGGTGCCCTTAGCGGCCCTCTTTTCTAATTAGGGTGCACATTTTGACGCAGACCCTTTTTAGATGTGTCGATCAAAGTTAATGCAACCACTTCTTCATAAAGTACAAATTAATGCTTTACACGTAGTTCTCATGACATGAGTCTTCATAATAAAATATATATGTATATACTATGAGATTAATACATACTACTATCCATATTATGTGAAAGCGAAATGAGAAATAAGTATCTAGTCTAAGAAGAGGAGGCGCAAAGGAAAGAAAAAGATTGCCAACCTTTCATCATCAACTTCAATGCTAGCTTCTGTGCATTTCTAATTAATTAAATAACAAATTAATTAAATAACAATCAATACGTAGATAAACATACATATGCATGCCTACATGTGGCGGGCATGGCATATCAAAAGGTGTTGTGGTAGTACCCACTGGACCAAAAGTCTTTGGGCACCAACTAAATCAAATATCAAACAAATAAATTTGGAGCTGTCTTAATGTGTGTTTTCTTGCTTTTCTTCCTTTCTCACTTGTTTTTATTCAATGAGGGAAGTATCTTCTTTGTCAATGAGGACCAATATAGAAGACCAGCTTCACTGCAAAAAAACAACCACAAAGTTTGTGCAACTTTTCAACTGCTCCAATTAACGTGTTAATGTAGGAAGGTGTTTAGGACATGATAAAGAAAATAATTAAATATCTATCCATATATATGTGATGGAAAGACAACATAAAGAATTGTAACATACCACTGATTAAATTAAGCATGGCTAAAGTTACTAAGAATTATCATACTTAATTAAATATATAAATTTTTAAGATTAAAATGAAAAATATATTTCAAGGATCTTCTAAATATAATTTTACATATCTTTATGATACAATATATATAATAGAATTAATTTAATGATAAAAATAAACTTTATGGTTGGTGATATTGAGTTTCATTCCATACATTACATATTATTTTTTTCTTTTGTAAAAAATCACATAATTTTTTATTTTAAAAATATAAAAAAACGAAATATTTTATGAGAAAAGCGGGGCGGAAGGCAGAGAATTCCCGCGGGGATCTCTGTGAGGTGCTGGACGGATAATCCTCGCGAGGCGAAAACAATCGATCTATGTTCATGCCTTGTCCTACATAACGGGACATGATTTTACTGCCCCGCTAGCACAAACAAAGCGGGGAATTAATCCTCACCCTACTTGCAACCCAGATTCTCTAGGTAGGTGGAGTTGGTAAGCACGGAGATTGGAGTCCACTCACTAGCTAGCTAGAAGGGAATTTATTTAAGCATTAATCAAAAGTTAAAAAAAAAAGTCGTCATGCTTTTCTGGGATTAATTATTGATTGTATCAATGCAGGGATTAAACTTGTTCAGGAATTAATTAATTTTATAATTAAGTAGGTGATATGAAGTGAAGGGGTTTTTTCAAAAGTGGGGTGGAGATACAATTTATTTCCAAAAATATGAAACTTTACTTTGAATTTCAAAAGTAGGTGATAACTCCTTTTGAAGAGGAGTTATCACAGATGAGGTGGCATGCATGGTGGTGAGGTGGAAGGTAATTGTATAGATAGATTGTACAAAGCATGGTGGTGAGGTGGTGGTGAGGTGGATTAAGGAATTGTATTGAAAATGAGCTATCTAAGTATCTATACAAAACTATACACTCTATGAATGACTCCTTTGAAAATGAGCTATCAATACAAATTCTCTTCCCCATAACCGCCACGTGCATATGAAGATGGACGACACGCGTCACTCGCGTATCTCGAGGTAGACAACCAATATAAACAACGCGCACGCATATCGACGTGGACAACCCATTCAAACGTCACCCATGTATGCCGATGTGGAGATTTCATACAAATGTCGACACGTCCGTCGAGGTGAGTGACTCATGCAACCTCGTGCAACTCATGCGAACGTCACGCACGTGTCTCGAGGGGGTAAAGTCAATGCCAACGTCACACACGTATCTCCCGGTTGACAACACATGTAAACGCCACGCACGTATGTTGAGGTGGGCGAGCCATGCATCTTCGTGCAAAGCATTCAAACGTCGATAACATATCTCGAGGTGTGGACAACTCATGCAACCTCGCGCAATCCATGCAAACCATGCGAATGTAAAGCACATATTTCGAGGTAGACAACTCATGCAACCCGTTGCGGTCCATGCAAAACCATCCGAACGTCATGCACGTAACTCGAGGTAGATAAGTAATGCAAATGTCAGACACGTATCCCGAGGTGGACAATCCATGCAAACGTCATGCACGTATCTCGAGGGGGCAACCCATGCATATCCACTACAGACCATAGACCCCATGTAAACGTCACGCACGTATTGCGAGGCGGACAACCCGTACAACTCGTGCAACCCATAGGCGCTATTCGGTCGGCCCATGTTCACGTGGTCATCCTACGTGGACTGTGTTACACGGATAGCGCATTTTCAAAAGGCGCTATCAGTGTAAGGCTGTCCTACGTGGACCGTCCACGTCAGCAAAAAATTTCAGCCACTCTAATAACGCCTTTTGAAAAGGCGTTATTGCCTATTCTGAAAAAAAAAAAAAAAAATCCTTATTTTCCGAATTTAAACTAAAAATATTAGTACTTTTATAATTTTTTCATGAAGTGAATCTATGTGTTACTTTGTGACTTATTGTTTTGTTCTCCGTCTTTAAATTAGCGTCTGAAAACTGAGGGACTAGTAAATCAGTACTACATGCATCCCTCATCTGATCATGTCGGCCACTGCCTTTGCTGCACTGTGCCACGAATTCCTTGCACAAAAACACGTTGAGAGACATTTTTTTAGTAGTGCTATTATAACACGAAAAAGTCACTCACACAGTCTTCTCACATGTCTGATGTGTGACTGACGTCTCCTTGCCACGTAATCTTGGGTATTGCTTAGGTGGTCTAGATTTTTAATCTGCAACCTTTTGTGTCTTCAAAACAACACTAAACATTTTTTAGCATACATTTAGCTTGCTCAAATATTTTGCGAACAAGTTTCCGGTGAACGAATTAGTGATAAATTTATTTCCAAGTTTAAAATTGTTGTTGGAGACACTAAAGCTCTACAAGGTGATCATGCTTAGATGATAGGTGGAGAAACAGAAATCCCGATAATGTTAAATCTCATCATAAAATTCCAACACCAATTTGAACGACATACTTTTAGATAAAAGTCTAAAATGTCAATTGGCTACCATCATTCGCGAAGATTAATCAATACACCGGCTAGGTTAATACGCAGAAATATCTTAAATCTATTTTTTATATCTGTTAAAAAATAAGAAAATTGATGGTAGTGATGGTGGAGAATTAAAATTCTAGAATAGAATTTGTGTCAAACAACAACGAGTCAAATTTAATGATGGAAATAAATACTTCGAGTCATTTAATGAAAATAAATACTTTCTATGATGACCATAGAGTTTACGATTCACATTCCATTTGGTTTCCCATCAATCTGAGTTCATGAAATCAATATCTATAAAAGAGCACAACAAACTATCACAATTGAACAAAAGGGCATCAAATTTTACTGGCCACAATTCACCACTCCCATCTTATCTATCCACCATTAATACTTCCCTTATTGTTGTGTACTTGCAAAGAGATCATCACTAATTGGATTCAACACTGTGAAGCAACCTCAAATTTCTAACAAAATAAATTAACCCCAAATTTTCTCCGTTTCGATCATATGGGAAAATAATTTACACTATGCAGCAACCACAAATTATCTCTCTATTTTGTTGTCGCCAACAACACCGAAATTGAGCAGTATAAAATAATTGGATTCTATAATTGAACAAATCGATGCTTTGAAGGCTTTTCGGTGATTGAACCTACTGCAAACGAGCAGTTTCTCAGTGAACGTCGAAGAACAATCAGCCGCAACCTCGTCACGATTGCTCCGATTCGACATCCAATTAGATCTAAAGATCGTAAAAATTGATAATCAAGACTCATTGGATTCAACACTGTGAAGCAACCTCAAAAAAATAAATTAACCCCAAATCCGTTTCGATCATATGGGAAAAAATCAACATTATGCACCAAATTATCTCTCTGTTTTGTTGTCACCAACAACACCGAAATTGTTGAAAATAATTGGATTCTATAATTGAACAAATCGATGCTTTGAAGGCTTTTCGGTGATTGAACCTCTGCAAACGAGCAGTTTCTCAGTGAACGTCGAAGAACAATCAGCCGTAACCTCGTCGATTGCTCCGATTCGACATCCAATTAGATCTAAAGATCGTAAAAATTGATAATCAAGATTATCCAAAAATAAAATTGATAATCAACAACACCACGATCATCACATGTTGAGAGCTTCTCAAATCCAAGCTCAATCTCCTATAAATCCTTCGCCACTTGATTATTAATCTCATCAAACCCTAACACTTCTATCATCATCCTAATCGAACGATACTCATCTGCCATGACCTTCATTAGCTGACCACGACAGCATCGCCATGACCTTCATTAGCCGACCACGACAGCATCTTAGACCTCTCGATGACCGAATTGCTGGTTTCCTCTTCGGCAAAAACCCATTTTTGATCTCCCCCAAAAGATTAAGTCATATGTAATTCCTTATGTTAGGAAACAAGGAGAAAAGAAAGTTAGAGAGAGAGAGAGAGAGAGGAGACACAAATAAGTCACTAGTTTCCAATGTGGCACTGCAACCTAGGTGTGTGAGCTAACCATGTCAAATAATCGTGTTAGCAAAACATTTCCCTTTTTTTTAGTAGTGTTATGCTAACACAATTTTTTGACACAGTCAGCTCACACGGTGACGTGTCGCTGACCTGTCATGCCATATAAGTGATAAGAGGGCGTGTGTGCTTCGCTGTGTGACATTTAATGGTTGATGTAAAAGTGAAAAACTAGGCAGTGAAATGTCTTGTCTTCATCTTTATTGTGCAACTTTATGTCAATCAACGTTGTACTTCTCTGCCAATGCACAGTGGTAAATGACATATGACGAGATGGGCTATATTTGGAAGTAAAAAATTGGTGCCAAAAGGTTGCCTTTACATCATCACATGAGGAAGAAAAACAACTTTTAGGCACATATCAACTCTCACTACAAAAAAATAGCTGATACGAAACGGAAATTTATGTTGCTGATTAGCATAAATTTCGTCTCTAACTATATTCTTGCAACGAACAGAGACGAATCAATTCCGTCTCTAAAACTGTCGACGCTAATTTAGTCAGCAACGAAAATGTGTTCCGTTGCTGATTAGAAACGTATTTGAGACGCATTTAGAAACGGAGCAAAGACGGAACTGAAATGGAATTTCTCCCAAACTGGAGGGTTTTAATTGCATTCCGTTGCTGATCCGTTGCTAAATTCCGTTTCTGATCCGTCTCTATTTAGTGTCTAAATTTAGAATTACCCAGTTTGTCGTGGCTATTTCCTCGGCAATTAGAGACGGAATAGCAATGGAATCTATGAATTCCGTTGCTAATTCGTTCAATTCCGTTTGTACGCTTAGTTTTTTTTCACTACTATGAAGAATCCAATTGGTTCTCCAAAACCTCTAAACCTGAAAATACAACCACAGGACCTGCTCCATCGCCTGCACCCCCTCCAACAACTCCTTGGGGGTGCTAACATCCCCCAAAAAAACAGTATTTGACATACATACATACATCAACAATATATATTAGCAACAAAGATTGAAATGAGGGAAAAAATGTACAATTCGACATTAAAAAAGATTTATATATCCACGAAAGCTTGTCAAGTATAATAAATGTTCCAAGTACCTAAGTATCTACAAAAACCACAAATCCTATAGTTCAACATTAACCACAAAAACCTCCAATCCTCTAAATATGCACAAAAAGAACTATCAATCTCAAAGTTCTATAAAAAACTATAAAAGATACCACAAAAGCAAAATTACCATATCAAAAGTTACACAAACAACAAGAAAAATACCTAAGTATCACAAAGCTGCTCATCTCTCGTAAGCCAATCTCGCATCTCCCGATCAACATTGTCATGTTGCTGTGGTGGATCAGCGGGATATGTTTGCGGCGGCTGCTGTTGCTCATGAGGTGGTGGTGGTGGTGGTTGTGGGCCGAGATAGGCCTCGCTCCGTCCATGGTCATCTGAATTGCTCTCGCATAAACGCCACAACCTCGTCGTAATTGCTCGCAACACTATCGAACTCGAGCGTGGCACCATCTCCGCAATTGGGATGTGCTAGCACCAGGATCTGCATATCTTCTCTTCTTTCTCCCTAACGACCCGAGACCGTAGACACGTCCTCTGGGACACTCACCCGCCACATTGTAGTACACCGCTCATCATCCACCGCTGGTCCGGTGTAGCTCGGGTCGCCTCCCGACGTCTCTCTCTGGAGCTTAGCCTTAATGGATCAACAATAAACAACTTAAATGATATGTTTTAAAGTAAACTTACTACTATTTCGCTCGTATTTCTATACTTACATAGAACCGCTCCGATCTAGTATCGATGAATGTCACCCCGTTGTGATTTACGGTGTAGAGATGCAAATACAATTCATTCACGGTAGGTGGCGTGTCGGATGTATTAGTCTGCATACAAAAGTCATAAAAATGCTAAATATGTCAATTACTAGTAGGTCGGCGCACTTATATTCGCCAAGCACAAATCAATTGCATAGAAGTGAAATGAACTGAAGCGAATGAAATCCGTACAATGCAAATGAGTTAAACTAGCATCAATGTGTAAGAAATTAAAAAACAAAAGATTAAAAGCAAACACAGGCATAGTGAACAAGTGTAGAAATGAAAAAAATAAACAAGAGTGTAAAAAACACTTACCAATCTTTCATTGGTAGTCACAAATGACACCAGCCACCACCGTGCTTCGAGGGTCCAGTCCCATGTCCTTTGACCGTAGTGTTCCTATTCATAGACGCTTGCCTAGACCTGGCAAGAAAGTCCTCACTCTCCCAGTACTCCAAGTATCTCCTCCACGCCTCATTTGTAACAAAGTTTAGCTGCACACGATTCTTCTTTAACTTAAGCATCAATGCGGTGTACCTGGTGCCTGCATGAGTGTCGTACGCCGCACGAATGAGATCCTCGTGAATCATGTCATTTCATCTAAAATATACCTATAAAATGGCGAGCACAATTGTTACGAGACATTGAAAAACTTGTATAAATCCTAAGACATTTATTAGTCCTGCGTACCTGCCATTGGTGGCAGTAGTGGTCTTTATGATGATTCGGTACTGACTTCCAACAATACCCTTCTGAAATCATCCATCTCTTGAAAACTTTTGTCATCATCTGTGCACAAGAATGAGAAGGATGCAATTCCCTGTGTTTCATTAAAATGCATAACATCTTAAAAACTTATTTAATAGTTTACATGGATAATTAGAAATACGGTAATTAATCAAATACAAACTTACGTATTATTCGCAATCAGTGTGATTGGGATCCTATGCACTTGAGGGGGCTCGGTCCCTGCCCTCAGAGGTGCCCGCGGAGGGCCTGTAACCTGTAAGCCTGCTCTGCCCTCATAAGATAGGGATGCTGCTGGTGATGCGGTGGTTGGAGGAGCATGCATCGTCGGTATAGGAGTGTCATGTCTCGATGTCGCCGATGGTGACTGCAATGGGTGATTTGGTGTGGTTCCAGACGACGATGTTGATGGTACAGGCGACGCGGACGATATGGAAGGCGAAGGTGATGTTGACTGTAACTCGTGTTCGAGTGAACGAGAAGTCGGAATCGATAAGACAGGAATCGACCCACGACCTCGACCGCCATGACCTCCTCGACCCCTCGTGTGGCCGGACCTTTAGGTCCGGTCGATATATCGGTTCCAGAGGTCATGCCGCACCTCTTACGACCGGACGAGGTCCCCCTAAAGGTATCCTTCGACCGCGCGTGAGGTAATGTGCGACCTCGAAGTGGGGGTGATCACTGCGAGCCATGAAACCAATTGTGAAGAAAAGTTAAGAAAGTTCACGTAACGTCGATCAAACATTGACATAACATAGACATACATTACTCGTTGTCATCCGTTTCAAATTCACTCTCATGACTAGAAGTTGATGATTCTTCTTCTGAATCATATCCACTATCGACAATTATGTCATTGTCTTCTTGACTTGGACCCGCTTCAACAATGACGCGGGTCCCATTCGGATCATCCAAATTGTTAAAATCCTGAATTGCATCGTCGACTACGCATGTGGTGGGTTCACCATCTTGGAATGCAATCTCTGCCGAGCCTTGGTTATTATCGTCTTTGCTCGTTTCCTCGTCGGCGAGTTTTGGTTGACAACAACAAACTACTAGCCATTCTTGTCGCTCATTCCTCAAAGAAGGGTACGAATGGTAGTACACTTGAGTGACTTGCATTGCAAGGACAAATGGCTCGTAGTTGTTATATCGTCGACTTCGATGAACCTCTACCAATTGAAGTGTTGGGTGAGTCCTCACACCATGATTCGGTGTAGGGTCATACCATTCACACTTAAACAACACCACACGCTTGAGGCCAATATATTCAATCTCTACAATCTCTTTTAGTACTCCATAGTAGTCGTGGGAAACATCGGTGTAGTTAGAACCCTTCACCAAAACATCGTTGTTCTGCGTAAATCTATTAACGTCATATGTTGCAGAGTGGAACTTATACCCATTCACTAGGTAACCAGGGTACACATTACAAGATCGACTAGGACCAACTGAAAGATCAACAAACGTCTTATCTATGATAGAATTCCGAGCCTATTCATGAAAATTTACAAATTTAAGACACATTACTTATGAAAGAAATAAACGAAGCGATAACCTACAATAGTAATAACATTACATATGTTTGAAACCAAGTGGGGAAGTTGCGCTCTAGACTAGTATCGACTTCCGACTCCCCCATTGCTTGAGTGATTTCATCGATAAAGATCCTACAAGAAACGAACAAGTAAATATCATGTCTTGGTAAAAGATGAATAATGAATGTACTGCATTATTGAATGAAAGTGACGGACATACTGGATGTAAGGAGCGATCTCTGGACAATTGAGTAGTATGTACGAATGAGTGGCATTATACTCCTGCTTTGTTAAGTATCGCTCCTTTGACTTGCCCAAAGGTCGATCAGGATAAGTGAAAATTGAGAAATTGCCCACAAAATGCGGTGTGGGCCCGATACCACCATCGTCGTTTCGTTGCACTTTGTCGTGCAACATAAAGGCGTGATCTTCGAAGTAGTAAGAACAAAACGATGTGACTTCTTCGACCAAATAAGCATTACACATCGTGCCCTCAACCTTCGCTTTGTTCCGAACATTATTTTTCAAATGTTTAAGGTACCTATCGAAGTTTAGTTAATGTTAATTTAAAACTTTATTGAATGGGAAAACAATTTCAGGAACTCAAGATATTACCTCTCAAATTGATACATCCACTAAAATTGAACTGGACCGGCCAGACGGGCCTCGTAAGCCAAGTGGATTGGTAGGTGTTCCATAGAGTCGAAGAAGCTAGAAGGGAATATTTTCTCCAACTTGCAAATGATTTTAGGTATTTCAGACTCTAAAACCTCCATATCTTTGAGACTAACACTTTTCGCAGTCAGGGATCGAAAAAAAAGGCTCAGTTCGCTAATTGCAACCCAAACCGGGTTTGGGAGGAGTTCTCTGAATGCAATTGGTATCAAGTGTTGCATAAAAATATGACAATCATGACTCTTCACTACTAGCCTCAATCATGTCATATAGTTGGCGTGCTTGGGGGTTTGGTGAATCTTCCACGTGATTCCAATTAAAACTTGGACCTGCCACATTGTGTAGCATCTCGTGGTAAGTTGTCGTATCAAAACCTCTCACATCAGCATCATTAATATGGTTATCAAATTGGTAGAAGTTTGACGGCTCTTCATCTCCATTCTCACCGTGTTCATACCAACAGTGATATCCCGGAACGAATCCATACCTACATATATGGTATTCAACCGTTTCAACTTCCAGTACGGTACAAGTCGACATTTCTTATAATTGCACGGACATCTAATCTTCATTTTCACTTTGGTAGGTAGGAGAATGTTGCTTAGCAAATGGTATGAATTCTTTAACCCTCGCTGCGAATTCGATTCGAACGAAGCCGTTGTCGAGAGGGTTGTACATCCGATCTCGACTTGTAGACGACATTCCTATTGTAATTGTGCAATTAAATTAGTCAACTAGTTTAATAATTTTTGACTAAGACAGTCTACTTGTGTGTCCAACTTACACAATTTAGTAGAATGGGGAGTCTGAGAACCTCGCTAACTACATGAACAAAAAGCTTTGTTTGTATGCATTGAATAAATGTGGTTTGATACAAATAACATAAAACAAAACAAACTTTACATTTGTTGAGTTATAACTTCATGTTTGTTTGTGGATTGAATGTAATACTCCTAATCTCAAGAAAAATGTGTCTAACTTCGTGTATGTTTGTGGCTTCTGTTCCTTTTGTTGATTTCAACTTTCTTAAGACCTAGCTCGGTACAGGACCGATACCAAATATAGTAGGATACTTGGTCGTAAAAATAAAAGCAACAAGGAGTTCAAGAAATCATAAATCATAAGTTATAAGCGGCATACAAATACCACATAGGATCAAAGCTCCCAATATTTCATTTTCAACAAATACATATACCAATGACGGCCAATAGGTACATACATATACCAAAGCATTAAGGATAGTATTTTTGTAACAAACTAACACTTAACATAATATCGTACAAAAAAATTTAACAAAAAAAAGCTATCAATATAACAAACATTGCTTTGGTGTATGTTTTGTTAATTGAGACCCATTAGTTGTCCACTCTTACCTCCCTAAGGTTATAGACTTACACACTCAAATATTATGACGTTTTAAGTGGAATGACCAAAAAAAAAACATTACGTTGGGACCCATTAGCTGTTCACTCGTATGTCCTTAAGGTTAGAGGTTCCAATCTCTTGACGTTTTAAGTGAAATAGTCAGATCAACTCAAAGAGTAATCATAGTTTTTAAAACCATACCTAGTAGTAGAAAATATATAATTGAAGGTACTATTCATCTATACCTACTCTTTTGGTTGTTTTATCTATACACACGCATATACACACAATTGAACAAAATATAGTAGGAAATACATGAAAAAATGTGGCATGAAGAGATCAAAGAATGTAAATCACAAAGAAAATATAACACAAAACCTTACATCTCCAAAACAATTAGAGCAATAGAATGCAATCCAGACAAAGGACGATGCGCTTCGACTACGGGCAAGGATTTCTCGCTTCCGTATAGCTCAGCCACTACCCTAATGTTCCTCTGCATCAAAACCAAAACCAAAACCAAAACAATTCAACGTCCTACCAAACCTCCTAAATCTAAGTGAAATGGAACTGATCTCATCAAAATCCGCCAGTATAGTGAAATCAAGAACTCGCCAGTTCTCTAATCGAAGTCCGCCAAATCGAAGTCCTCAAACAAAGATCTTCCAAGTTCGAATGAATGAATGGATGAATGAATTAAAATGAAGTACCTTAAAAAAAGAATGGATGGAATGTTGGAGAGCGTCCACCCCAATCTATCGAAACTGAAGGAGAATGAGGAATCGGAGTAGCCTTCTCGGGGGGAACTCCAAAATGCACCTGAAAAAAGCAGGCGAAGGAGACATTATTAAACTCGATAGTAGATTGGAAGCGAATGAGAGAAATGGTGGATTTGAAGAAACATAGAAAGTAATAATAACTATACATAGAAAGTAATAACTCTCTCTAAAGATTTTACTTATATAATCTTCTTTGGAAATTGAGGAGGCTTGGAACCTATTTTTTAATTTCTTTACTATTGACTTTGCTTTGGTCCTTTGCCAATTAAATACATATAAAGGTAGAGAGTACTAAAGCTAATAAGGAACAAGAAAGAAACTCAACTCATATTAAACATTAAATACAACATAGTCAATACATGAAGTTCCTTAGGGAGACCTAATTTTCATTCAATTCAAACAAAGACAACAAAGGAAACAAGTCCTTACAAACACTAAAACAAAGCAGAAACAACACACACACTACTGACTTTGCTTTTGTCCTTTGACAATTAAAATCTTCGCATTAACAACATTCTGGAGATTGTAATAGGTGCAATGAGATCAACATAGAGCTTTTAGCATTAAAACAAGAAGAATTGAACTCCCTCTCCCATGGGTATAGTTACAAATAAGCATTACGTTTTCCATATATCATTTATTTTAAAAGAAACTACTTATAAATAGAGCCACATCTTCAAATGGAAAAGCAAGATTGCGCAAATAGGTTGATTCTATCAACATCCATCACAGGGTAAAACGTTCAGTGCTGGTATCACTAAAATTCACTTTCCAAATATTGACAAGATATAAAAAAAACTCACAATTGTCAATTACTTAGAAAACTATAAGACAGTTATATATAGCCTCTTTTGAAAACAGTGAGACATTTTCAGGGCAATGCATGTTTAATGTAATAATATAAGAGTGTAATTGAGAGAATTGCAGGGTGTTCATATGGGTCTTTATCATACGGTACCTTGACAAAAGATGCATTCCCATAACACTTAAATGTAGTTACACATATAATTTTAAATTTCTACAATTTCACTCCTTAACAAGTAAAGCAATGACGTAGAGCAATATCATGTCAAATAGACTTACAAGTTCCACTTTAAAATTTTAAAGATTATTTACAAATTCATAGTCATATAAAGTTATAAACTAAACCTTTTCCCTAACTTATTTTTTCCCTCCAAGTTCCAATTAAAGAGAACCCTAACTTCACAACACCATTCAAAGTATCCATGTTTTCTCTGGTTTCGAGGCTAC
This sequence comes from Stephania cephalantha, assembly GCA_039657325.1. Classification (NCBI taxonomy): domain Eukaryota; kingdom Viridiplantae; phylum Streptophyta; class Magnoliopsida; order Ranunculales; family Menispermaceae; genus Stephania; species Stephania cephalantha. Next base: position 2,179,984 of record CM077577.1, on the reverse strand, counting down.
ATTTCTCTGTTGTTCCTAACTGAAATCATTGCGTGAATACATGCATAAACCACTTGGAGCTCTTACACTACACATCAAACTACCTCCAAAATAAGTCCTCATATGACATTCTTATAATTGCGGGGATCCAACAAGCTTGTTAACATAAGCCTTGATGTATATTAAATCGATAAAACATGTTCACTACAACCTGTTAAGTACCCATCAAAGCAACAACAAATTATAACCAACTGAACCACACAATCTCATCGAAATCTCACAAACGAGTGAGAGACAAGAAAAAAAATCAAATTAAGGTATTCAAATGGAGGGATTATCTTACCTGTGCATCCAATGAAATCTCCAAAAACAAGAAAACTAAAATACCGATTAAAACTTAAACAAATTTTCACCATCTGAACCACAAAAAGTCCTCGAAATCTTACAAACTAGAGAGAAACAAGGGAAAATCCGAAAAGGGTACGTCAATGGAGGGATTATCTCACCAAGGTGTCCAATATACGACGGCGAGGGACATAGTAGACGACAGTGACGAGCAGCTCGGAAGACGACGAGGGCTTCAGAGGCAGCGACGGCAGACGACGAGGGCTGTAGAGGCAACGACGGGAGACGGCGAGGGCTTCAGAGGCAGCGACGACAGACGACGACGGTTTTAGAGTCAGCGACGATAGACGGTGAGGGCTTCAGAGGCAGAGACAAAAGACGACGAGGGCTTCAGAGGCAGCAACGACAGACGGCGAGGGCTTCAGAGGCAGCGACGGCAGACGGCACGACCTCTGGCAAACACCACGAAAACTCGCCATCTCAATCGCAAAGCCAGACAACAACTCAACCCCTAACCACCAAAGCCGTCACTGGCCTCGACGGTGAAGAGAGGAGTTGACGACGGTGCATAGATCTGTAACTGGCCTCGACAGTGCAGAGATTTCAGGGTTTGGGAGAGAGAGTTCGGTGAGAGAGAGAGAGAGTTCGGTGAGAGTGAGAGAGTAGACGGTGTAGAGATCAGTTGAGAGAAAGAGTTGACGGTGAATCAAAAAATTTTGGATTTGGGAGGGAAGGGATCAGGGGATTCGACGAGGAAGAGATAGTGCGAGGAAAGGAGAGATATGTGTGGTTTTTATCATCCGTTCCCATTTTTCGATCGTCCGCATCGAAGCATGCACGAATCTCGAGACGTAATGGACGGTTATAAAAAATTAAACTTTTGGTAGGAATGTTGGCGCCATTTTTTGAGACAGAATTTAATTTTGTCTCTATTAATCTAATCTCTCTATTCCGTCTCTGAATTATTCCGTCTCAAACCATTTATTGTTAGCAATGAAATTAGATTTCGTCGCTAATTCCGTTTCTAAATAACCATTTTTTGTAGTGTCTGCCTTTTCATTATCTGTTGGAAAATATTCTTCATTACTGAATGTGATGTTCTGCTCCATGAAATAGCTCAACAACTATATTTAGTGTATTAGTTATAGTACCTCGACAATAGCTAGAATCTCGAAGCAAGACCCCAAGCTTGTGTTGAAGATGAATCACAATGAGGTAAGCCTCTCTAAGTTTGTGTCAGAATATTCTTATTTGTGTTGTGATCTGTATTGTCTCGGTAGAGTTAACATGTGTTTCGTTTTCATTTGTTTGTAGGAGGTTGATTTTAAAGAGCTTTGGGAGGGATGGGAATTAGTAGAATTAAGCGATTCTTCACTCCCCGAAGAAAGACGAGAGGTGCAGACACCACTCCTCATAACTTCTTCGACCGAAGTTGAGGAAGTGGCTGCATTTGAGATCCCAAAAGGGGACAAATTTGTTGATGTCTAAGAGGTCGACAGCACGAGAGAAGATGTTGAAGGTCAGCGAGATGGACCTAAGGCCAATGAGTGTCTTAAAGAAGGCATGACATTTTCTTCTCGTGGGGCTGCAAGGGCATTCTTCGACAATTACGTGTTTATTGTTGGATTTGGGATGGAAATCCGAGGGACGTACAAAAGGAAAGGCGACAAGCAGGTTTACAAGTGTATTGACGCGTGCTCGAAGGAGGAAACCATTGTGTACAAAAAAGATAGTACTCGTTACCAATGCGCAACATCTGTTACCATGAAGCTGCAACATGAAGGCTAATGGGGGTTCACTCAAGTTTTTCTTGAGCACAATCACGTAGCTAGCCCAAGTAAGTCTCGTTTCTTTCGGAGTCATCGTAAGATAAGTGATCGAGCGAAGAGGAAGCTTTTTCTGAACGATGTTGCGGGTATTCCGATGATGAAGTATTTCATGTCCATAGCACATAAAACGGAGGGTGGAATTAGTGCACTTTTTTTCCTTGAAAAGTATGCTCGAAACTATGTGAATGCCATGAGGAAGTTAAGGCTCAGGGAAAGTGACGCTGAAGCGCTTCTTTTGTATTTTGAGCGCTAACAGCGCTAACAACGCCAGAACTCCAACTTTTTTCACTCCAACAAGGTTAACAAGCATGGTCAGTTCGAACATGTTTTTTAGGCAAACGGTAGATCGAAGACCTCCTACCAATATTTCAACGATGTCATTTACTTTGATATTATGTACTTGACTAATCGGTTTGACATGCCTTTTGCACCAGTCGTTGGTATTAATCATCACGGACAGTCTATTCTCCTCGAATGCGGGTTATTCTCGAATAAGTCTATTGATAGTTTTGAATGGATTCTTATTATTTGGTTGAAGTGCATGCGAGACGTCGAGCCTAAGGCAATCATTACAGATCAATGCTCATCTATACAAATCGCAGTTTGTAGGGTCTTTCAAAATGCAAGGTACATGCTATGCCTCAGGCACATAATGAAAAAGGTGTCCACAAAGGTGAGCTGCTTTGCGGATCGTGATGATATCATTTTTGCGTTGAAGAAAACAGTCTACGATAGCATGCTCAAAGATGATTTTTAGGTTGCTTGGAAATGGATGATAGAGTCGTACGACCTTCAACACTATGAGATGCGATAAAAGTGGGTCCCAGCATTCGTGAGAGACCATTTCTAGGCATGTATGTCTACTACGCAGCGAAGCGAGAGTATGAATGCATTTTTTGATAAGTATGTGGGAGCGAAAACATCCCTAAAACATTTCATTAGTCAGTATGATGTTGCTTTGACAAGGAAGTAGGAAAATGAGGCTGATGCTGATTTTAAATCCTTTTTTAAGTTGAGGGATACTGTGTCTTGCCTTCCATACGAGTATGAATTTTGTGCCTTGTACACCAATGATATTATTTTAAGTTTCAAGACGAGGTGTTGAAAAAACTTAATTGCATGACCAAGTGTCATTTCTTTTCACCCGAGTGATCAACGTGGGAGGTAAAGGTCATTAAATGTTCAAGTGGCATGGACACGTCTGAGTCGCACAAGTACGTTGTTTGGTACTCGTCACTCCACGAAGCCGATTCCTTACAGTGCGTACGCAGGATGTTCAAGTTTATTGGGATTTTATGCTGTCACGTTTTATGTGTTTTCTTGATGAAGTCAGTGTTATTGTCATTTCACCGGCATACGTCGTTGATAGATAGAGGAAAGACTACAAGCGACTGCATGTTCTTAAGGAGGGTGCCTACGATGTTTGGCCTCCACAGCTTCGACTACTGAGGAAAGGTTTGATGCAATTACGACAAAGTGTACTCAGCTGGCAGAATTGGGGTTTGGTTCTTCGAAAAATTTCAAGATAGTTGTTGATAACATCCAGAACATGTTGGCGGACTTGGTTGTTTTAGTTGACGAGTAGAATGTTGAGCCTGCTCGAACCCCTGCTCAAACCTCTACTAAAAAAGGGCAAAGGGGTGTTAAAAAGTTATGGATCCTTTTCTCGGGAAGAGGAGAGGCATTCCCCGTAAGAATCGGCTGAAAGCTCCGAGTGAGCACCCGGCTTCGCGCAGAGGAAAGAATGCTACGGTATATGTTATCATCTCTCTTTATTTTATACTACCGATTGTATGTACTTATCGTTTCTATTTTCTTTCTTGTAGGAGGAACCTTATGGACATGCATCAAGCTCCAGGTACACGACTCCGTTGTCGGATGTTAGGCATAACAACATCGTCTTTTGTAGGTCACCTTTTCCTGATATTGGGTCCCAGTCGACGAGTAACATTTGTGTGGGTATGCCCTGGACGATGGATGCCCCATTCATGAGGGATGCCTACGACTATGCACACCGAGGGCACTTTGGCAGTCAGTGAAAAGGAAGGTGATATTACTTTATGGTGATTGGATGTTGATTGTTTAGTTTGTAGTAAACATAAAACATTTTTTCGTATTTTGCATGGTTATGGCTCCTTAACTCTAAACACTGGTACTATTCTCAAATCAAGTAGTAGTACAACTAATATGATGCGTGCATATGATCGTGGGTGAAGTAGCAACTGTTTTTCTGCTAAATTTGTCCCACGCTTTATTGAAATGCTTGGTTGTGTGCATATGCGTGATTTGGTTGTGCACTATGGATAAAGTATGTTGGTAGTTATTACTTACAATTTTTGGAAGTTCTATGGTTAGTTACATTCCTTGCCCAATATGGTTTGCTTTGTATTGATCTTCATTAATGTCCATAGGTTCGGGCCACATTTAGTGAGTACAAATTTGGTAGGTAATTGAAAGTTTAATTTATGTACCAAATGCATGTGTAGTTATTAGTGTGCATTAACAATTAGTGGGTGAATGGTAATTACTGTCCCAATTTAGACAGCTAGAAGGACGTCTATCCCGAGGAGAACTAATTATGTTGAGTGCTCATCCACTCGATAGAGCACACCCACTCTTTAACTTGTCAAACCGTCAATTCGTTTGACGAGACCACTCCTCCCCATTTTGCCACGTTTCGCGTGAAAGGTGGCATCATTTCTCTCTCTACTTATAACGCACATCACCCATTACATTTAATAAACTTTTCCATCCCTTTCTAAATCGGTTCTAATCCCTCCATATGCACTCATTCTCCACTCTGTATTCTTCTCTAATCCATTCAAACTTTGTTACTCTCTCCAACTAATTTTGAGATGGCCACAAGCAAGAGATCGTCGAAAGGAAAGGACTCAAGTCATGCTTCTAAGATGAAGAAGGCTCGGAGGTCGACCCCTTCTCCAAAATCGAGTTCGCCGCACGCAGAAGTGAGTACCCCTGCACTAAAAAGACACTTCCAGTCAAAGTCCTATGTCGAAGGGTGAAAAAACCCTAAGATGGATATCTTAAAGAACACGTGTGGCGGTGGTTTCGGTGGAGGGACTCCCGAGAAATAGAAGTTGTCGACGGCTAAGAATGACAAGGGCAAGGCCATACATCAACCCTCTATATACGTCATGAAATTCTGGACGGAGGAGGTTAAAATCGCCTATAAAGCAAACTACTCGGGTAGGTTCGCTTGTTGCTCTCGCACTATTGATGTTCATTTCTTTTAGAGCACCAATTTCAAGGAAGTTCAGTATTTGAAAGCCCTGCGTTGGTATTTTTTGTTAGTTTTTCATGCCTTATATATCCCCGGTTGATCGAGCTGTTTTATGCAAACCTTTACACTCCTAACCCCTCCGTGCCCATGATCTCCAAATGCGAGATTACAGGCATGAAATTTATAGTGTCCCCAAAGACCATTAGGGAGCATTGTTGTGGCGGCCCTCGCCTGCCCGGGGTGACGTGTCTCCGTGTACTCCTTGCCAGCTGGCCCAACTACATGTGTACGGCACCTGCCCGTCCTTTCCTTTGTCTCGAATTTCGTATCCACGTCAGTAGGTTAATATATATTCAGCGGAAGTCGTATTTTAAATGCAGAAAATATTAATTAATTCATCAAATCCTACTGTGGAAAAACCCTGAACATTTCAAAGTAAACAACTGTACTATATAAAACTACGCATGTACAAGGTCATGTCACTCCCAGCTCCCAAAAGAATCAAAATATCAAAATATCAAAATAATCACACGTACAAGTAATCATCAGAGGTAGGCAGTCAGAGATAGTCGCCTAAGATCCCCTTGCCCTTACTTGTACTAGGATCTGCACTCAATCATCACAGAAGAAAATGGATGACGAGTCCAAAGTCAAGTAAAATCCCAAGGAACTCCTCTCGAGCATTCAAATAAGCAAATGGAATTCAATAAATACTGTTAAATAAACATGCGGAATGTAAACAGGCAACTGTAAGTAGGACATCGCATGCGTAAATAACAATAAAGTGCAAATGTGTGTGTATGTTCCAGTCAGACTAAACCATACTTCGGGATTTCCTTCCAGGATCCCACTAGTGGGCGCACCCAACTAGCTATCACCTGATCCCTCTCGGTGGCCGCGTAGACCTACGACGCACCGACACATGTAGCGAGTTCCCTCGGGTCGTTATCCACCGAGCACTCCTGATACACATGATATGGTCTAGAATGCATATACACACAACGAAAAATCCGGTGGGAGTAACTAACCAACCGTGCAAACAACGACAAGATATAGATATAGGAAAAATCACAAGGAAATACTGGAATTGAATGGAATCGAATGGAATTACAAAGCAAAATAAATACTCAAGAGTTTTTCTTTTGGGTTTTACAAACCTCACAACGCGCTCTACTACCCCGTAATCAATCCCCGAGTCCAAGTCCACTGGGTCCTTGGTCGCCAATTGATCACCCGTCTCAACCTATGTCCATTTATCAATAATGTATTTAGCATGAAAATTTACAACAAATTTTTAAACTTTTTAGGCCAAATTGCCTATTTCGCGCTTTTCGAGGCAAAACCCCTCAAAAAGTCGCGTCCGAAATATCCAAATATGTTATTTTTCATAGAAATTCATAAATTTCTATTTATTTTATGGAAATGTATTTTTTTCAGACTTTTCCCAATTTTTTTTTTTCAAAATTTTCCAAAATTTTCCTCAAAATTTTCCAAAATTTTCTTCTATTATTCTTTTTTTTTTAATTGAAATCTGGTTTGGGTCGCGTTGACCCAACCGGTCGGACCCGACCCTGGGCCAGAATCGGTCCAGGCTCGACCCATGGGCCGAGCCTCGGCCCGTTCTAGGCCCGCCCATGAGGGGATGCACACGCGCGCACGCGCGCGCGCGTGTGCATCTTCATCTCTCGATCGAACCGCCACCGGTTTCTTTTTTTTTTTTTTTTTTCCCGTGATTTGGGGTTTGGGGTTGGGGTTGCTCTCCACCCAACCCCCGTGGACTCGATGGCGGGGAGACACCCATGCCATCACCACCGTGACCTGGTTCGGCCTCCATGGCCGAACCCTGTCCCGCCACCACGGCCAACCATCGAAACCCACAATAACAACGACTAAAACGCACCTCGATCGTGACGTTTCCTCCTCTTCTCTCCTTCCCGGCTTCTCCTCCTCCTCTCCGCGTTCCTTCTTCCCTCTCGGCCTCCGATTTTTGTGTGGGGTGTGTACGGGTGTGAGAGTAAAAGGTGGTGGAGTGTGTGGTTTAGATAAGGATAGGTGATGTTGACTTGTGTCATTGACACCAAAGGGTGACACAACTGGGACACTCGCTCATTTTTCGGGCGTTTCGGAGCCCGATTTCGCGTTCGAACCGCGATATACGCGTATTGCTGCGTCACTAGCCGCCTAATACCCATTCCATATTAGTAATTTGGCCATTTTTTATTTAATTTGTGTGTTTTAGTTTCACCGACCTAATATTCGGTCTCGTCAACTACCCGATACCCGCGTCGACACGCATATCGAGGCAAATACAGTTCACACAATCTCGCACGTAATTTTATACAACATACACACATGCGATGTATTTCAATAAATTTCACCGCAAATAAGCATCCAACACACCATACCTAGCATATCTAAGTCCCCGTGTGTCCTAGCCTACCGCGACGTCCATGTGGATCCGAGCTGGCGTCCACGTGTGCAAATTTAATAAAATGGGTCGTTACAATTGTGGTCTGCCTATTGGGAACTTTGAGTCCTACCACACTAACACCTACGTCCGGGAAAATGGGTTCAATCCCGAAAAAACCCTGACACAAATTTGTGGTAGGAAACAAGTGCCCCAAAATTTCTAGCCTAACATGAAGGACTTAACCCCAGCTGATGTTCTTCTTCTCCATAATTTGGTCACTTACACCCTCCTCCTTAGAGATACAAGTCATTCTGCCACACTGAGAAATGGACATCTTCCTCTTACGGTATCTGTTGAATGGAAAAGAAGTTGACTTGACCCACATTATCTACTCTAATCAGCGTATAGTTACCAATATAGTATAATACAATACAACAATTATCATATATATGATCCAAGTTTTAATTTTCCCAATTCTCCTCACATCCCATCTAAGACTTTAAGTTAAGATCATAAGGTTCCACTTTGAGTCCCAACCGTGTCCTAACTCTATTTTTAATTTGTGTCTTATATTGGTTGTGGGTTAATCAAGAGTTATACTTAAAAGTCTTAGGCTCTGATACCAACTGTGATTGCCCCAATTTCCTACAAATTGGGCCCCGCTCGGCCTAAGCCCACATGGACCCCCTAGCCGGTTTCGCAAGGTCAACGCAGGCCTAGTCAGCCTTTCAATCCATCCATATAAATAAATTCATAATTTTTAAGTCGCGTTATTTTTATTTTTCATGTTTTACAAGTTAGCGGAAGCAATTAATATGTTAAATAGCTCACAATAAAGTAAAAGAGTCGGACATCCTAAATGTGGAACCTTGTAAACATGTATATTCATGTATATCTTGTGTCAAGTGTTGTAACTAGGCAAAAATGATATACAAGTCATGTGTATCTCTCAACCCAAACAAGTATCCCAAATGAGATAACAACATATATAAATAATACAAGAAAATCGAAAACCTACAAAAGTGTGTAGAGGAGGGCCGCTCCGATATCCTTATAGTAGTTCGCCAAGTATTGGCGTCTTGCCCTTGCTCGGCTGCGAATCTGCACTCGGTCAAACACAAGAATACCGAGTCCAGTAAGTAAAAGCAAGTAGGATCTAAACAGTAATTCAAAATAAATAAAGCAGTCTAAAAGTCATGCGGATAGAAAGAAAGCTATATGGAATGCATGATAATAAGACTGTAAAAATGAAAGTACAACAAAAAATGAGTGTCAAAAGAAATAATAGAGAGGTGCCCAAGTAGTCCAAGACCACCGAGTGCGGGTGCCACAGTGTCGGGGTCATAAAGTTGTGGCAACGCCAAGCAGACTCGGGTTCTAGGACGCGGCATCGCCTGTTGTACCTAGATCGCCGCGAATGAGGGATATTAAGGGTGCCCCGGATAAAACACATCTCATTCCGACCAAATACTCCAGTGATTCGAGGTCATGGCCCCGATTGCAAGCCGGTAGCCACTCCAATTAGAGACACTCTCATGACTCATTTGGCCCTCGGACACTCATAGATGGGTGGAAATTCTAAGAACACAATACAATATCAATAAAATATAAGCTTAAATGAACTACTGTGCATTTCCTAGCTGGTTTTACTTACCTCGATATCGCAAAAATACGCTCTCGCGGCTCCAACACGTCTCCCAATGAATCCCCAATACCATGAATCCCCAATACCAAACACCCAATAATATCACTCTAAGTCACTGGTGTTAATTAGATCGGTATTAGGTGTGTTAGAAAACCACAATTCAATTTACACTCAAATCACATTAAAATTTGTTAACTTTAAACCTCCCCCAAAAATTTATGAAAAAATCGTAAATATTCTATGCACTTGGACTTCTTTGTTCATGTTGTCAAGGTGTGCCATAATATTTCATAAGCACTCATATAATATTATCATAAACCACCCAAAATATATATATATATATATATATATATATATATTTCTTTTTTCTTTTATTTTTATATTTAGGTGCATGGTAGCTTATTTTTTTGTATATTGATGCAATTATGGGAAACCACATTAGAGATGACATTTAGTAGGATTATTATAGTAAACAATTTTATAACTTGTAACTCATACCTCAAATCTTGAAATTATTATGGTAATAATAATTGGTATTGGTACATTAGCCTAAATCAACAATTGACATTTACATAAGTTAGTATTAATTAGTAAGTTGTCTTTGCATATAGTGACAGATAGATAATACCACCAAGCAACCCCCAAATCATGAGTCAATGATTTTAACCCCCAAAAGATTTATAATTTAAACATAGTAAGAACTACTATTTACGGTGGTGGGAGTCCACAATGAATGCAAGCTTGGATTTTAATGTAATCATTCCAATAATAATCTTACTTATCTAATGAGTCTATAGAAATTTTATGGTATCCCAAATCGGAAATGTATTCATTCCTCGAAAGAATATTATTGCACATATAGAGATCACATTTATTCTCATTTATATATAAATGTATGCTTGATTACACATATATAAGTATATATATAAGTATTTCCTTTTTATTTGCGTTACATATATACATGTATATATATTCATATAAACACATATATATACAATATATATTTATGGGGCAGCAACTTTGCTGCCCTTTACACATTAGGCGTTGTTGCCGTTAAGACGGCAACTTTGCCGCCATAAATGGCAGCTTAATGTCTCTAAAGGCTTTTAATGGAGCCATTGAGTCCCTCCAACATCTTCATTTGTTTTTCTACCATGAAACCCCAAATATTGCTCCTCTGTTTTTAAAAACTCTATAAGATTTCACAAAGAACTCACTACAATTCATAACCACAATCAAGTTAGGGATTTTCAAGAGGTTAGAGATGAAGATGAGTTACCTAAATTTCTTAGCTTCTCTTTAGTGTTGCACCCACTTCACAAGAGCTACAAAATCACCACCGCCACTCAAGAACCTCAAGCTTCCTCCTCTTCTCTCCTCACCCACTGTGCTTCATGTATCCTTTTTTTTTTCTTTTTTTTTTCAACAAAAGCACCCAACACAAATGACAAAGAGAATTATATATTTCTCTCACTTCCAAACAAACATGTAGGCATTCTCCACTACATGTTTTCTTTTATATATTTATTCTTTTTTTTTGCCTACCACTGCAACATGACACATCAATTTATTAAATTAATTTTCTTATCTCATTTTAAGAAATGTCAAAAATACCCTTTTAGACTAAATTTTAAACTTAGGCACCTTTTGATTTATCGATCAACTATAGTCATGTACCCGTAAATGCACGCATCTCGAGAAATTACATCACTCAAAAATCAGTGATTAAAATACATCGGTGTCGAATCCCGAGGGTGGACGACTATGTCACATCACAACATGTTCATGTCACAGTCTTGAAATGTCACATGGCACGAGTTAAAATTTTGGGATCATTACAGATGAGGATGAAAATGTGGGGCGAAGTGGGGGTGAAAGGGACGACCGTAGGGATGACAATATGAGGATGATACAGATGGTTCTGATGACCATCGCGGTTGCATCAACGTATTTGTCTATCTAGGGAGAGTGGCAGGTGTACATGCCACTATTAACAAGGATGAAGAAATCAGAGAATCCTTGGAACTGGCCCATATTGCAGATGCACATGGAAGAACTGGAGAACCCCCTGTAGTTTCTGAACAGGGAGGAATTGATAATGCTCCGGAAGAGCAAGTAAATGTTGAGCAGAGCCGAGTAGGGCAGACCTTATTTGAGCACGCCGAAATTGACCAAACTGGAACTCAACAAACACATGCCCCTCATGTACCCGTGGAGGGACAAGGAGAAGACAATGAGATGATCATAGCTAGGGACCATGTTGCAGTACTGCGCCGCAACAATGCAAGAAGAAATGGAAAAGCCAAGGTTGGAGAGGAAGAAGAGGATGTAGGGGGTCATTAAATGTTGCAAGCATGGTCGGCGATGCAAGGCCATCAAATCCTGCACCCACAGCCGATGATGGAGAGCCATCATGGCCTCGTATGTATTACTTTGCGGAGTGCGATGCGGCGGTTGTGTATCGCATCATTAGATGGCTTGATAGTAGGGAGAACACCGTGATCGGGAGTCTTGACTTTTTCAAGCGTCATATGGACGACAGGCTTTGCTGCATGGAGAGACACATAGAAGCCATTGTCCCATTATCAGGCCTCATAGAACAACAAAGTGGAAAATATATTTACACTTTCTTAACCAACTGATGAAATAACGTCTTTCCCTATTTTTAATGTATTATGGTTAACATTTGCTAAGAATGTACTAATATTTTTGGTAGGTTGAGGAAAATTGAAGAATTGATAAGGGGAACCGAATTGGACTTAGGTGAGGTGCTACACGGACTACAAATGGAGGTAAATGTCATGAAGTACAGAGCGAACGAAGTGGTCGAGAGGACAGACGCGACGAGGAGGATGTTCCAGGAGTTCATCAACCAATTCCAGCCGATGATTGATATGTACGTCGCGTCCTTGGCAGAGCTGAAAAGACGAAAGAAATTCAAGCGAAAGTACAAGGTCGATAGCATGGACCTGGACAAAGACAAGTGATGTCGCACCTCTACTTTATGGCCTCTCCTCAAATATTTTCTTCATGGGTTTAGGAAAACAATTAGTTATGATTAGTTTTTTCGTTACTTTGGAATTGTGGATGACTGTAACAACTAATATTGTTTTCCCATCTTTGACAACAATGCGCATGCATTTATGACAACATATTGAGCTTATGGCTATATATAGGCATGTAATGCACGAATATTGGTTTCTTATTTGGCACCCATTTCATATATTATTATGTACTGCATGCAGACAAGTTTTGACACCCAAATGAATTTTATTATGCTACTATGGCCGACCACCCATGAGTGAGCATGCTCAATAGCATTTATGAACACACGCGATTTTATCCTTTGAAACGAATGTAATGCAGTTGACCCATTGTCACTTTTTGTCACAATGGTAGTATGATATACGTACTTGAATGGTTTTTTAGTACAACTAACTCCCACATGTGCAACTTGACCGATGTAGGCAATATAATATGTTTAAGTCGTTTAACGTTCCATTGAGTTGCACACTTAGTCCCCACATGCGTTAAAATGGTAGAGAATTCACATTTGTAACATCAGGTTGTACATATTACTACGAGCACTATTCCATAATTCCAGTTTTTGGTAAATTTATTAGTGGAGATAACATTTAAACTCTTCTTCTGTATTAATGGTAGTTACATTACTCACCCATTATGGGTTGTTCTATTTTTTCCCCTGATGAATGTCATTAGTGATGATGAGTTGCCATATTTTTGTATCTAGTGAATTTGTTTCTACTTGTGGACCAAATCAAATTAATAAGCAACATAAATAAGAGTTGTTATAAAATCTGCATATAGTAATTATTTGTCGTTAATGATGACTGGTATGACACATGTCCCGGGTGGCATTAATTATGTGGATTGCTCATCCATTCAGTAGAGTACACCCACCCATTCAAGCCGTCAAACAATCTCATTAAACGACGTGACGACTACAGGGGTGGAGCCATGTTTCGCTTGAAGAAAGGCATGGTTTCGATCACTACTTATGACGCACATTATGGCCTGAAGAGTTCATTTACCTTCTCACCCCTATCTAAACTCATTTTCATCCCACAAACATCATTATCTCCATTTTGCCCTTTCTTATGTGTTCTTTCCCATTTCATTCAAACTTCATTTCTCTCTTCCTCCTGCAACTTTATTCTCAAATGGCTAAAAGCAAGAGATCTTTGAAAGGGAATGACTTCAATATTCCTCCGATGTCGAAGAAGGCTAGGAGATCGCCGAAAGCGAAGTCCACCAACTTTGAAAAGAAGAAAACCATTTATATTGACGTCATGAAGTTCTGAACGGAAGATGGGGATATCTCGTACTAAATAAACTACGCTACTAGGGTAACTCATTGCTCTCACACTAGTAATGTTCCATTCTTTCAGACCACCCATTTCAAGGTTGTTCGGTATTTGAAAGCCCTATGTTGGGATGAGTTTATTACTCTTTCTTGCCCCATATATCCCCGTTTGGTTAGGTTGTTTTATGCAGACTTTTACACCCTTAACCCCTCCGTGCCCCTTGTCTCCAAGTGCGAGATTGCGGGCACGAAATTTATCGTGCTCCCCGACACTATTAAGGAGTATTCTAGTCTGACCAAAGGGGACTTCAAGTACTACCACACTCATGCATCTGTTAAGGAATACTAGTTCACTCCCGAAAAAGCCATGGCCCAGATTTATGGTAGACAGAAATTCCCCCAAGGTTCAAGCCTACCATGAAAGACTTAACCCCTAATGCTCGTCTTCTCCATAATTTGATCACCCATACCCTCCTCCCTAGAAAGAGCAGTCACGCCTCCATGTTGAAAATTGACCTCTTCCTCATGTAGTGCCTCTAGAATAGAAAAAAAAGTTGGCTTGGCCCACATTATCTATTCTCATCTTCGTAATGCACGATCAGACTCACGGGTACTTTTACCTTATGACACACTATTGACCAAGTTCTTCCATGCAAACCTTAAAGAGGTATGTACTTTTGAGGTTGACGTGAAGAAGCCCGCCACCAATGACACACTATCTGAAACCAATTTAATATTGATGGGATTCATTTATGATGATGTCTTGGGGAAGTGGGTGACCAAAGCTAAGAAAATAAGTACACCTAAGATCAATGGTATGGATGGTGCCTCTGGGTCAAGAAGTGCCACTTTGAGAATAGGGTCGTCCAAGAAAAGACATTTCCATTGGTGTCAACTAGTGATTCGGAATAGGGTGAAGAAGAAGAATAAAAGGGTGAACAAGAAGAGGAACACAGTAAGGAATATGGCTCTCTGATAATGATATTGATGATGGAGAAGGGACGATGGTGAAGAGGACACCAGTGATGGGGACAAAGTGGGGATGATGACAATGGCGACAATGATGGGGGCAATGACGGGCAGGAAAGTGGATGCAAGTGAAGAAGATTATAATCATGATCAATGTTCTTCTAATGACAATGATGGGGGAGACGATGAGGACGACGACTATATATAGGAGGACATTGCACGAGTATATGGAGAGAATAGTGAATAGAGTGGTGCGTTTAAAGCCATCTGCCACCGAAGAGGAACCAATTGAACATGCTCATGTTGATTAACTACGAGTTGAGCATACTCAAGTTGACCATATTGGAACTGAGTGAGCACATGTTGGGGCATGTGCCCTAGGTCAATCTACAAACATTGTTTATCTTATAATTTTAGTTAATAAAATTGAGGTTTTTATTTGTTGTTTTATTATAAGCGATTGCATGTTTACCTTATAGTAAGATTCATGTGTATTTGTTGAAATATCTTAAATATCCTTAATGATCATTATACTGGGAACTATAATGAATTAAGACTAGTGTGAATCTTGATGGATGGTTATGTGATGATCACTCGTATAGAGATACGAATCGAGATCATTAGTACTTGTTAGGGAACAAGGTACTGGACCGACCCGCTATGAGAACACCACATGGATTAAGTCATAGGTGTTACTCATGATATGTATATCATTTAGTCCTTCGACTTGAGATTACCATAAACTTCAATATTAGGAGCATGGTAATTTAACACAATCAAACTTTATCTTTAACCGGACGATTATAAAGATTGTGATTGGTTACCATGTGAATAATATGTAAAGGTGCGTAATCAAGATAGAATTTGTCACTCTCATATAGAGAAAGATATCAGTGGATCCCTCTATATAATAGACTGATAATGGCCAAGTCCATGTAAATTGATATGATCAATGTCACTTGGATGTTTTCAGTTTACCTAAAGATCAAAACTAGTTCTATTGAACATTAAGGGTGACTTTCCATGCCTTATGTTTAGTTAAAGGATATCGCAGGAAAAAAAGGATATGATATATGTTATTCATTAGGTTGTATCGATTTTGATATTCATGCTACTTGGGTAATCATAATGCCTTGCTAGAAACCGCTTATGACTTGTGTACCAAAACGATTTTGGTTCATCGTCAACGTCCCATGAACCTATAGGATCGCACACAAAAATGGCTTTGCACAACTTTGATTGGTCCAGAGTAATGAATTTTATATGATAAAACTCATGACATAAAAGCCATTACGATTTATTATATGATAATTTATTAATAGGGGTGTATATGTAATTGCTTAAAATGCCTAAATACAATAATTGTATTACGAATATAATTTTAAGTGAAGACTTATCTACACATATAAATAGAGGGTGAAACCTTAAAACGTAAAAAAGATTTTTATTTTTGCAAATTTCGAGTTGTCTAGGTTTTGCAAGAGAAAGAAAAACGTTTTCAATCTCTCTTGGGCTAGCACTCCAAATTGTGGTCTCCATTCGTGTGTGGATTTTCGATAGACGACGTGCTCTTGAACGTTTTGGAGATCGAAGAGTCACAAAAGAAAATCACGGATTAAAGTATGGTTTACTTTTTAGATCTAATTTAATAGAACTTATTTTCGATCCTGTTGGGGTTTTTTCAAAAAATGATTTAAATTTTTCGCTGTGTATGAACCCTAAAAAATCCAACAGTACATGTGGTTCCAGTTAATGAGCAACATGAAGAGGAAGATGTTCAACTAATCATTGAAGATGAACATGTGGTTGTTGTTGTTGCTTCTGTTGTTACTCCAGTTGTTGTTGTTGTTGCAGCAGCCAATGGAACAAATAAGGTAACTGAGGAAGATAAAGATGAGGATGTGGTTGGGCCATCCAATGCTGGTGGGGGAGTAGATGGGGCAGGGTCAACTAATGTTGTCGGTGTAATATATGGGGTGGCCACGTTAAATATCGGTGGTGGCACAGATGGGGCGGGCCAATCGTAGCCTTGTCTGTATTTTTTTGCAGAGCAAAATGCGGCGAATGTCTACCACATTCTTCAGCGACTTGATAATAAGGAGGAAATTGTCACAAAGACTCTTGACACTTTCATGCGCTGCATGGATGATAGGTTTGGCCACGTCGAGAGACGGTAAGAAGCAATAGCCCCATTGTCGGGCCTGATACATCAACATAATGGAAGGTATGTATTTCCCATATTTATTGTCACTTTTGGTTAATCTTTGCTTAGAATGTACTAATATTTTTTCTAGGTTGAGAAGGATTAAAGAATTGATGGGACGAACCGGGGCAGGTATTAGTAAGGTGTTGCCCAGACTGCAGATAGAGGTCGACTCATGAAGAACAGAGCGAACGAGGTGGTCGACAAGACGGACAGTTCGAGGAGGATCTTTCAGGAGTTCGTCGACCACTTCAGCCCGGTCAGTGATAAGTACGCGGCATCCTTGGCAGAGCACGCGAGGCGCAAGGAATTCAAATGGAAGTACAAGGTCGATTGCGTGGACCTGGGCAAACGACAAAGTGATTGCACGCCCCCTACTCCACAATCTCTCTTGCAGAATTTCTCTCTTCATTAAGGGTTTTGGATAAATGTAGTAACTATATTCTATTCTTTTGAACAATTTGCATACCATGCACACATCTTTGGTATCCATTCAATTTCTTAAACAAATGTGGTTACTATTGCCTATGAGCATCTACAACACATGCATACATCTTTTTGCCAGCGTTTAATACTTATACATATATACATGTTTAATGATTGCTACCTGATTAGCTTCGCGCTTGTCTTTTGTTATGCGAGTATGGGATATAAGTCATGATTGAGCATACTCAATCAGACTGTGTTAAGACATGTTCAATCAGACTTTTTTCAGCATGCTCAATCAGCCATTTTATCTCAAATTACGATAACCATTTCATAACCACTACCATTAACATATTCCAAAAACTAAAATGTATCATAGCATAGAGATAGGGAAATCCAAAGCAAAACGAAGTTTCTCCATGGCATAGACCACAACCAAACACAACCTATCTACCAAAAAAAAAAAAAACTACTAACAACTTTCTCCTTTAGTTGCCCTTGTTTTAATTGGTGCATATGTAAATCACCTTAATCGATTGCGTCATGTCCTCCCTGACCCTAGTCGCTTTTTCCAAATGCTACGATAGCTTTTTGACAGTCTCGCTTGAAAGACCACCTGTAACGGCCCAAAATTGCTAACCGTGTTTACGTCTTGAAAAAGGCTCAACGACCCGTACTATGGGACCCACACCGTGATATGTCCGTTTATCGAGGCAATGGCCGAGGTACATTTTATATTTGTTGTGATGTATGCCTAGTGTATTGTATTTGTGTAGACTATTAAGTTGATTTTCTACGGGTGTGTAGGTATCGAGACGAGCGGGGACGTACCTCGAGTCGCGTGTCGACGTGGGACCGAGGTAGCGACATTGAATTTATTTGAATAAAATGTGAGTTTTTTGGGTAATGTGTGGTTTTAATGTGGCCACATGTAGCTAAATGAGTAAATGGCCTATAGTTAGGAAAATAAATCATGAGGCATTGGATGTGCATCGAGACATGCGTTAACCTATCATGAGGCAACGTGTCACTTTGGTGAGTCACTCACAAGTGACTGGGGGACAAGTGGGATAATGTGCTCCATGTGATGAGCCTCCGGAGACTGTGCACACCAAGATCAAAGGCTAGCATTTAAACAAAAATTATATATACTAAATGGGTTTCTTATCCCCAACATCAACCAAACCGGGAGAGAAGGAAAGAAGAAGAATCGCTGGAGGAGGAGAAGGAGAAGGAGAATGAGAGAACCCGAGACGAATCAAGGTGAGTTTGATGTTGTTCAATTGATGGGGTGGTTGTAGAGTGGTGTTGGTGTGGAATTGGGAGGGAGCTCGGGAGCTTGGGAGCTCACGTGCTCGTGACAAAAACGTAAAAAAAAAAAAAAAAAAAAAAAAAAAAAAAAAAAAAAAAAAATTGCCTCCCAACGAACCTCCCCAACGAACAGGGAGTCCCTGGTTCGTTGGGAAGAAAGGAGCCCCAAACGGACCGGTCGACCCGACCGAAAAAAAAAAAAAAAAAAAAAAAAAAAAAAAAAAAGGAATGGAGAAAAATTGGAAAAAGATTCCAGAAAATAGGGAAGAGTTTCAAAAAAATTATATTTCGACAACATAAATAGAAAATAATGAGTTTATATGTAAAATAAAATATTTGGAATTTCGAACGAGCATTTTACTGGGGTTTTACCTCGAAAAGCGCGAAATGGACCAATTTGGCCAAAAATAAATAAACAATTTTAAAAATTTGTCTCGACTTCGATTTAGCCTAAAGTGCTACATTATTAAATGTTAGGGAACTAAGGGGAGAACTCATGTGTTTGGGCACGCATTTCGAATTGTCGATGGATCGAATAGACTAGGACAAGCGTGTGAATTGTAAGTACAACTGTGAGAATTTTATATTTCATTTCATTCATCTTTGTTGATTTATTGGTCTCTTGGTAGACATTACTACTTGAACTCGCACATCATGTTGTTCTTGTATCTATTCATGGGTGAATATTGTGACATGATGTCTTGTGAATTGTTTCATTGACTCTGATTCCTACAATTGATGTCATTCTTGAAAAGATTGATGAAAAGCATGCCAATGGAATAATTTGGATGTAATTGGACTTGAATTCGATTTTCTTTGGGCTTTGTAGCCTAACTTGTTTTGGACTCATAGAATTTTGGAATTTTTTTGTCTTTGAAATTAAAGTAGGGATTATCTAGTGTCCAATGCACGAGAGATGCGCAGTTCACAGGGACATGGGTCTACCGGAGTTCCGGCACTCACCACTACACTTGCGCGACACATGAGTTATGGGACTCGGGGTGGTCGGCAAGCATGAGATTTATGTTGTAAAGCGTAGAGCGCAGCTCCGCTATTTGTGTGAGATATGTTGAGCGCAGCTCCATATAGTAATGAGAAAGGTTAGGTGATAGTTCTCACCGCCGACCGGACGTAGATCATCTCGACTTAGCCTGTGTCTGTCTCTACATCTTTAACTATGGTATTTACTTGCATTTCTTGTTTCAGTAGTTTATTTCGCTACTTTATGCTTTTAAATACCATTCGTTTATTTTGGAAATGTGGTATAAGATTCTCCAGTTAGTACTAAATATCACTATATTCACCGTCTAGTTTGTGACGGTGGGTGTAGGTCCGTCGAGCAGCAGCAGACCGGGGAAGGAGAAGATCGGCGACTTCCTCTGAGCAGTTCGGCGACTCTCCTAACTCATTTTGTATGTCTCGACTTTTGTTGTATTATTATTGTTTATGTCATTTTTGGTTGTACATTGGGTTGAGTGAATAGTTCCATATATATACATGCATGTGATGCTGTATTTTTTTGGTTTTCCACACTTAGGAATTTTGAATCATAATAGCTTCCGCATGATCTTTAAACTACATGAAAATGATAATATAAATCAATACATGGATTCAGAGTAATATAGGAACGAAAGGATGACTAAAACGTAATTACGTCTTATGTGATTTAGATTAAGGCTTGATTACGGGATTAGGCCTGGCGGTGCCCTGTTTAGTAGTTGGGGCCGTCACACCACCAACCTCATTTCCCCGCCCTGGTAGTATATTATGTTGTGGCCTCTCTGTTGACTTCTCAGCTCACATGAATGGGTTGCACTGATCGTTGGAGCATCGATAGAAATATCGACCCTTGTTAGGGCTTTCCCTTTTCACCTTCCTGAGGATGACAACGCCTTTATCACACCGGTAACACGATTTGTCTTTCACGCAGTCGTAAAATGAGTGCCTCTCTGCTTTACAGAGGCAGCGTGGTACATTTGCTCTTTCCATCTTCTGCATGCTTCAACTTCACGAATGAGAGGTGAATTTAATGAAAATGAGTTTATAGAGTCCAAGGAAAGGAAGAAGCTCAACATTTAATGAATTGACTCTCACTTATTTCATGATTGGACAAAAAACAAATTTCTCACTGTTTGAAGTGACTTAAATTAGTACATTCACAGTCATCGAGGGACCCAATTTCGGCCATTTTGATGACACAAACAACCTCACACTGTGAGGTGTCTAATGATGTGGGTTGACGTGACGCGACACCTCAGCCGTGTGAGCTAACCGTGTCTGCAAATCATGTTAGCAAAACATTTCCTTTCTTTTTTTTATTTTTTCATGTATATATATACATTTGTTATTACGATCCATTTGTTACTTAATTGTTGAGTGGTCACACCTATGCATTGAGATACGTGCACCCACATCTTGACGTGATTGTTGGAGATGTTGGGATAGTCCTACATGGACTGCTTACAAAGAAAAATAAGGTTTATAAGTGTGGAGTGAACACTCTATCTTGTGTTGGCATTTTGAAGTGAACTTCACTTTCACACTTGTAGCCCATACATAAAATTAGTCACCATACTTTCTTCACCTTACCCCACACTTTACTCACCTTGAATTGCGACCCTATATTACAAAAATTGAACATGACATCAGAAAAATCGAACACGGTATCAGAGCCACAATGGTTGGCTTAATTGCCCATTGTCCAACGGCCTTTTGTGGATATCCAACAAAAATGTATTGCAGGGGGATGTTGGAGATGTTGAGATAGTCCCACATCGATCGACTACTTACAAAGAAAAATAAGGCTTATAAGTGTAGAGTGGACACTTCATCTTGGCTTGGCATTTTGAAGTGAATCCCACTTTCACACTTGTAGCACATACATAAAATTAGTCACAATATTCTATTCACCTTGGATTGGGACCTATATTACAAAAATTGAAACAGTGATCGAGTTGAAAAAATAATTTTTTAGCTAGGATTTATCATGGAGTGCATATATATATATATATAAAAGCAGAGGCGGCAATTGGATTTTCCGGCACATCGAGGACTTTTCGATCTTGTTTGATTTATCATGGAATGCATGTCTATATATGCATAAGATATAATACAACCAAGAAAAAAATGCACTTTATTCAATGGATCAAACTAAACTTATTATTTATAAATATTCGACTTTAGAAGTTAGAAAGAAAAAAAAACAAAAAAACAAAAAAAAAACAACCATGCGCATAATTAATTGTCAACTTCTAAGAAAAAATTAAGCTAAAGCATCTTTAATGAGAGGGTAGACGCATCACATATTTGGAAAGGTCGTGAGTTCGACTCACACTTAAGCTAATTAATTAGATGTGTCCAAACGCCAAAGTGTATCTCGACTAAGCTTAGTTTGCTTAGTCAATACATCTACCTTAGTATGTTAGAGAATAAAAATACTTACTACTCGACCAATGCTTAGTTTTAGCCGGGGCATGCTTAATGACAAGTTTAATTAAGACGAGCTTGTTTTCATCTAGCTTCGAACTTCACTCACACATTAACAATAAAAATTAAAAAAACTTAATTAAATTTATTCTTTTTTATGAATTACTAAATTTATACTTAAAACTCTTCATAAGCGTGTAAGAATATATATATATATATATAAGTCGTTTTGTTTCGATTTTTTTGGTGTAGAATATATAGAAGGGTATTAAAGAAAAGAAAAAAGATGTAACCAAAAAAAAAGAAAAAAAAAAGGAAAAAAAAGTTAGTATGTGTTGGAAATTGTAAGGGGCTTCTAAAGGAGAGGTTGACCTTGAAAGAGAGGTCCGAGATGGGGATTATGGTCCAAAGTAGGGTGAAAAGGATAGTGAAAGCAGAAAATAAAAAATACTTCATAATAAAAAGAAAATCAAGAAAAATTTTCCTTCCTTGTCGAGTTGCTACATTGCATGTCTTGAAGTGG
Source organism: Stephania cephalantha (assembly GCA_039657325.1). Classification (NCBI taxonomy): domain Eukaryota; kingdom Viridiplantae; phylum Streptophyta; class Magnoliopsida; order Ranunculales; family Menispermaceae; genus Stephania; species Stephania cephalantha. The sequence goes on along the minus strand of CM077577.1, from coordinate 2,157,353 downwards.
CAAAAAGCTGCCAAACATTTTCTTTTTATGATAAGAAAGAAATTACATTTCCTTCTATACTTTAACCTCCACCCTCTTACAATAATTCAACCTACTAAATCATTGAATCAATCACTTGATTGGTGCCAAACATTTTACTTGACTTGAGTGAATGAGAAAAATTGAATTAATAAAATAACCATAATTAGGTACTTTTATAGAATGACCATAAATAAACTTCATTGTAACCAAGGTACTAAAGTGATCAATAATATTATATCATCTCCAATATTAGAATGTGGATTGATGTCAATGTGCACCACCTAAAATTAAATAGATATTGGAATGAAAAAAACGTCTTTAATAGAATGTGTTTTTCGAATATCTAAGTGACGCGGATAAATATTGTATATTTTAAATGTATAATTCTGGACAGGATGTAATCGGTCTTTTTTAAGTATTTATTTATTTTATTTAAATTCTTTATTTTCACATTTTAATTAACAAAATTACCAAAAGAAATGACACCTCATCAATTGAGGTGCAATCCACATCTATCATTAGAGACATATTTTAAAGTCCAATGTCTAATTGAGCCACATGGGATGTATATGAATCTCTACGTTGAGAATATAAGCTCACAATCCACATTTACTATTGGAGATAGTCTTACATTCGAATCATTCGATACACAAAAGAATTATTTTATATCTTTTAAATTAAAAAGCACATATTAACTATCCAGATCAAGATCATCCAATTAATCAACAAATATTCTAACTAAAAAACTCCACTAAATAGAAATTGAAGAAATTCAACAATATTATAGAAGTAGATTGAAAAATTAACTCGAGATGCATTGATTAAAAGTTTATAAAATATAAAATTAATTGCACTATATCTAATGCAATGGAAAAGTTAATTCGATCCATGTAATCGGCCCCAACTAATTTGTAATTAAGACTTTATTGTTGTTGTTGTTGTTGTAGTATTACGAGATGTGCTTTTAGACTACTTTGTAAAGTAAAAACGAAAAAGGTTGGTCATTCTCGATCAAGTCCGTTATATATTATTTAATTTTTTTGGTTAACATATTATTTCATTTTTTACCTATAGTAATGTGCCTGTGTATATATATAAAAGCACGTACATAAGTTTAGACAAAATCCAAAAGTTTTATTCGTTTTTTTTTTTTTTTTTTGAGGAAAGTTTTTATTCAAGTTTATGGTTGACATGAATCTAAGAATTAATTTTAGTATATAGAAGTAAATTAGACTATTTTTTTTCCTTAGGCGAGCATCGAAAAAATGCATTGTCATTTTTGTTATTACACATGAAATATATTGAAATTAATTGTAAAATGTTTTTAATCCCGAAAAAAATGTTTTTTCTTTCTTTTTTAATTAAATTAAGCGGGCAAAAATATATAGTCATTATCATGAAAGTGATTTCTCAACTAATTGAAATATATGTTTTAAATATATATCTTTTTAGTTTTCAAAAGCTTGAGAATTCAGATTAATATATGGTAGCATATACATATATGTCCCTCAAAAAAGCATATACAGATATGTAGTACATATAAATGTTTTCTTTAATGGTCTATGGTGTATTTTATATATATATAATATAATTGTCCTTGTTGTCGATTGGGACAATTCAATAGGTAGTTTACCTCTTATATGGGGCACAACCCTTTAACGAAGTCACATGTAAGAGTCCATGACAAACATTTTTTTATTCAATTGTCAAAATCAATCTCTTTTCTCTTGTCAAAAAATAAATGGAAAAATTAATCTTTTCTCTTACCTTTTTGAAACCGGCCGCTTAGATTGTTAAGAAGAAGATTTTTTTTCGTCAAAAAAAAAAAGCAAGAAGATTCTTTTTTTTTTACTTTACATTATATTTTTTAAAATTAATAAAAGTGTAATCCAAAGATTAATTATTTATTTATATGCACTAAGTTTTTTTTTCTTTTTAGAATTAATTTCCTTTAAATCTAACTAACTCTAAAAAAATTACCTTTGAATCTTCTAACACATTATATACAGAGAGAGGAGATGATTTTGACGAAATCATTTTCTGATATTGAAATTAAATGTTTTCCAAACATTGATGAAAAGATAATCAATTGACTTTTAATTTGAGAAGAAAATCTCTGACTTTTCGACATAATACTATATATATATAGCCATATATGTTGTCTCTCCTATGCAGGTAGTACTCCCTGTTTTAATTAGTGTATAGTTGAAATGTAGTAATAGATTGGCTTACCCTCTTGAATTATAAGAGCATCTCTAATGGGACCATGAATTGAGGTGAAAATGGATCCACTTATGATACAATCCATATCCGATCCAAAAAATGCTCTCCAATGAGACCATGGATTGGTAATATCTATACTATGTGACATGGAATCAAAGTGGAGGGTGTCTACCACAATGTCTACTTTTAGACATTGTGGTAGACTGCCGCGTCATATAAATACTCTTTTTTTATTTTTTTCAGGCTTTTATTAATATTAAGAAAATTAAAAATAAAAGTGTCAGCTCATCAATTTATGGTCTAAATCCGTTGTCCATTGGAGACCATTTTGAGAGGTGAATGTCTATATAGTGCCACATATGATAGACATCATATCCACATCTATGACGTAGCTAGCACCAATTCATGGTATAAATCCACATTACCATTGAAGATGCTCTGAACGAATCAATGTACTTTTGTAGGCTTTTAAAAAAAGATCTTGCATGTTTTTTTTAAAAAAAAATATTTAAGATCTTACGTATAAAGAAAACTAGTTGAGTTTGCTCAAAAAGAAAGAAAACGAATTAAGTCATGATATGGACTTATGGTGTGACATCTAATTAAATTAAGAGATAGCTTGGGAATTTAATCGTGCGTGCATCTAAAGGCATCTCCGACTCAACAACATTAAAATATTGTAACTAACACTATTCATGTTTATTATTTTGATATAAATAGTGACACTAACAGTATTCATGTCTTTAATCCATCAACACTATCTTTTACACTATTCTACTTTTTATAATTATTTTATTCTACTTTTTCTAAAGATAAAGAATACAAAAATTAAAAAATTAAAAAAAAAAAAAAGAACAAAAAATTGCAGGAATAGTATTGAGATGGGAATTTGGCGCTTTATTTGAGCGCCAAATATCAATATTGTTCACCCAACCAGAGCCGGTTGTAGAAGCTCTAATGGTAAATTAATTTTTTACCAAAATAAAAATATTTTGTAAAGTTTTTTTTTTTTAAAAAAAAAAAATCGTCAATAGTAAAAGAAAAGTTAAGTAGCATAATATATCCTAACTTTTCAAGTTTTTTTACAAATTTATCATAACGTTCCAATTTTTACAAATACATCCTAACGTTTTAGATTTTTTATAAATTTATTCTAACATTTCATTTTTTACAAATGCATGCTAACGCTCTATTTTTTTAATAAATTATCCTAAAATCTTGATATTTAAGTGGTATTGATAGAAAGTTAAAATAAACACATTTGCAACACATGGTTAAAATTAATTAATCCCAATATAAATCAACTCAAACTTATTTATAAAATATTTGCGCAATTTCGAAAGGTTATGATGTATTTAAATTAAAGATTATGATATATTTGTGAAAATTGAAACACTGGGATAAATTTGTAAAAAAACCTTAACACGTTAGGATATATTATACTGTTTATCCTACAAAAAGAACTTTTGCATATTTGTTTCAAATATAAACTTTAAATTTTATTATCAATGTAGAGTAGTTATATATGATGGCCAAGGCTTTGCAATTCCACTAGAGAACCAAGGTTCGAGTCTCGTGAAATATATAATAAATACAAGAACTTTAGTTGATATTTAATTCAATTGTTTATCATGGATCTTGGTAGAATACAATTCAATCCCTTTGATCCCGGTAGTTATGCGTGCAGGTTTGTCGAGCCCATATATGAGTTTTGTGACCCACCTAATGACACGTTTGCTTTTGTGGTTGTGGTTATGAAGGGTAAGTGAGTGTAGCTATGACTTGATTTAACTAACAATTTAAAAACTCATTCATGTGTATTTGGTTCAATACTATATTTGTACGATAGACAATAGTTAATTAGTTAAATTACTTTAATGCTCATGCATTTATTAAGTAGTACTCATCACGTGTGTTTTGGGAAGAGAAGAAATTTGGGCAAAACTGACTTTTTCACTTGTAGGTATTACCTAAACAAAGGGGAATGTGTCTTTTTGGTAAGCACAAGTATATGTGCTTTGGTATGCCCACTTGGCATTTATGTACCCAAACAAACGCCAAGGACTTGTCTTTAACTAAGCACATAATTAGACCTTGTTTGGTGAGAGGGGAGTTGGGGGAGTGAGATAACTTGCGGGAAGTTCTAACTAATTTTGTTTGGTTAGTTTTATAAACCCAACTTCCTTGAAAGTTATATCTCAACTCACACCCATGGGGGTGAGATAACTCCCTAACCCCCTAAGGGTAGTTATATCCCCGAACTTATGGACAAAATTGCCCCTCATTAATCACATATCTATTAATTATCCACCTCCCTCTTTTTTTTGAAGGGTATTTATGTCAATTCTTATGTTTTATTTTTATTTTTTAAAATTTGTAATTTTTCAATAAATTATAAATTGAACCAAACGTAAAAATATAAACTCCCTCGTGAGTTAACTCCCCATTTAAGTTGGTAAAAATAAATCAAACCATGGAGGCCTTAATTAATTTGGTAAGTTCATGAGGTGTTTAATTAAACTCAAGCAAACAATAGTCTTACAGCTAAGCTAACTACTCCCACCAATCGGGCCTCAAGGGCCATAAGTTCTAGTGGGCTACATATATGTCAAGTTAGGATATATATGTTTAATTTTTAGGTATGTATGAGGTAATAAAGGATTGTACACTATATAGTTGAGATTTTATGTACATGTATGTATACATATCTATGCATGATGTCGTGGTCATTTCTGGAACCCAGCTGTATGGTTGGGTCTGCTACATATTTTTGTCTTTATACGTCACCCTCTAATTTAATTAATTAATTCCCCTCTATTTTTGCTTTAGCCTCTTTTTTTTTTTTTTAATATATCTGATCTCTTCAACGCCTTGTCCCCGGCCCTTCCCCTATATTACCCAAATCTTCATAAACCACAACCCCAAACCCTTCTCTCTCTTTCTCTCTCTCTAGATCTCTCTTTCTCTCTCTAGAATTCTCTCTTGATATTTGCTTGTATGATGTGATGCCATGAAGGTGATGATGACGATAGATGATAGATGATGTGGGGAGTCATCTCTTTGAGGGGAATGTTGTCTGGCTCGAGGTCACCAATTAAGATCTATGTATGTATATACTATATATGATCCATCCATACATACATATACACATACTTGCTGTTGGTGGTGATCATCATTGTTTGATCTTATGTATGTATATGTTTATTACAAAAGAAGAATATTAATGTGTCGTAGAGATTTATATATATAGTTTGGGATCTATTATGATTATATGAGATATATATATGAGATCTATTGTTGGTGTCGTCGGACCAGGCTTCATTCCCCCCAATCTTAGCTTCCCTTGAAGGTATTGTTCATCACAAGAGACATGGATTTGCAGATCTACAGGTGGGTTTTTCTTAGATTGTGTTTTTGTGTTGAGAAAATCTTAATTTCATGAATTGTTGGGTTTTTTTTTTTTTTTTTTGTATATGTTTTAGAGTTGTTAAGTTGGTGTTGTATATATGATTGGGTTAATGATGAAGGATCTTGACTCACTCTCTCTCTCTCTCTCTCTCTCTCTCTCTCTTCTTTTCAGACTGACTGAAGAAAGGTTTCCATCATCATTACTCTATTGTCAGCACCCAATCTCTCTTTATTTTCATTTTTTGTTCTTTCATCATCATTAGTTGATTGTTTTTCATGATGGCTTAGAAGAACTAATTCTGATCATTCTGTTTTCACAAACCGGTCATATATCTTTAGAGATCTACCACTAAATTCTTCAGTATTTCATTTTGGAGAGTCACATATAACGTATGGTGTCCTTTCAATAGTCTTGATATTTCTTCAAGCCCCTTTTAATCAACAATATTTTTCCTTACTTTAAAATTTTTTTTCCTTCCTTTCTCAAAAAATAAAAAAAAATAAGAATTTCCTATTATTGCTTTATTTAGCATCTATTATTATCTTTTTTAAAAGGTTATTTTTGGTGGGTTTCTATATGATACCATCTTCAAAATCAAATTGTGATGTATTTTTGTAAAGTTGTGTATAAATTTAGCTTTTTTTTTTTTTTCAGATTTCCTTTTAAAAGGTCTGAGCTTACTGTAAGAATAGATGGAATATTTTGATTCTCACTCTTTATTATCTTCACAGCACTTGTTTTGGTTTCAGATTTTTCTTTTAAAGCTTTGAACATTAAATGGTGGGCACTGGAACTTATTCTTCTGCTTTGCTTGTACCCAAACTTTTTTCTGCACTTGTTTTGCTTTGTTGTCCATGAACTGTGTAATCTCCGCCATTGTTATATATTCGTGAATGACATTACCTCTAAAATTTTGTTATTTATGTCTTTATTTGATCAAACAAAATTTTGTTGGTATCACCATATATATTCTTTGACAGTACCATAAAAGGAGATTATAATTTATTAGATGCACTGATATGTATTGTTGTTGAAGCTAATCAAGAAACAAATTAGTTTCTAGTGAACGTATATGTAAATATATATGTTGGATGTATCTCTAGTGATCTTCACCTTTAGAATCAAATCTCTTTAATTAGTTTCTTATTGATTGCTCTAGATCTACATACATATGTATTTATATATAGTACATCACTACATTTCTTCTAAAAGTAATTCTTTCTCATTTTTTATTTTTTTTTTGCTCATAATTTATATTTCTTCAGTTCCCGAGAGATCACTTGACATTAGCTTTTGAAAAGTGTATTGACCTACTAATTAATTAAATACTTTATTTCTTGTAGTTGTATTAAATTTCAGTGCACAAATTAATATGCAGCTTAGTATTATGTATAGTAGTACTGATCACTGATCAGTTTAATTATGTAGACCCGGCCCTTTGGCCCTGGCCCTTTGTTGTATTTTGATTAATTGAGAGAGAGTTCACTAGTGGACTTGCTTTTCTCTTTGGTCCTTCTGTATTTGTCCCTTGCCTTTCTAGGTAGTATCAACATAAGTAACTTGTACTTGAATATACAAATTATACTGCCTTAAAAATAATATCGGGACATTTATTAGGATTAGCAAATTAATATACTTTTATCAGGGCAATTGATTCTATGTCTGCTCTTGTATCAAGCCATTGACGATTAATAAATTTTTTATATTTTTACAAAAAAACAATAATATTGGGACATCAAACACACATAATTAATTAAAGGTCTTTGCTTTGTGTCAAATGCACATCAGATCACGTGTTTATGTAACTCGAGATGCATCTTACAACCGTACGATTGGTTTGTTTTCTTAGTTAATTAATTAATGAGAATACATGCATATATGGAGTATATATGCTAAGTACTATCTAACTAATCACCTTTTTTGGCCAAATTAAAGTTTTAAATGAGCCCCTTAATTTTATTTCCTACTTATTACTCTATTTATCAACCATCGAATTTGTAACAACAATTGATCTAACATTTGTGAATTGAAGTTCCGTATAAATTACTATGCATATTAGATTTTAAATACATGCATGGAGAAGTGTAGATATGCATTGGAATTGCATTGTTTTCATCTTAATTTTTTCTTCTTTCTTGGTTAATTTGAGTTTTCCTTGTCAGCTGATTTGATTCTATCAGAGCTCCAGTGTACGTACAACACAGTACACAAACAAACAAATTAATAGCGAGAGGAACAGGTGATTGAAAAGATGTAAGAAATGAGAAAGAAAATGAGTCCTATGTGTGATATTTGCATGACTCATCATGTGGTCATCATAGCCATATACATGTGCATGATTGATTCATCATTATGCATCCATTAGTGCATCTATGTATGCATGTATATATATGTACATGTATATACGCATGTTTGATGCATGGTCAATTGGTCAGAGCTAGCATTGATGTGCATTGATCTCGCTGTAACTTTATGTATTCTTGAGATTTACTGAGAGCTAGCTTATATTGCGTGCATGGATTTGGTAAAAAAAAAAACATTTTTTAACGTTTCGGGCAGAGCTCAAATTGAATTGGAAAACTCATGGTGTATGGGAATCTATTTAACCACGCAATGTCAGATTCTCAGAGAGCTAAGACATGGCGTTCTTTTGTATTATAGGAAATACCATTTAATTAGATGTGAAATATATAGTACTTATTTAATAATTCCCTAGTGTATAAGTGATTATAGGGTCTTAATAGTTCAAGCTACAAGGGCCATAAGTAATTTGACCAAAAAAAACAAGGGTCATAAGTATACATGTATAGTTATGAAGGGTCAAATATTAATTACAGTTATTATCATACACGATAAGCTCATCATCAACGGCTTAACTAGAGTATCGAGTTTGAGCTTTGGGTATGAAACAAATTTAAAACTCTTGAGGGAGATCGAGCTTTAATTTGCTGCCATTTAGTGATCGATCTTATCCTGCTTGAACTTGAATTAGTCAAGGCCTATTGACAAAGTGGCGGTCTTCATGTCAAAGGCAACGAATGCCCGCGACTGTACTAAGTAGCGATTGTCATCGATTGCTTGGGTTCCGTCGTGTCTTTTTAATTTATTTTTTCTTGGTTGGATCTAGAGTTTTTTTACCCACTAGTGGGATGTTATCCCCGTGTAAGGGGTGGTTATTGTGCTCGTCAGGTTTTTTGCCTCACCATCATGTGTGCGTGGTGTCGGATCTTAGTTCTGTGCTTCACTGTTACAAAATATCTATTACAGTTGTTGTAATAGATTGATGTCCCTCTTTTGGGCTAGGAACATCAATACAAGCTACGGTTGACCAAGCCTCTCAGAACAAAAAAAAAAAAAAAAAAAAAAAAAAAAAAAAAAAAAAAAAAAAAGAAGATAATCCCACATAACTTAATTACACTTCTCGATAGCATAACAAACCACAACCCCAGCCAAAGAACAAATCAACCCGAACGAGTTGGCTTAGTGGTGAAGGCGAAAGCGAGACTGTGTTGGTTAGCTAGACGCATGGTCTCGAGTTCGATTCTTCACTACAGCCAAACATCGAGCCACTGGTGATCTGTTTCTAAACTTTTTATAATCCCAAGGCCAATGAGACTAATTAGGCAAATGTCCAGATACTCATGGTTAATAAAAAAATTATTGATAATCCTTGCAATTCATATATTACTTAATTACACATCTCGATGAGCCCAAAACTTGAACTCACATGATGACTTGTTATGGCTCTGAACCACCAAACTATACTACTCCATATCTTTGTATGGTTGTAGCATAAACTAGCTTGTATTTTATCATCAACGTCCCTTGGGTACTTTGGCAATGGTTGGGACTACCTACTATTTTTTATTTTTTTGGAATAGAAACGAGACTTCTCTTAGAATGACAATGGCGAAGTCGCACCTCAGAATGTGGCACACATAAATCCTGATGAAAATATGCGCATGCATGTTAACCTGCATTGTTATCATGAAGGAGTCACAGTTTGACAACAAATGGAATCAAAGCAACCTAATCAGGGAATTCGAATTCAATTATTGAGAGAATGTGCCAAACTAAACTCCGTGTCGACGTGGCAATATAGGAAGCGTTGTTTAGGTGGTACATAGATGCTGACATTTCAATCGGTACATTTGAAATTAATAAAACCTTCACACTACTTTAACTTGCCATTACCAAATGTATCACCCTTTAATCCAGTGATGAATCATTTTAGCTACATGTGACAAATTAAATAATTAAGCACGTACATAACAAACTACGTACCATGAGAAAGACTTTGTAAATTATTATAATGTGGTATAAAGAATCATTTTTACAAACTAAGCTTGGTACGTGGTGAGAAAGAAGAAAAGAAAAAAAAATGAAAATTAAGTTTTAAAATTTGAATAGCTATACTGCTGGGGCGTCGCCTTTGTGATCCTTCATTACGAATTAGGGTGTAATTGGGATGAAGCTTAATTTGATCAATACCTTGATAGTAAGCTAAAAAGGAAAAAAAAAATAGAAGAAAACTCAAGAAGTGTAAAAAAAATCATTATTCATCAATGACTTTATAGAATAATAGAAAAAAATCAGACATAAAATCAATTACGTTAAAAATATATTGATTCGCGGATCTTAAATGTTCAAAAGAACAATAACTATTAATTATATATAGAATACTGGCTCTAGACACTGCAACTGTAATAAATTAAATCTTGTTCTATCTAGAAATATTAAACATTTTTTAAGCTCGTAGAAGAGAGGATTTCTATTTACGTTATGTTATAGCCGATGGGAGTACTTTTTTTTTTAATATATATATATATATATATATATATATATATATATATATGTTATAGGAGTACTTATGGAATCATAAAAAAAGAGTCATGTATGCTCTAGGATATCCACTTGGGGCTCTGCAAGTACGCTTGCTAACTCCTCATATGCACCTTGGTTAATTCTTAAGAGGAAGTAACTATTACCTATTTCAACCAAATCAATCACTACTTTTTGTGGTCTGATTCATACATGTGCTTTGCCTAGAGTTTGTACTTATCGGTAGGTGTAATTGCGGCATTTTTATTAAAAGAAACGGTTTGGTCGAAAAAAAAATTAATGAGAATTAAGTGCTAAAATGACAACGGTATGTCACACAAAATATATTGACTTATAAGTGGCGTCTCGAGACAAAGTCATACACAAGTGTCGATAGCGCATGGAGGGCTTTTAGGAGTCAATATGTCTTATGGTTTTGACATTGTTGTATGGAATTCTAATATTTTCCAATTTTAATTGCAATTGACTGATGTACCTAAAATACAAGCACAAACACACGTACACAATCAGAAAACGAAGTCGTTAGAGCCCATTGGATGCACATGTCATACAGATCTGAGATCTCGATGCATAATCCAATAGACAATAACTAACAGTAACACTCTTGACCTAACGTGTGTCCTCAAAATATATCACTGATCACCAGGTTTTGGTGGCCTTGCAGGGCCTATTAAAAACTCTTCTTACCCGTTGCAGTGCCCCATACATAATTATTTGGACCCCATTTTACTGAGCACCCTCTTAACTCCTCACCATTATAATTGGAATGCTTGATGGACCCTATTGTACCCAGTCACAGTAAATGCTCCTCTCAAAGTTATAAATAAAAACTGACCAATAATTTTGACTGTATTGATACAATGCATCAGTCAATTTGACAAATATTAGAATTTTTTCAGTTCTTGGAAATTACTTCCTCATCGTAGGATATGTAAATCGTTTCAGGATAACATACAAAATTTTGAAAAGTACTTGTCGATATTACTATATTACCTTTATTACCGCTTCAATTATAAGAGTGGATGATAGACTATGCTTGTAAAATAAACATAGACATGAGTGAACTACTTGCATTTTTTTTACAAGGGAACTTTGCTAGAACAACTCTCATATATGACGGAAGGGAGTAATTATAATTATACTTCAAAAATTAATTAATTAAAGAAATTCACATCAGGGCATGAGCCATACACATCTTGAGGTGCATAGCACGACTGTTAGTAAGACCTTGTGCATTTACATTATTATTCTAGCAATTATACTTGACTGAATTGTTTTTTTAATCAAAATTTATATCAGGGTACACTATAGGTAGTAATGCAATTGCTACTTGTATATATTTACTCATCAGTAGTGAAAGCAATTTGATGAACACTGAAGACATGGTGAGAAGATTGGTTTTCATTGTTTTACTCATTTTTTTCTCTTTGTGCAACAACAATTTGTGTGAAAGTGACACTAACCCTGATGATGATGACAAGGGTGGATGGAAGCTATTGAAGAGAAGCATTGGAATCTCAGCAATGCACATTGCATTGCTTCCCAACGATCGATTCATCGTCTTCGATAGATCCATTGCGGGATCTTCGAACATCTCCTTACCGGGGGCTAATGATCATGACTGCAACATCAATGGTGATTGCTATGCACATTCTATTGAATTCAGCCCTTCAACTCGAAGCGTTAGAGCCCTCACGGTGAAGACCGATACGTTCTGCTCATCGGGTGCTATCTCCTCCGAGGGAGTTCTAGTTCAGACTGGTGGATTCAACAATGGAGATCATGCTGTTAGGTACTTCAAGCCATGTAATGACAGCAACTGTGATTGGGAGGAGCATGTGAATGATTTGAGTACTCGAAGATGGTACGCGTCGAATCACATTTTACCTAATGGTAAGATTATCGTCGTCGGGGGAAGGCGAGAATTAACCTACGAATTCATCCCGAAAACCTCACCTTCCGACGCGGCATTGCATTACCTCCCCTTCCTTGCTGAAACTAGAGACTCACTTCAACTAGAAAACAACTTGTACCCTTTCCTACATCTCGCCCCCGACGGCAATCTTTTCGTCTTCGCTAACAACCGGTCGATTCTACTCGATTACAAGGCGAATCGTGTAGTTCGAGACTATCCGGTGATGCCGGGCGGCGTGTCTCGGAATTACCCTAGTAGCGGCTCCTCTGTCCTCCTCCCATTGAAACTAAGTACTAGTAGTAGTAGTAGTACTACTACTACTACTACTACGACTACTACTACTACTACTACTACTACTACTACTTCTAGTCCTACTACAATGACTGAAGCAGAGGTATTGATATGTGGTGGAACACCATCTGATTCAAACACCAAAGCCAACAATGGCATGTTTGTGTTGGCTTCAAACACATGTGGAAGATTGGTGATCACTGAAGAGAAGCCTAAATGGGAAATGGAGGAAATGCCATTCAATAGGACAATGGGGGACATGGTTTTGTTGCCTAATGGAGATGTTATGATCATAAATGGTGCATCAAGAGGGACTGCAGGATGGAATGTAGCTAGAGACCCAGTCCTCCAACCAGTCCTCTACCAACCTTATTGTGTTTCAAATAATAGTTCAATTCCTAGATTCAAAGTCTTGAAGCCGTCGACGATCCCTAGACTCTACCACTCGGTGGCGTACTTGCTCTCCGATGCGCGGATCCTAGTCGGCGGTAGCAACCCTTACATACACTACACTTTTGATGGTCTCTACCCTACTGAATTGAGCTTGGAGGCTTTCTCCCCACCTTATTTGAGTAGGAAAAGCATGAGGCCACAAATTAGTTTTGTAAGTCCAGGGACTAGGATTTCCTACAAGCAGAGGTTTAGTGTAGGATTTCAATGTAAGGTGGAGGCAGAGGATGTTAAGGTGACATTGGTTGCGCCACCGTTTACAACGCATTCGGTGTCGATGAGCCAACGGTTGCTGGTTTTGGATATGGGTGAAGTGCGACGACTCGCTTCCGGTAGTGATTATGCGGCGGAGGTGTATGCGCCGGCGACGGAATTCTTGGCTCCTCAAGGGTATTATAGGTTGTTTGTAGTAAATGGTGGAGTTCCTAGCAGGGCTGTTTGGGTCCATATTAGTTGAGAGGCCAAGAAACTATGGGACTTTATTTTATTTTATGGTGGTCTATTTGTTTTGGAGTTGGGCTTTTAATTTGTTTTGCTAAGAAACTCTCTCCTCCTTGTACTCTTTTTGTGGACCATTCATGCATTTATGAAGTCTGTTATGCACATGGCCACATGGGAGTTGAGAGTGAAATGTTAAATGAAGGGTTTTAATGTTGGGCTCATATTAGAGACCCAGTTCCCCACCCAGTCCTCTACCTTATTTTTTTATTTTTTATTTTTATTTTTTGGTGAGTCCTCTGCCTTTATTTCAAGTTAAAAGTTAATCATATATATGATCATATAAATTATTGTCTATCCAAAAGTATGAGGATTTTCAACCTATAATTAACACAAATTAAGGAACCATAGTTTGGATTACTATAATGATATTTAATTATTATATAGATAATGATGATTATTATTACTCCATGAACAATACGATAAAAATCAATTGGGTGGCTCAATAGTTTGGTATAGGGTTAATGATACAAAGAGGATTCGAGCTAATCTCACAGGGGGCAAAAAAAGAAAAGAAAAAAGAGATGGATAATGGACTTCACTCCATTTTGTGAGCCATGGTTTTATTTAAGTAAAGAGAAGTGCTACCTACAATGACGCACTAAAAGTTACATCATGCCTTTGAACATTTCGTGCACACATCGAGATGCGTGCATTCATAGATCTCGGTGCATAACACACGAGTTGAGGTCGCGTAGACGGCTCTTGTAGGCCAATGTGTCTTGGAGTGTGACTTACTCATTGTCATTCTAGTATTTTCTTAAGTCAAATGCTCTAGTGATATACAAAATAGTACATACAAAATAGTACATACGTGCTCCACAATGTTTTTTTTTTTTTTTTTGAAAACACCTAAACTCTATAATGTTATACTTATTATATTGTGTTATAGCTATTATATTATGTACATATTCCACCTCAGTTCTGTATAAGAGTAAATCAATATACATATTTTAGTGAAACACATAAAAGCTATTTTCAAAGAGGGTTAACAAAATTAAATTATTGAATTGGGGAGCCTTAAGTGCGACTCAAATCTTATTGCTGTGAAAAACTGCTTTGATATTAAGATGTATCGACCTTTGAAGGTGTGCATGGCCTTCTCTATATGTTGAAAGTCATGATGCGGAAATAAATAATAAGGATTTACCTCCAGCCATTGTTGTTATTTGTTAAGCTTGATCTTCCAAATCCTTCTTCTCCTCTCCTTAATGGTGTTCGGAGTCAAAACTTCAAGAGAATGGAATTGGGGACCAAACTGCATTATTTAATTTCCAAAAAGATAACCGCCCATCAACCGTTATCTTTAATCAGAATTTGACACTTGTAATGTGTGGGGCCCACACGGATCACTTATGATAAGTATAATTTAATTAATACTTACATTCTCTCACTTGATCCATATACACATTATCACCAAAATTAAGAAATAAAATGCATGAATCATGGCGATAGGTCCTCTATCAAGTGAGTAATATCTTCCACGTATCACAATGCATTAAATTTCTTAACATATTGTCATAACTTAATGAATAAACCTCATGTTTATTCTTGGTCCAAAATTAATGATATTTCTTAAATCAAATAAAACATGAATGTGTACACAATACATAAGTAAAGAAATATCTCAAAAGAGTTCCAAGAAACATCATTCTTACAATGATAATCACATAATGGACCTAAGTCACATCCTATCAACATGATCCTTAAACTTCATTGGTGGCATGCCTTTAGTTAAAGGACCCGCAATCATTAATCCAGTACTAATGTGCTCAATGACCACTATTTTGTCCTTAACACGCTGTTGAGTCGTTAATTATGTAATATTATAATGTTTATTTATATATTTTTATTGCAAGTCTCAAAAATGACCCGCAATCATTAATTGCGGCGGTGGGTCGAATAGCAGACAGGGTGTTGCTAATGTGCTCAATGACCACTATTTTGTCCTTGGTCAACAAGGGTATTGTTTTAACAATCAAGGTTAAACACTAGTTTAAATCTTGATTTATTTGTCATGAGTCGTAAGCGCCCGTGTTTGTGCAATAAGACCACACTAGTGGCAATCGACCATACCGATTGATTCGACCCTTTTGGGACCGGTTGAATACCTTAGAAATCTAGGCTAAATCGGACACACGAGTGATCGGTTGTCTAGGTGTAGTGCCTTCACAAAGCCCATTGCGGTCAACGCATTAAACACAATTCACTTGAATTGTGGTTATGTGTTTGATTAGGGAAGTAGTCATCGTCGTACCTTGGCTATCGAGACGGGGAAGAGCGAGGAACCGCGTACGTTACCGGGTCTATAGCTACACTAAGATATTTTGATTTGCATATTTTACATAAATCGACGACCAAATCCAATCTTTTACCGAACTGAACTTGTATGTCTTGACCTAGGTATTTTTATTAATTATTTTATTTTCAATTTTATCTCCTTGCTTTAATTATTTTGTTTATATTTAGACTAGTTAATTTATTAAATTATTCACTCTTTCAAAACCCCCGATTTCCCTTTTTGTTCTTTTTGACCAAAGAAAGATTACCAGTCCCTGTGGGATCGACCCTTTGCCACTATTATGCAAATAGTTGGTTTAGGTTTTTTTAATTTTATTGACGCGTTCGGCGCGCGTCAATTTTTGGCGCCGTTGCTGGGGATTGGTCTTTTTCTTTCTTTGGTTATTTTTTCTATTTTTTATTTATTTATTCATTTTATTTTATTTCATTTTTTTTTTTTTTTTTTTTTTTTTTTTTTTTTTTG
Source organism: Stephania cephalantha (assembly GCA_039657325.1). NCBI lineage: Eukaryota > Viridiplantae > Streptophyta > Magnoliopsida > Ranunculales > Menispermaceae > Stephania > Stephania cephalantha. The sequence continues at coordinate 2,140,940 of CM077577.1, read as the reverse complement.
TATCTAGTCCCTTGTTCTTACCATGTATGCGGGCGACCCGCGATGGCCTCCTACCCCCACAATTATGGTCGATTCGAAGACTCACACTATCATCTTTCGTGAATGGGGTAGGTATGTCAAATAATGAACATCAATTTTCTAACTCGCAATCTTTTGTGCAACAGTCGGGGTTTGTGGAAATTGTGGGGAGTGCTTTCATCCACGTATGCTTGTCCTTATTCGAAGTATAAGAATCATCATGGTTCCACTTATGCATCACCACAACCCAACTTCTATATGTCTAAGCGAAGTCCATGATTCCTCAACATGAAAAGAGGCCTATACGAGACATGATGAATGACTTGATCTTCGAGAGAACCAACTTTTCAACAAAGTCATCAACATGAACGGAGAACCATTGCAGACATTGAGAGAAATATGATCTCCGATTGGCTTTCTCAAAGCACCACTCGCTTCAACCACTTGCGGGAGGATATGCGGTATATGAAATCAAAGTTGCAAAATTCGAAACTCAAGTTACCGCTATACTTGAGCATTTAATGGATGAGGAAGAGTTGTCTTTGCAACCGGTTTTTGACTCGAGATGAGAATGTGAATGCCGATACATCTAAAAGTGTTGAGTTTGATAAGTTCTCAATTGTGGACGAGCATTTGAGCGAACCGGAGGAAACACTAGACGTTTCTTCACATGAGCCGGACATTACTATTATGCACAATATGACGATGATGAAGTCGAGAAAGAAATTGAAGTCATTTCAAAGAGGTCGGAGGAGCCCCGAAAGAGAACAAGGAAGACCAACCTCTCGGTGTTGGTGAAACCACCCACCCTCCCATGCATATTTGTTAGACCTTGCAAGGGTGGACGTAAAGGAGCGTTCGCGGATTTTCTACACTCGCCGACACCTTTGTGTTGGATAACCATGACTCGACAGATTCTTTTGTGTTAGAGGTCCCGAATGAGCTCCCAATTCTGAAGGAGGGCGTGCATGATGCATTGCCCAAATATGTTGATGCGCCATTTGTTGTTGATATCTCGAAAGGAGAGGGCATCACGTGATAAATCAAAGCAAGTCTAGCCAAAGACTTAAAAGAAAGCGCTCGTTGGGAGGCGACCACTTTGTTTTTATTTTTATTGCATTTATTTCAGTTTTAATTTAGTTTTAATTTTTTTGTTTATGTTTAATAAAGTCCTAACTTGGTCTCGTGGATTTTTGCAGGTGTAATGAATGTTTGATGAGCACTGATGACACTAGACCACCCCCTGAGTTTTGCTAGGTTTGACTATGAATTACATTGTTTTTGGAGTAATTTGAGCATATTCTTTTTTAGGAATTAACATATTATTAGAGATTTAGGTGTTTTGAGACTTGGTTGGGACATATCCAACTTAAGTCGCCACATTAGTGGCGGGTCTTTAAGTAGACCCAAAACCCTAAACCTCATTCCATCATCTTGTTGACTTCACCCGTAGTTGAAAGACTCGGGCTCGCAAGATTTGATAGGAATCATTTGAATTAACTCCTATGCTGATTAGTTCTTGCTCTTTTTATGATAATTTTATTTCATAATTTCCTTAGTCACCTAGACATGCGAGATTTGAGCACTCACTAGTTTTTGGAGACTTTTGTTATGCATGCACTTGCATCATCTTCTTCTTATATCCATGTTCTTTTCACCACTATTCTTTGTCTTTTTGTTGCATGGATTCCTTGACTTGTTTTGAACCTTGAGGACAAGGTTCGGAATAAGTTTGGGGGTACTTTAGGATTTGTGGATTGCGTTGGATGGACTTATTTACGAAAGACCGCAGTGAGACCGTTTAAAATTTTTCAATTATATGCGGTTACATGTGGTTAACGAGATGGTATTGGTGGTGTTTGATATCTCTTATTCAATCATTTCTTCCATTTCTTTTCTCTCCATACTCATCTATCTCACTTCGTTAGGAGTTGATACGCTTTCATGCATGTATTTAGTATAGTTTTCATTATTATATTGTTTAGAGTCACCCGAAACTTTGTTTCATGCCTTTGGTTGTGGATGAGTACATTATGGTTGCCTTTTTGACTTGAAACTTATGCAAAATTAGGAGAAATACTCACTCGAGTCCGCAGCTTAACATTTTTATGATTTTATGATTAGGGACTTAGTATGATGGTTAAGCCTTGTGCTAGATACCAAAATGGGTAGACGGTTGAAATTGTGCAAGTGATGAGACTTTAACCCACATTGGGGAATTTGCTTAATTATAGTGAAAGTGAGAAGGGCTAACAGGAGTTTTCAAAATATAGAGAGTCCCACAAGTTTCCACAGGAAATGGAGCAGGGAAACTTGTGGTGGGAAAAAGTGAGGAAAGTGGTCCATAGGAAAAGGAGCAGGGACCATATTATTTGAAAAGAAAATTTGGAGAAGAAAAAAATAGAGAGTATACATATAAAATGAATAAAGGCGGAAGTGTATGAAAACTCCTCGAATAAAAAGATTTAGCTCGAGTGCTTAAAACTAGATCAAGTGAGACTGTAAACTTGCGTGCTTGAATGCATAGACCAAGAAAACCCGTGAGTAGTTGATGGCGTTTGTCTTGACCATATCTTTGTCTTGAAAGTGTGATCTTAATTGTGTTTGGGTTGTGGTTCTTGACATATCTTAACTCCGAAATTTCTTAAGTGGCTTGTTAACTTGGCAACTATGTAAACTAAAGGAACTCCATGAATTCGAATCGGGTATAGGATTAGCGAAGTCAGTACATATCTATATTATGAGTTTAGTTTATTTGTGTGTTTGTCATTTACACCTTTGCTCGGGACGTGCAAAGTCCTAAGTTTGGGGGTATTTGTTGAGTCGTTAATTATGTAATATTATATATAGTTTATTTATATATTTTTATTGTCAAGTCTCCAAAATACTAGCCTAATTATGTTTATTTATTATCTTCAGGGTTAACGGAGTGCGCGGTTGAATGCGTGGCGGAAAAATACTCAAAATGGAGTATTTACTTGCAGTGATCGGATGCCGGACAATTTGCCTCGAAATACGCGTTGCGCGGTGGGTCGAATAGCAGACAAGGTGTTCCAGCCAATCAGACGCTGCCACGTGGCGTCGCCACATTGCTTCAACCAATCAGCAAACGCCGCGTCAAGCACCAAACCGTCACGCGTCATGACACGTGGCAGGCTCCTATTGGTCAGCATGTCATGTTGAGGTGTCTCCGCCAATCACGTACAGCCACGTGTCGAGGTCTTCTTGGTCAACAATCTGCGGTCGTTCAATCCCATTGCGACACGTGGCGTCCTTCACACCAAAGCACGTCACACCAGCAGCCCTCGTCCAATCAATCTGCTCGCCACGTCATACATGCCTGCAAGCTCACCCAATCAAATTCGACACGTGGCAGGGGATGGGAGCAAAATCATGACAAAGCCGTTTGATCGTTCTCGGCGACGCGCGATAAATAAAAACAGAGGCGAACGCACAGGGGGATCATCTTCTATTCACTATTCGGCCTCTCGGCCGAAATGCGAACTCCTCTTCCCCATTCTTTTCTATTTTATTTTTCTTCTTTTCTTTTGTGTTCTTGATGCGAGGCTAAAACCTCTAGCCTAGTGCAAGATCTGAGGAGGTTCAATCTGCGCATATCAATGGATTTGTGAGATTTATTTATTTTAATTTTAGTCTTTTCATTAATATTTTATTTTCTTGGGTATTGTTTTAACAATCAAGGTTAAACACTAGTTTAAATCTTGATTTATTTTGTCGATGAGTCGTAAGCGCCGTGTTTGTGCAATAAGACCACACTAGTGGCAATCGACCATACCGATTGATTCGACCCTTTTGGGACCGGTTGAATACCTTAGAAATCTAGGCTAAATCGGACACACGAGTGATCCGGTTGTCTAGGTGTAGTGCCTTCACAAAGCCCATTGCGGTCAACGCATTAAACCCAATTCACTTGAATTGTGGTTATGTGTTTGATTAGGGAAGTAGTCATCGTCGTACCTTGGCTATCGAGACAGGGAAGAGCGAGGAACCGCGTACGTTACCGGGTCTATAGCTACACTAAGATATTTTGATTTGCATATTTTACATAAATCGACGACCAAATCCAATCTTTTACCGAACCGAACTTGTATGTCTTGACCTAGGTATTTTTATTAATTATTTTATTTTCAATTTTATCTCCTTTAACACGTTCCACTTATGGCTAAGTACTTAATGTCGATGTGCTTGCTTCGACTCCCACTTTTGTTGTTCTTAGCCATAAAAATAGCAGCTGAATTATCACAATACATTTTCAATGGCCTAGAGATAGAATCCATGATTCTAAGCCCATAAATGAAACTCTTTAGCTAAACACCTTGAGAAGTAGCATCAAAACAAGAACGAACTCAGCCTCCATAGTGGAAGTAGCAATCAACGTTTGCTTTGCGCTTCTCCATGATACAGCTCCACCAGCTAGAATGAAAATAAATCTCAATGTTGATTTACGTGAATCAATGCAACCGACAAAGTCTTGAATCTGAGTAGCCAGTGACTTCCAAAGTATCAGTTCGTCTATATATAAGCATGTAGTCATTTGTCCCACGAAGGTATCTCATAACCTTCTTTGCAGCTCTCCAGTGGTCCATACCCGGGTTACTCTGATATCTTCATAACATCCTAACTGCAAATGCCATGTCAGGTCTTGTGCAAACCTGAGCACACATCAAGCTTCCAACGGCAGAAGCATAAGGGATATTGAGCATTTGTTCCCGCTCGAGATCATTTTTAGGGGATTGGTTCAAACTGAACTTATCACCCTTCACAATGGGAGCTACACTAGGTGAACAATCTTTCATTCTGAATCTTTCCAAAACTTTGTTGATATAGGCTTCCTGAGACATACCAAGAATACAACGTATCCTGTCTCTATGGATCTTAATGCCAATAACGTAGGATGCATCTCCCATGTCTTTCATATCAAAACTATTAAAAAGGAATTGTTTCACTTCATGAAGCATACATTTATCATTTGTTGCAAGTAAAATGTCATCCACATATAGAATGAGAAAACAAATTTTGCTCCCACTAACCTTCTGGTATATACAATTATCCATAATATTCTCAACAAAACCAAATGAAGAGATAACATCATGAAACTTCAAATACCACTGTCGGGAGGCTTGTTTCAATCCATATATAGATTTCTTAAGCTTGCAAACCAAATTCCCATTGCCTATAGAGGAAAATCGTTCTGGTTGTTTCATGTAAAGCTCTTCCTCTAGTTGACCATTAAGAAATGCTATTTTCACATCCATTTGTTGCAACTCAAAATCAAAATGTGCAATCAAAGCCAATATTATGCGAAGAGAATCTTTCTTAGATACAGGAGAAAAAGTTTCCTTGTAATCGATTCCTTCCTTCTGTGTGAATCATTTTGCAACAAGTCTAGCCTTATATCTCTCAATGTTGCCTAATGAGTCATTCTTAGTCTTAAAGACCCATTTACAACCAATAGCCTTGGCTCCTTTAGGCAACTCAACAAGGTCCCAAACATCATTAGATGACATAGAGTTCATTTCATCAATCATAGCATCATGCCATAATTCGGATTCAATACAATTCATAGCTTGTGAAAACGATTTGGGATCACTCTCGGCTCCGACATTATAGTCCAATTCTTGCAGATACACAATGAAATCACTAAGTATTGCTGATCTTTTAACTCTAGTAGATCTTCTTAATGTTGCATCAACATTTTCTTGAAGATCATGTTGATCAACTTTTCATTTACTTGAGGTGCTTCATGAACAATTGGTTGCTCTACCATTTCAAGTTCTTCATGAACAAGTGGTTGTTCTACCATTTCTGGTTCTTTATGAACAACTTGATCTAATAGAGTATTGTCAACAATTTGTGGAGTTTGAACTCGTTGTTCCTCAATTCTTAATTGAGCTTGAGCATAACTTGGAATGACATACATATGACTACTTGATGTAGAAGGAATATCATCAAAATAAACCTTTTTATGAACATTATCCTGAAAATGATCCATCCCACTAATCATGTCATTCTCTAAAAATTTTGCGTTTCTAGATTCCACAATTCTAGTGCTATGAGAAGGACAATAGAAGCGATATCCTTTAGACCTCTCGGCATATCCAATGAAATACCCGCTAATGGTCCTAGGATCTAACCTCTTTTCATGTGGATTATAGATTCTCACTTCACACGGGCATCCCAAAACGCGTATATGTCGCAAACTAGGTTTCCAACCATTCATTAACTCAAATGGCGTCTTTGAAACAACCTTAGTTGGAACCCTATTTAATATATACACAGTCGTTTTAAGAGCTTCACTCCACAAAGAGATAGGTAGGGTTGCATTACTACGCATACTCCTAACCATATCCATCAAGGTCTGGTTTCTTCTTTCTGCTACACCATTCTCACTAAGAGAACCCGGATTGGTGTATTGAGGAACTATTCCTTGCTCTTGAAGAAACTTAGCAAATGGACCAAATGCTTGTCCATCCTCAGTGTATTCACCATAATATTCACCTCCTCTGTCAAATCTGATAATCTTAATATGTTTCCCACTTTGTTTCTCTACTTCAGCCTTGAAAACTTTAAAGACATCAAATGCTTCATTTTTATGATGAAGCAAGTAGACATACATGAAACGTGAGAAATCATCAATAAAGGAGATAAAATATTTTGGACCAGTCTTAATGTCCATATCCGGACTACATATGTCGGTATAGATGATTTCCAATAATGAAGAACTTATATGAGCACCTTTCTTGGATACTTTAGTCTGCTTTCCCTTTATGCAGTTCATACAAATCTCAAAATCAGCAAAGTCAAGAGCACTTAGTACTCCATCATTTACCAATCTTCTGATTCGATCCTTGGAGATGTGTCTCAATCTCCGATGCCATAACATAGAAGAATCATCATTCATGACACTTCTTTTCAAACCAGTAACATGCATATCAGTGGCATTATTTTCCAAATTCAAACAAAATAAACCATTCAATAAAGTACCATGTCCAACAACATTTGATTTAAATATTAAATCAAAAGATGTTCCAGAAAAGTTGAAACAAAATCCTAAATACAACAACTGTGAAACTGAAATCAAGTTTATGGAAAAACCAGGTATATAGAAAACATTGTCCAAATTCAAAATAAAGCCACTAGACAACTTTAACATGCATGTCCCAACAGCTTCCACATGTGAGCGCATTTTATTTCATGAATAAATGCTCAACTCACTTCCCGCTGGTTTCCGCAGATTTGTCATATCATGCAATGTATTGGAAACATGGATTGAAGAACCCGAGTCAATCTATCAAGTGTCACTTAAGGTATCAACCATATTAGATTCAAAACAAACATATGAAATTGATATACCTTTCTTTTGAAGCCACTGTTGGAATTTGATACAATCTTTCTTCATGTGTCCCTTTTTTTTACAGAAGAAATACTTGGATTCTTTCTTTACAATTCCAACATGGGGTTGCATTTTTTCTTTCCCCTTCCAGTCAGCTTTCATGTCTTTCTTCTTGTCCGTCACCAACAGTACACTACTTTCTCCTTGCTCCATAATCGGTCTACCCTCCTCCTGAACACACATGGTCGTCAACTCGTTAATCGACAATTTATCTCTATGTGTGTTATAAGAGATCTTAAAGGGTGCGTACCGAGGATGGAGTGTGTTCAGAATGTAGTGGTCTAAGAAGCTCTCAAACATATCAACCTCAAGTGTTTTGAGCCGGGCAGCTATGTCCCTCATCCGCATGATGTGCTCTCGCACACCCTTAGCTCCGGTCATCCGGAGTGATGAGAATTGCATGATTAGAGTACTGGCCAATGCCTTATCAAATGTCTGAAACTGATCTTCAATGGCCTTAAGCAATGGACGGACCTTGTCATACTTCTCCACCGTACCCCAAATATTAGTTGTTATGTTCGTTTTAATGAACATAACACAAATGCGGTTAGATCTTTCCTATTTTTCATAGAGATCAACCGCGTCAGGAAGGCTAGTCTTGGTGATTGCCGATGGTTCGTCCTTACGTATGGCAAAATCCATATCCATTACTCCCAAATGAAGGAGAATTCTCTCATTCCATACCCTGTAATTCTCTCCATTAAGAGACGGGATCTCAAACATTAACTCAGAACCTAAAACGGGTATATTAGTAGCTGCAAATATTAAATAAATAAATACATGCTTAACACCAAATAGAGACTACAAATAATATGTTTTGCCAATGCAAACATAATAAAAGGAATAAATCAAGTGACGTAAAAACATGCTTGTGGACTAATGCGTTTACTCAATAAGATTCATTAACCATATAATAAAACTATCAAATTATTCTCTTTTTCTCAATTCATGTGGGTAAATTAAGAAAATACAATTTGATATTTTATTCTAATTAATTATATGAATATAATAAAATATCGCGTGGGATGAATTTTACCATAACCATATAATCAATTACAACAAATGCATGAATGATCCTATAATTAATTTAATAATTTCTCATAATGTAGATGTTGTGGCTACTCTAACATTATTCGAAATTTCACATACATGGATCATCCTACATTTTAGTCAATGAATTTCTTAATGTATTGCATCCTTATTTAAGCAATACTAACAAATTATGTACATATATATGCTTATCTACTTCATGTCACATAACAACATATTAAGTAATGTGCCTAAAGTCCCAAATAAGACAATCATTCTCAATATACATTTAAATTCAAATTATACATAACATGACATGAAAGTAACCTATTATTTGTTGTTGTTTCCAAATAGTATATATTAAGAGGTTACTTATCATGTATATAGCATGGACACACAAATATAACATGCACAATGGCATTGAATTAAATATATGTTCATGATACGATCAAAATTACACACATAGATACGTGTATTTGCATTAACGTGTCTTCATGCATTTTAATCCATCCCTATAAATCCTTCTTTTTTTTTATTCACGTATGCATTGTCACTAAAGGATGAGGTGTACATTGCATGTGTGCAGCAAATTTCAATTTTGAAATCGCAAGGCAACTTCAGCAAACACAACACATTAATAAACGTGTGTTTATGATCGGTCAATCTATCCCTAAATTAATGGGATCGAGATAAAGATATCAAACCGCCTATTTTTAATCAATCAAAACTTTGTATGTGTATGTATCACACTAGAATTCCTTATATATACATATGTACAAAAGGATAAGTACAAATTAGAGGAATATGGTCATGATAAAATTCATGCCTCTCTACTATTAATCGATAATCACAAATAGGTATTTGAAATATTACCGAAACTCAAAATTAGTTTTCGGATTTTGAAAATCAATTTCTCAAATAAGTCTCGAAATACACACAAATCGACACTATCAAAATTAGGGGTGGGCAAGCCGCGATTTGGTGATGAAAACCACCAAACCGCGACCAAACCGAGGGTTTGCGGTTTGGTCATTTTGCAAACCACCACCAAACTGCGAACCACCAAAACCGCAACCAAACCGAACCGCGGTTTGCGCGGTTTGGCATGTTTGGTTTGCGCGGTTTTTCTTGTTACATGTTTTCCAAAAAAAAAAAAAAATAGTGGTGGGAGGCGGTAGTGAGAGATCACTGGTAGGAGATGGTGATGGCAACTGGTGGGAAGCGGCCGTGACGACGACTAGTGGAAGGCAGCAACGGATGGCCTCAACTGGTGGATGCGAATATGTTTAGGATCTTGAGATGAAGATGAAAAAATGAAACGTCTGTTGTTTATATTGGTTAAGGTTAAGTTGTTTATATTGGTTAAGGTTTTAAAATGTGAATTAAATAAATTTACTAAATTACCCTCGGTTTGGTTTGGTGAGCCGCAGTTTTTCAAAATTGAAAACCACCACCAAACCGCGATTTTGCGGTTTTCAAGTTTTTCAAACCGCCCCCAAACCGCGAGTTTTAAAAACCAAACAAAACCATACGGTTTGGGCGGTTTTAGGGAAACCGATGCCCACCCATAATCAAGACACTCCAAAATATGAATAGAAGAACAAACAACAAGGCAGAGGCATTGTTGCTCTGTTACCAACTGTAAGTCATAATGCGGAAATAAATAATAAGGATTTACTTCCAGCCATTGTTGTTATTTGTTAAGCTTGATCTTCCAAAACCTTCTTCTCCTCTCCTTAATGGTGTTCTGAGTCAAAACTTCAAGAGAATGGAATTGGAGACCAAACTGCGTTGTTTAATTTTTCAAAAGATAACCGTCCATCAACCGTTATCTTTAATCAGAATTTGACGCTTGTAATGTGTGGGGCCCACATGGATCACTTATGATAAGTATAATTAATTAATACTTATATATGTCTCTTAATGCCTAAAATCATTAGCAATATCTATACAATTGGCAAGACGAGCTAGGGTTAGCAAACCATAACCATAGATTTTTATTTATTTTATTTTATTTTTTAGAACGACCATAGTAATTAATACATAAACAGAAAATGTTTCCATCAAAAAGGACCCAGCAGACAATTAATTTGACAAATTAAGAATTCTTAACTTTTTTCAAAAAGGAAGATTGCATGTGGTGATCAATTATCTCTTATCTCTCCAACAAAATTTCAAAAAAGTTGCTTTGTCTATCCTCGATTTAATTTTTAAGTTCAGGGGACCATTTCATGTTGACATCTAGCTAATTGAGAATATATATTGGGGAGGCATATCTATTAATCATAGGGGTGACGCTTTTTTTTATTGATATATTACTACAATGCTTAGGGTTTTTTTTTTTTTTTTCGATTGTATTTAAAAAAACACATTGTTTTTCACCCGCAAACCGATGATCGTCGAAGGCGTAACCAAGATACTATTTTATTCTTTGAATTATTAAAAAAAAAGTCTCGTTACTATAAAAAAAAAAGAATATTATTTACATATTGGTCAAATTTTAATGTGCATGCATTACATAGTGGGGGATGGAGAAAACATTGGAACTGGCCGATTAGAGTTTCCAAATAACATGGGGTGTTCTTTTAGCTATTGGCTAGCTTTAATTTATACTTATATTGCAGTACACGCGTTATGCATATTTGCATATTTATTTTTGTCAACCGCATAGGTGACAAAAGGCATGCAGCTCAACAGTGCCTAGCAATCCTTCAAAAAGCGCCTCCACTGAGACGCATAATTTTTTTGAGAAGAGAGACATAATTTTGGAAGTCGAAGCCGTGACATTTACTTAAATTAATTAATTAGCAAGGGCACTTGACTCAGACGAGTTGGTTTAGTGGTAAAAGAAAATACGGGACTATATGAGTAAAGCGCACGGTATCGAGTTTGATTTCTGATAGTCAAACATTGAGCTATATATTGGTGGTCTCTTTCCGCAATCTCAGGGCCCATAAGACTAATCAGATAAGTATCTGAATACCCATAGTTAATATATATGATAAATTCTACAATGGAGCCTAAATATATATCCATGCCATGAGAACCTTTCAAAATGTATTGTGCATTAAATGTTTTGTGCATTTATGACTTATAGATTAATGGGTTGGATTAAAATCTTAAACCCTATAAGCAAGAGCTCTTGGGAGTGTTGAAAAGAGGTAAGGTGCACAAAAGGACAACTAAAAAATCAAGTCGGGGTACAAGGAGAGAGAGAGACAATAATTATATATGGATACTATTGTCCCTGCCTCTGGCTTGGCTTACATATGGTACTTATATATTTGTGAGTGTGTGTGTTGTTTTTTTTTTTTTCTTTTTCTTTTTTTAATAAGAGAGTTTCGAACCCATGACCTATTACTTTCGAACTCCATACCAAATTATTGGGCCACCCAAGTTATTGGTTACCTAAATGTATATACGTAGCCACATGCCTCTTGAGACATTTCATTGCTTTTCGTTTATTTGGTAATTGCTGATGTTCGAAAATTTTTCCCTACCTTTGCGTACTTAAGCTTGATTATTTCATTAATTGTTTACACTATTGTTTCTCTATTTCTTATAAATCAATTTAATTGTTATGCTTTAAATTAAATTGATTGTATTGAAAATATTATATGTTCTTATAAAAAAATAAAAAGACTCGTATTTTTGGTCCCTAAACTTTTAAGTTTTTGTTGATTTGGTTCTCAAAATTTCGTCAGTTTACTTTTGGTCTCTGAACTTTTATTTCATTCTATTTTTAATCCTTTTGTGGTAAGTTGAAGAGTATTGAGTTACAAGACCACCATGAAACCCTAGACGATGAGAGGTTTCATGAACTGAAGAAGATGAAGTGATGATCTTCTGATCACACTCTATGTTATCTCTCTTTATATATAACACATGAAATGAGTTACAACCACAAGATCATTTGATCAATACATATCGCGAGACACTCACACACTCACATATTACTTGAATGACACATGTCCACAACCTTAAGAACATAGTAACCACCACACAGAAACCTCGAGATACATAACACCACATCACTAGTGATTAACTCTAATATCCCCCCTCAAACTAGGAGGGAGAGAACGAACTCCAAGTTTGCCCCGCAAGAATGCAAACCGAGAGACTGCAAACTGCTTAGTGAAAATATCTACAATCTGATCAGACGAAGGCACATGATGGAAAGCAAGCTGGCCGGTAAGAACTTTGTCACGGACAAAATGAATATCAAGTTCAATATGCTTGGTGCGAGCATGATACACCGGGCTCTTAGCTAACGAAGCAACACTCAAATTATCACACCAAACGGTTGGAGAAACAGTAACCGATAAACACAGTTAAGTCAATAACGACTGCGTCCAGAAGATCTCGGCAGTAACATGAGCTAATGCTCGATATTCCGACTTCGTGCTAGAGTGAGCCACAACTGCCTGTTTCTTAGATTGCCACGAAACCAAATTCATACCAAGAAAAACACAATAACCAGCCACATATTTTCGATCATCTGGACTGGCAGCCCAGTCCGCAACCGAAATCCAGTAAGGTATAAATGACCCCCCTGTTTGAAAGAGATACCCATATCGATAGTACCTTTCACATACCGTAATGCATGTTTCAAAGCTTGCTAATGTGTTACTGTAGGTGACTGCTGAAATTGACTTAACATGTTTACGATGAATGAAATGTCCGGTCTAGTATTGACCAAATGTTGTAAACCCCCAAGTAAGCTTCTAAACAAAGTAATGTCATGGAATAAATGACCACCATATGAAGAAAATTGTTTACCAGGAGAGAATTGTGTGTCCACAGGCTTAGCATTAGACATACCACCTCGTTGCAGAAGCTGGTTAACATAAGCTGACTGTGTAAGGTAGAGACCACTCTTATCTCTCTGGGCTTCCATCCTTAAAAACAAACTCAGTTCACCAATGTCTTTCAAAGCAAAACAACTATGTAAACGAGAAATGAAAGACTGAATAACATAAGACTGAGACACAGTGACAATAATATCATCCACATACACCAAAATGTACAAAACAGTAGACCGATCTCGAAAAACAAACAATGAATTATCAGCCCGAGAATTCTGGAAACCCCAAGAGATAAGAGTTGACTTCAGCTTGTCAAATCATGCCCTAGGAGCCTGCCTTAGCCCATAAAGTGCTTTGTGTAATTCACACACATGGGAAGGACATTGGAATAAAACCAACAGGTTGATTAGTAAAAACCTCTTCACACAATGTACCATTCAAAAAAGCATTATTGATATTTAATTGACAAAGAGACCAACCAAAATGAACTGCAATAGACAGAATCACCCTCACAGTTGAAGCTTTAACAACCGGACTGCAGGTCTCACCAAAATCGATACTCGGAACTTGTTTAAACCTTTTGGCCACTAGTCTAGCCTTGTACCGATTTATAGAGCCATCTTAATTACGTTTAATAGTAAAAATCCATTTGTTACCCACAACATTTTGATTAGAAGATGCAGACACAAGAGTCCATATGTTATTTTTCATGAGGGCCTGATATTCCTTATCCATAGCCTCCTTTCATTTGGGATGTTGGAAAGCTATTTCAGCAGTAGCAGGAATGTCATCCACAACAACAGATGCAGGAATATCCTGAACATAATCACTGTTATCTGCTAAGAATACACGTTTCTTATTGATTCCATTCTTAGCTCTAGTCATCATGTGATGTGTGTTCTGTGTGATCTTAGTATTAGAAGGAATAATAGATTGTTTGTGTGAACTAGAATTAGGACAACTGACAGAAGAAGGTACTATATGGGACTCAGGTGAAAGAGCAGATACATCTTGAGACACAACAGGAACAGAAACATAATGAGGAACAGACTCAAACTGCAATTCAATAAAAGAATGAGGAACATATTGAAAAGAATTAGAATTTGGTTTATGTAGAGAAAACAACTAAGTATAAGGAAACTTATGCTCATGAAACAAAACATTACAGTTATAAACACTCTCCCATTGGCATTTATACATTTATACCCTTTATGAATGGAATTGTAGCCTAAGAAAATGCATTTTTCTAAACGAAATTGATATTTATGTTTGTTGTATGGTCGAAGATAAGGAAAACAAGCACACCCAAAAACTTTTAAAATGTGATAATCAGGAGACTGATTATATAACTTGGTATAAGGAGAAATAACCTGAAGAACAGACGTAGGTAATGTGTTTATTAGAAATGTAGCTGTTTCACAGGCATCCCACTAAAATTTAATAGGTAACTTGGCATTGGACAAGAGAGGGTCAGACTCATCTCAATAATGTGATGATATTTTCACTCAGCTCTACCATTTTGTTCATGGGTATGACGACACAGGTGTTGAAAAAATATCCCTGACTGATCAAGGATAGGTTTAAATGATTTATACTCCCTACTCCAGTCAGACTGAACACGTTTAATAGTGGTTTGAAATTGATTTTCAACAAACTTTTTAAAATGTAGAAAAGCATTGACAGCATCAGATTTCAATCGTAAAGGGTACAGCCAAGTAAACCAGTACAATCATCTATAAAATAAATGTAATAGTTGTAGCCACTGGGAGAAGTGACTAGGGCAGAACCCCATAAATCTGTATGGATTAAATCCAAAACATGAGTAGAAATCTTATCAGACAAATGATAAGGAAGAGCATGAATTTTACCAACAGGACAATGTGAACAATTATTCGAAGACAAATTAGTATGTAAATGAAGATAGTTATGAAGAACCTGCCGAAAAACTCGTTGTGCGGGATGACCTAGTCTATTATGCCACAAGACTGATAGACTATTATTGGAGACAAGAAAGGCATTAGACGACTCAACTGATGACTAAGGAGAGCCAAAGAATCTGTACATGCCACCATGAAGGATACCACGAAGAAGAACTTTACTGGTTGTGATATCCTTCACCAGACAAGAATCACGACAAAACTCGATTAACACATTGTTGTCTTTTGTAAGTTGAGATACACTTCACAAATTCTTTTTAATACTAGGAACACACAGTGTATTGTCAAATGATAATTTCGAACTAAGAGAATGAATTAATGCAGAACCGGTACTAGCAATTTTCAAAAACTGACCATTTCCAACCATTAAAGATTGATTACCTCCATAATTGACCGGATTAGTAAATTGTGATTGATCAGAGGTGATGTGTGACAAAGTCCCACTTTCCATGTAGTACGAAGTGTCTGGAATAGATTCAGTATTACTCAAGAATGATGTCTGAGGGAATAATGACCAGAGAAAGGTCTCTGAGGAGTAGATTGTCCAATCGGGGTAGATTGTGAACCCATGTACTTCATGTCACCCCTGAAATAGCAAACTGCTGCAGAATGACCAAACTTACTACAGATCTGGCATGTCGGAGTACTCGTATTTGGAAATCTGAAGCCTCATCGACCTCTGTTTCGTCCACCACTATGACGACCTCCAGATCCACGAAAACCACCTCTATTTGAATTGGATCCAGACTGTATAGTCGATGAACCTTTAGGATTAGTACCAACAGAAAACTTAGTGGAGTGAAACTTCACCTCAGCCGCATTAGCAGTCGGAGAGGTTTCTTGAATCGACAAGGAGTTGATTCCTTGATCAAGATAAACTTGCTCGAGTGTACTCTAAAATGTCAGTAAAGTAGACTGTACTTCAGGCCAATCAATCTCCAACTGTCGTTGAAGAATTGCAATAATATGCAAGTACTCGTGATCAAACCCTAATAATGTGTTAGAAATTAGATCATCATCATTCATCAGTGCTCCAGCCATGGCTAGACGATTTGCTAAGTTTTTCATCTTTGACATATACTCTTCCATCTTCATAGTCATTTTATTCTGACTATGGATTTGTTTCTTGATCACTTAGATTTATGTTTTGTTGTTTGTTGCACAATACTTCTCAATCGCCATCCACATCTCATGAAATGTATTTATTTCTTTAGGCTTCACCACATCAGTCGTCACTTCTGCTGATATTGTGTTGATGAGCCAACCACACAACTTTCGGTCTTGTAAGAACTAGTTCTTGAACGCTAGATTCTGTGAACCATCTGCAAGAACCATCTCCGGACACGGTAAGGTACCAAACAGATACCCATCCATATCCATACCTTCAACGACCGGTACGATGAACGATTGGCAGATAAGATAATTCGTTCGATCAAGTTTGATCGAAACACTTTGATTCCACGAACCACCGAAAGAACCAATCGTACTACTATTCATCTTTGAAGGATTTGCACTCTCTGTAAAGACAAATGTTGAACCAGACTCAAGATCTCCAGATCTGAGCCATAAACCTCCAGATATATGTTCCATTTCATCAGATCTACTCGTCATGGTCGTAGATCTACTTCATGTACACCTACGCAAGTATCAAGAACTCAGATCTACGTAGTAAGACGTACGATCTATGCGAACTCTCACCAGATCTGAGATCTCCACCCTCAGATCTATCATCCGGGACCTCATCGGCGTTAGCCTCGATGCTCTAATACCATATTGAGTTACAAGACCACCATGAAACCCTAGACGATGAAAGGTTTCATGAACTGAAGAAAATGAAGTGGTGATACTCACACACTCTGTTATCTCTCTTTATATATCACACATGAAATGAATTACAACCACAAGATCATTTGATTAGTACATATCGCGAGATACTCACACACTCACATATTACATGAATGACACGTGTCCACAACCTTAAGAACACAATAACCACCACACAGAAACCTCGAGATACATGACACCACATCACTAGTGATTAATTGTCATAAAGAGTAACGGTCATTGACGAAGTGGTTCACAAGCGATTCATAAATTGATTCATCAACTCAAAAAATCGATCGTGAACCATTTGTGAACTCACTTTGTTAGCAATTATCACTTGCCAACTTAACAAAATGACCAAAAGTAAAGGGAAATAAAAGTTTATGGACTAAAAGCGAACTAATGAAAGTTCGAAGACCGAATCAACAAAAACAAGAAAGATCAGGGACCGAATGATACTATTCCTAAAAAAATATTATATATCCAAAACTAAAATTAAGCTAGAGTCTAATTAACATAATTTTTTTCTTATAAAGAAGATTAACATAATTATAAATAGGCCAAATAATAATTAAGAAAATACTACAGTAAATCATCTTGTCTTTGACCAACTTTTCAATATATACTCTGCAGGTGCCTTCTCAAGTGTCAAGATATGTCATAATATAATGGAAAGCTGTTAATTAATGACAAAATGCTCAAATTAATTACCTCCATTAAAAATCCTTGCTTTGTTCCACCTTTGGTACTGCCTTTTGTTCAAAGTGCCATTTCCATTATAGAGACATTAGTGGATGTGAGTTTCTTGGAATATCCATTATGTCTTGAGACCAATTAATTTAATCGGTTAAAAATTAATTCATCATAAGAAAGAGATCTTAAATTTTTTTTTATTTTTTTTTTTGATGAAAAAGAGAGATCTTAATTTCAACCATATAGAAGGCACAAAATTCACCAAAATAGATATACACCTTATATCAAACTATTTATAAATTCACATGCAATTGGTATATATGTATGGGAGGGGCTTACATACAGTCGGCTCCCAGATATACAGTTTTTTCCAATCCACGACGTGTTTCGCTCTAGCATGCCACGTGCTCTTTTTATCTTTCTTTACCTTAGACGCGTGGCGCACTGCAGCAGTGACACGTCATGAACTGGAAAAACATTATGGGATCGCAATGGAGGGAAAAAAAATTGCAAGTTAAGGCATTTTTTTATTGGCTAATTGCTTAATATATTTGTGGCCTTGGAGAAATGCCCGCTAATTGGGGGAACAAAATCATCTACGTTAGTGGGATTTTCCTTTTTCTTTAAATTTTGGACATTGTGTGTCCATCTTTTTTGCTCACTTTTTGAACTTTTTTCATTACTAGCAAACTAAAGTGGGATTCAATGGAAGAATCATCAAATAAAACGCGGGACCCTTGCTTTAATGACTATACCAAATCATACTATAATACTCCCTTTTGTGGCACCTGACACCTTAGATGGACACTCAGTGATTGTATTTAATCATTCGCGCATGTGTATGCGCACAAATCACAATCCACGAATAAATTGACACCATCATCGAGTGTACTACCCTAAAACAGGTAATGCGCGCATCTCTTTGTACTTTTTTTTTTTGAAATCCACCTCCCTATAATCATATACCAAACATGTATATATATATATATATATACCAAATTGTACTAGAATATCAATTGTGCATCATTTACTTTATTTTTCATAAAAAATATATAAAAAAAATAAAAGATATCGATCATCGAGTTAGTATTGGCAAACTTCAACAAGTACTAATTCTTAAGGCCTTGAACGAGTCTAATTAATAGTTGCTTGCTTGATAGTACAATTAAACCAAATAAAATAAGCATTGATAATTATTAGTTTTTATTTGATATATGACGTTATATATATATAATAGAAAGTCAAATATAATTTAATAGTATGCTTAAACCAACAGTATAGTTATTTAAATCAAGTTTATTTTGTCAACATAGTTTTCATTCATTGAGATAAACTTATTATATACACTGTATATATACAATTAATTACTTTTTTAAGATTTATTAATTTCATGTAAAATGAGGTGACATGACACTTGATGTTTACGTGGACATGTTCAAGGCCTGCTATTGGCTGTCTCACAATGCTCACCTGTAACAAACGGTACATTGTCGGTCGAATTTGACCCACCTATTACATGCCACGTGTCTACAGTAGCATCTGGTCAGAAAGTCAACAAAACACCAAAAAAAAAATTCATAGAAAAAAGAGAATGAGTTATTAATAAAAAAAAAAAAAAAATCTAAGGACCGTTGGTTGTGAAAAATGAATCCAAACCGCTGGCCGTAGGATTATTTTCCTTGTCTTTTTTATTTGATTTTTGTAGAAATTAATGTCGATAAATGTTATGAAATTAGAAGAAGATAAGTATTAGTTACTACTTTTTGTTTTAATTAATATTAACTAATTTATTAATTAACTATTTGTTTGGACCTAAAATTTAACTATTTGTGCAAAATAATTTGAACCTATCAATTAGAAAAAACTATAGTAATTCACCCGAATTAAAAGTATTTTAAGTTAAAATAATAAAAAATTGTATTGTCTCAAAAAATAAAGGTATATATATAATTTAAGGACATCTTCAAGTTTTTCTATGCACCATGAAAAATTGGTGAAAGAAAAAAAAAAGCTAGAGCAGGTTGCATTTTTTATGACAATAATATATTGGCTTATATATGAATTTCCCAGTAGAGTAATATGTACTTCTATTGTAATTAGTTTTGGTTGTCTTATTTAGAACTGTCGTGTGACTTGTGTCAGTAGTTGAAATTGATTAATTAAGACCTTCAATTTCTTTGTAGTTGAGACCAAATGTAACCTTAATTACCAAACCAAAAAAAATGGTTGATCCAAACATTCTCTTTTACTAATATTTGTGACGTCACTATATCATAAAGTTAAAGAAGATACTCCATTCTACCAAAAAAAAAGAAGGTACTTCCATTCGTTCCATAATGTCTGTATATCACATTTTTTACTTCTTCTTTTTTTTGTTCCATATTATCTGTCGCATTTTAGACATTCTTTTTTATCTCACAATATGTTTCACAATCGAAATCAAAAAAAGTATTAAATGCTTTGTTTTCAATTCTAACATCATTCTATTTAACAAATCTACTTGACTCATAAGTCGGATTTCATAGGAAGATTTTTTAAATTTTGTAAATATTTAAGGGGTATTAAAAGAATTTTACAAGTATGGTTTCATTCTATTTAGTTAATGAAACCATCAATCACATTTATTACACAATAAATATAATAAATGAAGTCTTTAATTTATGGAAATGTAATTTAGTCTTGTTATGAAATCTTAATGGTGAATTAATCATCACCTTAATTCTTGTGCCCAAGTCAAATTGTAATACACATTAATTAACGGGTAGTAATATTTGGACTTATAAGTATGAACTCAAAAGATTTTTTATTTCAAAGTCATTCTCAAACAATTAATGAAGTAAACACAATCACTTGTAAAATTTATTTGATACCTCTTAAATATTTGTAAAAATTTTAAAAACCCTTTATAGGTCCGGACTCATAAGTCAAGTAGATTTATTGTTAGTTAACTTAGTTATATAGAACCCTCCCTTAGACGCAATTCCACCAATACAAGACCGTTTGTTCAAACTTCAACATGTACATCTCTACTCGAAACCCCACCAATTTGTTTAATTATAAAGCAGGTAAGATATCTTTATTTCAACACGCCTTGTTCAACTTCTCTCTCTCTCTCTCTCTCTCTCTCTCTCTCTCTCTCTCTCTCTAAAAGCATCTCAAATGTATTTCTCAAACATTCTATATCAAACTAACCTACTAGATCCTTTCAACCTCTTCTTCTAATTAGGGCTTGGAGGCAAGCTATACAACCCTAGCTAGGGTTTGTGAATATTATCATAGAGCTAGTGTTGCAATATGGGCAGTGGAGAGAAGCATCTGTTGAACTTCCATATGCATTTACCACATCTCCATCATCATCATCATCATCATCATCACCATCATCACCATGGCCAGCATGGAAGGAAGGTTGTGATGAGATCAGATGTCCCAAAAGGGTGCTTGGCAGTCATGGTTGGACACCAAGGTGAGGAGCAGCAGAGATTTGTGGTACCAGTCATGTACTTCAATCATCCACTCTTCATGCAGCTGTTGAAAGAGGCTGAAGAGGAGTTTGGTTTTGATCAAAAGGGCACCATCACCATCCCTTGCCATGTCGAGGAGTTTCGTCAAGTCCGCGGATTGATCGATCAGGAACGCTCCCTTACTCATAATCACCATCACTATGTTGGGTGTTTCAGAGCTTAATTCATCATGACATATTTTATGTATGTTTTGATGATGATGATGATGAGGAGGAGGAGGAGGAGGAGGTCCTTCTTGTTTTTCTTTTTCTTTGTATATGTATATTAATTAGTTAGCTAGAAAACACTAGCTAATTAATTAATTAATTAATTAATTAATTAACCCTTCTAAATGGGGATGTGAGGTTTATAATCAGATTTAGTTTTGTAAATTTAGAGGTGCATGCATGCCATTTCTTGATCTATCTACTTGGTTTTTCCATCTTTCTGCTTTTTTTGTATTACAGGATGAATAATTAGGGTAATTAATTAAGGTTATTACTAAATATAATTAATAATGATGAACATATAATTATTAAGTTGTTGATATTATAACCAATTTTTTGTTTGTGAATGAACTTGAATAAATCACACATTATGAGCTATAAATATATATTTCCCAATTAATTTCATGCTTTTTTTATAAACAATTGATTATTTCATGAATGTGTGTGTATGTATAGAATTATAATAATAGCGATCGATGAACATATATAATTAATTAATTAATTTATTGATAATATGATCGTTTTGATATTATTAGATCCTTATGGGTATCTAGATTACTTCAACTGCCATGAGTTTGGAGCATATATGTAACCGATTCCGTTTGTAAATTCACTTGAATAAACCATAAAACTCTCTCTCAAAAAAAAAAAAAAAAAAAAAACATAATATCTAATTTAAGCTATATATATTTCGATCATTGATTATTTCTTGGCTTTATTTTATTTGTTTTGTTCTTATTTTTATTTTTAGTGCGCGACTATGTGGTGTCTCTTTATATATATGCAGCTGTGAGAGATAAGAAAAGACTCATCACCACTCGTACATATATGGAGCATGCTAGTCATGCCAGATCTTATAAGAGTTATATGTACATTTGTTGGAGGACTAGTACTACTGCATAAATATGATGGTCTAATTAAAGAACATGAAGGGGCATAGATTGAAGGGGTTGTTGGTGGTTGCTTGAGTGGGTGGGGTCCTAGTGAAGGGTCATGGTGCCCTTAATCACTAGCCCGCCGCTTACACCGCTCGAGAGAGACGGCTTTGGGACACACCCTACCTTTGATTCAACGTGTGTTGCACGTATTTTGTTAAGTCGTGGTGACCACATAGGGCCAGTGGGGTTGTAAACGGTCGGAAAGTAGACTCTACATTAGGACACATATATTAGTTGCATTTAAGGTGTATATTAGGCTTTTGTGGTTACGTAGCTTGGAAGATATGTAAATATATAATGGGAAATTCTACGCCTACATCGACAAATTCACATCAGTGATGTGCGTGCGATGTTCCTCAAGATGCGAGTGAAACACATCTTGAGGTGCATCGCAGGCACATCCGAACACGATTTAATGCACGCCTAGCACTTCCCATATATAATATGTGGGTGTAATTTTTTATTTTTTTTTTATTTGTAAAAGATGTTGTATTGATATGTTCTTAATCCAATTGGACAAACATCTATTACAAATAAATTATACGACAAAGAAAAGGAGACGGCGGTCACTATGAGGAGGAAAGAGAAGGGTGGTGAGAGGGAGGAGGTTGGTGGAGGTGGAGGTCGCAACGAAGTGAGCAAAAAAGAGGAGATAGAAGAAACGAAAAAAGGGACGGACGGACGGGGACTGACGACATAGACGACCTATCGGAGCAAGTCGAGGCGTCGTTGGCCCCTAAAGCTGCAGATTTGGATTTGGTCTCTCGCAGAGCTAGGGTTTTTTTTTTAGGAGACCAAACACGTCTATATATGAATTCACATGTAGGTGTAATTCAAACCTTATTTTTCAGTCCCTCCTTATTTCGGTCCAACTAATTGACCTCATTAGCTCTAAGCTAAATGCCTAGCCACTCCCATAACTCAAAATTAAAAAATTATGGGATATAATGCATGTACATAGCTACTATTAAAATTATGTACTATTAAAAGTCACTACCTCTTTGTCACAGTCGCCTACAGGGTCGACCCTGAAAGGAGGCGAGTGGGACGACCGCCTCGCACCTCCACCCCCTCAGGGCCCCACTTATATATACATATATATTTTATTTTTCATAATTAAAAAATTATTGCTTATTAAGTACTAAAATATTGGTTAGCAAATTATTCTTGTATTTTTAGAATTAAACTTTAATTTTTTATTTGCATATAAGTAGCACTTTCAACTTATTCTCTCATTCGTGACATCATTTATTAATTTGCATTTTGCGTGTGTTATTACACTTTACTTTTTTTAGAGTATGACTAACTCTAACTTTATGCGAAATATTTTAAAGATGTTTTGAGAGGCTTTGATCACTCTATTATATACTCCATCTGATCATTTATATAAGTCGTTTTAGCAAAAACTTTTTGTTCAAAATTATAAGTCTTTTGGAATTTAAGAATGTATTTATTGCATTTTTACTTATTTTACCTTTATACAATTCAAACATTTATGATTATTCAATTCTTCAATTTATTTAATGTCAAATGACATATATGTAAATTACACTCGTAATTAAGGTTGCGTTAATTTTTGTGTCTTTAATTACCATAAACGACTTATATAAATGACCGGATGGAATATCAATTGAGCAAGTTTTTTGTGAGATTTACATCTTTAATATAAGTATAGGAATTCTTTTTTTTTTTTTCCGCACATCTATAATTGAGGGGTCCCCAAATTATAATTTCGTCCAAAGCCCTTAAATACTTCGGACCGGTACGAGTCCTGGGGCAGACGGAACTACCATGTTCACTCATTAATTGTCATTTGCACGATCGATATCCTTTAGGACCCCTTATAGGAAGATATATATTTGTTATTTATATATTTGTTTCTTATAAAAAAATATATTTATATTATTATATTATATATGTAAGTTCATAACTTCCGGTCTAAAAAGCAGCATTAATATTGGGGACTCAAAAGGGGCACATATAAGATACATATGGACCATTCCAAGAGCCTAAAAGGATTTCTCTTTGTTGAAAATTCATGGTTGATGCATGAATTGCATTAATAACGGGCCGGCTCCATTCTATTCATTCTTGAAAATTAACTTTCTATGTTCATACTTTTTGTGATTTTGTTAATTAATTTAGTTATATAGCATATAGGTGTTGATAGGACCCACAATGATGCCATAGTAAATGACTCATCAAGTATCAACAGTACCTTATTATATATATATTTAATGAAATATTCAATGAGCTCAAATATATACTCATGTCATAGAAATCCCTCAAAATGTGTTGTGCATTAAATGATTTATACATTTATGACGCCTCGATTAATGTGTTAAATTAGAATTCAATGGTTGTAAATAGTGTACCCGTGACATGAATATATATTTGGTTCTCATAGTACCCATTTTTAATTATTTTCTTTCTTCAAACTTTATATGCAATCCTAATAAGCAGTTATGAGAGTTGTAGCATTTTAAAACTTGTTGTAATCAATAGAAGAATGAAACTCGCCAAGTTGGTGATGAGAACCTTGTTTTGTTGAAATACAATAATATAGCTGACTTGTTGCATTAGATATCCTAAATTCAAGAAAATCGGCTTCGATCCCCTTATCTTATAAATACAATTGAGCAAACAAGTTTAGTAGATGCGTACACAATTGCATTGAGAGTGCTAAAATATATAGATTATATACATGCATGTCATTATATATATATTAGTTTATGAGGCAGATGAATATAATAAAATTTACATATATACTATGTATAATTAGAATTAATATTATGGTAGTGAAGCTCTTTTTTTGATAAAAATGATGATGCTATTTTTAATTATTTTCTTTCTTCAAAATCAATTATTTTTTAATATTAAAAATGGTTTGGGAATTTAATTTATACATGTGTTGTGAGTTTAGAAATACGAGATATGAAGATGATGGAGTGGTAAAATTAGGAGAAGTAAAAATTCCTTATTAAAGTGAACAACTTTAGATATATATTTAGGATCAATCATACAAAATGATATGATAATATTGAGAATGTTCACACATAATTTAAGTGGGATAAAAAAATGGATCAAGGAATGCATTAGGTGTGATTTGTGATCTAACAATATTCCTACCAAGTTAAATGGAGAAAGCCAACTATACTTTATGAAAGTGAATTTTGGGTGGTGTAGCGAAAATGAGGATGCTTAGGTGGATGTGTGGTAAAACTCGTAAACATAGAATAAGAAATAAATAAATTCAAAGAAAAATAGAAGTAGCACCAATTGACACAAAGATTAGAGAAATACAGTTGCAGTGGTTTGGTCACCCTAACCTTTTTCCTTCAACTTCATTATAATTTTAATGTATCGGTCACGTTTGTAATCCTTATAGTGGTAAATATGATGTAGTCATATACCAACTAAGTGGGTGACCCAATGGTTTAACTAGCTAGAATATATATGTGGTATTGTTGCAAAAGGGGAGTCTCATAGCGGACAAAAAACGGTTGGTTTCTTTTTTTTTCAATATATGCATCTCACTCTTGTTATGTAAAGAGAAAAAAAAAATGGCCTAAAGTTCCTTTCAGTACCCGTTAGTACACCTAATTTCCTACCACATGAAAATGACCATTTGTCTTCAATTTATTGGGTCATTAAATTAATGTAGTCACCAAACAGTGCCTTCGATATGTATAAGCTAGCAAATGCCTTAGCCATCATCAAAACATCGTTTAAAAAAACCTACTAACTATTTGTAGTATATAATTTTTGTAACTTCGTGTATATATTTGAAATTGAAGAGTGTCATTGAATTGAATTGAGTGGAAAAGTTCTATTGATTCATATATGTAGTCGATTCCGACTAATTTGAAGTCGAAGCTTAATTTGTGGCATAAATATTATAGGCAATGACTATATATACATATAAATAGCATTTTAAAAGTTGCGTGACTTTAATTAGTTGCAAAGTCGAGTTTCGTGATAAAGTATTACAACCTATAAAGTTTTCTAGCAATATTTTTGGACAATTTACATGTACTTCCATATTCATGATATTTAAAGTAACAGATTCTCTTGGCTGTACCATCAAAGAATTTATGTACTCCGTGCCCTATATATTATTAATTAATTATATAAGCACTATAGTTTGGAACAAATAAAATCTAAGGTACCCTCTGAAAGAAAGAACCATATTCCTTTCCCTCCTTTTATCATGGAAAGCAAAAGTAAAAAAGCAAAGTAGTGATGACTTGAACGACAATGTTTTTCTTCTTAATTTGGTGGGGAAGATTTCAACGTATAAACTTTGAGGGACACCGACCCTTCGGCCC
Source organism: Stephania cephalantha (assembly GCA_039657325.1). Lineage (NCBI taxonomy): Eukaryota > Viridiplantae > Streptophyta > Magnoliopsida > Ranunculales > Menispermaceae > Stephania > Stephania cephalantha. The sequence continues at coordinate 2,114,227 of CM077577.1, read as the reverse complement.
CACCAATGAGATGGGTTTTTCATCATTAATTAAGGTCATGATTCTCTCCAAATGAGAACATATAAATTAATATTAGTTAGCTTAATCAACTTAATTAATATGATATTAGTAGAGAGAATACATATCGGCATACCTAGGAAAGATAAAAGACAAATCAAAGCCTAGTTAGCTTATTATATCATTTCATTTCATTTAACCATGAAAGGATATATAGGGCACACAAATGTGTAATTTAAGTGTCGTGGTATTTCTTGTCCACGGCATGTAACATTTCAACCTAATTTTGGTGCACTTTTATTATTCCAACTGCAACTGCAATATTTAAGAGGCTTACATATTTTATCGACTTGCGTAAACTTAAGGATATTGCAAGCAAAAAAATGGAACAAGTTTCACTCATGTCTACATGAGAGGGAATTATTGATTAGTGTATTTCACTCTTTTTCCATTAGTTACGAGTTTATCCCCCTAAATTTTCATAGCAAAGTTTTTAATGAGACAATCTTCACAATATTAAACCCATCATAATATTATACTCATCTTAAGATTAATGAGAACGGTGTATTCTTTTTCTTTTGCTAGATTTTTTCTCACAATATTTTTCTTAGTATAATTTTTAACGAGGCCGACACATTATCTCAGTAAGTGTCATCCGAGTGAGAGAGTTGTGATATGGATGATCACTTAATCAAGCTTGTGGATGATCACATTGTCAAATATGACTCTCACATTGAATTGTAACATCAAACATGGCTCCCACATTGAATGTAATTTTTTTTTTGATAAGAAATAAACAATTGCTTCCACCAAGGTTTGAACCCTTGACTTTTTACTCTCAAACACCATACCAAACCATTAGGCCACCCAATTGGTTCCACATTGAAAGTAACTTGTATTCTTTTCCAATGTACATTCAATTGTCCATGTATTGTCATGTAACTTTTAATCTTGTATGAGAGATGAGACTTTTGTGTGACTTGCACACTTTCCGCAAGTAATCATACCCATCATTATTAAAAGGCTATATAAGGGGATTCATTTACTTGTAAATATCACACCAAGTTGAATGAAGAGCTGCTCATTCCAATTCTTTCGTTTCTTCTCTTTTATCTCCTTTGTAGTAGTAGTTTTAGTCTTCTACTTTTCTTCCCTAGTTTGTAGCAAGTCTCAACTTAATTTCCAACAGGATATTCTTTATTTAGCACAATCTTTACTAATTATAAACACTGCTAATTAAGACGAAAAATGAAACAAACTCAAAAAATATTTACTGAATAGATTTTTTATTTATTCAAAAAAAAGATTCTTTTTATAGTGGATATGCTAAGTGCTAACCAAAGAATGTATAATTAGCTAAAATTAAGATAAGAAGATAATTAATGACGATTATGACATTAATAGATGTAATTTAGTGCATTCGCTTGTGGATGCAATTTTTTTTTTTAATTTTCTACAACTGTCACAATCACTTTTAATTTAGGGACAAATATAAAGGTGTGAACTCCACTTTAAATAATATCAATAGCTAAAAATCAAGAATTCCTTTTTAAATTTTGATATGATATGGTTTGTCTTCATATGTTGATCCGTTATCTTTTTATTTTATTTTTTATGTATAGAAAAAAAAAGAGAGAAAAAATGAAGTTGAGTTGGTTTCAACCACTTCTAGTTAGTTCCCACTACAAACATGTTTTGGGGGTTATCTCTTTCACTGTATCTATCAAAACATGTGTAGAGAGGAAAAAAAAAACTACACAGAGATTTGAGGGAAAAAAAAGAGAGATAAGGAAGTAGAGGGAATTTTGAGGGAGAGAGTTTGATACAAAGGCTTTCAGCCGAATTCGATCGGTATTGCTTTGTAAACTTTCTTCATAGTGAATTTTTCTGCTCTACGGAGCCGTGGATGTTTCCCAATTAGGGTTTTACCACATAAAAAAAATTCTTGTCACTTGTTTATTTTTATTCCGCAAAACTCTATTTCTTTTATTTTTCTGTTCGTTGGGATATTAGGATCAAGTTTTTGGTATCAGAGCCTAGTTTTGGCGATCCTTTTCTTCTCGAATCTATTTTGGTGGGGGTTTCGTTGAATGCACGAACTCCGATTAAAGGGGGAAGAAGTAGTTCCAATAAATCCTGAAATCGGCAGAAAAAAAAGATCAACAATGTCCACTTCGCAAGATCTTCAAGGGGTGTCTGTTGAAAAGCTTGCAGAAGACATGAATGAGATGAAGAAAAATATGGAAAGGATGATGGCAATCATGCAAAGTCTCTCAATGTCAGCGACAAAGGCTCCTCAAGTTTCTGAAGCACTAGAGGTATGATCCTCAAATCTTCAGAATCAGAATACTAAAGTGATGGATCAAACTCCGTTCAAAGTAGAAACGAAAATTGAGATTCTTGTCTACAATGGAGAATTAAATGCAGAACAACTCAATGTTTGATTGAAATCTTTAGAGGTATACTTCGGTACTAAGATGTATTCAGATTTGTATAAAACCAGTTTTGCAAGATAGAGATTGGGAGGACATGCTCTTACTTGATGGGAAGCACATACCACGATGCTGAACCTCCAGTTACTATTTAGGCTCAGTTTGCAATTGTAGTCAGAAATCAGTTCTACCCTGTTGGCTGCAAGGAACGACTACAAGAACGTTGGCAGTTTCTCAGGCAAGGAAAAGGGCAAAGTGTGCAAGATTACACAACTGAATTCAGAAAACAGACAGTGGCTCTGAATATTAATCTGTGAGATCCTCAAATCATAGATAAATATAAAAGGGTTTGTTCTCAAGTCTTCGAATAGAATTGTCGCTCTTTTCAACTACGGACATTGACGATGCTTCGAATAAAACAATGTTTCTTGAGATGAAAAGTCGTCGTCACAACAATAGGTTTTCAAAAGAGTGCAAGAAAACTAATGTACTGGCAAATAGGGGAAGCTATATTGTGACAATTGCGAGACAAACTGTCATGCCAAAGAAAAAAATTGGAAATTACATCCGGAGTTGAGACCGAATTGGTGGAAAGATCACAAGAAGACAACAACAACTGCTTGCGTTGAAGATGAAGTGATTGAATGTTCATCAGAACCTAATGAAAAACTGGTATTTACCACCTACAAAGGAGAGTTGAGCACCTCCAAGGAAGTAGCTTGTTCTCAAATTCCTGTTGTTGTACCAGAATCCACCAAGGAAGAACTATTTTGGGTATATGCTCAAAATGGCAGAACTCCAGTAATCACTTTATTTGATAGCGGATCACAACGGAACCTGATTACAAAACACTTGATGAAACAGTTGAAATTGAAGACTTCGCCACATCCTCACCCTTACCCACTGGGATGGTTGAAGAAAGATTTGGAGTTGCAGGTAAAAAGCCAATGCACTTTCAAATTTGCAATTAATGAGATTTTATGATCAGGTGACTTGTGATGTCATTCCATTGGATGTATGCCAAATTATTTTTGGTAGATCTTATTTGTCGGACCGAGATGCCACTTTTTATCGACGGGAGAATGTTTGGTGATTGGTGAAAGATGGCAAGGGATTCAAAATTATGGCATCAAAGGAGAAAAAGAAGTTGCAACTTATGCACAACTGACCAAACATATGGTTAACTATAGCCAGAAATTCAATTTATTGACAATTCAACCAAACCAGGATGAGTTTGTCAATTCAATATGAATTAATTTTAATGATTGTTTAGATAATAAGAAAAAAAAGAGCTTTATCAATCATTGAATGATTTCGAAGTGTCATGCAAAAACCTACGGATTTACCACTTCAGATGATGCTTTCTAAAAATAAACCAACTATATGGGGTTTGAAGGAAAAAAGAGCATTGAAGACTTTGAAGAAAATAACTTGTAAGATAACAGTTTTTCGAAAGGTGAACGATCTAGTTCCAAGTGAAGCAGGTAGAGAAGACTTGGTTCTGGACACAAAGACTCGAAAGACCAGAAAGAGAAGTCAGGAATCTTTTTGGATCTATGAAAAAGGTCAGTTTCCAAATCGTGCAAAGTGGTACTATGAAGTACAAGTCAGAGAGAAGTTTCCTCAATTAATTAGTGGAATGCTTTTGAGGGACCAAAAGCTTCTTATGGGGGAGGTCTGATCCATTATCTTTTTATTTTATTTTTTCATGTATAGAAAAAAAAATGAAACTGAGTTGGTTTCAACCATTTCTAGTTAGTTCCTACAATGAACAAGTTTTGAGGGTTATCTCTTTCTCTGTATCTAATAAAACATGTGTAGAGAGAAAAAAACTAAACAGAGATATTTGAGAGAAAAAAAAAATCAAGAAGTAGAGGAAATTTCGAGGGAGAGAGTTTGATACCGAGACTTTCAGCCGAATTTGGTACTGCTTTGTAAACTTTCTTTATAGTGGATTTTCTGCTCTACGGAGCCGTAGATGTTTCCCAATTAGGGTTTTACCACGTAAAAAAAATTCTTGTCTCTTGTTTATTTTGATTCCGCAAAATTATATTTCTTTTATTTTCTATTCGTTAGGATATTGGGATCATACGTATATTTAAAAAGAGCTTAATTTAATCAAGTATAGCTACATGTCAAAGGTGTAGCTTAATTTCCATGAAGTGAATGGAGTACTAAATATTAATTGTTAAGGAAATTATAGTAGTTGTTATATTTCGTAGTTTAGATATTTAGGAAGTTTCTATATTTTGATATCTAGGTAGTTTTGGTAACTTTCCTTATTTTATATTTTGTTCAGCTCTATAAATAAGAGCACCCTATTGTACTCAGTTTGCCCACATCAATACAATTCTTATTCTCTTCTTTGAAATCTATCATGGTATCAGAGCTTGGTTTCTAGTGCTAGGTCGGTCGACCGTCGAGTCGACGACCGCTCCGTGGTGTTCTCTTCCGCTTGTGCTCGTTTGTTTTAGTTTCTCGCTTCTGTCGTTTTCACTCTCTTGGTTGTTTTTCTTTAATCGCATCTGCCCAACACCAGTACACATATATTGGTGCGTTCATCATCATTCGTTTACAATTTATGATGTCGGTGCCATCATTGCATCTAGCCACATTCCAGTGTCTGCCTGCCGTCGACTCCGTTGTCTACCTGCCGTCGACTATGTCGACTCTGTTGTTTGCCTGCTGTCGACTACGTCGACTCTGCTCTCTGTCGTCGCCGTCAAATCGATCGACTTTTTGCTATTCGTCGTCGTCGACTCTGACTCGTATCCATTGTTCTACGATTAGTTGTTCGACTTTGCCACATCAGAATCTGTTTCTTACCGTCTTAGGTGGTCGTTGATCTGCTCCGCAACGAACCTTAGATTTGTCAGGTTTACTGATTCGATTGACAACCTCAAGTTGAACCAACTTGAGTTTGAGGGAGGGTGTTAAGGAAATTATAGTAGTTGTTATATTTCGTAGTTTAGATATTTAGGAAGTTTCTATATTTTGATATCTAGGTAGTTTTGGTAACTTTCCTTATTTTATATTTTGTTCAGCTCTATAAATAAGAGCACCCTATTGTACTCAGTTTGCCCACATCAATACAATTCTTATTCTCTTCTATTGAAATTAATTGAAGTCAACTATATAAATCAAACTCTTCTATTGTGCTCGATTAAGTGCAATTGATGGTTATATACCTACATATATATGCTCTCCAATATTTAGAAAAGTATTGAAATGGACCTATTATTATATGTACATTACAGAGCTACATCCACTTGGAGATGGTGTGAATGTTTGGATGGAGAAATATTTGTCATTTATGGCTAGATATTTAGAATCTGATTAAATTGTTCATTAATTGTACAAAATAAAAACAGTTGGAGGAAAAGGACAATATGTTAAATCCATCAAACAAAAAAAGGTAAGTAAAATCTAATAATTCCTAAAAAAAATTAACAATAAGGGATAAGAGAAAAACAAATCAACTTTTGTCACAATCTCCTGGTCTTTTTCAAGCAAATCAAGGGTGGCAAAGAGTCACCAATTAAATTTCACAATCATAATAACCAAAACAACAACAAATCTCTTGGGAATGCTTAAATTTGTTGTAGTGATCTAATTGGATGGTTTGTTAGAGATAATGTTTCCTTTCAATTTCTCCTTTAAGCTACAATAATGGAGATAATACCTAAGTTGTGTAGAAAACTTTGTTAATTTTTCTTGATAAACTAATCTCTCTTTTCTTTTTTTTTTCTTTTTTTTCTCATTTTTGTTTGTTTCAATGTCTTGATGGGTGGAGTGCTAATTAATGAGAACCAAAAAAAGGGGACCATCCAAGTGTTGAAGAAATTTATATAATGGAGATAATACCTAAGTTGGGTAGAAAATTTTGTTAATTTTTCTTGATAAACTAATCTCTCTCTTTTCTTTTCTTTTATCTTTTTTTTTTTTTCTCATTTTTGTTTGTTTCAATGTCTTGATGGGAGTGCTAATTAATGAGAACCAAAAAAAGGGGGACCATCCAAGTGTTAAAGAAATTTATATAACGACATCTCATTCCTACACCAAAAATATAAGAGAGCACACAAATAAAAAGACGTTTCATTAGTAAGAATGGTCATGATTGGGACACTAGTTGTATGAACTAAGCGCACGACCTCGGTTTCAATTCCCCACGACATCCAAACGTCAAGGCTACTGGTGGTTTCTTTCCTCAATTTCAGGGCCTGTGGGACTAATGTCACTAATCAGACAAAGTGTCTGAATACCCATGGTTACTGCAAAAAAAAAAAAAAAAACGCGTCTCATTTCTTCAAATTAATATATCCTATTCTAATAAGATTGAATCAAACATGTAAATTTAATTTTCATTTTCAAACAATCTTAATCTATTTTCCCACATTATCATTACAATAACAACAACATAGCCTCAGTCCCTAATTAATTGGGATCAGCTACATGAATCAAACTCTTTCATTGTGCTGGATTTAGTGCAATCGATGGTGAGCTTTCCAAACCATTCAAATCTCTAATTTTCCACATTATCATTAATTGGTATAAAATCTACCTTTTTTGATAATGCATGTTTTTATTTGTGAAAGTAAAGAGAAAAAAACCACCTAAAACAATTATTATTTATTTTAGAAATACATATAGATATGTCCCAATCATGATCATACTTACTAAAGCTATCAACCGTTTTCTTAATGCAGTGGTTCAGACTTCCTATTTATTTACTTATTCTACCCAAAAAAAAAAAAGAATTACTTATAATCTTTAAAAAAGTTCTCATAAACACAATAACATCAACAACATCTCCAATCTTTTAAATTGCCATTTCAAAATAATTCTTCTCTACACTCAATATCAGCAAATCGTCACAACGTTTTTGGCATTTTTTTTTTTCAATCATCACAATAACAATAAAAAAAACCTCTTTCATTACACCTTTATAGGCTGTAATCTTATATTGGAGATATGATTATAAGGATGTGCCCATTCATTACGGTGGAGCTTTAAAATTAAAAAAAAAAAAAAAATTTGTCATACTAGTTTTTTTTTTTTTTTTTTTTTTTGCAAATTGTCATAATAGTTATTCTTTTTTTTATGACTATAGGTATCCGCATCTTTCGGATACGACTAATCTCATAAGGTCAAGTCGATCCACCAAACTCATTGACCGAGAGAAACCGCCAAGATTTGATTTCATTGTCGACGCCAAGACTTGAACACACGACCTCCTTCCATTGAAGAAACCACCATTTAATATTTGCCCCACTCCGCCACCCAAGCCGAGTGGTGTCATACTAGTTATTCTTGTAAAAATATCTCCCAACATTTCTCACGTACACAACGATAAAGCCTCAATCCGAAATTAGTTAAAGTGAACCGCATGAATCAAACTCTTCCATTGCACTCAATTTTAACTTTTAGCTGGTGACAACATTACTAAGCTCCCAGATTTGCTAATTTTTGTGTGTTCAATGCCACCAAAAGATAGATGTGGAGAACAACATAACACCTTGAAGAGGTTTCTTCATGGAATTTCTACATCATCTATGATGCAACGGAAGCCACTAATTTGATTCTAGAAATTGACAAAGTACCACAATATTGCAGAACAAGACAATAAGATGTACACGTATACCTAAAGTTAACAGAAGAATAAATCAAAGTTCATTTTTGATGGGACAGTAAAGAGCTAGGAAAGATGAACCACATGAAACTATTACTAGCTTATCAACTTTTTTGGCACCCTTAAATATGTCACACTTTTATTTTTGGCAATATGTTATGTCTCTCAATTTTTATGAGCTATGCAAGAATCTGAATTTCAGATCTATTTAATGTACAAGTAGAAAGGATTCTCACTTCTCTTCAGACACAAATTTGGATCAACCAAGCGTCTGGGCACACTATGTTAAGTACAAACCCTGAAGTTCCATCACTGAATAGAATCCAAACCAACTTGAAAATTACTCTCACTTGCTGACTTGCATAGTCAGACAAACAAATCTGATTTTTGATCTTTTATTCATTCTTTTTTTTATGAAAAAGAAACACAATTATAATATTTGTAGAAATGGACAGTAACCAAGATAAATATGACACTAACAAGGACCATCGAAGATTCGACGTCGATATAAAATATTACAAGCAAACTTACATGCCAAAGCACATGATTGACTCGGGAATGAACAGTTTCAATGCTTTCAATACGTGAGCAGGTTTTCTAAATTTTATGAAAGCAGAGGTTGTGTTTTCTAACTAATCATGTGAATGATTTAAGAACTCGTACGTACATGAGAAGGGAATAATTGCAAAGCAGCACCAACAGGAACCGAAAAATCCAGATAGTCACTCAAGAACCTCAAATCTCGCTGACTATGAATTCATTTGTACAACCATTTCTCCGATAAAAGAACCGCAAACCATTTTAATTAAAAGGAAAAAAAAAAGAAAGAAAGAAAGAAAGAAAGAAACAATTATACGCCACCTGCAGCTGCAGATTAACGATGTCTTGTATTAGTACCACGAATTGTTACACCATGTAAAAATTTGGTGTATCCCAAGAAACTTAGTTTTCCGTCGGAGTTTCTAATCCAATCATTGAGGATTGAGTGAGCAGTAGGTCCAAGATTCATTTCCTGCATCGACGTTAACACTTAGTTCAGATAATATCAAGAAAATAAAGGAAAATGAAGCATGATCTGAGGGTTTGTACTTGAGCCAATTCCTCAACAGATATTACTCGGTTCCCCTCCTCTTCAAAGTACTCAAATGCAGTGCTCGCAATCTCTTCCCACCCTTCAAGGGCTTCGAGCTGATATGTGCTGATTGCAGCAGCACAGAACTCTTCAAAGTCCATCCTTCTGTAAGCCAGTGCTTCCATCTGTCGTTGAAAATGTATCCATCATTAAGGGAACATTCGTCTATTTTATCAAAACAAAGTTATATATTATGAACATAAGTATAATATAGAGAAAGTAGACCAACTCATATCATTCAAGGTCCTAAATGATGAAGTGAAAACGCGAAAGTTAGAAAAACAGTAGATTTGACTTAACATATGCCAGAAATGATTGGCCAATCCAACCGAAAAGATAAATGGTGGTTGATGACCTGACATTTGACTAACCTTTTCACTCGCATGAAGAAACAAGAAAAAAGAAAACTACACAACTAAGGTTAAGAGAGAAGCGACTTTTATAATAGGCAAAACTAATGATTTGATCTTTGAACTTTGTGTTTTTTATGCTTTTGGTATCTGAACTTTTATTACTACACATTTGGTCCTTGAACTTTCACAATGATTCTACATTTAGTCCTTTCACCATTTAAAGTGTTAAATTTCACCAACTTAGGTAACAAAAGTGTCATGTGACTAGTCAAGAAGAGTAAAGTGGTTTATATTATTGAACCAAACAACTCACATCGACCAACGAAAGTCAATAAAAAAATTAATTTTCCTCCAAAACATAAAAAACTCAAAGTTCAAGGATCAAAAGCATAAAAAACTCAAAAGTTCAGGGACCAAATGTACAACAATAAAAGTTTAGGGATCAAATGTACACTAATAAAAGTTCAGGGACCAAAAGCATAAAAGACTCAAAGTTCAAGGACCAAAAAATATATTTTGCCTTTATAATACACAATTCTTTGAATCACAGGACAAGGTTGCATGAAACTAATTGCAGTTTAAACTTGTTCACGATTAATAGCAGAAGATACACGCTAATTTTATTATTGCCCTGTTCAACAATGAATGAGCAATCCAAAAAAAACCACCGAGTATGAAATTAAAAGATGGGAACAAAAAGGTGTCGTCTATAAACTACTTAATATTTATATACTTATATGTGTACTCGTTCTGGATAAGCAAACCCGACTAACAACAACCATTGCTAAAATCTACATAATACTAGAAAAGAAGTGAGAGCCTTACCGAATTCAAAATGTCGGCAACCCTCAATTCCTTCATTGCATCAGTTGCATTTTGCAAAAGAGCCTGCAGAAGTAAGCAAAATAAGTTAATCTCTAAGTTGTGCCACCAGCAAAATATAAAGACTCATCCGTAAATTGCAAAGATTTGAATAACTTACCATTCTGAAGTTCTCCAGGGACACCAGACCATCTCTATTAGGTTCCAACAGTTTAAACTGGATTCTAAGATACACGAGCTCATCCTCAGTTAAAGCCTTTGATAGAGCCTGCATAGTATAAATAAACAAGTGTGTGAGAACTTAAAATGCAAGTAAATGAGTACAACAACAACAACAATATAGCCTCAGTCCCGACCATGCAAGTAAATGAGTAAATAAATATAATGAAACAAAAACCAAAATCCGAAGTTTTAACTAATATCACCATCATTGAAGAAGTTATCAAATGTTCAATTAGTACAATTGCAAGATTTGTAAGCATTACATTCAAGTAAAGCATGGGACCCTACATAGTAGCATCTAAGGATGAAAAAACTAATCAGGTAAATGTGATCCATTTATATTTCCTATAGAGTTCAGTAACACACATCAACAAACAAGCAGCAATTCCAACATTAAAGTACTTCAAGAAAAAATAGAAGCTCAACTAGCAACTGAAATTTTCTTATTGAATTATATATGGTATCCTTCAATTGAAGAAAAGGAGATCATAGAGCTTATTCTTAGAATTTGCCGTAACCTCTAATACCAAGTTCCAATACCTTAATGACCTGCAAGGAAGTAATTTTGAAACAAGATTTTTACTACTTGATAAAATTTCAGCACAAAAACACAAGCAACTATGATTGATCTACTTGACCATTAAGCTTAAGATATCCAGGTGAATCAGCCATTTTTATTTTTGGCGGGTTGGAGTGGGAGGGGGATTGAATCATTAATCAAAAGCAAAAAATGAACGAAAAAATCAATAAGGTTTGCAAATTCCAACTCTCAAGTAATCGGCCTTTTGTCCACATAAGTGTCATTACTACACAACCATGAACCAAGCGGTAGCTCCAATGTTTTGGGATATGGTCACCTTTACATGAGGTTGAGGATTCAAGTCTCCATGTGTGCAAATTTGAGGGATAAAAGTTGGTTTCTTATCCCAAAAAATCCACATAACCATGAAGATTAGTTTTGATTCCAAACCCTTCATGTATGCGACATCAAATGGATAGCCGTGTGAAAATTGTAATAAAGCATACAAAATCAAGAAAAAAAAAAAAAAAACCAAGCACTGTTAAGAAACTCTATCTTGAGGGAGAGTTGAGCATTCACATTAACATTTAGCCTAAGTTCTGCTGCCAGGGAAGCTTATGCTAGTAATCTCCATAAATAAAAGTAAGTACCTTTAAAGCTGCACGTTTGAGAGGTGTAGAGCGAAGGTATGACTTGACTAGTTTGTAGATCAATATATCTAAAGGCACGGTGTAGCTTCCATTTCGCAACCATGGGTGAGCTGCCAAAAGCATGCATCAGTTTCCCAAGTTTTGTAAGCAGCATTCAAAATTTCATTGATTCAGGATGTTTACATTCATAATTTGTTGTTTATAGCCAAGCAAAGATTACAGGTAATGTTATCAATGCGCCATTGCATCAAACACTAAGAACAAAAGGACAATTACTCAAGCACTATAATTTGTACGTGTCCTAACTATGCTAAATTGTTTTCTATTGAAAAATCATATAGTAAAAAGAAAAAGGCCCAAACCAGATCCATCAACTTTAAAAATATATGATACACATACAAGCACATCCTTCACAAGACCAAAAAAGACCCAGAGAATAAAATTAAAGGCATATCAAAACTCCAATGAAATTGAGAGCTACCTGACAAGTGTGCATATGAGGTTTTCACTCATCGTATCATATTAAAGGTAGGTGGAAAAATGTCTCTACATTTATGTAAGTTGTCCTCACAATTGCTAAAGTATCTCTAGTGAGATGGGTGAGGCATCACTTGCCAAAGGCAAGGTTGGGGGTTCGACTCATGTTGGAGTCAAGAATGTTGTGTAACTAAGTTGGTTTCTTTATCAAAAAAAAAAAATTGTCCACACAATTTATCCCAAGATAATCGGTTAATTTATCCAAGAAGAAATCAGGTATTTTTATACTTTATTATCAGCTAAAAATGCTTGACAAATTAATTTAATTCCAATACAACCTTAAGATTTAAACCTTATCATATAGACAATGCATGTTTGCACAATTAAATGATGTTGCTGAAATACAAGTGAGGTGACAGGCGACCAAGTCATGGAATCTCCTCGCAATCAAGTTATAAATGGCTGAGAGAGGCAAATGGATAACATGACAGTACTATAGCATGTATACCAAGAACAAGGAAGGGTCGAGTGTAAAAGTATTGCCCTGCATGGGTGTGGTGGGTAGGGGAGGCATAGTCCACGTCAACTGGGCGCAATTTAAATGTTAAGTATAGAATTTGCAGGCCCCTCTACTTGTAAACTCGATTTCAAGGATGAGTTGTGCAAATTGATTTTTATCAGACCATGTCTCATTACACAAAGCCATTCCAAGCCATGTCCTATAGTTTCATATGCAAATAAATCAAATCACATTTGGATTAAATATACAAATACTAGTCAAGCTTACTAGAATCGAGTTTCCACAAATTAACCTTCATAATGTTACTCGGAAACTACATTCAAACTTAAATTTTATTTGCAACCAATTAAAAAAATTAAACACCAAAAACCCAAATCCCCCAAAATACAAAAAATGAAAATGCACGAAGCAAACATCGCAATTATTCCACGAAGCGAACGTCGCAATTATTCGTATAACTGATAATATCTTCACAACATTCACGGAAAGTAAAAGTTATCACACAAACTTACTGAGAGCTTGAGCAGCAGTCATTCTTTTTCTGTGGTCCTTGTTCAATAACCTTTTTACAAAATCTTTAGCTTCAGGAGAAACAGTAGGCCAAGGTGTATCATCAAAGTTAGGATCAGCTCTTAGCACTGCACGAAAAATCCCCGACTCTGTCCTTGCCCAAAATGGTCTGCTCCCACATAATAAGATGTATGTTATAACACCAATGCTCCAAATATCTGCTTCAACACTATATGATCGATGCAGGACTTCAGGAGCGACATAGTAGGCACTACCAACTATATCATTAAGCCTTTCCTCTGCAAAGAAACGCAGTCTGAGACTTGAACACAAGCAGCACATTCTGATTTACGAGATTGGATTGATTGCTAAAACCATAATAACTATATGCTTGAAAAAGCTCCACAATGTCAACATGGAGGTGAGAAACGTTGTTAGGAATTAGGATCGAGACTCGCCAAGGATTGATTTAGCGTTCTTTAAGATTGAGATCACATGACTGACTCTTGAATCTTAGATCCTATATCTTAAGTAATGTTATGCAACGAATGTACAGATAAACACATCGTATCAAAAGAAATGTTTGATGACTATTGGATATGCAGACCTCCCAAACAACATATTATGCATTAAACTTGGAAACATTGTTTAAGTAATGGATGATAAGAACCCAAAATTCAGATAAATATTATAGAACAGTTGACGACAAAATAGTGTGCGTGAACGCGCACGCGGTGGTGGTGGTGGTGGTGGCATGGGGCTTGAGGTGCCCATTGCGAAAGAAAAGAAAAAGAATGGAGTACTTGGAATTAATTGTTGGTCAAGATCCCATAAATCGAGTCAGGAATCTAAGTGATCCGATCGAATTGAGATCCCATGTAATCCCACGGTTCCCACCCAACATCTGATCCGACAAGGAGTTGGATCGATCTCAAGAATTTGGATCATATTATTATAAGTTCCTGAGATTTGGCTTGCAATTTGACAACTACATCGGAAAACTCCAATTGATTAAAATTCATCATCAAATTATCGAACCTATTAGTGATGGCAATTTATTAGATGCACTTACACCCATAAGCAAGATTGTGCTAGTCCGTGATATAATAACATGTCAACATAATGCAAACTATCAAATATGTTTTCCTCACTAGATACTGTCAACTTACTACCCAATTTTTTCTAGCAGAAAATTAATCTGCATATGATGTTATAGACGCAAGCAGACAACAATATCATAACAACAATCAAGTTTTAATCCCAAAGTAGTTTAGGTCAGCTACATGGATCAAACATTTATACTCAACTCGATGCAAAACATTTGATGATGTGCTTTCGTAATCTTATAAATCTATTGTAAATCATAATTAACACATCCCAACTTATCATGTCTATCCCAATATCGTTGAATTCCTTCAAATTGTATTGTGTCAAGTTTTCTAACTATATATTTACGTGTTGTCTTTGGATGTATACAAATCACTGCAATTGGTCTTCTCTAATTTTTCACTTATTGATGATGCTCCTACTTCTCTATGAATCTTTGTATTTTTTATTCAATCTTGATTATTTTCACCAAACAAGAATATTTGCACATTTAATTTCCTTCAGCCACTCTTTGGGCATTTCGAGTTTGAAATTGTGTTTTTTATATATCTATTTTTTTAAAAGACATGATACCTAAATTTGACAAACAATAATAAGGATATCAATAATAAAAAAGGATTTAGAACCTATCCTCCAACAACAACAACAACAACGACATAGCCTCAGTCCCAAATTAACTGGGGTCGGTTGCATGGATCAAACTTTTCCATTGTGCTCGATTAAGTGCAATTGATGGTGAGCTTTTCAAATCATTCAAATCCCTCATAATTAATGCATCCCATGTTAACTTTGGTCTGCCCCTACCTCGTCGAATTTCTACAGTTTCTATTGAGTCAAGTTTTCTAGTTGGGGCATTTGTAGCCCGTCTTTGCAGGTGATCAAACCACCGCAACCGCCATTCCCTAATCTTTGTATCAATTGGTGCTACTCCTACTTGTCTTTGAATTTATATATTTCTTATTCTATCTTTACGAGTTTTACCACACATCCACCTAATCATCCTCATTTCTGCTACGTTCATTTTATGTAATTGTTGTTGCTTTACCGCCCAACACTCACTTCTATAGAGCATAGCTGGCCTAATTACGGTCCTATAAAATTTTCCTTTTAACTTAGTAGGAACATTTCGATCACAAATCACCCCTGTTGCACTCCGCCATTTCTTCCATCCAGCTTGAATTCTATGTGTTACATCATTCTCAATGTTACCATCATTTTATATGATTGATCCTAGGTATCAAAAGTGGTTTACCTTAGGAACTTCTATTTCCCCTAATTTTACCACTCCGTCATCTCGATTGCTAGTGTTTCTAAACTCACAGTGCATGTATTCGATTTTCGTCCTACTCAACTTAAAGCCTTTAGATTCTAATGTATTCCTCCAGAGTTCTAATTTCCTATTCACTCCATCTTTAGTTTCATCCACTAAGACAATATCATCTGCAAATAGCATACACCATGGTATATCCTCTTGAATATGTCTAGTTAGTTCATCCATAACTAAAGTAAATAGATATGGGCTTAAAGCCGATCCTCGATGTAGTCCTATCGTAATGGAAATTCTTTTGTAGCTCTTCCAAATGTCTTTATACTCGTTACTACTCCATCATACATATCCTTAATAGTGTCTATGTATCTAGCATGCACTCTTTTTCTTTCTAGAACCCACCAAAGAACATCTCTAAGGACCCTATTATATGTTTTTTTCTAATAACAAACATGTTTTAAAATTAGTAAAAAGGTTTTAGGCATATGAAAGCATTACAAAAGTGAAAGAAGTGTCAATAGCAAGGATTGCAAGGCTATAAGCCAATCCAAAGGCGAATTCCTTGGCCTAAGAGAGGTCATGCCTAGGTGAACAAAAAAATATTTATTGAAAGGCTCATGAATTATTTTTATTTATTTATAGAAACTTAAGTAATAATAATTTTCTATCAGTCCCTATAATTCATTGTCAATATATACTTCCAAGATACTAATAAGCCTTTAGGTCCTTATGCAACCTTAATTATGCTAAAATTTAGTTGTTGTGTAGGTATTATTCATATCACCAAACTTAATTGCCATTAGCCCCTTCAATTTTTAAAAATATTATTTTGATGAACACAGCCCTCCTAGGCAACCGCCTAGGCAGTTTTAAGTATGCCCTAGTGAAGATATAATAGATGCTTCCTCTGCCTTCTTTAAAAAAATGGGATTATAACTCATTAACCTTCTATTAAACATCGTCTTCATGATCTCACATACAGGTTCCTTACCCTAAAGTCATTAATGATTTCCTTCCATTTTGAGATGACTGTCACTAGTTTGTGAAAACCCATGGTCCCCATTTATTTCAAACCAACATATTCATTAAGTGAAAGAGACGTAAGTCGCACCATTTTTAAACTTCCCACCCTTCTTGAAAGATGTAATAGGATCAAGGATCGAAACTTCGATTTCTCCTATAATTCACCCTCTTGATAATCGGAATTAATTTGGAGAAATTTAATTCGACGTGGAGAATTTTGATAAAAATTCGCTAACTTAGAGAAGTTTAAGAAATTTTTATTTAAATGGTCAATAAACTAAAACTCGGTTTATGGGATGTTAAAAAAAAGCACAATTATGCATTTATACCTTAAAAAATTACAATTTAATGGTTTCAAATCAATTTTATTGACACTAGTGCATATTGTGAATGGTAAATAACTTTTTAGTGATAATAATTACACTTAATTTGATTCTCTAACCATTTATTAATTGCACATTCACATAAGTAAAATTAAAATTATGAAAAATACTTTTTTATATGGGTTAGTATTTAAAGCAAAAGAAAATATCCACTTTTTGACATTATGCATCGATTAAAAAAACTACAAAGCGTTGAGATGTGTGTGCAAAAGTGGATATCGTTGCATACATTGAATCTTGATGCAAAATCAAGGGATCACATGATCGGTGTAGAGATGTGTGTAGAAAAGTGAGCCACTCTCAAATTCTCAATAACCCCCAAAAGCCACCATCAATTACAACCTTCAACCCTTCCGTCTCCTACACACTTATTTGGTTTTTTTTACCGAAAAGTTTGCAATTTCTCCTTGTTTTTAGCAATCCATATCAATTTGCATCAATGTTATCGATTTTTAACATAAACTTCAGAGAAGTTTTGTAATTTTTAAGCTACCCGTGAACTTCGTTTCGATCCCTTCAACTTCGATAAACTTCACCTAAACTTCAGCTAATTTTATTGAATTTTGGTTCCTTGAATATGATTGAAAGACGAAAATCTCTCTATGAGATTGAGGAAAGCTCATAATCCCATAGTGAAAGTTTGACAACCATTCTGAAGTCTCCTTCAAAAGTGAGATCTATGAGTTCTAAGTCAGCCATACCGAACATAAAACTTTTGAGGAGAGATCAATCATTTAAGATATTTTTTTCAACCAAATAAAACAAGCTAACGTATTTATGTGCTACAACAACAACAACAACAACAACAACATAGCCTCAGTCCCAAATTAACTGGGGTCGGCTACATGGATCAAACTTTTCCATTGTGCTCGATTAAGTGCAATTGATGGCGAGCTTTTCAAACCATTCAAATCCCTCCTAATTAATGCATCCCATGTTAACTTTGGTATGCCCCTACCTCGTCGAATTTCT
Source organism: Stephania cephalantha (assembly GCA_039657325.1). Lineage (NCBI taxonomy): Eukaryota > Viridiplantae > Streptophyta > Magnoliopsida > Ranunculales > Menispermaceae > Stephania > Stephania cephalantha. The sequence goes on along the minus strand of CM077577.1, from coordinate 2,096,211 downwards.
ACAGGTTCTATTGAGTCAAGTTTTCTAATTGGGGCATTTGTAGCCCGTCTTTGCAAGCGACCAAACCACCGCAACCGCCCTTCCCTAATCTTTGTATCAATTGGTGCTACTCCTACTTGTCTTTGAATTTCTATATTTCTTATTCTATCTTTACGAGTTTTACCACACATCCACCTAATCATCATCATTTCTGCTACATTCATTTTATGCAATTGTTGTTACTTTACCGCCCAACATTCACTTCCATAGAGCATAGCTGGCCTAATTGCGGTCCTTTAAAATTTTCCTTTTAACTTAGTAGGAACATTTCGATCACAAATCACCCATGTCGCACTCCGCCATTTCTTCCATCCAGCTTGAATTCTATGTGTTACATCATTCTCAATGTTACCATCATTTTGTATGATTGATCTTAGGTATCTAAAGTGGTTTACCTTAGGAACTTCTACTTCCCCTAATTTTACCACTTCGTCATCTCGATGTCTAGTGTTTCTAAACTCACAGTGCATGTATTCGATTTTCGTCCTACTCAACTTAAAGCCTTTAGATTCTAATGTATTCCTCCAGAGTTCTAATTTCCTATTTACTCCATCTTTAGTTTCATCCACTAAGACAATATCATCTGCAAATAGCATACATCATGGTATATCCTCTTGAATATGTCTAGTTAATTCATCCATAACTAAAGTAAATAGATACGGGCTTAAAGCCGATCCTTGATGTAGTCCTATCGTAATGGGAAATTCTTTTGTAGCTCTTCCGAATGTCTTTATACTCGTTACTACTCCATCATACATATCCTTAATAGTGTCTATGTATCTAGCATGCACTCTTTTTATTTCTAGAACCCACCAAAGAACATCTTTAGGGACCCTATCATATGCTTTTTCTAAATCTACGAATATCATATGAAGATCTTTTTTCTTTTCTCTATATTTTTCTAACAATCGTCTTACAAGGAAAATCGCCTCCATAGTTGACCTCCCAGGCATGAAACCAAATTGGTTCTCTGATATTGTTGTTTCTCTCCTTAGCCTATTGTCAATTATCCTCTCCCAAAGTTTCATAGTGTGACTCATAAGTTTAATTCCCTGGTAGTTTGAGCAATTTTGAATGTCTCCTTTGTTTTTGAAGATTGGCACAAGCGTGTTTCTTCTCCAATCCATTGGCATCCATTTTGATTTTAAAATTTTATTGAAAAGTTTTGTTAACCAAGTCAATCTAATTTCTCCTAAGCATTTCCAAACCTCTATGGGTATTTCATCTGGGCCACATGCTTTTCCTATTTTCATTCTTTTCAATGCCTCTTTAACTTCTACAATTCTAATATTGCGTGTATAGTTTACATTTCTTTCTTGGTGTGGGTTTTCATCTATGATATTATCAACTTGACCATCATTAAATAAACTATCGACGTAACTTCTCCATCTCTCCTTAATATCCTTCTCGCGCGTTAAAATATTTTGATTTTCGTCCTTAATACATCTTACATGACTTAAGTCTTGTTTCTTTTATCTCTTAATTTGGCTAGCCTATATATATATTTTTCGTCATCTCTATTACATAACCTTGTATATAGATCTTCCATGAAATTTGTTTTAGCTTGACTAACTACTTTTTTAGCTTGTTTTCTAGCTTCTCTATATTGATTGTACACATCTTCATTTTGACACTTAGGTATTTTCCTATACATCTCTCTTTTAGTCTTAATTGCTCGTTGGACATCCTCGTTCCACCACCATGTTTCCTTCTTTGGTGGTCCCAAGCCTTTAGATATACCTAATACGTTTGATCTCACTCTCCTTATGCAACTACTCATTTCTAGCCACATTGTATTAGCATCTAAGAACGTATTTATATGCTACAAACTAATTAAATACCTTAACTTTGAAAAGAATGTGAGGTTTCCAACCAGATGGATGTCGGAATGTGAGATGGATCGCCAAACAATCAATGAGCAATGAGAAAAAGATTTATAAATGAAAAAACTAAAAATTTCAAAAGACCAAAATTTCCAAAAAAAAAAAAAAAAGGCAAAGTGAAGCCCAATTCCTTCCAAAGAAGAGAAGAAGGGTCCTACTTTAAATAATCCTCGAGACAGTAAGTTCCTTGAGAAGTAAGAGTACCACAAGTTAGGTTTATCAAGCCAACAGATAGCTTCCGATGAAGTGATAAATGAAAAGAGAAATAGTAGGAAGTAAAAGAATATGCTCCATTCCTACATTCTCTTGATGATTGCAACATTGACAGATCCCATGTTAAAGATTCCAATTTGCGGAAGAAGGAAAAATACAAATAACAAAATTACATTTACAAGGGCTTCCTTTTTAGGTGAACAAGGAATTGTGCAATACCAATATACCATCTATCAGCAGCAATAGAAATTAATTAAACTTGTAATCCAAGAGGTTAATGGCATTAATTAATAAGACCTCAGATAACTTGGGATGCATTAACTACAAAAGATTTAAAGGATTCCCAAATCACATCATCGATTTTGAATTAAAATGGGATGAATGGAAATGTTAGATCTTTGTAGCTAACCCCAACCAATTTGGGGCTAAGGCATTGTTTGTAGTTGTTGTCCTTGTATCTGAGAGGTGCAGGTCATTCTAAACACGAGATTACTTTCACAACACTAGGGATGGAACTGAAAGCTATACTAGGCTCTTTCCAGGGTATGGCTTGTTGGACCAGTTCTAGGCAATTCATTTCCTAATTGTTTTGTAATTCATACCATCCTATAACCAGTATCTCAGCTTATGACCTTTTCCCAACCAATGTGCTAACAAAAGAGTAAAATAAACTCAAGTTATGAAACTACAAGGAACTATAACGAACAATACGAGAGCAATAACATATGCAATGATAGATGACAAGCAATTTATCATTCTGTTCTATCTCCAACATTTCTAGCAACACCATGTTTATACCTAATAAAAAAAAGCATATAAAAAAGATAAGAACTTGCTAACCTGGTCTGATAAAGTCAGAAAGGCCGAAATCAATGATCTTCATGGTGGCATCATCCTCTCTAGTTGTAAACAGAAAATTCTGCAATTGAGGGAAAAAAAGTGGAAATTAAAGTTCTACTATTAATGGTTTTGAATAATTGAACTAACAGCACACAACGGTCCAACAAGAAACATATTGTTCTAAATAGGCAGGTCGATTGAAGCACAAACATTTAAAGCAGAAATTTAATAGCAAACCTCAGGCTTTAAATCACGGTGCACCACACCCTGAAGATGACAAAATGAAACCACACTTAATATCTGAAGGACAATGGCTTTTGCATCTTCCTCCGGATATCTGCCACCCCTGTGACATTAATAGATAGTGGGAAATGCAACAAAAACATAACTTTAGTTTCAAGAACAAAAATCAAATTTTCATAAGTGATTGATAAGAAATACTTCTTTTGGACCTGGATAAAATTCTGTCTAGCAGCTCCCCTCCTTCACACAATCTGATTTTGGAAAATATAACACTAATAAATACAAACAGAAAAAAAGGACAAATTTATAATCTAAAAAAATTATACTATCACCAGCTCAAACACGACGAGTGTGAGGCCTAGGATACTCGAAAACAATTTGAATAATCAATATTTAATAGGCCTAATGATCAAAATATCCTAACCTTTACAAGTTGTATCAATAATATCCTAACCTTTGGAATTTATCAATTATATCCTAACCTTTGGAATTTATCAATTATGTCCTAACCTTTTCATTTTAGTATCAATTTTATCCTCAAGTAATTTTGGGCACTTTTTCTTTAAAATCAACATAATCTTCTAACTTTTCTTTTCATGATCATCCACATTGATCAATTTAACATCGAAATCTTTTAAGCCTCGTGCTTAAATTAGTGTATGAGAACTCACGAAAAAATAATTTATAAATCGATGATACGTTAATACCTTAATTACATTTTACTTATTCATAAACCACCAATAGTAAGTTGAAAATCATGTATATATACATATGAAAATGAGATATAAAACTTATTATAAGGTGCCCAAAGTTGTTTAATTTAACAAAAGAATTATGTACTTAGATTATATGCATATGATTGAGTAGCACAAGTACATGCACAACTATGTGTATATATTATATACATGATTTTATAAAAAAAATATTAAGCTCTAATGCATATGTATGAATAAATCTTTAAATGTTAAGATAAGAAAATTAGAGAGAATGATGTGTTGTCACATAATATGAAAGAAAAAATGAGCCTAAATTAGTTGAGGATAGAATTGATAATTTGATATTAAATTCCAAAGGTTAGGATATAATTGATACAACTTGTAAATGTTGAGATATTTTTTATCATTAGGCCTATTTAATAAAACACTAGTATACAACCTTAATTTCTAAGGGTTAGAAAGTTAGAAACAACATAGTAATGATCGATACACCACTACAAGTTTAATAGACACAGAGTAAATCTGTTATGTCTATTAGTTGTAGAACAGAGCAAGAGAAGCATTCGTATAAGACAAAGATCCTTTATCCCAGAGATCATTGTGATCTACAATTCCAACTTTTATTGGTGAAGAAAATAGCAGTAAATTTTTTATAACAAAGTAACATACTCCATGATAATGTAGACGTTACTTGCATCCTCACATGCATCATAGAATCGGACCAAATTATTGTGCCCAGATAGTGCCTTCAAGATTTTGACTTCTCTTCGAACATCTTCGATAGATATTGCTGTTGTCATCTGCTAATATCAAGCAGCTAGTGTTAAAAAAAATTGGATATTTTTAACAATGAATGTTTCATAATTTATATATATATAAAGCCTCCAGAAACAAAACAAATTAACAGAAAATAAGCAGACCATGTAACTAATTTACGTATAGCAAGGAATTGAAACAACATCTTGCATATCTCAACGCAGTGATAAAATCATCATAAACAACATAGCCTCAGTTCCAAATTAATTTGGGTCGGCTACACGGATCAAAATCTTCCATGTGCTCGATTTAGTGCATAAAATCATCATAATCATGACATATAGTATGCAAATGCTACGATAATCCTTAATGGGATAGCGATTGTAAGGTTGCTATCCTATCTTTTTGTTTCCCTTTGGTTGTGAATATTCATCTCACAAGTCATTGCTATTATAGTTCCATTCTTCCATTCAGCAAAATCCATTATGACCTCCAAAACCTTCCTGCCCACCCACCACACACACACACCAGAAAAAAAAAAAAAAAAAAAAAAAAAAAAAAAAAAAAAAAAGATACCAAGGTATTGTGAAAAGCATGCAATAAAATGGCATAATAGAGGTCAATTAGGGATGGTTATTAACCAAGATACAAGGTCTTCTGGTTCAAAGTAAAATTAGTCAATAAACGCAATCTTGTGCAGATTTGGCTGGAGATGAATGAAAAGATTCTAAAATATTGTTATAAGAATCTTCATCTAGAATGGACTCTTGCCACAATCACCCTTCATTGCAGATGTCTATGGATGAACAGATAAAAAGGTATTAGCTTATGTCATTCTCAGAAGTTGGATTACCCACTCGACTGTCTTTGTTTTTGTTCTAGTGTTAGTGGGTTGTCAATCCACTGGTTCTTTTTAAAGGAATCGACACTTGTATTAGGAAAAAAGGTTTTACGAATGCAAGAAAACGCAGCTGAAGTGCTGCGCGAAAAGAGTATAAATGAAAATGAGCAACTACACGTGTAAAATACTAAAACCCATCTTCATAAAAGAGACTTCTCATCCTACTAACGGAAAAAGATTCTCATTCCGATCATCATACAAAAAAACCGAAGAAGTTTTTGTTCGCCCTTAACCATAAGATGATTTTATGCTTCCGACAATCCAAAATATCCTCCATGCCCATGCATTAGTTTTAAAATTTCTAGTGTTTCGCTCAAGCCATAAGTGCCAACAGTGTTATTAAAGGCGCAAGGCGCACTTCAGACGGCATTTGCCTAGAATGCTTGAGCGCAAGGCAAGGCGTAATCATATAAGCGTATGTCCTTCCAAATTATTATATTTCTATTTTTTCACTTATTTTCTTCTTCTTTTTTTTGGTATGCTACTCATTTTCTTTTCTTTGTAATGGTACAACTAGCTATACAATACAATATTTACCACAATTGCATCTCGATTAAAAAAAAGTCTCCTACTTTTTCTTTCCAACATTGTAGGGCAACTTCTCCAAATTTACACTTTTCCATTTCATGTTCTGTCATTTTCATTTCAGTTTTATATTCTACTTCATTTCCTTATTATTTTCACTTTCTATTTTGGTATATGAAGGTGCAGATATATTGTTTCTTACCAAAATTTTAGAGCGGATTGAAAAAGACGACTAAAAAGTGAGAAAATTCATTTTCTTTTCTTCAATTCAAAAAGATACAACCCAAAAATATGCACTTTATTTTGGTATAAAAACTATGCACTTTTCGCCAAGGCGCACAAGGCGTTTGCCTTGAAACTGCTTCAAGGCGCACTAAGGCACGCGCCTCATTGAAGCGCTTGCGTCTGGGTGACATTGAGGCACAGATCCTGCGCCTCGCCTCAAGGCGTGTCTACGGCGCATGCCTGAGTGCACATCAATAACACTATGCCTAAGTGTGATGCATTCCAAGATACTCTGAAAATTCAGAGTCCATGCACATGCATTTGTTTTGAAATTTCTAGTGTTTAGCTCAGCCTCAAGCCATAAGTGTCATACAACGCCTAGGTGCGATGCATTCCAAGAGACTGAAAAGTCATGATGATTACCGAAATCACAACTTGAGCTGAATTTCAAAACAGCAACAATTGAAGCAATAAACACCATTTCAAGTTTTCAACACCGATGATTACTGAAATCTCGTAAAAAATCAGCTTTTATGATACCCTAATTTCGTCACTGCAACTCAATTGCCCAATCCAAACACGCAGTTTCCTACCAAAATCACAACTTGAGCTGAATTTCAAAACAACAATAATTGAAGAAATAAGCATCATTCCAAGTTTTCAACACTGATGATTACCGGAATCTCGCAAAATCAGCTTCTACGAGACCCTAATTTTGTCCCTATAATTCAATTCCCCAATCCAAACACACAATTTCCCACCAAAATCACAACTTGAGCTGAATTTCAAGACAAACACCATTTCAAGTTTTCAACACTGATGACAACCGGAATCCCGCAAAATCAGCTTCTACGAGACCCTAATTTCTTCGCTATAACTCAATTTCCCACCAAAATCACAACTTGAGCTGAAACTCCTCATCAGACCAATCCATCAATTTCAAAGTCAATATCGATTGCTAATCCTCTACATGGCCTAATCAAAACAAAATCAAAACAATCCGAAAAAAACATACCACCGCACCTTAGCTTTGGAGATGATCTTGACAGCGACTTGTTGACCTTTGAGCTCTCCCTTCTTCACTCTGGCCGAACAAGTATGACCAAAATGCCCTCGCCCAACCTCCCTCCCCAACTCATACTTCGCCCCAAAATTCTTCCCGTACCCAAAGCTCTTGTCCAGCGGCTGCTCCACCTGAGCTCCTCCGTCCTCCGGTATCGGCCCCTCCTTCGGCTTCGCCGGCCCCTGCCGCTTCGCCAACGCCGCCTTTATATGCTTCGCAGGCGACGGCGGCGGAAACGGACGACGAAAGAATCGTAACGGAGTCGACTTCGCCGACGACCTCGCCGGCGACGGCGACACTCCGCCTGGAAGCGGACTCGTCCCCGCCCCCGCCCCGTAGGGATACGGACTCGGCCAGGTGCTCGGCGACGACGACCCTCGCGCCGGCGTGTTCTTCGCCGACGGAACGCCGCCGTTCGCCGCCGCGGAAGAAGTCGCCGCCGGAGTCCGCGACGGCGTCTGGCCTCTCCGATCTGGTCCGCCTACTACTCCGACCGCCGCCGCATGGTTCCCGGCGGCGGCGGCGGCGGCGTCGTCTTCCCCGACGGCGACGTGCTTGCCGTAGCACTGCCCCATCGACGCGGATTGCGGAGTCAAAGGCTACGCATCGAACGGCTGAGATCTGGTCCTGTCCGGATCTGTGAATCTCAGCCGCTGATACAGCTCTACTTAGAGAGAGAGAAACTGAGGAGGGTTTTAGTGAGAGAAAGTCTACAGAGAGAGAGAGAGAGAGAGAGAGATCTGCTACGGCGAGAAAACGTTAAACTGAGAGAATGAAATTAGTCAGAGAGAGAGAGAGAGAGGGACAAGGAGCCGAAAAGAGAGGGGGGGGAGTGATTCGGTGGGAACGCGGGGGGCGACTGGGGAGCCTGTGAAGATGAGCTAAAACGTTATCTAGTGGAGCGGGGTTAATGAAAGTTGGGTACCTAACGGAGTGGTTGAGCGCCACGTGGAGGTTTGAATGGAGATAGGTTCGTGGGTTTGGGTGTGTAATTATATGGGCCTCTCCATGATAGGTGGCATGAAAAATGACTGTTTTTATTTTCTATAATTATTTTTTATTTCAATAAATCTAGTTGATTCCGAACCTATAAAAAGATTTTTAAAATTTTAGAGATATCAAAAAAAATTTACAAGTGATTGTGTTTGCTTAATTAATTGTTTAGGGATAAATTTAAAATAAAAAACCTTTTGAAGATGACTTTAAAATTTAAAATAATTATTTTATAATTTATAAATTTATTTACAGACTTTATTGTTTTAATTTCAAATTAATTGGGTGGATTACATTTATCAAAGTGTTTCATCTATTTAATTTAGTACTTTTGATGGCCTGTTTTCAAAAAAATTTATAATTAATGTATCATGAGTTATGCTAGGTCTCATTAACTAATTGAAAATTAAGGCATTCTTGTTATTGTTATACTATTAAGTATTTAATTATCGTTAGATTTTTTTAAATTTGTATTGTGTTAGTTTTTTTGATAAAATAAAAAAAAAAAAAACAAAAACTTACTACCCTTCAAATTTTTTGAGCTCATATACTATCCTTTAAGTATGTATATACGAAAATTTAAATTCATATCTATTATGGGTGATCGCATATTAAATTATTGATTTTACTTAATTGATTACATATAAATTATTATGAATACGATTAAATACTTCAAATTACTGCAACTTAACTAAAATACTGAGTTAAAAAAAAATTAAGATATTGAACTTTTGCTTATTAATTATATGCAACATATTCTTGAATATATCCAAACTACTCCAACTGTTTAATATTATATTAAGGAAATTGGTTGTCTCAGTTTAAATAGATCAAAACTGTCTATTTTGTGTTCACTTGTGAAAATGACTCTGCTTTTGGAAAGAAAAATATACTAATTTAATTAACATTAATGGACCCATGCGATGAAGCTGATGAAGAGTTAGGACTAAATTTTGGCATTTATATAGGTGGCTGGAGTGCACGTGGCACGTGCACCGAGACAGTTGAGGCGGAGTCGATGCTCTTTAACTTACAAAAGGGAGTACTTGATAGCATGCGAAAGCTGACTCGCAAGGCTATTGGGCTTGGTTTTATATTGCACAATCGGAATCCCAATTAGGGTCCAATAAGACTTTGCTGACGTGTGTGCTGAGAACAGTTGAGGTACAGCGAAGGAACGTGTGCTCATAAAACAGAGGATCTGGAAGGCTATACCCAGTCTCGGTCGTTGTATTTCGTCTTCTGCGAATGCTTCAACAGAGGAGCATCATTCATCATGCATCATTGGCCCATGACGTCATCATTGCGTCACTCTGGTGTGTAGCTGACGCAAGCCACTTTATTGGGCCGTACTTTAATCGAATCAGCTAAGTTGAAACCGTATTCATGGACCGGGTAAAGTGCAAAGGAAGAAATTGTTATTGTTTTCGTAAATGGACTAATTAAATAAAACCTACAATTCCACCAAGCTCTCCATCGTCATAACTGTAATATCAAATCTGTCAATTTTATTTAACTAATATACTTTGTTCCTAATTAAATCATTAGCTCTAATATCACTTACTGAGATTCTTGAATCTCGATATTAGAGACTGGAGTCACAAACAATAATAATAATAATTATTATTATTATTAATACATTAATTTGAAAAAGATGAACTTTTTTGGCAGCAAAAATGGGGATTTTTAAGCCAACATTACAATACAAAATTAGCCCTGCAAAGTAAGTAGTTATATTAATGAATCAGAAAGTACCCATTGAGGAATGGGTTCAGACCATATACAACCTATTCGGTAAGTGATTGCTCTTTTAGCTAAATTATGAGCTATTACATTCTGTTCCCTTGGGATGAAATTATATGTGATAGGTGCCCTGGATCTTGATAAGTTTCGAATGTCATGACATAATGTTTCTAGCTCAAAAGGGCATTCCTGAGGCTCGTTCAGAGCATCCACTACTGATTTAGCATCAGAGAAAAGATGAATTTCTTGATGAGTGTAACCACAGTGAGTGACGGCGTTGAGGATTGCCTATCCTTCGGCTGTTTCAACAGAAGAGGATGGACCCAAGAAAAAGGCACCCACAAGTATGATCAGGTTATCACAGTTCAAAAGGGCCCATCCCACGCCACATTCCTCTGTCTCTGTCCTAGCCGCATCTATGAATAGTGAGAATTTCCTTCGATGGGAAATCGTTATATCCTCTTGGGGGGCAGGATACTGTCGAGGGAAGTCTAGCTCTTGTTGTGCACTGATTGAGCGGTTGATGTGTTCATTAATGAGTTTGACGAGAGTGGCTTGATCATTAGATTTTCCTTGGAATATCACACTATTTTGATTTTTCCAGATCGTCCAAATTCCCGTGTGGATCCATTAAAGGAGTTCCAATTTGTTTGGAGTTGTCTTCATTGTTTTGAGGATGACTTCCCATAATTGTCCAAAGTGGCCAGTTCCTAATATGTTTGTGTCGAGTCCTAGAGGGGATGCAAACCAAAATATGGATAAGGATGGGCATGTGAAGAATAAGTGGGCCGCGATTTCCTCCTGTTTCCCACAGATTGGGCATGCTGGATCTTGGGATAATTTTTTCCTAAATAGTTTCCTTCTAGTTGGAAGAGCCTCGAGGCATGCTCTCCAGCATAAGATGTGGAATTTCCTTTGTACTTTTGTTTGCCAGATGAACTTCCAGTAGGCATCATTTTCCTTCTGCAGGGTTCTTGATGGGCTCGTTTCACCCCTTTGGATATCCTTAATAGCTTCCTATTGGGCTAGTCGAACAGCTAGTTTGTAAGCTAATTTCACCGAGAATAGGCCCGATTTTTCGTACATCCACACCTTTATGTCTGTACACTCTGTAAAACTTATGTGTATTCTCAGGATCAACTTGGTTTCCTTCGCAGTGAAGTACTGTTGGATCATTTGTGTGTTCCACCATCTTTGATTCCGATCAAAGAGGTCACTGACATAATGAAGATAGGGTTTCTTTGGAGACCAGAGCTTGATTTGTGTCGGTGCTTGAACCCATGCATCCTCCCAGATTCTAGTTGTGTGGCCATTTCCAATCCTTAGTCGTATACCAACTTTAAGGATATCTCGTTCCGCAAGTAGGGTACGCCAGCAGTACGAGGGTCTTGGACCCAGGGGTGCTTCCAGAAAGGACGAGTTTAGAAAGTATTTAGCCTTAAGAAAGCGGGAAATCAGGGAGTGTTCCTCTTCCAACAAATTCCACCCCTGTTTGGCAAGTAGTGCCAAATTGAATAGCTTGAGATCCCTGAATCTCAATCTCCATTCCTCTTTAAGTCTAGCCATTTTATTCCACTTAATCCAGTGGAAGCCCATTTCTTTGTCCGATGATGCCTACCAAAACCGAGCCATTAGTTGCATAAAAGATTGAGATATAGAGTTTGGAAGGTTGAAGACCATCATTTAGAAGGAGGGGATGGCTTGGCCAATGGCTTTGATTACTGTTTCCTTCCCTACTGTTGATAGTAGCTTCTCTTTCCAAGAAAGCACTCTAGAATGTAGTTTATCCAGGAGGAGTTGGAATTTTCCTCGTTTTGGTTCCCCTTGGGTAAGTTTGACCCCCAAATATTTGTCAAATCCTTTTGCTATGGGGATTCCTAGTTGAAGCGCAATCTCTTTCTAAAGGATGCTTGGTACCGATTTACTGAATGTAATGCTACTCTTTTGCCTATTTATTCCTTGTCGTAAGAGGTTTCTGTAGGATTCGTGGGTATCCTTAATTGTGGTGGTGTTTGGGATGTCTGCTCGTCCAAAGAGTACTGAGTCATCTGCAAACAAGAGGTGAGATGCAGTGGGAGCAGTAGCATTAAGTTTGAATCCCTTAAATGAGCCATTCCTTTCGGGCTCCTTGATGATGTGGGTGAGAGCTTTCGTGCACAACACAAAAAAGAGAAGGGAGAGGGGTCTCCTTGTCGAATTCCTCGTTAGGGTAATATAGTTGGGGATGGTTCTCCATTAATAAGTACCCTGTACGAGACTGAAGAGATGCAAGCGTAGATCCATTTACACCAAGTAATATCGAAACCCATTCTGGCATTCATATCTGCGATGAAATGCCATTCTAGCTTATCAAAGGCTTTAGCGACATCTAGTTTGATTGCCATATCCGTTGATATTCTCCCCTTGTTGTTCATAGTGTGCAGAATCTCGTTTTCCAGTATAATATTATCAGTAATCTGTCTGCCTGCAACTAAGGCGTTTTGATGTGGAGAGATTAACTTATGTAGAAGCCTCTTAAGACTTTCAGCTAGTGTTTTCGCTAGGATTTTGTACAGTGTGTTACATAGACTTATGGGCCGAAATTCACTGACTCTCTGATGGTTCATACATTTTGTGATCAAAGTTATCAGGGTAGAATTAACTTCTCTATCTAGAACTCCAGTCTCTTGGAAGTGGCGGAGGAAAGCCATGATCTCTTGTTTAATTACATTCCAATTGCACATAAAGAAACTGCTAGTGAGGCCATGCGGATCTGAGGTTTTGTTGGGACTTATTTGCTTGATCACATTCAGGACTTCCTCTTCAGAAAACTTTTAGGTGAGCATCATGTTGTCCTCCATCGTGACTAGTTTACGAAGGTTGTTGAGGGGGTTCAAAGGAGCCATGTGTGAATCAATTCTTGAGGATTTGAAAAGGTTGTTAAAATATTCGCCCACTTCCTTGGTGATTTCCTCTTTTCCAAAGATATTTTTACTATCTTCCGTGGTCAGTCCTAGTATCATATTGGCTATTCTTCTACCCTTCACTATTGCGCGAAAGTACGTTGAATCACGGTTACCTAACTGTAGCCATGTGTTGTGTGACCTCTCTTTCCAGTAGACTTATTCCTCTTTATATATGGACTCCAGTTGTTTTTCAAGTGTCTTCCTTACCTCTTGGTTCGGAGCATTTGACTCTTCGACGCCTTTCAGCTTGTTGAGAAGTTTGCCAATCTCCTTCATTTTTTTTGCATTCAGGATGCTTGATTCTCCACTTTAGAACTGTTTGTTGGACTTTTTTGATCCTTTTGGGCAATCTTGGTTGGAAACGGGGAATTTTTAGCATTCCATGCCTCCTTAATTGCCTCCAGACATCCATCATTTTTTAACCACCTATTATCTAGATGGAACATTTGTTTGGGTCGTCTTTGGGGATTTGTTATGTTCAGGAGGAGGGCAAGGTGGTCAGAGCCTGCTATTGAGATATGAGTGATTGTGGCTATCGGGTATTTAGTTAGCCATCTATCAACTGCAAGGCCTCTGTCTAGTCGTGCTTTGATCAGTTCTCCTTCTTGTCTTTTGTTCGACCAGGTGAATTGATGTCCAAGAAAGCCCAAGTCCGTCAGTTTCAGTTCATTCGCGAATTGAATTAGTTCATCATTGAAATTTTCATCCCAGGGATTACCTTCTTGCTTTTCTGTGCTAGCCATGATCGAGTTAAAGTCCTCAATGAAAATTACATCTTCCGAAAAGGTATTCAGCCTATTAGTAAATAGTAAAATTGTGATAGACGCCTACTAATGTTACAATCTATGTACACACAAAAAGTCCCCATTCATAGTTAATAGTATGATCAACTATTTTCATTTCCATACAAAAAGGGGAGTACTTAGCTACCTGTACACGGACTTGATTATTCCAAAAGATGGTGAGTCCCCCTGACAGACCAGTGGGGTCTACCGAGAGCATACATTTGAAGTTTGATTCCCTTTTAACATACTGGAGAAAGGGATCATTTCTTTTAGTACAAAAACTATGTCAAGTGATTGGGCTCTTATTAGAGCCCTGAGTCATGGAATTACTAAGGGGCCTCCCACCCCAAGCTACAATTTTCATATTGTATTCGGAGGCCCGTCACTCCGGGCCTCCTTATCCTTCCATATTTGTGTAGCCATCTTGGCTTTCTTTGGCTTCAGTTCTGTCTCCCCCAGTGGTGGGCGGGGGTGGATTGCTTTGGACTTATTGACTCCTCCAATGTGCTCATTAACTTCATGAACTTCCAAGTCCGCCTGCTCAGGATTTGGGTGAGCTCTTGGTCAACGTGGCTGACGCGCTATCTTCTTTAGGGACTCCTTTTTTCCTGGGTTGGTGTTGTTCTCTACTTGTGGTTGAGCTTGGTTGGTGTCTATTGGTTGGGATTTGGGTGTGGGGTTTGAGATACACCTGCTGTAGGGCGATGGAACAGTATTAGTGTCTCGGCTGACACCCTGGCTTATCTGAAAGTGTTGTGATATGGCCATTGGTTCAGCCTCCTCGCTGAGTGGGCTTTGAGGTAGCTCCACTAATTGCAGTTGTGGGCCTCTCGGATTTTTAGGGCCATCAAAATGTGGACTTGGGACATTGACCCATAAAGAGTTGGGAGTTTCTTGTATGAAGACTTCAAATTCATTGAAGTCAATCATTCTAGGCTTTAGTCCTGGCTGAAGTATATTGTAACGGCCCGAAAATTTGACTTGTGCCACGTGTCAGGTCAAGGTCGTATGTGGGATCCACTCGTCGAAATGCGTATGTCCGAATCTCGGGTGGAGACTCCGAGGTAATGTGTGTAATATCCAATTTGAGATTTGAATGCTAATTGTAGAGCTGTTTTACGAGTTATTATACGAGCGAAATTCGGTGAGCTGAAACACGAACGGAGGCGCGTCTTGAGTCGCGTGCCGACGTGGGAACGAGGTAGCAGCTTAATGTGGCTATGTGGTCACATTAAGAATAAAAAGGAAAAATGTACATTGGATGCGCCTCGTAATGCGAGTGGCGCGAGTATCGAGATTGTGAAATGAGGCGTGTTGGTGCCTCGAGATGCGCGCTGCTCAATTTATAAGGAAAGCATTAAAAAATATGTTTTTGATGTGCCTCGAGTTTCGCTCCGCATGGATCTCAAGTTTCGTGCCAATCTCTGTGATGATCTCGACATTCCGACAATCCAGCGGGACATCAAACAATCGGACCCAGACTTTGTATTTAGAGATTTCGATTTCAGAGAGTCGGACATTGGCTTCCCATGGCTGAGAGACTAAGACATAATCATCATATAGCCAGGGGCCTTGTTTGTCTACATGTTTCATTTTTCCTGGGGAATCAAAAAGATTTGAAAGATATTTTCATGTAGTTCCACAAACGTTACTCAATCCTTGAAAAGCCATGCTCGCATCATCACGTCTTTAAGTCCTTTCTTGAAGATGACTAGTGGGACGCCAGTCGGGCTAGGATGCTCTGGGTGCATGCTTTCAGTGTATCTCCTTTGGCTGTATCTGGGATGCATAAGACATCATTTTCTTCTTCTTTGAGATTGCAAAGTGACAGTTTGCGAGCACAGTTTGCTAGTATGACCGATATATCTTTTTTTTCCATGTTCCTAACTTATGTAACGACCAAAAATCTCTAACCGTGTTTACGTCTGTACACAGGCTTAACGACCCGTACTGTGGGACCCACACCGTGATATGTCCGTTTACCGAGGCAAAGGTCGAGGTACATTTTTATATTTGTTGTGATGTATGCCTAGTGTATTGTATGTGTGTAGACTATTAAGTTAATTTTCTACGGATGTGTAGGTATTGAGACGAACGGGGGCGTACCTCGAGTCGCGTGTCGACGTGGGACTGAGGTAGCGGCATATTGGGGTCAATTTAATTTATTTGAATAAAATGTGAATTTATTGGGTAATAAGTGGCTTTAATGTGGCCACATTTAGCTAAGTCCTAAAGTTTGTAAAATAAAACAATAGGCATTGGATGTGCATCGAGACACGCGTTAACCCATCATGAGGCAAGGTGTCACTTTGTTGAGTCACTCACAATTGACTTGGGGGACAAGTGGGACAAAGTGGTCCATGAGATGAGCCTCGAGACACGTGTGCACACCATGATCAAAGGCTAACATTTAAACAACATACTATAGTCGATATACATTAAATGGGATTCTTATCCTCATCGAACTCAATCGGTGGAGAAGAGAGAAAGAGAATTCGCTAGTGGAGGTGGAGGAGAGGAGGAGAGGAGAGAACCAGAAAAGATCAAGGTGAGTGTGGTGTTGTTCAATTGATGTTGTGTTATGGAGTGATGTTCGTGAGGGAGCTCGGGAGCTCCCGTGCTCCCGAGGAAGGAGACGACTCGGAAGAGTCGTCTCGAGTCGTCTCCCTAAACGATTTGGGGTTGGATCGCCAACCCCGGCTCGTGAAGAAAAAAAACTCAACGAACCAGGGAGTCTCGGTTAGTTGAGGAAGAAGAAGGGGCACACGGGTCTTCCCATGGGTGGGGGGCCTGGCCGCTGGCCACGACGCCGGGTCGAGGTCGACCCAAAAAAAAAAAAAAAAAAAAAAAAAAAAAAAAAGAAAAAAAAGGAGAAAAATTCCAGAAAATTTGGGAAAAATTCTGAAAAATTATATTTTGATAAAATAAATAGAAAGTAATGAATTTCTATGAAAAATAAAATATTTGAAATTTCGGACAAGCCTTTTACGGGGGTTTTACCTCGAAAAGCGCGAAATGGGCGGATTGGCCTAAAAATTTAGAAATTGCTATTGAATTTGATTTAGCCTAAATTGATACATTATTGAATGGTAGGGAACTAAGGGAAGTACTCAGGTGTTTGGGCACGCATTTCGAATTGTCGAGGGATCGAATAGACTACGACAAGCGTGTGAATTGTAAGTACAACTGTGAGAATTTTATATTTCATTTCATTCACCTTTTATTGATTTATTGGTCTATTGGTAGACATTACTACTTGAACTCGCGCATCATGTTGTTCTTGTATCTATTCATGGGTGAATATTGTGACATGATGTCTTGTGAATTGTTTCATTGACTCTGATTCCTACACTTGATGTCATTCTTGAAAAGATTGATGAAAAGCATGCTAATGGAATAATTTGGATTTAATTGGACTTGTATTCGATTTCTTTTAGGCTTTGTAGCCTAACTTGTGTTGGAATCCTAGAATTTTGGAATTATTTGTCTTTGAAAGTAAAGTAGAAATTATCTAGTGTTCATTGCACGAGAGATGCGCGGTTCACGAGGACATGGGTCCACCGGGGTTCCGGCGCTCACCACTACACTTGCGCGGCACACGAGTTATGAGACTCGGGGTGGTCGACAAACATGAGATCGATGTTGTGTAAGCGTAGAGCGTAGCTTCGCTAGTCGTGTGAAATATGTTGAGCGCAGCTCCATATAGTAGTGGGAAAGGGTAGGTGATATGTCTCATCGCCGACCGGACGTAGATCATCTCGACTTAGCATGTGTCTATCTCTACATCTTTAACTGTGGTATTTACTTGCATTACTTGTTTCCGCATTTTTATTTTCGCTACTTTATGCTGTTAAATACCATTCTTTTATTATTTTGGAAATGCGGTATAGAATTCTCCAGTTAGTACTTAAATATCACTATATTCACCGTCTAGTTTGAGACCGTGCGTGTAGGTCCGTCGAGCGGCAACATACCAGGGAAGGAGAAGATCGGCGACTTCCTCTGAGCAGTTCGGCGACTCTCCTCACTCATTTTGTATGTCTTGACTTTTGTTGTATTATTAGTGTTTATGTCATTTTGGGTTGTACATTGGGTTGATATATATATAAATAGTTTCATATATATATATATGCATATATATATATATATATATATATATATACGTGCATGTGATGCTGTATTTTCTTGGTTTTTCCACACTTAGGAATTTTGGAGAATGAACATGGTAATGGAATTTGAATTAACTTTCAATTGACTAATATATCAATACATATTTTAGAAAAATATAGGGACGAAAGGCTGACTAATACGTAATTAAGTCTTATGTGGTTAAGATTAAGGCTTGATTACGAGATTAGGTCGGGTGGTGCCCTGTTTAGAAGTTGGAGTCGTCATTGTGGAGGTTGGTGATAGCACGATTTACTCCAGCTGTGACGGCCCCAGTTCCACAACCCAAACTGGGCCCTGCCCGGCCTAGACTTACGTGGACCCCGAGTCAATCCTCGCGACGTCAACGCAAGCCTATTCAGCCTTCCAAACCATTTTTCATTACAAGGCAGCGAAATTTAACATTTATAAGTTGTCAAAGTTTATGCGGAAGTGATTTCAACTTAAACAACTCTACACAAATTAGTCAGGACAACCTAGAGTGTGGAAACCCTGCATAACACAGTCAACATGTATAACAAACAGAGGAGAGAGAAATAATATCATCTACATGTCATAAAGTATCTCACAAAACCTATATACCACATGTGATAAAAATAATATACACGAGTAATACAAAACCTACTAAAATACGAGAGAGAAGGCCGCTCCAAAGTCATCACAGTAGATCTCCTGATACTGGCCCCTTTCCATTACTCAATTACGGATCTGCACTCAGTTAAACACGAGAATAACGAGCCCAGGTAAGTAACGCTAGTAGGATACTAAACAACATTTCAAAATAAATAAATCAGTCTATATTCATGCAGATAGAAAGATAGGTATAAGGACGCATGAATAAATATAAGACAATAAATAAATAGAAAACAATCGATCAATGAGTGTCCAGGGATGCAAACAGAGAGGCGCAAGTAGTCTCGACCACTAAGTCGTTGAGTCTTGGTAAACCATCAAGACTCGGGTTCTAGGACTTGGTATACTCACAAGCCCTAGACCCACGAGATAGTGAGACTTCCTGGGACAACCACGTTAAGAACTCACACCCCGTCGAGAATCAGTATTCAGTGCAGTGCATCTCGAGGTCATGACTCTGGTATGTTACCTCAACCAGCCACTCTTTCCAAGGATCACCGTTGACTCACTTGCCCTCGGACAACTCCATTAGAATAGAATTCCAAGGATAGATAATAAAACAATGAACAACAATATTCAATAGCTTAAAATGAAATATTGTGCATTTCCTAACTGGAGTTTACTTACAAATCACAAAGCTTGTTCCTAGCCTATCCGACCTCCCGACACTCCGAAACGCATATTTGACTCTCCGTAGCTCTTTCTTAGGTTCCTGACGTCATATTATAGGTTTTTGAGTGTGTTGGGACCTTTACTTAGGGTATTATAATTGTTTATAGTGTTTATGGAACTTTTGAAAATTGCAGATTTTTTGTATTGTCAAGGCAATTAGCACGCTAATTTCGAAATTAGCGAGCTAGATTTCCCACCTAGCGCGCTTGCAGCAGAACCTATAATTCTAAAATTTGAATTCTGAGTTTTCTATACACATAGGCCATGTTGATGCCTTGAGAACCCTTATACACACTACTAGAGGTCCCTAACATCAACCACAACACAAAACAACAACCAACAACAACAAATTCGTAAATTCATCAAATTGACCAAACTATGTTAATGGAGTGGAGAAGTTACCTATTACATGAGCTCCTAGCTTGATCTCCTTCACTAACCCACTGATTTCTCCAAGCTAAGCTTGCTAATCTTCTCCTTATCTTGATCACTCCAGCAACTCTCTCTCTCTCCTCTGTTGACAAATTGTTGTTGTGAGAAACTTAGATCATAAGTTTTGGTTTGGATTTTTTTTATATATGTGATTGGATATGGTTGAACCTAAGCCACACATCCATTTCACATACGTATCTCGAGACATGTCTAATGGTGTAGGTTGACCCACATGTCTCATTAATCACTCTCACTTGACACCAATTGTTACTCCTCTTGTCTCTAGATTGCTCAATACGTGTCTCAATGCACATCATGTGGCTATTTAAATTTGGCCCACTAACTTAGGGCCATTAATTTGATATTAAACATGGCCACATTAAAGCTACTATAAAACTATAGTGAACTCACATTAAACTTACCTCATAAATCTCTACTTTGGTCCTACATCGACGCGCAACTCGAGGTACGTCTCCGCTCACGTCTCGATGCCTATATGTTTCGCGTGTACCTTACTCGCAAATTTTCGAAATCAATTAATTTAAATTGTTCAATCTTTTGTATAATAAATAATACAAGCATCAAACAAAAATAACATACATCGGTGTCGACTCTCGAGATTTGGACATGCATATCACGATCGACAAGTGGTCCCGCATACGACCCTGAAATGACACGTGCCACTAGTTAGATTTTAAGTTCATTGCATCAGCAGTTGCCTTTGCATTAAATGCGAAGGAAAACAGCCACTCATAGTGGAACTCCGAGTTAGTGATCGAAAGGTTGCCGAAACAAACGTGACTGGAGACCACGCGAACAGTTCATACTTAGGCCTATTAAATTATGTATTGTCGTTTTCCAATTAAAAGATTAGACTTTAATTAGCAATACTATCTTTTTCTAATATATATTTTGGTCCATTTCAAGAATAGTGAGCAGTGACATCAACCATGGAACCTAATAGTGTCTGTTCGTCAATGTTCTTGCTTGCCATATCAATGCTTGCATGAGCAACACATGAGAATGGACAGTATGGATCGTGAATACATTTCATTGACCAGGCCAGATGCACATTAAATAATAACTAATGGTGCTCCTTGAATAATAAACGTCTTGGAGTTCAAATGACAACGATAAACATTAATTAGATGTTAATTGCAACTACTTAATTTTCTAGGGCAATTATAGCCATGCATGGAGTTTTTCTTTTGACGTATTGAACGGCCCTTAGATGCTTTTGATCAATTTATTAGAGTTCTATTGTATTTCATCACGATAAATGATTAAAAAATGACTCTTGTGGTTTAATTTCGGGCGGTACTATCAAACTACCGAATTAGTAATGATGTGACACATCTTTTTCAATGTGTTGTATGAAAATAAAATGAAATAAAATAAGGGCAAATTCTTAATATTTCTCGACAAATAAAAAGACGTAAAATCGCATAGAACTATAAAAATAGATTTGTACGAGTTGGATACAGTGACAATCATAAAAACCCTACGCCTGAATTAATAAATTTAGAAAGGTTTTTTTAGTGTACGTACATAATCATTTTTAACCATTTAAGAGAGGCTTAAGCAAGCAGTAAATCGTATACTCGAGTCCAAAACTCTGTGACAGCAATAGCATACCTTGGCCATGGAGTTTGTGCACCTAATTAGACAATTTTTAAGAATGTGAGTCTATGACCTTCAAGAATAGTCTCAACATATATAAATATGCTGAGGACACTTGGATCACATTTAAAATATTATGTTTCATCTTTGACAACTAGAGTAGTCCTTTTCCTACTCGGGGGGTTGGGGAAATGGATCCTTTTTTTTTTTTTTTTTTTTTTTTTTTTTTTTTTTTTTTCTTTTTTTTTTGAAATGCCATGGTGCTTTAATCATCCTCACAAGAACTATATGTACAACTAACCAAAAAAAAAAAAAAACCAAATAATAATAATAATAAAAAAAAAAAACAGATTGAGCTAGCTAATCGACTCCTTTTATATCCATCAAAAAAGCAATTGGGGCTACCTATCGACATGAAAGTTGAAAACTCCCTTACGAAAATCCACCAACCTGACTTTGTCTAGCAAATTTGAAATGGGTTTGAACATTGTAAACTCGTGTGGGGCTATTCAAAGGTTAATTTGCTTAATCTATTGTTGAAACTTTATATCGAAGTATATAAGTGATGATCTCTTATTAATTAATATCGAGGTGTTTTGAATAAAAATTTCGCACATAAAAGTTGAAGTATACGGAGAATTTAATATCTATATTGAAAAAAAAAAATTGCTTAATTCAAAGTAAAAATTTGGCCGAGTTTAAACAAGACCTTCGGGACCAATCTGAGTTTTAGATGTGCCTGTCCATAGTCGTCTTTTGAAAATTAAATTTTCTAGAAGAAACCCAACAAAGGGTCCAGTGTATTAATTTGTACTGGCCCTATCGTCAACTGCAAGCAACACATGTACAAACAGTACAATGAACGAACCTTTTTCGTCAAAGAAGATGAGCATGTGCAGTGCTCTCTTACAAACTTTACCCCGTCTTTTCCGAGTGTCGATGGACAATATATGCTTATAAGTTACAACTGCGGGTGACATAATTTTTAATTAAGCCCCCGAAAACCTCCATTTCGGTCACGTAATTCTTTAAAAGATAAGTCTCGAAAAATTAGAATTGATTTACAATTAGTGACTTAATAACTACGTACATTGTTGTCGTAGTTGATTATTTTATTTTTTGATAAAATTGAAACCAACTTGCCTTGGGTGAAACTTGAACTCGACCTCATACACAAATGACCCCATATTAAATTAGTGAGTTGCTTTTTAAATTAAGCTCGACATCTTTTATTATACATATAGATCTGATTATTCGTTTAATGGGATTACATCATGGACTTCGCATCATCTCTCTACCTACACCAACACAATGCGAGACAACAACGCACACCTGAGTAACTTGCAAGAATATTTGGTATAAAATTGATTGGTTCGGAAAGCACTATAATTTCATTTTTGTAGAGCATAAAAGTAGTGTGGTGTCGAGAAGACGAGCTTATGATACGAAGGGCATTTCCGACTTTTCCTACAAAAAGTGCTTTGAACCTGGCCTTCCAACAATATTCGCCGTTATAAAGTGCTACTCCACGTTGACAAACATCAGCCAAACCACGTGATATGACGAAACTACCCTCCACACAACGGCGGTCCTTCCTGTTTTCTTCCTGTTCAATATAAGGCCCCCTCAATTTCACCCAACTTTTCCCCAATTTCAAAACCCTAATTTTCTCTCCACTCGATCGATTGAACGTCGAAAAATCGAAACTTTTCAGCTGAAATTCGATCGATCGAGAGCCCGATCCGAAGAATTGGAGTCGAAATTTTTGGAAGATTGCGGAGATGTTGATTCTCGTGAAGTTCACGGGGTTACGATCGTGATCTTCACTGGGAATTGGTGATTCAGTACTCTCTCTTTGATCGATTTCTAGGGTTTCGCGGAATCTGTTGTTTCAGTTTTTTAATTTTTGTTTACTAAGGTTTATGGTTTGATTACTGGGTTTACGATCTCAAGAGTGAATGCTTGCTTGCTGTGTTGGAAGTAGTTCTTGAAAATTGAGGTTTTCGGTAGGTTTTGATTGTCGAGAAGATGCGAAGAGTTTGAAATTTGGTCTGTAGTAGCGCTAGATTAGTTGATTGTGGGGAGATTGTTGAGTTGTTCTTTAACTTAGAGAGTTGCTTAATTGAGGAATTTTGGTTGAGTTTTAGTCTCGCTGAACTGTTCTGGCTGTGTATTGATTGCGATCGTCGATGTTTTGATCGTCTATGAAATGGTTTGAATGATTTGGTGATAAGTGTGGAAAGGAAATGTTGGGAAATCTGCTCATTTTGTGTTTGTGCTATTGAACTAGCCAAAGATATAACAAAATGTGCTAACTTTGCTGCAATGACAGGGAGTTTTTTGATTAATAATTGTGCGAAAAGAAGTTGAAGTTGGTTTGGCAACGGTTTCGTGCAAACGTATTAATGCTTTGGACAGCTACCACTTTAAGGTTGCCTTTAGGTTATTTCGCAACCTTAGCTAGGGGTTAGACACTAGGTAGAGAGATGCACTGAGTTCATCAGGCTAAGCATTGTGAAATATGGTATGATGGGTTTGGAAACCTTACCTGAACTCAGAAGTGCTTATTTTTAGATTCAGAACTTTGGACCTATTTTTTCTAATTTGCAAAAAAAAGTTTAATTGGTCTTGTTTTCTCTTGGACCCCCATGCAAATCTATCCATGAAACGGATAAAATTTTCTTATCTTACTATAGATCAAATTATGGTAGGCTCTACTACTCTTACCATTGAGGGTACTAGACTACTAGACTATTGATCTCTAGGTTCTCTTCTAAAGTTATTTCCTTGGTCTAGGGAGACATAAATCAAGAAATGTCTGTTTCAACTCTTGATTGATACCTTTCTTGGTGTCACAATTTGCTATCTGTTGATGCATGACTTGTTAAAGGTTTCTTTTGATCCTTCTGTCCAGCTGCTGCAGGGAGGGTATTTCTCACTCTCCTACAAAAACTGGCATTTTTTATGTTATTAATAGAGTACCAATTCGATCAAAGTTTCTAATTGTAGTTCAAAATTTCTAGATTCCCATTGTGCATTTGTTGAGTTGTAGTCTGAGTAGACATTTGGCAGTGCTAAGATGGTCCAATAAATTCCCTGAAAGTGTACAAGCTCTAGCTACAAATTCTGATGATATCTCTAGTCTCTTCAAATTCAGAAAATGACATGGCACTATAGGATAGGTTAGGTCATCCTAGAGTTCCTTGCTTGAACCGTTGTTTCTATCCTTGGAAATGTGAATTATTTTACCATATCTACTTGATCATTCCTGTGAATATTTTGTGGCGGTCATGCAAATACACATCAATCCATTAGCAGCATTTTCTTTTGGGGTTATTATAGAACTTTAAGATATTGTGTTGTTGTCAGAAAATGTAGAGAATATAACCCAATGACAGTCTGGAAGAATTTGGTTGGCATAACTACTTTAGGATTTGTAGATAGTTTTCATATTTTTCCTTGAACCTTGTTTTAAAAGATGGAAAACTTTAAAAGAGAAATCGTTTGACCATTTGACTTGCTGTATTTTTGGTGCTGAATCCAAAAGATTGTTTGGATGTACCAGAGATAAATCATGGAGTTTCCGGCTTTTGGTAGATTGGAAAATAGAAAGCTGCTTTGAAATCCTACACAGAACAAGGTCTAATTTATAGCCCTTCATTATCTATCATATCATTTGTGAATACTTACTGTGTTGCCCAGAAGCCTAGTTATTACTCTTTTTCTTATTTGGTTTTTTCACCTTCAATTCTGGCATGTTTAGTCCTTTCTCCAGTCCTTGTAGCCATGCTTATGATAACTTGGTTAAGATTTTTGTGTAAATCTTGAATCATAGATTTTCTTTTTGGTCCACTTTTCAACGTCTTTGAGCTTCTTCTTTTTTGAGAGATTCTTCGTGCTTCTTAGCTTCATGAAATTAGCTGTTACATGTGCAGTTTCAAAATTTCAAAATGTAATAACGTTCATGTCATAGCAAGTCCTATTTTAATTTGATGTGCTTTCGGTGCAGTTTTATCTTCTAAAAGTAAGTTTCTCACTTGCAATGTTTCTTCTGCTGCAGGCATGTGGAAAAGGAAGAATTGATATCTTATTTCCATTTCAAGATGGACAATTGCAACTGCATTGATCCCCATTTACCAGCTGATGACCTGTTAATGAAATATCAATACATATCAGATTTCTTCATTGCACTTGCCTATTTTTCCATCCCTCTTGAGTTAATCTACTTTGTAAAGAAATCTGCTGTTTTTCCTTATAGATGGGTGCTTGTACAATTTGGTGCTTTCATTGTTCTTTGTGGAGCAACACATTTTATTAACTTATGGACTTTCAGCATGCATTCGAGAAATGTGGAAGTTGTGATGACCACGGCAAAGGTTTTAACTGCTGTTGTGTCATGTGCAACAGCTCTTATGCTTGTGCATATTATTCCTGATTTGCTGAGTGTCAAAACCAGGGAGTTGTTCTTGAAAAATAAGGCAGCAGAACTTGATCGTGAGATGGGACTTATTAGAACTCAAGAAGAAACTGGGCGCCATGTTAGAATGCTCACACATGAGATTAGAAGCACTCTTGACAGGCATACCATATTAAATACAACTCTTGTTGAACTTGGTAGAACGTTGGCACTTGAGGAATGTTCTCTATGGATGCCAATGCGCAATGGTTTGGAACTTCAGCTCTCCTATAGTCTTCATTATCAGAACTCGGTCGGGACCACCGTACCTATTCATCTTCCTGTGATCAATCAAGTCTTCTCTAGCAACCGTGCTATTAAAGTATCACCAAACAGTCCGGTAGCAAGGGTTAGACCTCTTGCCGGAAGATACATACCTGGGGAGGTTGTTGCTGTGCGTGTACCACTTTTACATCTTTCAAACTTCCAGAATAATGATTGGCAAGATCTGTCAACAAAGTATGCATTGATGATTTTGATGCTTCCATCAGATAGTGCCAGGCAATGGCGTGCCCATGAGTTGGAGCTTGTCGAAGTGGTTGCTGATCAGGTATGATGAACACTTCATATCAGATATATATATATATATAGTGTTCATTATCAGTTATATATATATATATTTATATATAATTTCTTAATGGGTGAACGTTGAAATTTGTCAAATCACGGACGTCTGGAAATTCAAAATGTTCTAACGATCCATAGAATTAATGGATCTTGTGGCCGCAAAAATGAGTTAATTTTTCATATGAATATTTTCCTATTGACAGTAGTTTTGATTGTAGCTGTAGCAGTATCTCTTAAGTTCCATGTTAAAGTGAACCTTGTATGGAGTCTCCGTGGGCATTACACAAGTGAAGTGTTACTCAAATGAGTTTAAGAGTTTGTATTAGTTTATGACTGATGTTTGTGATATTTTCAACATGGTATTTGCCTTAAAATATTGGGACACAACTAAGACTTTTTATGAGGTTCTTATTATCTATCTGAACATTTCTTCAGAGGCATAAGAAAGAGTTCTAAACTCGACACCAATATTCTATATATTAGTCAACTGTTCCACATTCATTTTTGAAATTCTATTTTGGAGCAGGTTGCTGTTGCCCTTTCACATGCTACCATTTTAGAGGAGTCTATGAGGGCAAGGGATTTGCTTATGGAACAAAATGTTGCACTGGATGCAGCAAGGAGAGAAGCAGAAACTGCTATTCGTGCTCGCAACGATTTCCTAGCTGTTATGAACCATGAGATGCGAACCCCGATGCATGCAATTATTGCACTGTCCTCCTTAATGCAGGAAACTGAATTGACTGCTGAACAGCGCCTGATGGTTGAAACAGTTCTTAGGAGCAGTAACCTCTTGGCCACGCTGATCAATGATGTTTTAGACCTTTCAAAGCTTGAAGATGGAAGCCTTGAACTTGATCTTGAAACTTTCAACCTTCATGCAGTGTTTAGAGAGGTAGGTGTTTAGAAAGAATTAGCATGGATTCATGAACTACATTGTATGATGGTCTTTGGTTCCAAAATCTAAGTGCTGAAGCTTCCAGATGTTACTTCCTGTTATGCCTTGTTATTTTACCTGACAGGTTGTTAACTTGATCAAGCCTGTTGCATCTGTCAAAAAGTTGGCTGTATCACTAAGTTTGACCCCAGATCTTCCTACTTATGCTGTTGGTGATGAAAAACGTCTTATGCAAATTATCTTAAATGTTGCTGGTAATGCTGTGAAGTTCTCGAAAGAGGGCAGCATCTCGATCATTGCTTCTCTTGTAAAGTTTGACTCCTTAAGAGAAGCTTCTACGCCAGACTTTATGCCAGTGCCAGGTGCTAACCACTTTTATTTGCGAGTACAGGTAGGCTGGTTGTGATTCGACAATTTGGTTACTGTAAACGAGTGTTATTTGTGTAATGATGGTTTTCTTTTTATACATTTTCAGGTAAAGGACTCAGGATTAGGATTCAACCCACAGGATAAACCCAACTTATTTAACAAATTTGCACAAAATCATTCTCTTGGGGGTAGAAATTCTGGTGGGCAAGGCCTTGGGCTTGCAATCTGTAAGAGGTATGAAGTTCTACTAGTCCTTTTGATGTTCAAAGAAGTAACATTCTTTGTATATTTCTTTTGGCTGTGGCTTTTAAATCTGGTTAAGGTATTCAATTAAAAGTTTATTTGCTGAAAAAAATGTTTTCTTGTTTTCTCTTCAATACAAAAATAAAGGCCAATTATAAATGTAGTAAATTTAGAATTTCCTCTTCTGTACAAGTAGGTTTGTAAGTCTAATGGAGGGCCGTATATGGATTGAAAGTGAAGGCCTGGGAAAAGGATGTACCGCATTCTTCATTTTGAAACTTGGAATCGCAGATCGTGCAAATGAGGCTGCCCACTTCTTTTCACCTCAATTGTCAGCTAATAATGGAGTAGCGAATTTCGCTGGCCTCAAGGTTCTCATCATGGACGAAAATGGGTCTGTATAATCAGTTGCTTTATTATTTCAATTTCAGTAATTTTTAGTTGGATTTCTACTGATGATTTCCTTGCTTGAGCTTATAAATCTTGTTATTGGGTTTTTGCATTGGCATTTATCCTCTTTGGTTGTTCTTCGACGCTTGTTTGTTAAGTTGCTTGTGCGTACACCATTATCGGATGTCTATGAAAGCCCCGCGACGCACATGGAGGGTTCTCTCTTGCCCACATGTAAATGCACCTTTGAAATCTAGCTGTTAAAAGACATGTATATATCAATTCAGAGGTAGTAAAAGTCCTAGGTGGCTTAAGGATGATGGGGTTGTTTAATACAAGCTTGGGCTTCCATCTCATTTTGTAAGGTGAATGAAAATATAGAGATTCTCGAGCTGATTAAGTAATTGGTGATTTTCTAGAATCATTCACAGAGAGAAACCGAAATTAATTTAAGTAGGGTTGCACAATTTATGAAGATTTTGAAGTTAAGACTTTTATCAGTCTAATCTTACGTTAGCCTTCAAGTAGGAACTTGTACTTTACCGAGGAAATTGTCAAGAAGATAAAAAGAAATGACAAGAACTGTTGGAAGAGTTATTCACTTGTGGGCCCCCAAATCTAATTTGCATCCAGCGTAGGCTAATTTCTAGTCATTGCAACTTTAAGTTTTGTGATTTGGATCCTACACCTTGCATTTAGTTCATGGCTTCGAATTCATTACACTGGCATCATACAATTCTCAAGATTGTACTTTATTATTAGAAAGATACAGTGCTTTGTAGGATAAGCCCTTGACTCAACTGTCGTCAACTAAGTCAAATATCTAAATTTGCTTGAAAAGTAGTAAATTTGCCAAAATTGGAGAACAAACCATGTAAAATGACAAAAATACCTGAAACAGTCTCTCTTCTTCGAGATTCCTAGAGTAGTGAGATATCTCATAACAATAACTATTGCATGTTTTCTTCATCAGGGAAGATAAAAAAACTATTTACAGGGTTCATGCAGATCTCTAATGTGATTGTGGATGTAGCATTGCTTAGGGTGGAAATAGAGGAAGCAGATTCCCATAGCTAACCCTATAAAGTTGCCCAAAGTGCTTTTGTCTTAACCATTAGATCAAATTTTCTCATCCTAAAAAGATTTACTTTAGTGAACTTCTTATAGCTTGAAAGGTTAAAAGAACAACTAAAAAAAAAAAAATCATGTCTGCTAATTTTTCTAAAAAGGGAAATTGTGATTTGCTTGAATCATAGTAATGTCATGAAGTGTAGGATTCTTATGGCAATGGTGTATCCCTCAATACATGATAACGATGATATCGTACAAATTATGTAAATCTCACTGTTAAAGAATCAATTTAGTGATCTCAATTCTGTTTTAGTGCTAGCAATTTTAAAGTTATAATTTATAATTTTTTTTTTGATAGAATAAATTTATAATTATTGAAGTGCAATTAGAACCTTTTTTTATTAGGAACTCTCTTCACATATTAAGGGCTTAGGCAACTCGCCATTGCAGTTTCACAAATAACCCAAGTCATTTCACATCATTTATTTTCTTTTGGCTGTAACAGGGTTAGTAGAATGGTTACTAAGGGGCTCCTTGTACACCTCGGATGTGATGTATCAACAGTTGGCTCCGGTCAAGAATGCATGCTAATTATATCACAAGAACACAAAGTGGTTTTCATCGACGTATCTGTGCCTGGGACTGATGGGTATGAAGTGGCAGCCAGAATACGCGAAAGATTCTCTTCAAGTCATAAAAGACCCTTGCTAGTAGCCCTCACCGGGAACACAGATAGAGCAACCAAAGAGCACTGCTTAAGGGTTGGTATTGATGGAGTCATATTGAAACCAGTTTCTCTTGAAAAAATGAGGAGCGTCTTATTAGAGCTTTTAGAAAATGGTCCTCTGCGTGCATTGAAGTCGTAATAGACCCGACAGGCAATTCACTATGGAAAAACCGGTTCCTAGGAGGAAATAAAGGATACTTCCGCGGACAGTACTCCTGCTACCAACCAACAAATCATGAGGCTTTGTTTGTAGTTCTTGTAGAGCCTAAACTGACTTCAAGAAGGCAAGAGTGCGGTTGATATGCGGTCGGCTTGTCTGAAAACCAATGCAATTTTGTACCAGAAAGGAGTGTGCCGATCGCAGAAGATGGAGAGGACTCAAAGCGGGGTTCTCCCGCTTGTTTGTACAGTTTTTTGTGGTAAACTTTTTTCTTATCAAGCCGGAATCCTTCAGGCGAACATGGCTGTTAAAAACTATAGCAGCCATGACAGGAATGTGACTGGTTTTGATAACATGAATCCATTGTACCACTTGTAAAACAAAAATTGTACCCATGCATGTACCATCCCTGCTCATTGTTAATGTGATTGTATTAAAGCACACTTTATGTTCAAAACTTAGTCTTGAGAACTCCCTTTGCTTCTTGGAGTTCTCAATCAAAAGTAAAGTCATTTATCAAGTTTTCAGAACCTCATAATGCAAATCTTGTACAAAAACATACAGGGGTTCTGATATTCATTTCAATGTAACAGTTTTTTCCTTTATATTCAGCTCTATCTTTTACCAATTCAGGGATTCTTTTTTTTTTAGGCACATTTGACATATTGTCTTCGACTGGTATAGTTTCATGATCGGAGAGAAATTAACATATTTGGAGTTGGACGGCAGCATTTAATATCAAACACACGAGTAACTTTACTACCATGGGCTACAATTCCATTGGACAACCAACACATATATGTACAATGAACATTCCCCAAAAAGAAGACTCTTCAAGACTTCAACACAGTTTGCTCTTAATCCAAAGAGGATATATATATACATCACAATGTATTTACTCCACTTTTCACATGGGAGGCAAATGAAATCACGTTTTTTTTTTTTTTAAATGAACGGTGGGTATTCAACTAGTCCCATGAGCAGCTTTAAAATTACGGAAAGACCACCAGTGGCTCGGCATTAATTGACTGTCGTGGGAATTGAACTCGTGACTGTGCACCTAATCCACACAGTCCCGCCTTCAACTTTTCCACTAAGCCGAGGTTCAAATGAAGTCACGTTTTGTTACATGTGAATGTTGAAAGCTAGCTAATTGTCCTCGTTCATGCCCATTTGGCCCACGTGTGTTTTCAATCGTGTGGATTTGAGACTCTTTAATTTGATGAGTGTGTATGCATGCTAGCTTCACATATAGCAAGACAGCGAAGTAGGACTTTTTTTTTTTTTGACAATGATGCTTTATTTTAATTTTAATTTTTAGTATATGTTTGCCTACAAAGGCTACAATACAGATCGAATTGGTGCGTCGGTTGAGTTGCAATGTGAATTTACTGACGCCTTCAAAAAAAAAAAAAAAAAAAAAGAAAGAAAAAGAATTTGGTGACCAAAAAGTTATAGAGAGAAATCTTGCTAATCCAACTCTATATATGTTGATATCGGTTAATTATGAGATTAGACTAGCATGGGTTGGCCTAGTGGTAAGGGCGAAGGTAAGGCTGTGTCGGTTAGTCACGCGGTCTCGAATTTAATTCCCTAAGACAGTGAATGTCGGGCCACTGATAGTCTCTTTTCACAATCTTATGACCCATGATACCAATCATATAATTATTTAGATACCCATGATTAGTCAAAAAGAAAATTATGAGCTTTTTTTTGCCAAAGCTAGGGGTGTCAATTTTCGGGTCCGGACGAGTCCGGGTCTAGACAACCCTTGATATAAACGAGCATTTGCATTGTCCAGACCCGACCCGATTTTAAATTCGGACAAGTGTGCTTTGCCCAGACCCGATTTACTTTAAATCTGGGTTGTCCAAATGTCGCATTTGTCGAACTTTTTTTAAAATTTATTTTATGTTTAAAAGCTTTTTTAATTAAAAATATCATTGTTAATTCCTCGTAATATAATCTTTTATGACATAATTTTAAAAAGTAATGTTCAAGTTGTATTTATTCTTTTAAATTACAAGATATAAAGTTTTTTTTGTTAAAGACAAAACGTATAATATTGTCTCAAGCAATTTAGCTAAGTCTCGAAACTAAAATAGTACATTTTTATATAATCTAATAAATCTATATATGTAGTTTTTTAAAACTATTTATATAATTTCCTTATTTCTATGAATAATCTTATTATGTATAAAAGTAATTTTCAAAAAAGACATCTTTTGAAATCCGGGCCGGGTTTGGGCTTAGTGGGTCTTGTCCAAACTCGGCCCAAATTTTAATTCATACATCAAAGCCTTGCCCAAACCCGGCCCGAATTTAGAAAATCATTGTCCAAACCTTTTTTTCGGGCCGGACAAAATCGGGCCGGCGGTTTGGACAAAAAATTGATAACCTTAGTCAAAACGCAATGAAATTGCATTAATAAGTGAGAACCCATACATCATGATACATTATAACGCTCGATCTCCATGAGAGAAACAAAGGCAATGAAGCCCCACCGCATTCCACCATCGAAGGCCTATAAGACACGGTTGATAGGGAGAGAAGCCGGATACAACAAGAGAAAAGCTATGACAAAGGGAAGACGACCCTTCAAGAGGGACAACAAACAAAAATAACAAAAACAAAACAAAAAAAGCCTCTCCAAACAGATAAATAATTCTCAATATTGAGGCAACATTCACATGCAGGCGGGAATCAAACTAACCCAAACCATAGACAACTGAACTAAACACAACCCTAAAAACTACGGTAGCGAATCTAAAAGAAAAGGGAAATGAGAAACACCCACCGCCTGAAGTCGACGACGATGCGAGGCTAGACCCAACAAGAATCAACAACATAGAAATTCAAAATCTGTTCGGCCATGGCTACGGCCGCTGATCGATGACGCGTGCACATAGGTGAAACTCATAGAGAGCCGCTGGAGAGCCGATGAAGTGACACCGTCGTCGTCCCTCCCAAAAATCCTATCTCAAGTCGCTTCATAACCGATTCGCTTGATCGTCGTCATCATCCTCTTCTCTCCAATAACCACAAAACGAAAACAAGAACAGAAGAATATAGGTAAAGAAGGAGAGGTTGAGAGAGGAATGAGGAACGAAAAGGAAGAGGTAAGAGACTTAATTTGGGGCCATAGACGATGCTCGTGGCCGCCGAAGCAAGCCTCGGCATCGCCGGAAACCCCGCACCAAATAGATTTGGAGGCCAAAAGACTAAAAAAAGCAAAGAATGAGAAACCTTAAGCACCAGCGGCGCTTAGCGTTTCTCCACAAAAACTCAAATTACGAGCTTAGAGTACGACTGGATCCCACATAATTAATGGAAACTCGAGAGTTAAGATAGACTAAATAAGTAGAACCGATTTTTGGACCTCCTAATACAGTTATAAAAAAAAAGTATGTGTTGAAAGAAAAAACATATCATGACTAACGGGGTGTATATTCAATTGAGATTTTAATAGATTTTTGGTTACTTTTATAAGTGGATGACTTTTATGAAGTTTGTAGATTTTCGTAGACTTTTAATGACTTTGATAAACTTTTATGTAAACTTCATTTTGATGACTTTTATTAACATTTAAGATTTTTAGTGACTTTTGTTAACTTTTTAAACATGATTTTGATTGATACTAGTAAATCTTTGTGATTTTTATATTGAAACAATATTTTGCACTTTATTATAAAAAATAGATGAATACTTACATTTCTTTTTCTTAAGAACTATTACTGATTTTTTAAAAAGTATTTTGTATTTTAATAAAAAAAATCATATATACATATTAATGAATTACTATCAAGATAGTAACATAACAAATAAGTAAATAAATATCAACAAAACAAATATGTAAATGAATCATCTTTTAGTGGCAAAAAGAATCAAATAAGATCATTGTGTAAAAATTTTGCATTTTTTTTACTTACATAAAAAAAAACTTATATTTTTTATAAGAATGATAGTTTAAATTTCTTAAAAAACACTTCTTGCATTTGAAAAAAAAAAATATATACGATTATCTTCTCCAAAAATAATAATATTACACTTTTTGAGATTATAATTATACACTTAATAAACGAAACTTATTCGTAAAAAAATCTTATAAAAAATGTACAATGATGTAAGAATGAGATCTTGTTAATAACGACATCATTTTCATTTTCATCAACATAGACATTAGAGTATAATGAGTGAGCAATGAAATCCATTAGTTGAGGAGTGGTTAGAGAAGTTGATAAAAACAATTAATAAGAAAATACATTGTGAACAATGAAGTCCTTATTGAATAAAGGAACCGACAAAAATTAAAAGTCTCTAAAAGTTTCTGGGTTGTGGTGAAGAGAAGTTGAAGATTTTTTTATGTGTATTTTTATACAAAAAGTCTATAAAAGTCGAGATTTGTAACCAAACCACAAAAGTCACTAAAGATTAAATACACCTTATTTTTATAAACTCTCTAAAAGTTTAAATTGAATACCTCAAAACTTTTATAGACTTTTAAAAAGTCTATAAAAGTTCACGTTGAATACACCTTACTTTTATAAACTCTCTAAAACTTTTAATTGAATACATCAAAACTTTTTAGTAATTAAAAGTAACCAAAAGTTCGTTAAAATTAATCTCAATTGAATACACCCCTGTAAGAGTCGTTTACATATAGTAGTAATTTTTGCAGTCTTCGCAGTCCACCCTTTCAATGCCTCCACGTGTCCATTTTTTTTAGAAACAAAAAAATGGAGTAGAAGCCGTGTTTTCTTTCCCAACTTTACCCCTCTACACATTTCAATCACTACATACACAATGCAGCACACAGGATGCATATCACTGGAAAAATTACAAATGTACTGTCAAAATTAATATAAATGAGTAAAATAAGTTAGGTTTTTTTTTTATTCCAAAAGTAAGGTAAAACGCATTTTGGAAATGCGCCATTAGTTGGAGAAAAATTAGTCCGCTCAAAATACACGAATGACGCATTTCCAAAATGCGTCATTCGTGTATTGTGGAACAATCCACGTGGCGCCAACGTGGATGTTCCCTAACATGAATGACGCATTTTGGAAATGCGTCATTCATGTTTTCTGAACACGGGCGCCACGTGGAGTGTTCCACGTGGGCGCCATGTGGATGCCAAAATAATGTGAGATTGTCTACCACGAGATACGTGCGTGTCGTTTGCATGAGTTGTCCACCTCGAGACACGTGCGTGTTGTTTGCATGGGTTGTCCACCGCTAGATATGTGCGTGTCGTTTGCATGGGTTATCCACCTCGAGATACGTGTGTGACGTTTGTATGGGTCGTCCACCTCGAGATACGTGCGTGTCGTTTGCATGGGTTGTCCACTGCCAGATACGTGCGTGTCGTTTGCGTGGGTTGTCCACCTCGAGATACGTGCGTGTCGTTTGCATGGATTTGTCTACCTCGAGATATGTGCGTGATGTTTGCATGGATTGTCCACCTCGAGATATGTGCGTGTTATTTGCATGGGTTGTCCACCGCTAGATACGTGCGTTTCGTTTGCATGGGTTGTCCACCTCGAAATACGTGCATGACATTTGCACGGTTTGCATTGATTAGACGAGGTTGTATGAGTTGCTTACCTCGAGATACGTGCACGAAGTTTGCATGAATTGCACGAAGTTGCATGAGTTGCACACTTTACGATACGTGCGTAACGTTTGCATGAATTGCACGAGGTTGCATGGGTCGGCCACCTCGACTTACGCGCGTCGTTTGCATGACATCACTGCCGCGAATCGCGAGATACATGCGTGGCGTTTGCATGAGTTGTCCACGTCTATATACGTGCGTGTCCTTTACATCAGTTGTCTACCTCAAGATACGTGTGTGATGCGGGTTGTCCATCTCGAAATACGTACGTGATGCGGCTTGTCCATCTCGATACGTACATGACGTTTGCATGAGTTCACCGCTCCTAGTTGAACAAAGTACTCATTTTGATAGTAAAATAGAGGTTGTGTATTTTGTATAGATGACTCCTTTTCAAAATGAGCCATTCACTCCACCTCGTCAACACACATCGCCACATGGAGCCACATCATCACCAATGACTCTTTTTCAAAATGAGACATACCTTAGTTTTGTAAATTAGAAGTAGCCAACCTTATTTTTGGAATAAAAAACTATTCCCACCTTATTTTTTGAAAAACCCCATATCACTTGCTAAGAGGCAAGGCTGGGGAAGGTTTCATTTTCGACTCACTTTGGATTAAAAAAAAAAAAAAAAAAAAAAAAAAAACATGAGCAGTAGTGCTCAACTTTTGGCGTGATTCATGCTTCCTATTTCAGTGTAGGTCGATCACTTTCGACCACTACCAGTTTACTACCACTCGCCTTCGTTGCCGTACACTAATCCAACTTAATGCTTTTTAATTGCTATAACAAGGGGGTTGGATGGTATACTATGCACAATCTTTTATTAAAAATTCTAATAACCTAAAAAAAATTCAATTAATGCAATGTGTATAAATCTAGCCTGATTTTTTTTATTAATTATATTGCAGTTCTAATACACAACCAAGAGTAACCAACTAATTGGGTGGCTCAATAATTTGATACGGGGTTTGAGAGAAAAAAGTTATGGGTTTAAACTCTAGTAGGGCATTGAACGAGACGTGCATTAAGGGCTCGGCCCTACGAGGCCGACATACTCGTAAACAAAGTGTTCACAACTTCCACACATATATGCAAGAATAAACCACAAAAATGATGAAAACTATCTCGTTGTGTTGCACATCCACTTCCAATAAATGTTCTTGTGCCATTTCAATCTAAAAACACCATAAAAACAGTTGAATAAGAAACTGGGGTGCATAGTTGCATGATACACCGGTGAGGAAGGTAGCGATCTTGTTGTTCGACAAAGGTGGGGTGCACAATTGCAAGATATAAGGGAGGAAATCAATCATTTGTGGGGAAGCAAATGTGTAATTTTCTAAAGGGTATAGTAAAAAATGACACTTTTTTTTTTTACAAGCTTGCCCTGCTAAAAGTGATGGGTGTCTATCGCGCGACTTAAAAATAATCACTGTTGACGGGAATTAGGCATAAAGAAAAGGGGAGAGCATTTACAGCCAGCTTATATCCCTCATTGTTGATGTAGTGAAAAAACCTTGGAATGTTATGATCGAACACACATATAGGAAGGAAATAGAGCGACGGACTGGATGACAAACCACATTTTTTAGTTTTTGTTTGGCACTCACTTGATTGAGACTATAACCTTTAGTTTGCAAGCCATTCTAATCGATGATATTTCTAGAGTAGCATTCCCGCGCATGTGTGTTTGATGAACTTATAATCTTGGGTTAATCCCCCTCTTAATCTAAAAAAAATAAAAAAAAAAAAATCACTCACCCTCATGTGTGCAGGCCCAGGCCCACCATCTTCATTAGAAAAGAACCTTGTACCGTTGTACTCCCCCACATTTTAAAGTGTACCCATTCATCGTACTTGCTCAACAAAATCGAAATAGAAAAAAAGTGAGCCACATATTTTCTTAGATAAATAAGAAAATACATATTCAAACCAATAATTCTTTGGTTCACATAAAGGACGTACATGGCTTAATTAGTCACGTTTCTGTTGAAGACAAATAATTCATAAGTCACTGCTCCTTTGGCTTTTCATCATCTCTCCTTTGAGAAAAGTTATTCTCCAATCACATATTCTCTCACACTTTATTGATTGACACACAAAAAAAAAAAAAATGTTCAGTTTGGACCTAGAGAACATGATCCCTGATCCATCACCTAATCCAACTTCTCCAACATTCAATCAAATCTTCTCACAAGGAAGTCAAGTTGATCAACTAGATCATCAACCAATGACACATAGCAATCCAACACAAATTCAGCAAAGCCTTCACTCTCTCATTGAAAACAATGGTAGAGAATGGTGGGCATATGCCATTTTTTGGGAAGCTTCATCAAAGGACAACATGAACAATGGAGAAGTAGTTCTCTCTTGGGGACAAGGCCATCTCAAAGGCACCAAAAATGGTGGCATGCTCACCAAATCATCACACAATTATTCAAACCACAACATTAGCAAGCATTACAAGACGGGGGAATCCAATATCGACCGGAGAAAGTCGTTGTCTAGAGGAGTTGACATGGATGTTTTGGTGAATGATAGTATGGGGATGGAGGGAGACGTCGAGTGGTTCTACATATTGTCGTTGACTAGGGTTTTCGCCGCCACAGAGGAGAATGCGCCTGGCCGGGCTTATAGCGGTGGCAATCCGGTGTGGCTATGTGGAAGCCAAGAGCTTCAACAATGCCAACTTGATAGAGCCAAGGAGGCTCATATGCATGGGATTCAAACTTTGGTTTGTGTTCCAACTTCATGTGGTGTGGTTGAATTAGGCTCTTGTGATGTTATTAGAGAGAATTGGAGCCTAATCCAACATGCCAAGAATCTATTTGGTTCTAACAATCTTAATCTTAATCAAGCATGTAGTAGTGGAAATGATGCAACTAGTACTAGTGCAGGGCTAATACCATTTCTTGATGATCAAAGTCTTTCGTTCGCGGACATCGGTATTTTCTCCGGTACTGTACTACATGAAGCCGGTACTGTACTACATGAAGCCGAGGGTCCGAGTCATAATCATAAGATTAACAAGCTCCGAAGAAAGCTACTACAAAGAGAAGATAAAAATGATGTGTTAGAGACAAGGAAAGGAGGGCATGGAGTAGTGGAGCCAATATTGGGAGGAGGCCTATCCTCATCAATTGATTCAGAACACTCTGACTCTGATGAAGGCCCTTTGATGGGGAGTATTGTAGAGAAGAATAGGAAGCACGGGAAGAGAGGGAGAAAGCCGGGGAACGGAAGGGACATGCCGATGAACCATGTCGAGGCCGAGAGGCAGCGGCGGGAGAAGCTCAACCACCGGTTCTACGCACTCCGTGCTGTTGTCCCTCATGTCTCGAGAATGGACAAGGCGTCGTTGCTAGCCGACGCGGTGTCCTACATTAATGAACTCAAGTCTAAGGTTGAGGACTTGGAGGGTAAACTCCATAATAAGGAATACAAGAAAGTAAAGATCGAAACAATAGAGCATGATCATAATTCAGTTAGTAGGCATCATCATAAGAGGTCTAATTTTGGTAATTCTAATCATCATGGAATGATCACAATGGAGCTTGAAGTCAAGGTCTTGGGCTCGGAAGCGATGATTAGAGTTCAATCGGAGAACGTTAACCATCCTTCGGCGAGGCTGATGGACGCGCTTCGCGACCTCGAGTTCCAAGTTCACCATGCTAGCATGGCAGCTGTGAAGGAGTTGATGTTGCAAGATTTGGTGGTCAGGCTGCCTGAAGGCCTCAAGACTGAAGAGAGCTTAAGAGCTGCCCTGCTTAGAAGATTAATGCAACAGTACTAGTAGAAAAACTACTAATTTTTGTATTTTTTTTTTGGTTAAATAGTTTAGTTCTTGTTAAATCTTTTCATTAGTTGAAGTATATAATTAAGTATTAGTTCTTCAAATCATTGTTTCCACAGCTTCATGTTTCCTTAGGTATTAAGGCCCTCAGATATATATGGAGCCTATATATGTTATGTTATTAACTAATTATCTGCCCTTTTTGGACCCCCTTCTGTATCATATTCAATACTTTTGTACCATTTGTACCTTTTTTGTGTTTTTTCAACAAAGCATTATATATTAGTATCTCTGCAGTACTTAATTATATGTATGTTTTTTTTATAAGAAAGAAACCAACTTGCCCCTTTAGATTCGAACCTCCAACCTATTATATGTTGGGACAAATAACTTCGTACAAGAAAAACAAGATGAGAATGTAAAAATCAAACAGTGACTTGAGGCGCGTAATCACTTTCTTTTAGACAAGATTTCTTTTTACCGGTCGAAACTGAATGCACACAATGAAAAAATCGAAACTTGTCTTCAGGATACAATCAAGTCTCTAATGGTTGTTAGATTGTTAGATGATGTGTGTGTAACACAACTCCAACTAAGAACATTATTTGAAGAAGTTTAAGAAAATGATGCTATGAACTCAAGAACACACTTTGATTCAAAAACTTTTGTGTTTCAATGTTTCTCAATGTGTCAATGTGTTCAATATGTACTAGATCCCTTTATAGAAAACTAAGAGATTTAGTGTCTATCCACCAAGAGATGAGTTTTGGTGCGAAGAAACGGCAAAAAACGGACCAAATTAATAACACCCCAAAACTGGCACCTA
Organism: Stephania cephalantha; assembly: GCA_039657325.1. Taxonomy (NCBI): domain Eukaryota; kingdom Viridiplantae; phylum Streptophyta; class Magnoliopsida; order Ranunculales; family Menispermaceae; genus Stephania; species Stephania cephalantha. The sequence goes on along the minus strand of CM077577.1, from coordinate 2,055,697 downwards.
TTCGTTCTGGGTGCTAAGGCGCCGACCCGGCGCTTCAGCGCCAAAAACAGGGAGTGTTCTGGTGTTGGCGTTGAGCTGGGCGCCACAGCGCCAGACACAAAACCTACAATTTTCCTACATTATATATGAGTGACCTCATGGCAAAGTATTGAGATTCGAACCTCCAACCTCTTATATATGAGTGACCTCATACCACACTAGTGAGATATATATCTACTTGTTTGGTGCACTTATTTATGGTCCTTATAAATATAAAAGCACGAAAACCGCTTGGTACTTTGTTATAATTCAACAATATAGAAAGATCAAGAAATTTTACGACAATTAGATACAAACCCGAGACGCATTTGTTTGTTATGAAATTAGCTTTTCATCATGTTCTATAAAATTATGCCCGCTCGAGCTCGTGAATCTCCCACACTAGCATTAATATTGTCCAAACTTAACCACCTTCAACTCATAGGTGTGGGTTTTAACTCAAAAGGCTTCGGTGCTAGCTAATGAGAGATTATCATTTATATATTTCATTATAAAGTTTCATTTAATCGATATATGACTAAAATCTCGATCCACACATCTTCAACACTCCACCTTGCACCGAAATCTATTTAAGGGTATTTTTCTCGACGGATCCCAATCGAACCGTCGGCTCTGATACCATGTAAAATTCTCATGGCCGCGATGTACATGCGTGTGCGAGCTCGTGGATCTCCGCCAGCACCGATATTGTTCCCTACTTAACCACCTTCAATTCTTAAGTGTTAGGTTTTAACTAAAAAGGTCTCGGTACTAAGTGGAATCAAGGATAACAGTACTTATGTAAAATTCTCCACACATCTTCAACATCTTCATCAGTTAGTCAATTTCTTTAGGAAGAAATAGAAGCACTAACGCTTTCGTTGCATGCATGAATAATGCATGGTACTTGTAACTTTTGAGCAACTTGTTATAAATGCTTCTTTTTAGCCAAACCATATGTAAAAAGTCATCCCAATTTTTCAAACATGCATGGAATTATAGAAAGCAAGTCAAGTTTTGGATGAATCTACTTGACCAAAAAAAAAAAAAAAAAAAAAAAGTTTTAGATGAATCTCAACCACATGTACTAACAGTTATATAACTGCGCGCAGTAGAGCATATTTAGCACACTATTTTTTTCTCTGATTTCCTTCCACTCTTAGATTAGTTACGTGGCTCATTCCCCTTGGAACACTTGGAAGGCATCGAAAGCGATATCGATGAAGTATCTGCCAGCATGAAATGCACGTGATGCATGGCCCGCCCTGGCCCCACCTGCCTCACCACATAAATGAAATCAATTTGACAACCATATGAATTCTCTCTTTACCTAACCTAAGCTATGCCTATGTACCACATTTTTTAATTACATGTACTTATTGTCTTTTTTTGATGGGACATTTACGTTTATATTAGGCTTATTGTAATAATAAATTTACATAGACTAATATTTCATCGTGGTTTCATAAAAAATAATAATAATGTTACGTCGTGGTAAAAAAAATTTAAGGCACACCTAAAAAAAATCATGTGTAGTGACATGACGTATAAATTTTATACAATTCTTTGTTTCATGATATCTTATAAATTATTATATGTTAAAAAAAACGTGATTAAAACTTAATCAATATATAATTGGTAATTTAATATTACGCATATTGTCCATGCTTTATAGTATTTGATTTCCTCTCACAGCTACAATGAGTCATGACGCGAGGGGAATTACAGTGTGGCGTCCGTTTCACACAACCTCATAACACAGTAGTTAAGGCCCCTTGGATTTTGCATCGAGATTCGTGCAACAATATTTCGATACATGCTTGTCTAGCATTTATTACTTCCCACCTTAATCAAGTTGCGTCCGTCACTTCTTCCCGCGCAGATTTTGGCGGGAAATCGACTGGGGAATAAGAATATGAGCAGCAGCTCGTCCTCTGATCTGGTGTGCCGATTGGACAGCGCCTCCGGTCTCATCGACGCTCTCTCATCCGTCCGATGGAAGCGAAACCAGGTTTTCCCTTCTAGGGATTCTCTATTCTCTACTTTGTTTCGATCCCCAATTCAAACCAAGAACTGCAAATCTAGGGTTTCCAAATTTCCCCCCAATTTTGCTCAATCTCGTCAAATTCTTCGTTCAGGACGCGCTTGTCGAGCTCTCCGAACACGGGATAGTGTTGATTGTGGAGGAATCAGGGTGTCTCCAGGCCAAATTGTATCTGAAGCGCGAGGTATCTGAATTTGATTTCTTTGATGCTGTGTTTTCTGTATAGGTTTTGTGGAAAGATTTGGTTTTTATGGTGGTTTTTGTTGAATGGAATTGTGGGTATTTGTCGATTCGAAGGTTTTCGCGAGTTATGAGTATCAAGCGGAGGGGCGGCCTCGGTTCGCAGTGAGTTTGGGGCTTTTGATTGACTGCTTGAACCTGTTCACTGTGCCGGGGCTTTCGAGGGCGGTGGAGATCCGGTATCCGGGACCGGACATGCAGCTTCTTCTTGAGTAGGGTTTCCTCATTTCCCTTTAGCTTAAGTTTCATAATTGCATTTCGTTCGATGATAAATTATGTGTTATTTGCTTTACTTTTACTTAGGTGGGAGTCGAAATTATGTGTTTTTTTTTTTTTTTTGAGTAAATATGAGTATCCAGACACTTTATCTGATTAGTCCCACAGGCCATGGAATTGTGGAAAGAGACCACCAATGGCCCGACGTTTGGCTGTCGTGGAAAATTGAAACCGAGGTAGTGCGCTTAACCCACACAACCTCGTCTTCGCCCTTACTACTAGGCCACACCCGTCCGAGTTCATTATGTGTTATTTGTTAATGGAAGAACATGTGGGATTTTATAAAAATGAATACATGGTTTAGAGATTATTGAATGCTGTGACTGATTTGGAAATGCAAGGTTGATCTGGTTCTTTTGGATGTTAGAATGGCGTTGTTGATATTCCAATTGAACGTATGATTGTGCATTACTAGTTGTACTAGTTCCATGAGTTTAGTCCATTTTAGTAGGGTGCTTAGCCTAGTGGTAGAGGTCGAGCCTTTGAACGTTGAAGTTGGGATTAAAAACACTTTCTAAAAGGGAGTTGTGGGTTATTTTCACCTTTAAAAGCCAAACAAGAAACACAAATACCTGTTGAGGAAAAAAAAAAAAGTGAAACTGCAACCTTTTATATGTGAATTATTGGTAACTGTCTACAAGTTGGCACAAGTATTCTGCAAACTTGTTTGTCTTCATTTGTTTTTCTTCATCAATTTGTTATTAGACTGTTCAGTTGATGAATTCATTTATTATGCCAGACAGTGTAATTTCTCATTCAGCAATGTGCTGAAAGAGCCAATCTTGGCATAAGGAGCCCGGCGATCCAATAACTGGAAATAGCAAATATATAGAACTGTGGCTGAACTTTGTCTTTTGTTGATGGAAAAACATGTGGATTTTAGGATTGATTCCTTTTGATGTTGGAATGGCGTTATAATTTCAATTGAACGCTTATCATTGTGGATTCGTATTAATATTAGTTCCATGAGTTTAATTCATCCTAGGAGGGCACCCATGGAACTATGGAGGCCCTTGGCCCAGTTGTGGAGGTTGAACCGTTCAATGTTGAAGGTGTGGTGAGAAACTCTTCCTAAAATAGCACGGCAGGCTCTTTCCTTCTTTAAATGGGAAACAAAAAACAAGACCACCTATTGATGAAAAACATCAAAAAGCAAAGCGGTTAATTTTTTGTATGAATTATTGGTTGCTGTGTACAAATTGGTACCAGTTCTCATCTGCTAATTTGTGATTTTGTCTTCATGTAATACTTGTTGAACTTTCAATAGATGTTGTGGATGCATTTTCTGAAAAATTGCAGCAAGAGTCGAGCATGATTTTTGTCTTCATTTGTCTTTCTTCATCGATTTGTTATTTCAGACTATTTAGTTGATGAATTCATGTATTTATGCTGGACCCTATAATTTCATCGATTTGCTTTCACTTATGTATTCCATCAAAGTGAGCAGAAACAAGTTGCACTGTCTATAAAATTAGAAAATTATATCCGAATGTGTTTGAACTTTGTGGTCTACTGCCAAAGCTTGTGTTTACCAAGGCTGTATACAGGTCAGTTGAATCTTCGTCTTCCGATTCCTGCATCTTTGCTGAAATCAGGACCAAGATCCCGGACACTATTTCATGGGACTACAATTTTCAACCTGCAGGAAGCACCCCTATAAGCTTCACCGTTAAGGTATTGTTTCTTGTTTCTTTCATTCTTTCAAGTTTTACTGTCTGTCTTTTGTAACTCGTAGCAACAAATTCCCAGTCAGCAGCATTGAAGGAAGCTGTTGACGATCTTGAATGGCCTGGCTCAAGTGTCCAGATCACCTTACAACCAAATCCTCCTTGTGTTAGTTTTAGGGCCGAAGGCCATGGGGACTTGCAGGTACAAGTCTTACAAAGTTCACAAACAACTAATTGAGACTTTTTCATTTTGTCTACCATCATTTGTTCCTCACTCTTACCACATTTTCTTTATTTCTCAACAGATAGATTTCATGTATTATGCAAACACTGATCTCTTGATGGCATTTCACTGTGATCAACAAATTTGTTACAGGTACCTTTTGTTTTGAAATATCACACATCTCGCATGTTGAATTATGCGGCTCAAACTTGTAATTTGAGTTGGACTCAAATTAGTGTCCTGCATGAATTCATGCATACACGGTGATTACATACATGGGATTAGTTAGTAATTAGATACAAACTACGTTAATGTATTGTCCAATGAGGAGTTAATATTTGTATTGGTTTATGTGTACATGCATGTAACACCTATAAATAGGTGAATACGGTTAAGTGAAAGGACATAAGTGTCGAGGTGTTTGTTGAGAGCTGAGTGTGTGTCGTAGCGTATGGGCCTGTGAGTGGGCATGCGACACTGTGAAATTGAATCTTGTTGGGATTTCTATTTGGAGTTTAGATAGAGGAGGTTTTTCCATTGTGTACTAAACTATTGATAGTGGATTGCCTTACTTCTTGCCCGTGGTTTTTTTCTTGATTTTGGGGTTTCCACGTAAATTTTTGTGTTCTTATTTTCTCTATGGTTTGTTTACCTTTGGGTGTATTCACGTGACTGAGATCTTGGATATTCCGCAGTGATTCGTCACAACATCACATAACACAAAAAAAATTGAACCTGATTCAATAATTGGTTCTCTGATTTTAATTTGCAGGTACAAGTACAAGTTTCTTCGGGCAACAACTTCAAACATTCCTAGCAGTGTCACAAAGGACAAGAGAGGAAGCAAACTGACCTTTGGAATGGGAGGACTGCTGAAAGTGCAACACCTTGTTTCAGTCACAAGATCTTCGACCCAGCCTCCACACGTTGATGCAAGTGGATATCAGCTGCCTAGTCGAATTGCCTATATTGAGTTCTTTGTAAAACCGGAGGTAGATGAAGATCCTGTGAATGATTCATGATTTAGGTGCTCTGCTGAGGTTGGTTAGTTTTTGCCTTAAGAAACAGTCATATGAGCTTCATTTTTTCCGGTTCAAATACGATGAGGATCAACACAACTATCATACATGTTTCACTTTGTTTTATTCGACGTTCATTTAAATGTGTATAATACTCTAAAATAGACAGTAAGATTTAGGTGCTCTATACTTCCTATCCTTGCTATTTCTTTTCTCCATTTTGTTGTACATAAATTGCATATCTGCCGCATCATGGTTGTCACAATGCAACTTTTGCCAAGTTTGGATACTGCAGTGCAATTCAACTGAATCAATTCTGGGTTCCTACCCAAGTAGATTTTGAAATAATATTTGTAAGATGACTATTGCTCAAGGGCAAAACTATTTTATCAGAACGGTTTCACTCGGCGCACATGCAACTTACTGTTTTTATTCTGGGTTCCTACCCAAGTAGATTTTGAAATAATATTTGTAAGATGACTATTGCTCAAGGGCAAAACTATTTTATCAGAACGGTTTCACTCGGCGCGCATGCAACTTACTGTTTTTCATGTGAGCTTTCTTGGTAAAAGAAGATATGGTGAAACTCCAGGCTTGGCCTAAATTCCTCTTTAGCGAAAACTGAAGATTTATATATATATACTAGTTTCCAAAGGTGTTTTGCACGACCGAACCTGAACCCGCTCGCTGCGCTGTCGGGAATTAATTCAACTACGTATAGAAATATATTTATATTATTCATAAAATATTTTTAAAATTTTTAAAGGTGCATAAAAAAATGAAGTTCTAATATGAAGAAACAAAACAATATATAAAAACAAAGACTGAAGTGCGTATCAATATCAAAAATGTTTTTTATTTCATAATGGTAAATCATCATCGCATACTCACAATGAGAGAGAGAGAGAGAGAATTAAAAAGATCGAAATGATCATTACTATATATACTTTGCCTAGAGCGTTAATTGGTGTCACGATTCGTGTAGATATATATAGGTGTTTGATCAGTGATTGGAGTTTGACTTGAACATAAACTCTTGCTTTACTATAATTTCTCAATCATCGGAAAGAAAAAAACCAAAAAAACCAAAAACATAGCTAATTAATTTTTTGGCAGATTATAGCTAATTAAAATTTTATACACATATTCTATTTGTATGCCTTAATTAAAATTCTATTTAGTGGGTAATTGGTTAAGTTAAACGTGAAAGAGACTATTAAAAAGAAACTCGATTATTTAATAAGTAATTAAAGGGTAAAAAAGATAATTCAAGTGACGAAAGAATCTTTTGTTATTCGTGCTCTTAATATATAGGTTGATATATATGTGTGCGCGCGCGCAACTAGTTAAATTGAGATGGGATGGTAGCACTTGTGGATGCAGAGACAAGTATTTGCAAGAAAGAAGGAACAAAGGAAGTAATTAATATCTTCTTTCCTTCTTTCTTTTTTTTTTTTTGATGTAATATATTCTGTTTTAGTTACCTAAGCAGCATCTTTGCATGGCCAATGTCAGCAAATGGTGTGGTCGGCGTCAAGACAGATGGTGCGTTGAAAGGGAATTCGAGACCATTCTCTTATGGAGGAGGCCTTCTCGGAGATGATCAAGGCCTTTGAACCTTGGGAATTCGAGATGGACTTCAAATTGCTGCACTGCTTGGCGTGCCTTAATTTGGTGATTGTGGAGTTATTTCTAGGCTTCAACCTTGCTTGCTCGATCAACACCACCCTCTCCACGTAGTGACTTTCTAACACCCCCCAAGTGAGGTGAATATTGCCACGGATACAAGTCGAAACAATCAAACAACAAACAAGCGTATGCATATTGTAGTATATCATATATATATATATATATATATATAAATATTTCATTACCATATAAAAAATTCTTTATTTTAAAAATAATATGTAACAACTCATAAATTTTATATAATTCTTTGTTTCATGATACCTTATAAATTGTTATATGTTGAAGACTGCATGCGTTAGTAAAACTTAATTAATATATACTTGACATATTAATTAAAACCGAGTTCTTTGTAAAACCAGAGGTAGAAGAATATCATGTGAATGATGCAAGATTACATGAAAGGGTATGCTCAGGTCGCGACAATGTAAACTCATTTAAGCTTCGTTTTATTTGGTTGTGTGAACTTATATGAGCTTCGTTTTATCTGGTTTTTTTTTTGTCAAATTTCGTTTTATCTGGTTATGTGAACTCATATGAGCTTCATTTTATCTGGTTCAAACACAATGAGGATCAACAAAAGTTGCACAACCATCATACATGTTTCACCACTTCTCATGGATTCTCCATTTTTCTTGTTATCCATGGATTGAAGCGTGTTATTTGATGTTCATGTAAATGTGTAATTTGATCTCTAAAATTGACAGTAAAAACCATTTGCTCTCTACTTGCTACTATGACTATTTCCTTGCTCCATTTTGCTGTAAATAAATTGCATTGATTCATGGTTGCCACTATGTTTGCTTTGCAAAGTCACGATGCAGAGTGCAATTCAATTGAATCTACTCTGGTAGTCTGGTGTCTTTGGATGCTTAGACATGTACGTCTTGAAAATTGAGTCTCCTACCACTCAAACCACTCACTACAAGCACACACTTTGATTTTTTTATTTTTTTACAATTTTGTCTTCACCTTGCGCACACCACCTATCTACACACACCATCACCCTCCTTAACCACAAAATTATAAAAAAACAATTAAATTTTAAAAAAAAAATTAAAAAAAAAATAAAGTCTTCATTTAAGCTAAAAAAAGTCTTTAATATTCAAAAACTGGAAAAATGCACCTTTATTTTCTTTCACAATAAATATATCCTAATAGTAAATAGATATATGGGGATGGTAAACATCGATAACCTTACCCTACCTACACCTGCTCGAGTATTTCATTCATAAATCTCCCTTACCTAATGTATGTAGGGTCAGGTATTACCCTATTGGCCTATTTATTAAGGTCTGGTACCCTATTGCCATTACTAAAATGGTTGAGACCAAAGTTTGTGGAAGGAACCAAAGTGAATATTTTTAAAAACTCAGAGACTAAAGCGCAATATTTCACCAAACCTCAAACCTTGGGGGCGTCCGTTTTTCAGATCTTGATTCCCCTCGAACTAAGCAAGCCAAAGCAATCAATAAGATGCTCCAAATTTACATCAAACTGAAACCAATGCTTCGCTTGGTACTCAAATGTTACAAAAATCTGTTTTCAAAAAATCCGCAAAAAAAAAAAAAAATTAACAAAATCCGCAAAAAAAAAAAAAAAAAAAAAAAAAAAAAACCAACAAGCGGTTGGTCCAAGTAGCTAGGGACTTAATTAGCTCCCTTTCAGCGAGTTCTTGAGTTTGAATTTTGTGAATGGAAAAAATTAGGTTGAACAGGCATGGCAGAAAAAAATGGGGAGCATTAGTTAGTGAGTAATTAAAAAAATAAAAAGGTGGTGTCCCACTGCAAACATTCATTGCAAGCACGCACCTAGATTTTCCAATTTTTTTTTTTACAATTTTGCGCTCACCTAGATTTTATTTTTTAAAAAATAAAAAATCAAGGTGCATACTCGTAATGAATGCATGTATGCACTGAGTCACCTTAACATTATCCAAAATAAAAATAATGAAAGAGGTAGAGAGAGTTGAATTGAGACACCTCGCGGCTTAGAAACACTTCGTGCATTGCACGAACAGAATCCCTTTTTTTGATAGTTCAACAAAAGCGTCCTGCATGGCTGAAGATTAATTTAAACAAAACAAAACAATCAATGAAACCGAAACACTACAAAGCAATCAATGAGACCAAAAAAACTAGATTTGCATGTTGGGTTGCGTGGAAGTGATGAGAGTTTGTCAATCAAGGTGGACGCGTTGTCTATTTGGCAGAACAGAGTACTGCTTAGATTGTAGTTCCTTAATTACTTCTTCCAGCCGTGATTGATTCCGTTGTTGTTGTTGTTGTTGTCGAACGATGTTCATAAATAAATCATGTTTATCGTCTAACGATGTCTCTAGAGCAACAATTTCATCATCAACTCGTTTTCGTTTCTCAGAAGCCATGAAAAGAGATCGAGAACGACGTCACTGCTGCTCTTCTTCTATATGTTAGAAAAATTTAATAAAGGGGCCACACATGTAATGTACAATGTGTCACACCATTATTTGAATTAGCCTAAATTAAAGTGATCTTCTAATGGATAATGTTATTGGCTAATGGGCATAATTATGGTCGTGAAACAATGTTAGTGTAGATACCGTATCGATGTGCAACTCAATGAGGGGCAGAGTTGGCATATCACTCAAGCCCAACCAGTTATTTATTGGGTTATGGTCCCCAGTTTGTAGTTCACTGTGTGTTTCTCTATCCCCGTCAAGAGAACTCGTTATGATAGAACTACAATTGGAAGACCTGATCCGGCTCGATCATTGCGCCCCCAATGAAAAATCCAGGTACGTACGCTTCCGCTTTATATTCATCATCTTGAATCTGTGTGGCTTTATGTTTATTATGAGATTTATGATAGATTATATATATATGATTAGGAATCATAGATCTAATACTAACAAGTGGTATCAGAGCCCACTATGCATGATTCATGATGTTTAAAGTAATTTCGTGGTGTAAACTTTTAAAGTTATAGGTCACTTTATGAAATCATAAAATTTGGGACAATCAAACTTCGGTTAATGTGGAATCTGATCTTTGACTGTTCATTGCTTTGTGTTTTGAGTTGAATTAATGAAGATGAACATAGCTCATTCGATCATTCGATGATTCTCGAATTATGAGTTTATGTGCATAGATTTGTGTTAGACCAACTTTATTTTAGGTTAAATATCTCGTTGATTTAGATTTGATTTGGATTTGTACACATGTTTCTCATACGGAGAAACAATGAAATTTATGGTTATTTTAATGCTCATCTTTTCTCTAGTGGGTCCTACTCAATATAGAGAAATAAGAAAAAAAAACGTGGTTGTTAAGATAACAGTGAGATGTTGATCGCCTTTTCTTAATGCTTATCTTCAATTCGGTGGGTCCCGCCACTTCTATTTTATTTAATTAAAAAAAAACAAACACGTGTATGTGTTTGTTAAATAAACAAATTGTGCATGGGATGTTGATGTTTTTTTTATGCTTATCAAATTAAATAAAGTGGGTCCCACCATTTTTATTTAACCTTTCAAAAAAAAACAACAACAACAAATCAATGTATGATTTGTTTTTTGGGTAACATATATTAATGCACATATTTTAGAGACCCCACATACATATTTTTTAAATATGGTTTTATAATCATAATTCAATAATGGCTACGGATAATGTATTAATAAATACATTGTTTGACATTTTAAGTGGATTAATTAAAATAAGAAATCGCCAAAGTGACATCTCTTGTTTAGATTGTTCATAAAAAATGTCGAATGTTTGTGTGTATGTATATTAATGTGGGTATTAGTCGGCCCAAAGGAAGATTAATACTTGGCCAGATTGCTTACACACCTGTGGTGATAAACTTGTGACAATTATTTGGGTTTACATGTGAACAATGAATCGATCCAAAGATAGGTTTATTGTTTGACATTTAGCCAGATTGCTTACACACCTGTGGTGGTAAACTTGTGACAATTATTTGGGTTTACATGTGAACAATGAATCGATCTAAAGATAGGTTTATTGTTTGACATACATTATTGTCAGAGTTTGATTATTACAACAAGAGTACCACTAGAAGTTAATATTATTGTTCAAAGACTTGATATTGATGTTGCACTAGGTATCTTGAGATGTGAGTGCCAGTTATTTGAGTTTATGATGACCGAATTTCAAAAATTTATGTGAGTACATTAATATAATTTAAATTGTTCTATTTACAGCTAGTCTTGCTACAATGTCTGCAAATATGAGTTCGGTATCAGTCCTTAATGGTACCAACTTTAAGGATTGGAAAGAAAACATCCTAATTATTATGGGCTGCATGGATCTGGACTATGCAATTCGGATGGAGCCACCCTTCCATAACATACTCCAATTCCTCAACTGAGAGAAAGAATCATGAGAAGTGGGATCGCTCCAATCGCATAAGTCTAATGATCATCAAGCGTGGAATTCTAGAAGCCTTTAGAGGTGCAGTATCTAATGAGATATAACCAATGCCAAGGATTTCCTTGCCGAGATTGAAAAACATTTTGCGAAAAACGATAAGGCGGAAACTAGCACGTTACTTCAAAGCGTAATTTCCAAGAAATATAAGGGTAAAGGAAATATCAGGGAATACATTATGGAGATGTCCAACACGGCATCCAAACTTAAGGCATTAAAGCTTGAGTTGTCTGAGGACTTACTCGTACATTTAGTATTGATCTCTCTTCCTATACAGTTTAGTCGGTTTAAGGTCAGCTACAACTGTCAAAAGGAGAAATGGTCTCTTAACGAGCTCATTTCATACTGTGTGCAAGAGGAAGAAAGAATCAAGCAGGAAAATACTGAAAGTGCTCCTTTGGCAAGCACTTCTAGGACGAGCACCTCTAAGGCTAATACCTTCAAAGACAAGTGCAAAAAGAGGATGAATAAAGATGCTAATATTCCATATCAAAAGAAGCAGAATGTGAATCATAATGGCTGCCACTTCTGTCAGAAACCATGACATATTAAGAAGGATTGTACCCATTATCATGCCTGGAGGGCAAAGAAGGGTATGTTCATATATATGGTTTGTTATGAGGTTAATTTAGCATGAATACCTAGAAATACTTGGTGTGACTAACATCAATATTTCAATGCAGGGTTGGATCCACTACCAAAAGCTAAATGATGTTGAAAGATGCATTTATGTGGGAAACGACCAAGCTGTAGGAGGACAGACATTATGGCTTTTTAGATTATTCTTGAGTATAAAATATTATTAAGACTTAATGCATAATTATGTTATTCAGTCCTTTGGGCGGAATTATGTTTATGTTTCTTATTTGGACAAATTTGGTTATTATTGTTCTTTTGGAAACAGTTTGTCAGCTTATCCATTAATTTAAATATTCTTGAATTTGACATTCTTAAGTTTTATGTTAATGCTATGATGACAATCCGTATCTGCAATTTTATTGGTTATCTCTAGTGATTCAAGGGCTTTTAAGTTTTATAATCCCATTTTTTTTAAGACGAGAATAAACATTTTTTTTTTTTGAAGATATTGAGTTTGGGGAAGAAATGAGGTTAAAGATTTTATCTTTAAGGAAGAATCAATTCTAATTTTTAAATTGATTCTAATAGTTGTTTCTTGTGAAACAAATTTTTTGATACTCTACAAGATATTGTCGTTCTTCCACTCATTTATGATAAGGAATTGTTCATTTAGAGCAACCTCAACATCTTCAAGAACTGGTGCATCAAGAGATAAACTTTTGCATTAATTCACTTGACCGATTAGGAAAATAATGACATGATGGATGACGATCCAATCAAGTTTTGACATGACATGCAAGATTCTAATTCGGAAAAGTGGATTGAAGCAATAAATGAGGAATCCAAGTCTATGAAAAGTGACATTCTTTTTAGTTTTAATGAAGGACTCTTTGAGGACAATCATAACTCTTATTGCATATTATGATTATGATTTAGTGTTTTAGTAGATGGATATGTCAAGACGGTATTAGTAAATTGACAAAATCTATTTATCGGCACATCTCGTCAATGGTACTACAAATTTCACAATATTATTCTCTCATTCAGTTTTGAGATAAATATATATTGATGATTGTGTGTATTATGGATTCAGTGGGAGTATGTTGATTATATATTGCTTGTCACTAATGATATAAGCATACTCAATGAAACTAAGAGATTTCTATCAAGAAATTTTAAGATGAAATATCTTGGTGATGCTTCTTTTATTATGAGATCTAGATACATCGAGAACTATCTTGGGGTATTGTAGGATTACCACAAAAAAGTAATAAAGATAAAAAGTGTTTGCAGTGATGAAAACTTGATGATACCCGTTACTAAAATAAATTCAGTCTCATGGAGTGCCCTAAAGGAAACATTAAGGTTCATAAAATGTTAAAGAAAACTCCTTATGCATAAGCTATAAGAGATATTATGTATACTCAACTTTGCATGCGTTTATACTACGTGCACGTTGTTGAAGTGTAAGACATATACTCAAGCAATCAAGTTATGGATCTTTGAAAAGTAGCAAAATTTTAATGTATTTAAAAAGAACAATAAATTATGTACTCGCATAGAGGATGTGAGACCATTAGGAGATCATTGGGTATTCAGACTCCGATTGTGTTGGATGTCAATAAAATATAATATCCAATTAAGGCTATATTTATATGTTGGCTGGAGGTGTTAGTTATTATTGGTACAATACCAAAAAATGTCCTATTACAATTTTCACTATCAGAATTAACATCATAATTAATTTATAGCATATCATTATGAGACATCCTATTTTGAAATTTGGCTAATAAATTTTTTGTCACGAGGCTGCGATTTATGATATGTATTGAAAGACCACTTATGATATATTGTGACAATAAATAAGATGTTTTACAATTTAACAATAATAAGAGCTTGACTCGATTAAAACTCATTGACATCAAGTTCTTAGTTGTTCAAGAAATGGTACAAACCGGACATATTACTATAGAGCATATCAAGGACAAACTCCAAGTAGACCCTCTAGCAAAGGGTTTTCCTACCCAAGGTCTTTCATGAGTATATTACTCAAATGGGTGATACATATTTACAAGTTTATCTGGTTCAGTGGGAGTTTGTCACTTATGTCTTATGCGCGCAAATTTGGCTTTATAATCATATGTTCTAGTCTTCGGATATTTTTCTGATTAGAAATATAGTTTGGTTTTGGTTAATTACACTTTGTACGATAATGTTTAATGATCTCACTTATGTAGGACCAGTTGAAAATCGACATGTATAGCTCACCTTCATGTGTTTTTCATGCTATACTTTCATGATCGATCTATGTCATTTGGTTATGTTAATATTCGTGATCATTGGTAGGTTTAGTTATGATTGATATAACGAAAGCCGCTTTGGTCCTATATTGATATAATTAATGGACGAGATTGTTGGGTATGCCCTACAGTTATGATGGCAATGTTTGAGCTCATTAAGTATAACACATTTATCATGAAACATATGTGGCCCAGTTGGAGATTGTTAGAGAAATTTAATAATATATTGGGGCCACACATGTAATGTAGAATGTGTCACACCATTATTTGAATTATCCTAAATTAAAGTGATCTACTAATGTATAATGTTATTGGCTAATGGACATAATTATGGTCATGAAACAATGTTAGTGTAGATACCGTATCGATGTGCAACTCAATGAGGCGAGTTGGCATATCACTCAATAACTGCCCAGCCAGTTATTTATTGGGTTATGGTCCCCAGTTTGTAGTTCACTGTGTGTTTCTCTATCCTCGTCAAGAGAACTCGTTAGGATAGAACTACAATTGGAAGACCAGATCCGGCTCGATCATTGCGTCTCCAATGGAAAATCCAAGTACGCTTCCGCTTTATATTCATCATCTTGAATCTGTGTGGCTTTATGTTTATTATGAGATTTATGATAGATTATATATATGATTAGGAATCATAAATCTAATACTAACAAGTGGTATCAGAGCCCACTATGCATGATTCATGATGTTTAAAGTAATTTCGTGGTATAAACTCATAAAGTTATGGGTCACTTTATGAAATCATAAAATTTGGGACAATCAAACTTCGGTTAATGTGGAATCTGATATTTGAATGTTCATTGCTTTGTGTTTTGAGTTGAATTGATGAAGATGAACATAGCTCATTCGATGATTCTCGAATTATGAGTTTATGTGCCTAGATTTGTGTTAGACCTACTTTATTTTAGGTTAAATATCTCGTTGGTTTAGATTTGATTTGGATTTGTACACATGTTTCTCATACGGAGAAACAATGAAATTTATGGTTATTTTAATGCTCATCTTTTCTCTAGTGGGTCCTACTCAATATAGAGAAATAAGAAAAAAAACGTGGTTGTTAAGATAATAGTGAGATGTTGATCGCCTTTTCTTAATGCTTATCTTCAATTCGGTGGGTCCCGCCACTTCTATTTTATTTAATTAAAAAAAAAAAAACAAACACGTGTATGTGTTTGTTAAATAAACAAACTGTGCATGGGATGTTGATGTTTTTTTTATGCTTATCAAATTAAATAAAGTGGGTCCCACCATTTTTTTATTTAACCTTTCAAAAAAAACAACAACAACAATTTGTTGGACTAAGTAGTTAGTCACTCACACTCCGACCGAGATTTTGATGGAAACAAACAAGGTGAAAATGTACTAATAAACATCTAGTGTATTTCAGTTTTTGTTAAAGGATGCAAAACAACATATCAAGGGTACTCAAGAAATACAAGTTCAAGACTCGGCATTAATGAAGAAATGAAGATGAAAGTTCAAACCGCAATTTGTAATTTCAATGTAAGGTATACAAATTCTTTCACGCAAGCCAAATGCATTAGTCCATGCATATCAAGTTTCTTAAATCATTCTTCAAAAGTTATAAGTTTACTTCAAGTTTCAAAGTGGAATTTAAACACATAACTAGGACTATGAGTTTAAACAATGTGAAACTTTGTGTGGATGGTCATTTGCATATTACAGATCATTGTAAATGTTTTCGAAAAAGAAAAACTCGTTTTTGAAAGGTCTTCGAAAAGAAAAGTGTAAATTTGCAGAAAAGCCCCTAATACATTATGAAATCGTGAATTTCCGTTTTCGGGATTTGTAAAAATATCCGGACCACCCAATTAGGCTTAATGACTCATAATAAACGTGTATAACATGTTATATAAGGGTTGGTTAGGTCCGGACGAGTTTAAGGGTCGCTAACACAAAGGGACAAAATAATTGTTTTGAGGTCCCTGCAGTTAGCGCGCTAATGATTTCATTAGCGCTAAGTGCGAGTTAGCGCGCTAGGTCTCAAGCATTAGCGCGCTAATTGCATATCGGACGATGACTTTTTTAATTTGGAAAACACACTTTAATTTGAATTCTTGATCTATTTTGGACCCTTGGATCCCTAGAACGGTCATAAAAGCTGTCAAGATGGAATACCTAACACTATAAAACCACCAAGAACATGGTTTTGTCTAGAGAAGGAAGAAACACACTCAAAAACTCAAAATCTACAAAGAGAAGAACTTTGACTTTTGTGAAGAAGCAAAAGGAGATCTTTGTGTTTGTTCTTTTAGTTCTCTAATCCAAAGACTTTTGAGGCTTTAAAAGGAGTACAAGAATCTCTTCAAAGTGATCTCTTTTGTCATTCTCTTGTTTGTAAGAAAGTCCTAGATCTAAAATCTTGCTTGTGCTTAATCTACATAGTTTTGTGTATTTGATTTGAAAATCATTTTGTTGTGTGTTTGAACACCTTCTTCTTGGGTTTTGCACTTAAATTTATTTTATCAAACCCTAAGATTGATTTGAACAAAAGTTTTGCACTTAAACTTGATTTTTGTTAAACTATTGTTCTTAGACTTGAAATCGGTTTTACACTAATATATTAAGTTTTTAAAACGATTTCACATTTGGGATTTGCAACAAAATCAGTGACATATTTGCATATTCCATTTATTCTCATACTTGCATGCATAAGAGTTGTTAGGCTCTAGGAGGCTTGCTAGTGTTTGAATTTGATACCACTTTGTGTTGTAAAGTGTATCTCATTATTTTTCAGCAACTTATTGTATTTTGTATGATTGTAAGACTTAGTGGAATCTAAGTCAAAGGGGAAGACCTAGTTGAGACTAGGCACAAATCCTAGTTGCGGCTAGGTGGGAAGTCCTAATTGTAATTAGGCACTCTAGGCTTGTATGCTTAGGTTGTAACACTTATTTGCAATATAAGTGGGGGTTAAAAATCCTAACCAGGGAGGTTAGGTAGTGGACGTAGATCGTTGGATCGAACCACTATAAATTGTGTGTCACTTTCCATCTCTTCCATTCCATTCACTTGCATAGCATATATATATTCATTGATAGTGTATGCATTATAGTTGTAATTTGCGCATAAAGTTTTAAAGGGCAATAACTACTCGGTAACCCAATTCACCCCCTCTTGGGTGACCTTCAATTGGTATCGAGAGCGGGTTATTGCTCAAAGTATTACTAACGTATCTTTGAGTGTTCTTTTTGTGCAAGGATGCAAACCTTAGATCCGGCTCGCCTTCGGGAAGGCAACTCTTCGAGTAGGCCTCCGTATTTTGATGGAACTAACTATGCTCATTGGAAAGTGAGAATGAAATTCCACATTATAGCACAAAATAGATTCTTATGGGATGCAATTGAAAGTGGCTACACTCCACCGGATAAGCCCTTGAAAGAGTACACCGCCGAGGAGATAAAGATTGAGCTCTCAAATGATCAAGCCATGAATCACTTGTTTTGTGCGCTAAGTGAAAATGAATTTAACCGAGTAAGTGCTTGTCAAACGGCTAAGGAAGTATGGGAGAAGCTTGGGGTACACTATGAAGGTACCATGCAAGTGAAGAAGACCAAGTTAAGAATTCTTGAGGAGCACTATGAAACTTTCCGAGTTGGGTCCGATGAAGACATAGCCACCGCCATCACTCGATTCACTAAACTATTGAATGAGATCAAGAATCTTGGAAAGAATTATGATCAAGAAACCTCGGTGTATAAATTCCTTAGAGGCTTGCCTAAGGAATGGGATGCCAAGAAGTATGCTATCCAATCGGCACAAAATCTTGGAGATTACACATTTGATGCATTGTGTGGAGAGCTAACGAGTCCATGAATTTGAACTTAAAGACCGAGCAAGATTGGAAGCATTAAGTGGAGGTACTAAGAGTTCAAGAAAAGATATCGCCTTGAAGGCAAATAGCTCCCCTAGTGCATCGGTAGAGATCATTGAAAATGAAAAGTCATGTGATGACAATGATCTTGAGGAGGAAGTAGCTATGCTCTCAAGAAAGCTCAACAGGGCCATGTACAAGCGAGACAAGTATAAGAAGAAGTTTCGAAGTGGAAGCAAGGGAGGAAAATCAAATGAAACCATATGCTTCGGTTGCGGCAAACCGGGTCACATCAAGGCGGATTGCAAATCCAAGAAGGTGTTTGACAAGAAGAAAGGAAAGAAGAGTTTCAAAGCAACTTGGGATGACTCATCATCATCAAGTTCGAATCCGAATCGGAAAGTGAGAAGGCAATACTTTGTCTCATGGCACAAGGCGAGGTAAATTCTAACTCTTTTAACTTTGATAATGTTGATGATTTGGATGATGTTCCAAATCTTGATGAGCTTAGGAAAGAGTTGGAAAAGGAGGTCAAAAAGACCAAACAACTCAAAAAGAGCTTGACCATTGCAATTAGTGAAATAGAGTCACAAAATGAGACCATTAATGATCTCCAAAGTGACTTAAATGAAGTCATAGAGAGAGAGATGCTTTAGTCAAGGAAGTAGAGGACTTGACTAGCACGGTGCATAAGTTTACAAATGGTAAAGAAATGTTTGACATGATGTTGGGAGCACAACGACGTGCACTCAACAAAAGAGGCATAGGTTATGGAGCAAACTTGTTAAGTTACAAGAAATTGCTAAATGATGATCGTAGATGCTCTAAATGCAACAAGACTCATGTGGTCGGGAAATGTGCATTACAAAAGGCCAAAGTGGGTAGACTAGCATGGGTAGTTAAAAATGTTTACTACACTAACATTCTCGGACCCAAAGGTGTTTGGGTACCAAAATCTAGTGTGTTTCCCATTGTGTAGGATGCGAGGAAGAGCACCCCATGGTACTTGGATAGTGGGTGCTCAAGACACATGACCGGAGATGCACATCAATTTATTGAACTAAAGCGGCATGATGGTGGAAAGGTTACATTTGGAGACAACAACAAAGGAAGAGTTATTGGTCTCGGAACCGTCGGTAACAATTCACTTTCTATTTCTAACGTTTATCTTGTTGATGGATTGAAACATAATTTGCTTAGTATTAGTCAATTGTGTGACAAAGGATTTCATGTTATGTTTGAATCATCGAAATGCATTGTTAGGAATGAGAAGCATGAAACCTTATTTATTGCATATAGAGATAAAAATGTTTATGCCATTAACTTTGATGAGATGAATATGCAAAATGTCTCATGTTTGAGTGCACAAAGTGAATGTGATGCATGGTTGTGGCACCGTAGATTAGGACATACTAGCATGGAGAACTTGTCAAAATTGACTAAGCATGATCTAGTTAAGGGTCTACCCAAATGCACGTTTAAGAAAGACAAGGAGTGTGAACCTTGTATCCTCGGTAAACAAGTGAAATCGTCATTTAAGACGAAAGTAACAAGTGATGTGACTCGAGCCTTAGAACTTATCCATATGGATTTGTTCGGACCCACCCAAACACAAAGCCTAGGAGGTAAATCATATTGCTTTGTCATTGTTTATGATTTTACTAGATATACATGGGTGTATTTTCTCTCTCATAAGCATGAAGTGTTTGATGTGTTCGTAAAATTTTGTGCTTTAGTTGAGAATGAAAAGGGATACAAAATCACCATCATTAGAAGTGATAGAGGTGGTGAGTTTGTAAATAGAAACTTGGAGGATTTTTGTGCTAAACAAGGTTATACACACCAATTATCCTCTCCTAGAACACCCCAACAAAATGGAGTTGTTGAAAGAAAAACAGGACACTCCAAGAGATGTGTAGGACTATGCTAAATGAGTACAACATAGCTAAGCATTTTTGGGCCGAAGCCATTAACACGGCATGCTATGTTATAAATAAAGTAAATGTCCAGAAAGCAAGTGAAAAAGACTCCTTATGAACTATGGAAAGGCCGAAAGCCCAACATAAGTTACTTTAAGGTGTTCGGTTGTACTTGCTATGTTCTAAATGATAAGGATCAATTAGACAAATTTGACCCAAAGTCAAAGGTATGTACTTTCCTTGGCTACTCTATGCACAAGACAAAGCATATAGGGTGTTTAATAGATCAACCAAAACCATAGAAGAGTCTATCCATGTGAAATTTGATGAAGTGGATCCCAAAGTTAAGATGATGCAAAACTTGGAAAAATTGAGGATCGATGATGAAGATGATGGCACCCTAGGACAAACTTCAAATAGTCAAGAAGTTGAGGCATGTAAAGAATCCGACACAAGTGCGCCTAAGAATTCAAGACTTCTAATTGGCCATTCATCCCAACAAATAATAGGTGATCCAAACAAAGGAGTAATCACTAGGTCCACATTACATCGAGATGAAGGACATATAGCTTTTGTATCACAAACCGAGCCCACTAAGATAGATGATGCCTTAGGAGATGAATTTTGGGTAATGGCTATGCAAGAGGAGCTAAGCCACTTTGTTAGGAACAAGGTATGGACATTAGTACCTAGACCCAAGGACCACACAACCATAGGCACCAAATGGGTTTTTAGAAACAAAAAGAATGAAAAAGGTGAAATTGTAAGAAACAAGGCTAGGTTGGTTGCACAAGGCTACAATCAAGAAGAAGGAATTGATTATGAGGAAGCCTTTGCACCCCGTAGCAAGACTAGAAGCAATTCGAATGTTACTTGCCTATGCTTGCTACAATGGGTTTTTACTATATCAAATGGATGTTAAAAGCGCATTCTTAAATGGCTTCATTAATGAAGAGGTATATGTAGAACAACCACCGGGTTTTGAAGATCATGAACACCCAGGTCATGTATATCATCTTCAAAAAGCCTTGTATGGACTAAGACAAGCTCCTAGAGCTTGGTATGACAGACTTAGTGCATTCCTACTTGAAAAAGGATTCAAGAAAGGAACGCTAGATCCCACTTTGTTCATTTTGATCGAAAAACATGATATGTTACTTGTTCAAATTTATGTTGATGATATCATTTTTGGGTCATCCAACACAAGTCTATGTAATGAATTCTCATCATTAATGACAAATGAATTTGAAATGAGCATGATGGGAGAACTAACATACTTTCTAGGCTTGCAAATAAAACAATCCAAACATGGCATTTTTATAAATCAAGCAAAGTATGTGAGGGACATGTTAAAGAAATTCAAATTCGAAAATCGAAAGCATGTGACACTCCTAGTAGTTCCACCATCAAAATGGACAAAGACCAACTAGGAAAACCCATAGATCCTAAACTTTATCGTGGAATGATAGGTAGCCTCCTATACTTGACCGCTAGTAGACCCGACATTATGTTCGGTGTGTTGCTTATGTGCTAGATTTCAATCCGATCCCAAGGAGTCCCACTTAAAATGTGTAAAGCGCATATTTCGATATCTAAGTGGAACACAAGACTTAGGATTGTGGTTCAACAAAACTAAGAGTTTCGAACTCGAAGTTTTGTTGACTCGATTATGCGGGAAGTCTAGTCGATAGGAAAAGTACTTCCGGATTTTGTCATTTGCTAGGAAATTCACTTATCTCATGGTTCAAAGCAAAAAGCAAAATTCCGTTGCTTTATCTACGGCGGAAGCCGAATATGTGTCTGCTAGGGAGTTGTTGTGCTCAAGTTCTATACATGAAACAACAACTTGAGGATTATCAAATCCTAGTTGGGTGTGCTTGAAATTTATTGTGATAACACAAGTGCGATAAACATATCGAAAAATCCGGTGTTACACTCAAGAACAAAACATATTGAGATTAGACACCATTTTCTTCGTGATCACGTCCAAAAGGCGATGTTAAACTCATCCATGTGCCCACAGAGGATCAACTAGCCGATATATTCACTAAGCCTTTGCCTAGAGATCAATTTTCTAAAATTCGGCGTGAGTTAGGCATGTTTCGAGAATCGGACCTTCTACATATGTTTTAGCTATTCCAAACCTTTTTATATGGTGTTAGTGAAGTGTCCATGAAGTTTGAGGAGAATCGGAGCTATATTGCAAAAATCCAAAATTTTTGTCAAAAAATTCAGAGAGGAATTAGCACGCTAATAGTTAAAATTAGCGCGCTAATGATGTCTTGACCAAAAATTTCGAGAGGAAATTAGCGCGCTAATAACACCCATTAGCGCGCTAATAGTGTATCGCTGAGAATATGAATCGACCCATTAGCGCGCTAATTATATCATTAGCGCGCTAATGTCGTTCGGCCAGGCGTCTATAATTTCGTTTTTACCCTCAAAACTCACATCTCTCCCAAATTTTTCCTCTCCTCTTGCCGATTCTACTCTCCTTGTGTCGTCTCCACCGTGATCTCCACTCCTACAAGGTAACAATCCTCTCCTTTCTTTGTCAATTTCTTCACTTTTCCTCCAAAATGATCGACTTCGTCGCATTGAGGTCAATTGCTCCCGATTCGGACCGCGCGTAATGATCATGCCTCCGGCTCGCACGTCCACCACCATCCTCGAGGAGGAGTGTTTAGACACACCACCACTAGATGAGCATTAGGCTCCAATATGTCGTCTTAGATGTTTCGTTTTTTTTGTCAAACTCATGTTTAAGCCACAACTATGCTCTCATTGCTTTATGCTATCTATATCATGAATTTTTTTGCGTATCTCGAGTTTTCTATATGGATATTTCTTGCTTCACTATGTTTTATCGTCTATGCATTTGTATCGCTACCGACTATTGTTTATTGATATGCATAAAGTGAGGGGAGAGTATATTTCTCTCGTATTGTTTCTATTGTGTTTATTTATGGGGATGTTTGGCCCCACTTTTTGATGGTATCAAACGGGGGAGAAAAATGTGGTTGAACTTGAAAAGGTTGATGTGTTTTGAACTTGCATATATGAAATATAAAATCATGAATGCGATATACATTTAGATTACGTTTTACACCTTTAAAGTTCACATTGTTTGTTATCATCAAAAAGGGGAGATTGTTGGACTAGTGGTTAGTCACTCACACTCCGAGAGATTTTGATGGAAACAAACAAGGTGAAAATGTACTAATAAACATCTAGTGTATTTCAGTTTTTGTTAAAGGATGCAAAACAACATATCAAGGGTACTCAAGAAATACAAGTTCAAGACTCGGCATTAATGAAGAAATGAAGATGAAAGTTCAAACCGCAATTTGTAATTTCAATGTAAGGTATACAAATTCTTTCACGCAAGCCAAATGCATTAGTCCATGCATATCAAGTTTCTTAAACCATTCTTCAAAAGTTATAAGTTTACTTCAAGTTTCAAAGTGGAATTTAAATACATAACTAGGACTATGAGTTTAAACAATGTGAAACTTTGTGTGGATGGTCATTTGCATATTACAGATCATTGTAAATGTTTTCGAAAAAGAAAAACTCGTTTTTGAAAGGTCTTCGAAAAGAAAAGCGTAAATTTGCGAGAAAAGCCCCTAATACATTATGAAATCGTGAATTTCCGTTTTCGGGATTTGTAAAAATATCAGGACCACCCAATTAGGCTTAATGACTCATAATAAACGTGTATAACATGTTATATAAGGGTTGGTTAGGTCCGGACGAGTTTAAGGGTCGCTAACACAAAGGGACAAAATAATTGTTTTGAGGTCCCCGGTTAGCGCGCTAATGATTTCATTAGCGCGCTAAGTGCGAGTTAGCGCGCTAGGTCTCGCATTAGCGCGCTAATTGCATATCGACATTTTTTTTTTTTACAAATTTGGAAAACACACTTTAATTTGAATTCTTGATCTATTTTGGACCCTTGGATCCCTAGAACGGTCATAAAGCTGTCAAGATGGAATACCTAACACTATAAAACCACCAAGAACATGGTTTTGTCTAGAGAAGGAAGAAACACACTCAAAAACTAAAAATCTACAAAGAGAAGAACTTTGACTTTTGTGAAGAAGCAAAAGGAGATCTTTGTGGGTCGTTCTTTAGTTCTCTAATCCAAAGACTTTTGAGGCTTTAAAAGGAGTACAAGAATCTCTTCAAAGCTGATCTCTTTTGTCATTCTCTTGTTTGTAAGAAAGTCCTAGATCTAAAATCTTGCTTGTGCTTAATCTACATAGTTTTGTGTATTTGATTTGAAAATCATTTTGTTGTGTGTTTGAACACCTTCTTCTTGGGTTTTGCACTTAAATTTATTTTATCAAACCCTAAGATTGATTTGAACAAAATTTTTGCACTTAAACTTGATTTTTGTTAAACTATTGTTCTTAGACTTGAAATCGGTTTTACACTAATATATTAAGTTTTTAAAACGATTTCACATTTGGGATTTGCAACAAAATCGGTGACATATTTGCATATTCCATTTATTCTCATACTTGCATGCATAAGAGTTGTTAGGCTCTAGGAGGCTTGCTAGTGTTTGAATTTGATACCACTTTGTGTTGTAAAGTGTATCTCATTATTTTTCAGCAACTTATTGTATTTGTATGATTGTAAGACTTAGTGGAATCTAAGTCAAAGGGGAAGACCTAGTTGAGACTAGGCACAAATCCTAGTTGCGGCTAGGTGGGAAGTCCTAATTGTAATTAGGCACTCTAGGCTTGTATGCTTAGGTTGTAACACTTATTTGCAATATAAGTGGGGGTTAAAAATCCTAACAGGGGAGGTTAGGTAGTGGACGTAGATCGTTGGATCGAACCACTATAAATTGTGTGTCACTTTCCATCTCTTCCATTCCATTCACTTGCATAGCATATATATATATTCATTGATAGTGTATGCATTATAGTTGTAATTTGCGCATAAAGTTTTAAAAGGGCAATAACTACTCGGTAACCCAATTCACCCCCTCTTGGGTGACCTTCACTAAGCATCCTCATTTCGCTACGTTCATTTTATGTAATTGTTGTTGCTTTACCGCCCAACATTAACTTCCATAGAGCATAGATGGCCTAATTGCGGTCCTATAAAATTTTCCTTTTAACTTAGTAGGAACATTTCGATCACAAATCACCCCGTTGCACTCCGCCATTTCTTCCATCAAACTTGAATTCTATGTGTGACATCATTCTCAATGTTACCATCATTTTGTATGATTGATCCTAGATACCTAAAGTGGTTTACCTTAGGAACTTCTATTTCCCCTAATTTTAACACTCCGTCTTCTCGATGTCTAGTGTTTCTAAACTCACAAGTACATGTATTCGGTTTCGTCCTACTCAACTTAAAGCCTTTAGATTCTAATGTATTCCTCCAGAGTTCTAATTTCCTATTCACTCCATCTTTAGTTTCATCCACTAAGACAATATCATCTGCAAATAGCATACACCATGGTATATCCTCTTGAATATGTCTAGTTAGTTCATCTATAACTAAAGTAAATAGATATGGGCTTAGAGCCGATCCTTGATGTAGTCCTATCGTAATGGAAAATTCTTTTGTAGCTCCTCCAAATGTCTTTATACTCGTTACTACTCCATCATACATATCCTTAATAGTGTCTATGTATCTAGCATGCACTCTTTTTCTTTCTAGAACCCACCAAAGAACATCTATAGGGACCCTATCATATGCTTTTTCTAAATCTACGAATACCATATGAAGATCTTTTTTCTTTTCTCTATATTTTTCTAACAATCGTCTTACAAGGAAAATCGCCTCCATAGTTGACCTCCCAGGCATGAAACCAAATTGGTTCTCTGATATTGTTGTTTCTCTCCTTAGCCTATTGTCAATTATCCTCTCCCAAAGTTTCATAGTGTGACTCATAAGTTTAATTCCCCGATAGTTTGAGCAACTTTGAATGTCTCCTTTGTTTTTGAAAATTGGCACAAGCGTGCTTCTTCTCCAATCCATTGGCATCCGTTTTGATTTTAAAATTTTATTGAAAAGTTTTGTTAACCAAGTCAATCCAATTTCTCCTAAGCATTTCCAAACCTCTATGGGTATTTCATCTGGGCCACATGCTTTCCTATTTTAATTCTTTTCAATGCCTCTTTAACTTCTACAATTCTAATATTGCGTGTATAGTTGACATTTCTTTCTTGGTGTGAGTTTTCATCTATTATGGTATCAACTTGACCATCATTAAATAAACTATCGAAGTAACTTCTCCATCTCTCCTTAATATCCTCCTCGCGTTAAAACATTTTGATTTTCGTCCTTAATACATCTTACATGACTTAGGTCTTGTTTTTGTTTATCTCTTAGTTTGGCTAGCCTATATATATATTTTTCGCCATCTCTATTACCTAACCTTGTATATAGATCTTCCATGAAATTTGTTTTAGCTTGACTAACTACTTTTTTAGCTTGTTTTCTAGCTTCTCTATATTGATTGTACACATCTTCATCTTGACACTTAGGTATTTTCCTATACATCTCTCTTTTAGTCTTAATTGTTCGTTGGACATCCTCATTCCACCACCATGTTTCCTTCTTTGGTGGTCCCAAGCCTTTAGATATACCTAATACGTTTGATCCCACTCTCCTTATGCAACTACTCACTTCTAGCCACATTGTATTAGCATCTAAGTCAAGATTCCAAATATTTTCCTTTAGTAGTTTTTCTCTAAACTCTACTTGTTTACTATGTTTTAGGTTCCACCACTTTATTCTAGGGTCGCTAACTCTTTTATTTATATTATGTCGTCGTGTTAGCTTAATATCAAGTACTACTAACTTATGTTGGGTAGTAAGTGCTTCGCCAGTATTACTTTGCGTCTCTACATATTTTTCTATCTATTTTTCTTGTTAAAAGAAAATCTATTTGACTCTTGTTATGACCACTACTAAAAGTAATTATATGCGACTCCCTCTTCCTAAAACTAGTATTTGCTAAGAGAAGATCATATCTTTGAAGCAAATTCTAAGATCGATTCTCCTTCTTCATTTCTATTACAGTAACCAAAACCTCCATGAACTCTCTCAAACCTATCGTTACTTGCCCCGACATGCCCATTTAAATCTCCTCCAATAAAAACCTTTTCATCTAATGGTATACTTTGCATAAATCCATCCATATCGTCCCAAAACTTGCGTTTGATGCTCTCGCTTAATCCTACTTGTGGTGCATAGGCGCTAAGTATGTTAATTTTTTCGTCTCCAATAATTAATTTAACTAGAATCAATCTATCCCCCATTCTTTTAACCTCTACAACCTTATCCTTATAATCATTATCCACCACAATTCCTACTTCATTGCATTTTCTATCTATACGGTGTACCACGATTTAAACCCCGTGCTTCCTATTTCTCTACTCTTTTCTCCTACCCATTTTGTCTCTTGGAGGCAAGCAATATTGACTCTCCTTCTAATCATGGTATCTACTAGTTCTATTGACTTCCCCGTAAGTGTTCCTATGTTCCATGTTCCTAAGCGAATTTTTCTCCCCTTTGTATTTGTTTTCCTTTTCTACTTCTATTTTGTCTAAAAGATCTAGTGTCCGTATCTATGATTTTGTTTTTGTTTTCGTGTTTGTTTTGAACTAGCTTCTTTACCTACACCCGTCCTTTGTGTGGGAACCCTTGCTCATTTTTCTTCACATCCGGCGACGATGTGAAGGGACTAGCTTCTTTACCCACACACGTCCTATGTGTGGGAACCTTTGCTCATTTTTCTTCACACCCAAAGTGCGGCGATGTGAAACACACCCTTGCTCATTTCTCACTACACCCGGGCTCCAATGCAGCGCGTCGCTAGGTGGGAGCGCCCCAACGTTTATATATGTTTGATCCATTTCATGAAAAGTGACAAAAGTTTTACACTTTGGTCGTCAACCTATCGCAACCCTCCTCCTTTATCCGGACTTGGGACCGGCTATGTAGCGCACATAGTGTACAACATAGGTGGAGTTACCATTTTTTATTTAACCTTTTTAAAAAAAAAAAACAACAACAACAAATCAATGTATGATTTGTTTTTTGGGTAACATATATTAATGCACATATTTTAGAGACCACACATACATATTTTTTAAATATGGTTTTATAATCATAATTCAATAATGGCTACGGATAATGTATTAATAAATACGTTGTTTGACATTTTAAGTGGATTAATTAAAATAAGAAGTCGCCAAAGTGACGTCTCTTGTATATATTGTTCATAAAAAATGTCGAATGTTTGTGTGTATGTATATTAATGTAGGTATTAGTCGGCCCAAATGAAGATTAATACTTGGCCATATTACTTACACACTGTGGTGATAAACTTGTGACAATTATTTAGGTTTACATGTGAACAATGAATCGATCCAAAGATAGGTTTATTGTTTGACATTTGGCCAGATTGCTTACACACCTGCGGTGGTAAACTTGTGACAATTATTTGGGTTTACATGTGAACAATGAATCGATCCAAAGATAGGTTTATTGTTTGACATGCATTATTGACAGAGTTTGATTATTACAACAAGAGTACCACTAGAAGTTAATATTACTGTTCAAAAACTTGATATTGATGTTGCACTAGGTATCTTGAGATGTATTGCTTGATTATTTGAGTTTATGATGACCGAATTTCAAAAATTTATGTGAGTACATTAATATAATTTAAATTGTTCTATTTACAGCTAGTCTTGCTACAGTGTCTGCAAATATGAGTTCGGTACCAGTCCTTAATGGTACCAACTTTAAGGATTGGAAAGAAAACATCCTAATTGTTATGGGCTGCATGGATCTGGACTATGCAATTCGGATGGAGCCACCCCTTCCATAACATACTCCAATTCCTCAACTGAGAGAAAGAATCATGAGAAGTGGGATCGCTCCAATCGCATAAGTCTAATGATCATCAAGCGTGGAATTCTAGAAGCCTTTAGAGGTGCAGTATCTAATGAGATATAACCAATGCCAAGGATTTCCTTGCCGAGATTGAAAAGCATTTTGCGAAAAACGGTAAGGCGGAAACTAGCACGTTACTTCAAAGCGTAATTTCCAAGAAATATAAGGGTAAAGGAAATATCAGGGAATACATTATGGAGATGTCCAACACGGCATCCAAACTTAAGGCATTAAAGCTTGAGTTGTCTGAGGACTTACTCGTACATCTAGTATTGATCTCTCTTCCTATACAGTTTAGTCAGTTTAAGGTCAGCTACAACTGTCAAAAGGAGAAATGGTCTCTTAACGAGCTCATTTCATACTGTGTGCAAGAGGAAGAAAGAATCAAGCAGGAAAATATTGAAAGTGCTCATTTAGCAAGCACTTCCAGGACGGGCACCTCTAAGGCTAATACCTTCAAAGACAAGTGCAAAAAGAGGATGAATAAAGATGCTAATATTCCATATCAGAAGAAGTAGAATGTGAATCATAATGGCTGCCACTTCTGTCGAAACCTGGACATATTAAGAAGGATTGTACCCATTATCATGCCTAGAGGGCAAAGAATGGTATGTTCATATATATGGTTTGTTATATAGTCAATTTAGCATGAATACCTAATAGTATTTGGTGTGACTAACATCAATATTTCAATGCGAGGTTGGATCCACTACCAAAAGCTAAATGATTTGAAAAATGCATTTATGTGGGAAACGACCAAGTTGTAGGAGGATAGACATTATGGCTTTTTAGATTATTCTTGAGTATAAAATATTATTAAGACTTAATGCATAATTATGTTATTCAAAGTCCTTTGGGCGAAATTATGTTTATGTTTCTTATTTGGACAAATTTGGTTATTATTGTTCTTTTGGAAACAGTTTGTTAGCTTATCCATTAATTTAAATATTCTTGAATTTGACATTCTTAAGGTTTATGTTAATGCTATGATGACGATCCGTATCTCCAATTTTATTGGTTATCTCTAGTGATTCAAGGGCTTTTAAGTTTTATAATCCCATTTTTTGTAAGACGAGAATAAACATATTTTTTTTGAAGATATTGAGTTTGGGGAAGAAACCGAGGTTAAAGATTTTATCTTTAAGGAAGAATCAATTCTAATTTTTAAATTGATTCTAATAGTTGTTTCTTGTGAAACAAATTTTTTGATACTCTACAAGATATTGTCGTTCTTCCACTCATTTATGATAAGGAATTGTTCATTTAGAGCAACCTCAACATCTCAAGAATTGGTGCATCAAGAGATAAACTTTTGCATTAATTCACTTGACCGATTAGGAAAATAATGACATGATGGATGACGATCCAATCAAGTTTTGACATGACATGCAAGATTCTAATTCGGAAAAGTGGATTGAAGCAATAAATGAGGAATTCAAGTCTATGAAAAGTGACATTCTTTTTAGTTTTAATGAAGGACTCTTTGAGGACAATCATAACTCTTATTGCATATTATGATTATGATTTAGTGTTTTAGTAGATGGATATGTCAAGATGGTATAGTAAATTGACAAAATCTATTTATCTAAGCACATCTCGTCAATGGTACTACAAATTTCACAATATTATTCTCTCATTCGGTTTTGAGATAAATATATATTGATGATTGTGTGTATTAGAGGCCCGTTAAGGGCACCCCACCATTTCATGAAGGCACCCTGTTGTTGAGGGCACTAAGCATTTTACCCAGGGCACCCAAAATTTAGACCCGAAATACCCAAAATACCCCTCGTTCAAAACAGAGGCACCTCACCACCCCCACCACCCCCACCACCGAACTCCTTGTGCAACCACGAAATCGTTGAGGATCGCCCATTGCGAGGATTCCAAGAAATCGTGTGTGTTCGGCCGTCTATGTGTGTCTCCTCCGTTGTAGGAGGTTTTCGGTTGAAGGCTCGGGTTGTTGGGCGATTTCGTCTCCAAATTAGGGCTCGGTTGAAGTTCGTCGTACACACACCTTTCTCACGGAAATCGATCGTTTCAAGGTACGTTGATAGTCTAATTAAGTTACATTTGGTAGAGTAGTTGTAATGATTGTGTGGCGTTGTATTGAATGGTTCTATTTTTGGAAATTCGTGGTTCTCGACCACAAAGCGAGAGAGTGTTTTTTCTTGTCTCGCCAAGCATGGCCGAGAGAAGGTAAATATTTAAGAACTTTTCCTCTCGGCCAGCGGCAGCGGAAGAGTTCACGAGTCTCGAATACGAATGGCCGAGAGTTATTGTGTTATCTCGGTCGAGACATCACGAGAGTTACATTTAGTGTTAGTTAATGTTGTGTCGGTGGTGTACAACCGAGAATGTACTCTATCTCTCGGTTGTACAATGCCGAAAGGGTTAGAGTCGACGCGGTTTGCACATCATGAGAGTAAGGCAAATTGAATAGGTTATGCCATGTCGGTGATGTCCAACCGAGAACGTTCCATTGCTCTCGGTTGTACATTGCGAGAACTTTGACCCATTTTCGGTCGGGAATGAACGAAAGTATGGCGTATTTCACGAACCCGCTTGACCGAGACAACATAAATGGAAGATTTTGAATTTTTTTTTAGTAATTTTTTTTTTGGTTATGGTCCAGGTGCTTAAATGTTGTATTGTTTTCGGTATATGGCTCGTTCGAAAGCACCGGTGACAAGGGAGGAGGTTGGTGTTGAGGTGTCGAGGGCTAATCGTGGGCGAGGCGGTCGGAGACCCCGACGACATCTTACCGAAAAAGAGAAAGAGAAGGAGAACGTAGATGTTAAGGGAAAGGCTAAGATAGATGGAAATCGTGCAAGGAAGTTAGAATTGCACGATGAGGGTTCCAACATCGACACTCGGCGACCAAAAGATCTTATTGTTGCCCGAGGGAAGAGGAGGGTCATGCATCGGAGTCTAGTAGCGATGACTCATCGCGGCGGGGAACACGACGAAACTAATCGTAATGTGGGCGGGAGTAGTAGTGGTGGAGCCGGCCATAATGAAGGAGAGCGAAGTGCCGTTGAAATGCGTGCTCCTTTCCCGGGTGGTCCTATAGACGGTGCGTTGTTGAAGAGCTTTAAGGATCATGTCGCATTACCGATTTGGAGCAATGAGGTAATTAAAATTTCATTGAACGGAGTAATTTAAAACTCAGGGTTTTCACAAACATGATGAGATGTTTTTTTTTTTTTTTTTGTTGTGCTCAGTGTATCGTCACGGAGCTCAGATACAAGAATGAGATTTATCAACACGGAGGGACTCAGAGGATTATTCAGTCGGGTTGAATCACGATAGATCTCGCGGAGACGAACACTGGTGAAAGATGGTGGCGAAAACTACAAAGTTGGGGTTAGCGTCGCTATTAAGATGGTGGCGAAACTACTTGGGGTTAGCGTCGAGGAGGATGTGAATATCGCAAGGGGCTCACAAAGTGCGAAAATGTTGGTTGAAGAGTCGATGGTGCCCCAAAGCGGTTCGAGACACACAAATTATCCTCCCGTGGAATGCACTGACCGAGCGCACCTATTGTATATTTTGTCTTGCACCCTATTTGCCGATAAGAGTGGGTCTCGGGTGTCTATCGCGCTGAAGCTTCTTGAAGACTTGGACGACGTGGGAAAGTACTCATGGGGTGTAGGCTGCGTTGGCCTACTTGTATTGATTGACACTGGGGTCCGCCACCAGAGTGCAAGTGTCTCAGATTGCTGGCTACCTCACATTGCTTGAGGTTTGTTATAAAATAGACTTACATTGTTTTTGGTATAATTATTACGCCAACTTGCATTTGCGGACTAACTAACGTTGTATGTATTTGCAGGGATGGGTGTACGACCATTTCAAACTTGGTCTCGCCACACCCAATGCGAAATACATGGACTACGTGCAACCTCGTGTCTGCAGATGGATTCAAAAGCACGAGACCGTGATGAATGTTGACAAGCTCGGGTCCATTAGGAGAACGTTGGATAGGTTGCGCCCAAGTGAGGTGAGATGGTTATCCAAATCCTGTGATGAATGATGTTTTTGTTTTTTTGGTTACTAACAATGGTTGTTGCATTTTGATTAGGTCACTGGGACCCATATGTGAATTACATGGGAAAATGGAGTTGTGCACGCGATGGCCTTTTACAGTGGGACGATTAAGTACATGGATGTGGTGGAGCCCTACCATCCGGAGAGGATTCTGAGACAGTTTGGCCACGTGCAATCTATACCAGATCCTCCGTACCGTCCTTTGGAAGCACATCGAGGCCCATCTGCGAACAAATACTCGGTCAAGTATGGGTTCCAGCAAGACAATTGAGAGCGATGGAGGAACCATTTGTTGGCTCCCGAAGTTCGTGGTGACAAGGCAGAGTTCGAGTTTTTGGCTACACCGGACTACCTACCTTGGTTCCTCAAAGTGTCTCATCCTGTGATCACCAATCCGAGGTTTGAGGATGATGACATGGTCGCCACAACCATCGCAGACAACGAGCTACTGGAGGTATTGAAAGTGTTATATGTATTTTGCATGCCCATATGCCATTTGTTTTCTTCCCGATATGTTTTACATTAACACTAACCCGATTATTTTCATCAGCGTAATAGGCGTGCGTTGGACGCGACATTACGATGGATGGACCTCCCGCCGGAGTTGTGTACGCTTGAGTCTGCGAGGACAATGGCGAGTGATATCGTTAATTTCCTTTCGGGTATGAGTATAGGTCCCACCACCACTACTACCACTCCGCCACCGCAACCGCACAACCGCCACATCCGCCCCTACCGAAGCAGCCCCAGGCGGCCCCAAAGATGGTAGCACTTCTACACACTCCACGTCGGCTAATGCTCCACCCACCACGGTCGATGCTCGCCCCGAAGAGAATGCTTGGGAAGGAGTACCAAAGGAAGAATTGAAGAAACCAAAGCAATGAGTGTTTGAGGGAACTTAGATATTTATTTTATTGTTTGAGGAACTAGGCCCACA
Source organism: Stephania cephalantha (assembly GCA_039657325.1). NCBI lineage: Eukaryota > Viridiplantae > Streptophyta > Magnoliopsida > Ranunculales > Menispermaceae > Stephania > Stephania cephalantha. The sequence continues at coordinate 2,021,528 of CM077577.1, read as the reverse complement.
TTGAGACAGTTTGGATACTTTGATGTATGTTGGATGCATGTTTTATGACGGTTTGGATTATTTGATGTATGTTGGATGAATGTTTTATGACAGTTTGGATTATTTGATGTATGTTTTACATTACTTGATGTTTTACATTTGTTATAGTTGATATTTAGGATGTTGGCTACTATCTTGTTCATTTTGGTTTACACCTCTTAGTTTTTTTTTGGTTCGGATGGTGTCTTGGTCATTCAGTCCGACACCTCTTAGGGATTTTCGGTTTTGACCAACCGAAACGAACGCTTTATTCTCGGTGTGGTTTGGCCGAGAAAGTCCATTGATCCTATATTATCCAATGTGTCGGTTATTTAGGGACGAAACTTATATGCGACTCTCGGTGAGTCACAATCGACATTATGCCAATACTCGGCACCGGTCGACGAGCTATTCTGTGCGGTTGTTGAACATGACGACCAAATGCCTCGGTGTGAAGGTAACGAGATGGGAAATTAATTCTCGGTTAACCATGGCCGAGAATCCCGCGTATGGTCGCGCACATGTGTCGACAAGAGGCATCACTTTCGGCAATTCGTTGTCGATTCTTCACGTTTGTTCTCGGTGGACTAAGGTGAGACTATGCCGTCTGGTCACCGACTTTGTGTGCCGAGACGTCAATTTGCACCGAAACTTAACTCATTAGATATCAATATAACATTGAAACAAAGTTTACAAGAATCAAAAAGTACAACAATACGTCAATTTGCACCGAAAGTTAACTCATTATATATCAATATAACATGCAAACAAAGTTTACAAGAATCAAAAAGTACAACAATACGACAATTTGCACCGAAACTTAACTCATTATATATCAACATAGCTAGGTACAAGTTTTATACTACGGTGTACCTAAATCTACCACGGATATGGTGCCTTCATCAACAGTTGCAAGGGGCGCGATATCTCGAATTACGAATCCATCTCGCCAACCTTTGGCGCACTCCTCAACATACCGGTCCCACGATGGATATAAGGATGGCAGCGGTGCATTCACACGCAACTTCACCTGTCAAAGTAAACAGTAGAACATATAAGATATTGTCACAAACCCGATTAGGGGAAACAAAATAATTCAAGAAAAATCATAGAACTTACCCTAACCCAATGGATATTCCCTGTCATTTGTCATGGCAAAGATAATTCTGCCGTGCAACGACAACGGTGGAGCACTACGTAGAGGTAGAAATGTCGAGGCACTCCCATTCGAGAGGTTTACAAGAATGACATTGAATGCGGTTGATACTAACAATCCCATGTCCGGAAGTGTCAACCATTCTTTGAAATATGCACCAACTTGATTATCCGGACAATGCACTGGCAATCTTGACAGCCTCGTAACTCGTTCCAAGCACTTCCCGCCAAAGGTTTTCATACCCGATAATCTCATCATACATCCTTCTACAAACAATCCTCCAACCGTCTACATCGGCAAGTCCTAGCCCAGAGGCAACACACCGATATCCACAATTTCCATCGGGTAGCACATCGATAGTGCTCTCAACATATGTCAACCAATCCGGTTCTATGGAATGAGCATAGGCCATGTTAGATGCACTTTGCGTGCGTCGACTGACACGACGCATTTTAGGAACAACTTTGCTTTTCTTCTTCCTCGAACTAGAGGCCTCTTTTGTGGAAAGCACGTACTCAAATCCGCTCGGCAATCTAGTCATGGAAGAATCGTCATTATCGTGTTTTCTCTTCGATCCACCTTACCTCCAATTGAAGACCTCGGTGTCCTTCCCTTTGTCTTTATTTTCGCAGTGGCACAACACCCGGTGTAGACGAAGGTCGACTAATCTCCCTGAGCTGCTGAATAATCCTGAGGCGATCGTCCTCATCAGTGCAAGCATGAAACTTTTGCAACACCCGTTCAATCTCATCGTGCACGTTGTATCCAGACCGATCCATAGGATTCTCAGGTATCATACTCAACTTTCGCCAGTAAACATGAATGTCCTCGAGAGGGATGGGCGACCCAGCAAATTTATGATGGTTTAGCTCGTGTGCACAAGGAAGGCCATGTATGGTACGTATCTCGCAACCACAACGAGTGGAGTCGTGACCAACATCCTCTCCACGTGTCAATTCATCTCTAATTAACTTAAGCGCCCGTTGAGAGACATAACCACGCAATCGTCGATATAACTCATCAATGTACTCATGTTGGACCACATTCAAACTTAGCTCAAACGATGCCTTGATGTTGTTGTGTTGGATTCTAAGGATGCCATCAACCACATTCCACAAAGTCTCAAAATTGGTCTTTGTTGCCAAGGTGTAGCTTCGAGTGGAATGCGTAGACTCAACCCTCTTCGTTGTTGTTTCCCCAAAGTGTATAATTTTATTTGTCCATGCGGGTACAAATTTCTCCTTGTAGTTCTTTACCCATGTGTTGTCCAAGTAATCAGTAAGACCCTTGACATTCCCAAACTCACAACGTAAGTCATTCATCATAACTTCGAATAAGGCCTCCGAGTTGGCATACATCACGCTCGTCCACCTATCCATGAAACGAGCAAAACCATCGTTCTCCCCAAACATCTTCTTAGTCTTGGCCAATACTACTTTGTTGATGTGCCAAGAGCAAAGGAGGTGAGACGATGACGGAAATACTTCTTCAATGGCACTAATAAGGGCTAAGTCCCTATCGGTAACAAACACGTCAGGTTTAGGCCACCCATCCAATATGGATCTCAAGTTCTCAAGTGCCCAAACATAATTCGCATGACTCTCTGATGATATGAATGCAAACCCAACGGAGAACGTCAAATGCGTAGAAGTGATGCCAAAAACCTCCAACAAAGGCATTCGGTACCTATTTGTTTTGTACGTGCAATCCATCAATATTACCAATGAGAAACACCTTAAGCAACTTTATTGAATCGGGATGTGACCAAAATAAATCGGTGACAACATTCGTATCGGGATGCTTCCTATGCCACGACATCCACTTATTCTTCTCCAAGATGTGCAACATTTGTTGCATTTGAGTCCTCCCACCCGCATCCTCAATTCGGACTTTTTGTCTTGCATTATATATTGTCCGCATTGTCGATACGTTTCTAACATCTCTTTGCTTCAACGTATTTAGGATGTCTCTTGGCTTCACATTCCCCTTTGTCATCTGCACCACAACATCCTGCTCCCCCTTATCCAATCTTCAGGCAAATGAATGGCCGTCCAAGTTGTTCGCGGGGTCGTGATTGTGCCTCCCACATATGACAGTGACATACCACAAGGAGTCAGCATTTTCCTTTATGTTGATAAGGAAATGACATCCACATTTCTTCGTACCAGTTTGAGTCCTCCCCTTTTCATCTTCTTCTTCATTTCTTGCTTTCGAAGAAATTTTGGCCGCTTTCCCCTTCCCTACTCTTTGAGACATTCCCCTATATGTTCCAGACCTCTCACACGTAAGTTTCACCCTTCATCTGCGCTTAATGCCCCGACATCAGAGTGCTTCGTTACTAAAACAAACATGTTCTCCCGGTCTATCATTTGAAGCCATGAAATAGCCGCTTCTCTATAGGGGAATGGCCTACAAGGTGTAAACGTGTCCTTGTAGTCTGGAAATAAGGTAGAAACCGGCATTACTCGCAATACAAACGAGTGTAACATTATAATCAACCAAAATGTACAAGCACAATCACCAACAAAGCCCCAAAAACGAGTTCTCGGTTGTACAGTCCGACACTATCAACATAGTTTCGCTCATGTACAACCGAGAATTCCTTCGTAGTCTCGGTCGTCCCATACCGAGATCGCCACTATGTATCGTTCACTCCATTCCGTGAACTACGTATACATCTCGGTCCTTTCGACCGAGACGTTTCTCTACATCTCGGTCTGCGAGGCCGAAGCAATCGCGCACATCGACATAAAATTTGATTTACCGCATAAAAAACACATTAAATTTCAAAAATTACCTCAAGTTCAACCTCCTCTTGCACCATAGCAGTACAATCTTCCATTATATAGTGCAAACAAGTTCGGATTTGTCGAATTTACCAAACCCTACGTTGACAAACAAATCATCAATTTCACAGTTTTAATCAAATTAACAGTTCCATCAAAGCATCATATGATTGTCAAACATTGTTACCTCGCGCTCGGATGATGTCAAGCCGCAAGAATCGATAAACGCTCGTCAAACGCAATGTCGCTTTATGGTTCACGTGCTCGATTTTGGTGGTGGGGTGCCCCTGTTTCTTTTTCAAAATGGTTTGTGGGGTTTGAATCAATATATATTAAGGGGCAAAATGGTCTTTTCCATTTTAGCCGGGAATTTTACATAATACTTGGGTGCCTTCATGAAATGGTGGGGTGCCCTTAGCGGGCCTCGTGTATTATGGATTCGGTGGGAGTATGTTGATTATATATTGCTTGTCACTAATGATATAAGCATACTCAATGAAACTAAGAGATTTCTATCAAGAAATTTTAAGATGAAATATCTTGGTGATGCTTCTTTTATTATGAGATCTAGATACATCGAGAACTATCTTGGGGTATTGTAGGATTATCACAAAGAAGTAATAAAGATAAAAAGTGCTTGCAGTGATGAAAACTTGCTGATACCCGTTACTAAAATAAATTCAGTCTCATGCAGTGCCCTAAACGAAACATTAAGGTTCATAAAATGTTAAAGAAAACTCCTTATGCATAAGCTATAAGAGATATTATGTATACTCAACTTTGCATGCGTTTATACTACGTGCACGTTGTTGAAGTGTAAGACATATACTCAAGCAATCAAGTTATGGATCTTTGAAAAGTAGCAAAATTTTAATGTATTTAAAAAGAACAATAAATTATGTACTCGCATAGAGGAGGTGAGACCATTAGGAGATCATTGGGTATTCAGACTCGATTGTGTTGGATGTCAATAAAATATAATATCCAATTAAGGCTATATTTATATGTTGGCTGGAGGTGTTAGTTAGTATGTACAATACCAAAAAATGTCCTATTACAATTTTCACCATCAGAATTAACATCATAATTAATTTATAGCATATCATTATGAGGCATCCTATTTTGAAATTTGGCTAATAATTTTTTTTGTCACGAGGTGCATTTATGATATGTATTGAAAGACCACTTATGATATATTGTGACAATAAATAAGATGTTTTACAATTTAACAATAATAAGAGCTTGACTCGATTAAAACTCATTGACATCAAGTTCTTAGTTGTTCAAGAAATGGTACAAACCGGAAAGATTACTATAGAGCATATCAAGGACAAACTCCAAGTAGACCCTCTAGCAAAGGGTTTTCCTACCCAAGGTCTTTCATGAGTATATTACTCAAATGGGTGATCTGATTTACAAGTTTATCTGGTTCAGTGGGAGTTTGTCACTTATGTCTTATGCGCACAAATTTGGCTTTATAATCATATGTTCTAGTCTTCGGATATTTTTCTGATTAGAAATATAGTTTGGTTTCGGTTAATTACACTTTGTACGATAATGTTTAATGATCTCACTTATGTAGGACCAGTTGAAAATCGACATGTATAGCTCACATTCATGTGTTTTTCATGCTATACTTTCATGATCGATCTATGTCATTTGGTTATGTTAATATTCGTGATCATTGGTAGGTTTAGTTATGATTGATATAACGAAAGCCGCTTTGGTCCTATATTGATATAATTAATGGACGAGATTGTTGGGTATGCCCTACAGTTATGATGGCAATGTTTGAGCTCATTAAGTATAACACATTTATCATGAAACATATGTGGCCCAGTTGGAGATTGTTAGAGAAATTTAATAACATATTGGGGCCACACATGTAATGTAGAATGTGTCACACCATTATTTGAATTAGCTTAAATTAAAGTGATCTACTAATGTATAATGTTATTGGCTAATGGACATAATTATGGTCATGAAACAATGTTAGTGTAGATACCGTATCGATGTGCAACTCAATGAGGGGCAGAGTTGGCATATCACTCAATAACTGCCCAGCCAGTTATTTATTGGGTTATGGTCCCCAGTTTGTAGTTCATTGTGTGTTTCTCTATCTCCGTCAAGAGAACTCGTTAGGATAGAACTACAATTGGAAGACCTGATCCGGCTCTATCATTGTGTCTCCAATGGAAAATCCAGGTATGCTTCCTGTGACGGCCACAGTTCCACAACCCAAACTGGGCCTCGCCCGGCCTAGACTTACGTGGATCCCGAGTCAATCATCGCGACGTCAACGCAAGCCTAGTTAACCTTCCTAACCATATTTCATTATTTATAGTGAGTTATTCAAATTTATAAGTTATCTAAGTTTATGAAGAAGCGATTTCAACTTAAACAAATCTAAACAACTCTACACAAATCAGTCAGGAAAACCTAGAGTATGGAAACCCCGTAAAACATAGTCAACATGTATAATAAACAGAGGGGGGAGTATTCATACCATATACATGTCCCAATATATCTCACAAAACCCATATACCCCATGTGATAAAAATCAATATACGTAAGTAATACAAAACCTACAAAAAATTTGAGGGGAAAGGCCGCTCCAAAGTCCTCAAAGTAGATCTCCCAGTACTGGCCCCTTTCCCTTACTCGATTGCGGATCTGCACTCAGTCAAACACAAGAATGACGAGCCCGGGTAAGTAACGCCAGTAGGATACTAAACAACATTTCGAAATAAATAAATCAGTCCATATTCATGCAGATAACAAGAAAGATGTAAAGGACGCATGAATAAACAAAAAAATTGTAAATAAATTTAAAGCAATCGATACATGAGTGTCCAAAGATGCAAACAGAGAGGCACAAGTTGTTCCGACTAATAAGTCGTTGAGTCTTGAGAAAACATCAAGACTCGTGCTCTAGGACTTAGTACACTCACAAGTCCTAAACCTACGAGATAGTGAGACTTCCTGGAACAACCACGCTAAAAACTCACACCCCGTCAAAATCAGTATCCAGTGCAGTGCATCCCGAGGTCATGACTCATATGTTACCTCACCTAGCCACTCCTTCCAAGGATCACCGTGTTTGACTCACTTGCCCTCGACAACTCAATTACAATTAGAATGGAATTTCCAAGGATAGATATCAAAGCAATGAACAACAATATTCAATAGCTTAAAATGAAATTATTGTACAATTTCCTAGCTGGTTTACTTACCTCGATCCACACGCTTATTCCTAACCTATCCGGCCTCCCAACACTCCAAAACGCGTTCTCGAACCTCCGCGTCTCTTCCTTAGATTTCCTGATATCATTTAGTATCAATTCAAGTCCAATATCCTTGGTTTAGAACTCTTAAACCATACAAATATTGCGACCATAGTACGCTCGAAAGCTATTTCTAAAAATAATACTTTATAATAATTTCAAAGTATTATCAACTAGCCCGATAGAGTTACGATTTTAACTCTTAAAAGCTCATAATTTGTCGTGACAACCAAGAAAGAACTTGTAGTACTCATAGCGTACTTTCCATAGACTCCAAGAATACTCAAATTGGATTACAAATGGAGAAGTTACGAATTTTTCTAATATAGCATGTCAACTTGACAAACTTTATTCATTTTCAACTAGAAAATGTCTTCAAATCAATTAAATGCCACGAAATCACTCGATATCAACACCAAAATATTTTCACGGCTCGTGGAGTCAAATTGTATCAAAATTAATAATTAATTCATCCGGAAACCCAATATAAATCAATATCAACTATAAAACATCTCCAAAACAGTTATCAACTGAATTCCATTAGTTCAAATCATCAAAACCCTAGCCTAGTGAAATTTATCCCAAATTGACGCAAATCAATTCAATACACCAATTAACGACAATTCATACCAATTTCTATCGAAACCCCGCGAAAGAAATTGAAAAATTGCGAGAATTCAAATTGAATTGAGGAAAAATACTCGGCATTGAGAATTTACCAAATTACGGGCTGAATACCTCGTTTCTGCAGCGGAAACTTAGCTCGAATTGATCGTATTGCGATCATCTACAATTTTGCAGAAAGAAACTGAGCGAAAATCGGATGTCGAGAGCTCCGCGAGTGAAAACCCAAATCGAGGGGTTTAGGGACGAACGAACTTATCATTCGTTCAATGGAAACCAAATGAGTTTTTTATTTTCATTTCATGTTTTTTATATATATATATATAAACTTAATTTCTTTTTATTTATTAATTCTTGAAATTCCTATTTTGACGTGTTTTGACTTTCTGTGCTCATTTTCGATCCCGTTTTCCGCCAAATTGAACCAAACTCTCTACAAAATAGTCCATCTTCATAAAATGTCCAAAATACTAGTTTTGGTCACGCAAAAACTCAAAAATCTTAACTTCGTCCATGACATATCCAACTCTCACAAATCAATTCTCTTGTCATATTTAATTAAACTTACACCAAATTAAACTCAATCTCAACCTCGACTACTGCCAACTGACACGAAACTCGAGGTAAGATCTTACCTACACGTTTTCGAAATTAATTATTTTTTGTTCAATCTTTTGTATAATAAATAATACAAGCATTACACAGAAAAAAAATAGCATACCTCGGTGTCTACACCCAAGATTTAGACATACGAATCACGACGAATAGATCCCACATACGACCCTGATGGCACGTGGTACGAGTTAAATTTTTAGGGTCGTTACACTTCCGCTTTATATTCACCATCTTGAATCTTTATGGCTTTATGTTTATTACGAGATTTATGATAGATTATATATCTATGATTAGGAATCATAGATCTAATACTCACACCGTATATATACTTTCTATTTCCCGAAGCCAATTGAAATTTGGTTAAAAAAAAAACCTAAATACATAAAGAGCCCCGCTATAAGCACCCTAGCCTTCCTCAAGACGCCCTAGCGGAAAAAGTCAAACTTTAAAAAAGTATTTTTATTTAATACAAATGACCCTTGTGCCCCTTACTGCGTTTAGTGAACCCGTCACCTTTTCTTCTCATTTTGTGCATCTCCATCATCAGGGCCGGTCTAAAGTATTTAGGGGCCCTGGGCGAAATTATAATTTGGGGCCCCTCAATCATAGCAGATACATAGGAAAATAACTATATTCTTATACGTAAGACAACGCAAATCTCACAAAAAAAATTTGTTCAATTGATGCACAATAGCATAATCTAAGCCTCTCAAAATATCTTCAAAATATTTCACATTAATTTTGTCACTAACATGAAGAGAGTACGTTGAAAGAATTACTTAAAAAGTAGAAAATTAAATTTTAATTTAAAAAATACATGAATAATTTGCTAACCAACATTTTTATCACTTAACATGCAAGCAGTAACTCATTATTAATGAAAAATATTTTTTTTTATATATTTATATAATTTTCTTAAAATAAAAGTGGGGCCCGGGGCACTCGCCCCCTTTAGGGCCGACCCTGCCCATCATCATCCCTCAATACTCCCTTATTGTGATTTGTAAGGTATCATTGAGTGGTTCGACCTCGCAGGTCAGAATATAAATTCGGAGAGTTAGTCAATATCCGTCAAGCCTTTAAAAAAGTGATTCAGAAAACACTTTCTATTTGTTCAAAAAAAAAACCTAAATACATTGTATAAACCCCCACTATAAGCACCCTGCCTTCCTTAAGTGCGCCCCAGCGGAAAAAGTAATTTCTAATGCAAAATGACCTTTGTGCCCCTTACCGCGTTTAGTGCACCCGCCACCTTTTCTTTTCGTTTTGCGGTTTCATCCATCCATCCATACTCCTTTATTGTGATTTGTAGGGTATCGTTGAGTGGTTCGACCTCACAGATCAAAATCAATTTAGAGAGCCAGTCATAGTTCGTCGAACCTTTAATTGTCGAGTCAGTTAGAGCCTACTAAACTTTAAAGTCGGCACTTCTCAGCCAAATTTCGTCAAAGAGGTTTGGTTCGACCGAGTTAACAAATAAGTCAAAAATAATTCATTACCTCCTTTGATGCCTATAAATGGCGGGAGCCCCCCACAATTACAGTCCCCTCTCTTCCCTTCTCTCTCTCTCTCTCTCTCAGAGTTTAGTTTTTCGTGTTTTTACTCTCCACTCCCTCAACAACCCTAGAATTGACCCTCAACTCCCCCATCTGAAACCTCATCGTACCGATTTTCATATCAATTTAGGGTTTCGAATCGCTTCGGATCTCCGCATTTGAGTCTAGGGTTAGGGTTTTGCGAAAATTTGGGGTTTTGATTTGTCGGGGTTTGGATTTTGGGGGATTTTGGGTTCGATGGACGCTGCGGCCGGAGTCGCTGCTGGTCGCGCCGCGTCGCTCGCAATGCCGCCGCCGCCGCTGCCCTCGTCGTCGTCTTCGCAATCGGCGAGGAAGGAGTGGAGGGCGGTCTCAGATCATTCAGTTCGAAGCGCAGGAACTGAGGTGCTTATGATTCTGATTGTGTCGATTGATTGATTGATTAGGGTTTTTGTTTGTTTGATTGAGTAGGGTTTTGTTGAAGTAGGAAATGGAGCGGACGAAGTTAGGGCAAACCGATGAGAGAACGATTTACGAGGTAAAAGTAGAGATTTTGATGGTTTTGGGGGGTTTTGAGGGGTTTGTGTAGGGATTGAAGTTGATTTTGTGTTGGAAATGGAAGGTACAGCAGGGAACGGGGCAGCTCGATGTCGATTTCTGCTCAATCACCGTGGAGGGCGGCGGCGGCGGCGGCCTGGACAATGGCTTGTTGCAGCAGAGGCTGCACAGTGTGTCCAGGCAGAGGGAGGAGCTGCAAGAGATGGAAATTGAACTGAGAGCGCAGGTGATAGCGAGGTCGGAGATTGTGGAGATGCAGAAGAGATTCGACGCGCAGATGAAGGAGCAAGTGGAGGGACTGAAGGTTGGTTTTCATTGTTTGCGACTACTATCAAAATGTGTTTTTCTTTTTCTTTTCTTTTTTTTCTTTTTTAAGTATTACATAATTTACATTCAAATTGTTGGTCTGTGTTTCCCCATGCGTGCTTTGTTACATTTGTGGAGGTCTGGATATCAATGCTAAGTTGTTTTTTTGTTTTGTTTTGTTTATAAACATATTTTGACGTCGTAAATGCCCTGTAACCGAGCTCTTTAGAGTCTACGTTTGAATCCAAAAATGGGCACCTGTCTTGAGCTCACGAGCGTTTAATTTCTGGGCAATCTGTGGTTCTGTTTGTTCATCTATTTTTGGGCATGATTTTAATCTGTTTAGATGGCAGATAGCAGCTCTATACATGAAGAACTTCTGTTCTAAATATTCACAGGTTCTGTAGTCTGTACTATCTCTTTTTGAAGTGTTAACATGAAGTGCTATGATGGGCAGGAGAAAGTGCAGGAGAGGGAGCAAAAAGTACATGATTTAGAATTGAAGATGGAAGAGAAAGATAGGGAGCTTCGTGCAATTAAAATCGACAATGAAGCGGTTTGATTTGCATTCTGTCTTTTACATTGTCATTGCTTTCATGAAATCATTTGATGTTTCTATGCTCATCTTGTTTCAAGGCTTGGGCCAAAGAGGATTTGCTTAGGGAGCAGAATAAAGAGTTGGCGTCCTTCAGGTATTTGTTATAATTCTTGAGCAGCCATTTCTATTAGTTTGTAATGACTTGTAATGAGCTATTTTTTATAGTGAAAGCGTTGGTATTTGCAACTTTGCATTTGATGATGATGATGTTGCTACATTTTGGAGAGCAAATTAGACACTATCATTATCTAATAGCGAAAGAAAAATAACTCTATAGATGGAACTATGAGAAGGAGAAAGATTTTAGTCTTGTGCATTTGTCTAAAATCATTTAGGAGAAAATTGATACTTTCAAAGTATGGTAATTAATATTAAAAGGTTAGGTAAATATATCATAACCTTTTTAAATTTTTTGCAAAAATACCTTAACCTTATGATTTCTTGCAAATTGTATCGTTGGTTGACATTATTTGAGTGCATTACACTAGAGAATATAAAATAATTATGCAAACAATTGGGAAAACTTGGCACGAGCCCCAAGCATAAGGCTTGACGCAAGTAATAGTGGCACCAACAAGTGTTGATACCGGGTTTACCGAATTCACAAGGATGGTGTGAATGCTAATCTATTGTCCAATTTAGAAATGAAGTTAGGAACCGAAATTCGGATTTTCGAAATGTAAATTGATCAACAAAATTAAACTAACTAATTACAAGGAATTTAAATTTGTGATTTCACAATGGGGAAATTGCCCAAGGGAGTTGATTTCACCTAGGTTGCATTCTTTCTATCCAATTTCATATAACAATCCCCAATTCAAGTGAAGATAGATGAATTTTCCTAATTTCTCACTCCACCCTGAGATTTCGGTGATAGAGATTCTAGCGTTGCACTCGGACTCCACCGGTTGACGTGAGTAGCGTAAGTGCCACGCCGCATTAGACTCCAAATTCTAAGGTCTCCCTCGTTAACGTCCATCGGTCGATGTACCGCATGTTCAAGGGTTGTGTTTCCTATTTCTTATGATGCAATGGGTATGTCGTCATGGAGCCCTTCTTCTCTTTCAAATCTTTGTTGACACGTAATGTAATAATGACAACTGATGATGCAATTTGTTAGTAATCAAAAGGTTAGGATATTTTTGCAAAAAACCTTGAGAGGTTAGGTTATATTTGCCTATTATGCCATATTTAAAATGATCATCAGGATCTTCATCAGTTAAGAATTAAAAGATTGGAAGAATGCGGTTGTTTCGTTGAGAACTTATTGGGAGATTCAACTGTTGGTGCTTTAAATTAACTGTTTGGGCTTTTATAATGAAGTATTGGTGGTAAGTTTATGATTGGTTGTTTGTACCACTAATTTCTATTGATGTTATTCTTTTCCGTGTGTGTGTGTGTGTGTGTGTGTGTGTAACTCTTGTCACTTTCCTTTCTGTCTGTTGTATATTTCAGAATCTCTTCTCCTGTGCTGTCAATTATTTTTCCATACCTATAATATATGTGATATATACTATTGTATTGAAGACAATGTTTGCACTAAATCTTGGCGTTTTTGTTGGTGTAAAAGATGAGTTTAGTTCTCTAAAGTTTTGTATCAAAGAATGTACATATATGAGAACATAGAGAAGAGAAAAAGAACTTCCCTATTAGTAATATGAAGGTCTAGATGTGATAGTAGGTTATTCCATGGATGACATTTTTATAGCAAACATAAGCAAGATTTTGGTTATTGGTTGTTTCTTTTAGTTTAAAACATGGTGTTTTGATTCTTTGCAGAAGAGAGCGGGATAACTCGGATGTTGAAAGAACACAACATCTGAAACAAATCCATGAACTCAAAGAACACATTCAAGAAAAAGAAAGGCAATTCTTGGAATTGGAAGAACAGGTATGTTCCTTTCAAATTTGAAGCCTCATGATCATAAACATCTGAAATGGAAGTTGACAATGAGTTTTTGATGCACTTTATTACTTATGTCATGGAGTTTTCATTTCCATGCATTGAAAATTTGACTTCGTCTGTGATTTAGTCTCCTGACATCTGAAAGTTTTCAGGGAAGTCTATTTCGATGTAGCAACTTTTTGTAAACTCTCAACAATGCAAAGTATTAAAAACAATTTCAAGTGCTAGCAAGATTCAAATTTTGTCAAGGCACATTAAAGAAATACGTCATCATAATATTTTTCTTAACGTTTTCTCTTTTTATGTTTGGTTTAGCAGTTTTTAAGTTTAATTTTAATGGTTTTAATCTTTTTAGGTAATCTCTTTTTGGTTTTTTTAGAATTTTCTCCTCATACTTGACAGTAGTCTTGTATTATATGATATGTTTCTATTCTCTTAGAGTATCTTTTGAGAAAGCTGACATCAGTTGTAATCTAAGTTTCTTACAAGTTAGCACTAAACTTGCAAAGCAAGTTGTTTTCCTCTACGTAGGTTATGATTTTTTGTAAAACTTCGTTTACTTGTAGTTCTTAATTTGGTGTATGAGAAAATCTAATAATTTGGGAAGTTTGGAGAATTTTAATTTCATGTTTACAACTCTTTTGTTATTGTTTCGAGAAACTCGTAATACTTATCCTTCTTAGGGCATTTCTATTGTTTGTAAAGCCACTTGTCCTTTTTTTTTCACCAAAAAAAAATTCACGAAAAAAATTTCTTGTTCTGATTTTTAAATGAACTTTATGTTTTTGCTAATATAAAGTTATTATGTATTTATGAATTTTTGGGTTGTTTCTGTTTATTGTTCTCTTTTCTATGCCTTGAGATAGTTTAATGTTAATATTTGGTTTCACATCTTTCAGCATCGGGCTGCTCAAGAGACTATCCTGTACAAGGACGAACAACTAAGGGAAGTACAAGCTTGGGTAGGTATGAGGATTCAGGAAGTGGAACACTCAAAACAGGCTGAGATGTATGAACATTTTCAGCAATTTTGGCTTGGTTGTCAGAGACAGGTTTGTATCTTGATTTTTCTTTTTGGTTTATTTTCTAATCCTAATTCTTGTTTATGGTTGTTTAATTGTCAGCGCTTTATATGCCATTAGTCTATTGTTTTGATGACTTATGTACTTTTCTAACTGCATAGTTTTGACTTCTTCCACTTCTAGCTTCTGGGTCTTGAATATTTTATCTTCATTCATTGTAGTTTGCAGACGTGGAGAGGCATCATTTGCAAAACATACATCAGCTCCAATTGGAGTTGGCTGAGGCAAGAGAAAGAAATGGAATTTATACCGACGAGTCACGTATGACTCATGCTGAATCAAAGGATGCATCTCAGTATTCACCAAATAAGGGGAACCAATTTAACTTGAATGAAAGTACCGCTTTAACTGGGAACTCCGAAGTTCTGCCGAATGGAAATGTGGAGAATGGACTGCCATTTGTTTCAGCGGGGAATGCTTCTAGCAAGGTATCGACCATGGTGATGCTATTTTATTATTATTATGATGATAACGATCGTGACGCATTGATCCATATATGTTATCGTCTATCAGAATATTGTTCTTTTTGCATTAACTGTAGTGTATTACTGACATTTTCTAACTCAAACCCTAACATCCCCCAACTAACTAAAAAAATATTCTGGTCCATAACTTGCGTAGGCCTTTTGTCTTTTGTTTTTTCTTATTTTGCCAAGTCCGGATAAAGGACTCCGAAGCCCATTTTCTATACCGGAAAATGGGGGAGGGGGGTCCCAACCCATTTTCTGTACCTGGAAAATGAGGGAGGGAGGTCCGAAAAAATTTGTCACTCTTTATGAATGGATCAAACAAATGAGATAAACAAATGAGCTTTTCATTTTTTTTGGGTGAGGCGCTTGCATATCTACAGTCCCTGATTAGCTGCGATAAGGTGGATTGTTCAATTTTGAAGATATTTGTTTGTTGTTTGATCACTGCAGTCATAATGTTAGACTATCTGCTTTTGATTGATGTACTATTTACCAACGTTTGCAAGATGAATTGAACGAGTACACTTTCCTTAATATTTTTGTTACTCACGTGCTAGCACTAGCATCTTCTGTTCAGTAATGCTTTTTTCTTGTATGAAATCTCAATATTATAAATTTCTTGTACGTAAACAGAACGATTTACTAGCATAAGCACTTTCTTGTTTGAAAGGAGACTATCTAAGTGTAAAATTGTTGGAAAAATATGTTCTAATATCAATCAAATAACAAAAAAAACGCTTCGATTTTTTCTCATGTTGCATGGTAGACCAGTATAGCTTAAATACCTAGAGGCATTGATGCATTATCTTAGGACATGCAAAAAATTGAAACAAGGCTGGGCTTCTAACTTTGAAATAAAAAGATTTAGCCGATAAATTGTGGCCATTCTGAAAAACGCTCACTTCTCGACTGAATTGTTTAATAGAAACCAATGAAACTCTTTTCCTGCCAAAGTTGAATTCCACCAGCTGGTTTCTTACTTCTTTGATACGTAGATCTGCAACTCTTTTAGCTCGTTTGCTTATAGTCCCCAATGGTCTTTAGTTTTTAAGGTCCATAAATGTTAGCATTCAATGTGGTCATGGACTTAATTTTCATGCTAACAAAGCTGATCTTCAGTTTTTGTGGTTTTTGCTTCCTCATCGTTCAAGATGGCATTTGAAAATGTGATGTCCGGAAATGGTAGCAATATTTTTCTTCATTTTGTTGTAACTTCTTTTTGGATATCTGACTTTTTTCCATCCTTTTTTTTGCGTAAATAGGCTGAACATGCTGCTGGCGTCCCAATTGTTCCTGGGTTGGGTGCCTACATTCCTCCTGGACAGATGACTGCCATGCATCCTTTTGTTGTGCATCAACAAGGAATCCAACATTCTCTTCAATCAGTCAACTCTCATGTTCCCCCCTCTCATGCTGGCCACTATCAGACTATGCCTGGAATTTCATCTCATCAGCAGTGGCAGAACCAACATGCAGTAATGAGGAAACACTTGACGCGATTGGTTGGCATATAATGTCAGTCGATGTACTTAATTCTAGTTTCTTTCTCTATGTAGGCTGTGTCAGAAGGATCACAGATATCAAGCCAGAATCAATATCTACCTTCCAAGTCTGAGCAGGGGCTTTTGAGCTCAGGAGCTCATTTTGAGTATGCTATCTCAGCAAATGGACATGTTTTTCATTCAGACTATCTGAATCCTCATATCAGCCCAAATGAGCAACCTGGCTCAGTAGCTATAGCTACTGTGCCCAATGGAGAAGCACAGGTAATTATGTGTATGATTATGTTGAAAACAAAGAGAATCATAATGTTGTCAATAACTGTCATTGTGTAAACTGTTCTTGTCGACATCAGGTCATTGAGCAGCCACAGCCAAACTTACTGGAAAGTTCCTCGAAGTTTCATGGGTCCTTGGGTCTGGAAATGCTTGAACGTGCAGAAGAGACCAAGGTCCGCTAATGCTGGGAATATTTGCTAAATAATTAAATTAATTTTTCTCTGCGCTTTGATGAGTTTGTACGAGGAGTTGAGCTAGTTTAGCTTCTGCAGGAACAAGAGAACAATATCAATGTGACCTCTCCTGCTCAAGAAGTACAGCCTCATGTTATGGAACAACAGCCTCTATCCGAAAACTCGGTGGAACTTCTCAAGTCTCATGAGGGTACAGGTGGCAGCTCTAGTGACATGGCTTTATCTGAAGTTTCTGCATCAACTGGACAGGCTTACAATTCACAACCATCTGGAAAGATTCCAGAGCCTGCTCTTTTGGATGAAAGACAATTATTGGCCTGTATTGTGCGAGCCATTCCTGCTGGATCCAACGGCCGAATCAGAATTACTTCTACTGTGAGTCTATAATGAGCAATCCATTAGTTCTCAAGACAGCCGCTTTTGTCTTTCTTGTCAAAAATGATCTGATTGTTCTTTTTTTTTTCACTTAAAAATGGCTATCGTATTTGTAATAAGAGTTACAATTTACAAGAGCATACTATGTATACATGTCAAAACTATCTGATTGGTTGTTTACAAGTTCATCCTTGTCACATGCAGCTAACAAATAGACTTGGAAAAATGCTTGCGCCTCTCCACTGGCATGATTACAAGAGAAGATATGGAAAGCTTGATGATTTTGTTGCTGGTCACCCGGAAGTAAGTTCATGTACAACTCAACTCTACTTTTGTACTTACCGTAATAATTAGGAACCTTACTTGAACTTTGGAATCCAGTTATTTGTGGTTGAAGGGGACTTTATTCGACTTCGTGAAGGAGCACAAGAGATCATATCAGCCACTGCAGCTATGGCAAAAGTTGCTGCAGCAGCTGCAGCTTCTGCCCCTTACTCATCATTGTTACCCTCTGTGGCTGTTACTCCAATGGCGCAGAATCATCGTCTAAAAAAGGTTCCATCAGTTGATTCCAAGCCCGTGAAGAGCTCTGCAGAACCTGCTGCTTTTGCTTCTGCAGATGTAGGTGGCAAGCCTCCTAAGCTTTCAGCTACACAGAACCAGCAAGTAAATGGTGTTCCTTATAACATTATTCAAGGTTTTTCCAATGTAAAAATTCTGAGCAAATCTAGAGACCCTCTGGAACTCAATGGCTTGCAATCAGAGTTTAGACATGGCAATTCTTCTGTACATATGACCATTGCAAATGGAGCAAATCCTGATAAGTTAGGTTCAGCGGTCACTTCCCAAGACAAACCATCTAGTAACGGAAGAGAAGGTGTGAACTTTGAAGGTGTGAACTTTGGAGGGAAACAGCCGGGAAGGTAGTATGAACTGCCATTGTCTGCATTTTGTTGCTTATTAATTTGTCAGTTTATTTATATAATCTGACATGATTATTGTTTCTCCATTTGACAGGGCCAATGGTTCTGTGTTAACATCTAGGAGATAGTAAGTTAGCCCCCATACTTTTCCTTGTATAGTTTTGAGCGTTTATTCCATTCTCGTTGTTTGCATTTATAGACTTGTATACATAAGCTAGCACTCTGCGACAAGTTTTAAGCATCTTATTAACATATGATGGGACAGTTGATATTTTGGTGCTTGTAGTCGTAAATGTTATTCATATAGATACATATTCTCTAGTCCTGACTTTGCTGTAGCCCTCTTCTGCTTTAGTTATTTTGCTGGTGCTTGTGGAAGTCCTTGTATAATTGTATTAGACTTGCTTATTTTTTTTTTTTGCCATGCAACATATGCTTCATGAATAGCTGAAACTCCATAGCAAGTTTGAACTCTGTTCATATGTAACATATAGTTGATAACTTTGGCGTTATCAATCATAAAAAATAGTTCATTATGTCACATATTTCTTAGTTTTTAATTGTAGAAAGATTGGATGATACAGTTCTGACATACAATCTGCTGTTCATATTGGAGTTTTTTTTTTTTTTTTCTTTTTCTTTTAATTTTGCATCAAGTTCAAGTTTATTTTTTTTTATTTTTATTTTTTCAAAGCATTATGCATCAATTTACATTCATGCCACATCCATTGTGTATCTAACAGATTCCAAAATCTGTAGTAATTGTATTTCTGAATTGTCTTGGCCAATCACTTCTGCCAATTTTTGCCATATTTCCTGCCAAGCCATAATTCTTTTCGTAGCCGACCCCTACTAATTTGGGATTGAGGCTATATTGTGCTTGTATAATTGATTGAACATTGAGGATGTTGTTCAATTAGGCTGAGTCCAAAGACCTAGATACTGTTTGGTGTTCAAAGCACGGATACTTCTAATATAATTTAATCTGGTATTATTCATTTTCTGGATATGTAAATGTCTAATGAATGCATGGTAAATTTTTGTCATATGCTCGGAGCGCATACATGTCTGGTGGACTTGGTTCGCCACTGAGAATTAATCACTTTTTCTGAGCAAGGATGGCTGATCTTTCATTGTCAAACTTTTTGCAGGAGCTGATTGAATTTAAAGTAACTATCATATTTTGGATATGAAGTATCAACTGCTTCAACTGCTGCGATATTGATCAAACGACAAATCTCATTTTGGGGAGGACATGATTTGAAGGGAGAAACCATTCTCAGAGGTCATATTCTCCCATATAATCCTTTCTACTGCATAATTTCTTGATTTGGAATCACCTCTTTTTCCTTGCAATGTTGTTTTTGCTTGTATTTTGAAACATTGTCGACGGCTCCATTGCCCACATACTTTGACATTAACATTTAAGCACCTTTTTAGGTGCATGATAGCCCATATATATTTATTGCTCCTTATTTTCTTTTTGAAGCCAATCTCAACAAGTTTGTCTTGAAAAAAAAAAAAAAAAAAAAATTGCTGGCAGAAATCTCCATGAATTTCTTCTTACTCAAAGTCTTGCAAGTTACATAAAGTAACCTGAACTTGGCCCCCAAAGACCACCCTTGTGATTGAAGTTTCATGAGCTGTTTGTTTGGTGGGTGGCAATGTGGCTTGGTTTGTCTAAATGTTAGTACCCTCCTTGGCCTGGCTGTGTTGCTTATATGATAAAACTTTACATGTGCTGATTTATTATTTAATTGTTGAATATTTGATGTAATTGATTGGATGGCAATTTTTTTTAGCTCGCTATATTATTTCTTGGCAACTCTCAGGAATGGTGGTTGTGTGAATGAATAATGATTCAATCATTCAAACCTTGAAGATGTTTTAAATCAATTTTGTGAGATTGCTAGCTTAAAGTTTTCTTGAAAATGAAGTGGTCCAGTAGTTTGATTTGTGTAATAATAAGAGTGAAAATTTTTTTTTTTTTTTTTTAATATTAGGACTCTAATAACAATGTCATTTAACTAAAAGGCACATGAAAGGCTGGTTTGTTCACTCAGGTCCCTTAAGTTGTGGTTTGAGTACGTGCCCTACGGATGGAGACGCCAATCATTAGGAGCTCTTTACTCCGATTGTGGGTTGGAGTAGTTGGTGTTAGTCCGGATATTGGTTGGTCTAGATTGAAAAAAATAAATAAATTAGGAGGCCTAATTTCTTTTGGGGCAATTGAGGATTGTTATAATTAGAACACATTGCAGCCATACAAATACAAATAAAAACCTCTGTTAAAAATTTTGGGCAAGAATTATGATACCAATTATTAGTTGACTAAATCCTCAATCAACCTAATCAAATAGATAAGATAACACGAATTAATTCCCCTTGATTTTATATCATCTGCTATCCTTATCAGTGATGTCAAAGTTTGTATTATATTTCCATTATTGTTTGCTCATCTATAGTTGACAAAATAATTGTAGAAATACTTTTGAAGAGGTTTTTTTTTTTTTTTTTTTTTTTCACAAATCTTTTTAGGAAGATTGGAACCTCACAAAATAATGGGAAAAAAAAAAAAAACTCGCTAGTCACAAAGACCTTTTATTTTATTTTCAAAATCTTACTTCACAAGAAATCATTTTCACCAAAAAACAACAAATCAAATACTAAAGTAATCAATCTATGGTCTCCCGGGCCTACTTGATACTGACGTAGATGCCATCTGTGGATTCTTTTTCGAGGAAAATCTGAGGATAATTAAAGCAGTTATGTCGCATTGACTGTACCATTCTTTTATTCCTGATTGTTTTTTATGTTACATATGATTTCATCGTCTCATCATTTACACTTCAAAAGTTCAAAACAAAACGAAAATACTAGAATGACAACAATAATGTCACACTACAAGACACATTGACTTATAATAACCTTCCATGCGACTTTAACCCGCAAGCTATGTATCGATATTTTTGTTTGTACGCATTTTGAGACATTCATAAATGGCTTTTGTGAGTCAATGTGTCTTCTCGTGACTCAGTGTGACTCAGCTGAGTCGATGACCCAATGCTGCCCGTCGGTTCGGATTCGGAGGCCTTTGACTCCGGCGAAAAGCTTCACGGCTCGCCGAACTCCCCGTTCGTCTGCAGCCGTAAAGTAATCATGCCCAAACATAACACCACCTGGTCGTAACAACTTATAAGCTCGGTTTATATCCGACCAGGCCGAGTGAAAATCATGACCAGCATCGACTTCAATCAAATCAGCAAAAACTCCCAACTCGCACAATGCCTCGAGAGCTGACCCGGTAGAGTGCGGAACGGGTAAAATCGAACCCGTTGCATTGAAATACACCACATTTTGCATGAACTGGTACATTAGCATTACATCCCCGTTAACCGACCCGATATCCGTAAACCGGGTTTGAAACCCGGGCCACCCGCGAAAATCATCAACACAAATGATCTGAGTCTTGAGTCCGAGTCGAGTCGCCAACTCGGCCATGTGGATGGCCGAGGCACCCAAGAAGGTGCCCAGCTCAATTATGGTCCTAGGCTTGACCTTTCGGATCAGGGTCTCGAAAACCGACCCGGTGGAGCCCCAGCCCTTGACCCGTTTGGGTCTTAGGAGATGAGCCACATGAGGTGGTGGGAAGTTGTAGTATGGGGAAGAGCCATTGAAGAGACGGTTGATGATGGTTTGCCTGATAAGTTTCGATGGCACCGGGGTGGCGGCGCAGCGGGTTGAGAAGCGGTCGTGGTCGGGGATGACCATCGGCGTCGTGGTGGTGGTGGTGGTGGGATGATCAATTGGAGTTTGTAGGGGTGGTGGAGATGGTAGTTGTGGTGCTGAGAAGTAGCCAAAGGTGAAGGACAGGGCTAGGAGGAGGATAAAGGACATGTGTCTTATGAGGTTATTGCCGGAGAACGCGGCGAGTCTCCGAAGGAGGAGGCGGTGGTGGTGGTGGTGGTGGTGGTGGTGGTGAGGCTGAAGCTTGTCTTCCTTCATCTTCTAGCTATGTGCTTGTGTGACCAACCGTATAGCTAGAAGCCTAGATATTTAAAGTATCAAATGAACATGAGAATTGCTTTGTTATGCAATTCGACCCCCTCATAATTTGGAGTATTGTTATTGCCTCCCTAGAGAGGACTTGTTCTAACTTCTAATTAATTTGTTTTTAAAATCGCAACAAAACCTTAGTCTCAAATTAATTAGTTAATTGGTGGCCAAAAAATTTAGGCCTCATTTGGTCCGTTTTTGCCAACTTACAGTGTGAGCGGAGTTAACTCCAGTAAAAGATTATATTTTCATATTCAGTTCAACTTTAAACTTGCATGGAAGTTGAAAATTTTTAAACAATAAAAAATAAGAATTAATTTAAATACGACCCTTCAAACAAGAGAGATAGATGTGGCCCATGTAGGTTATAAATAGTTAATTAATGAGGGGTAATTGTGCCAGCAAACTCATGAGAGATAACTCATCTAAGGGCATCTCCAATGGTAATGTGGATGTGGTGAGGATGTCTATCATATGGGGCACTAGATAGACATTCACCTCTCAAAATGATCTCCAATGGATATAGACCATGCATGGATTAATGAGTTAACACTTTTATTTTCAATTTTCATAATACTAATAAAGGCCTGAAAAAAATAAAAAACTTAAAAAAAAAATAAAAAAAAGTTCATTTGTATGACGTGGCAGTGTATGACAATTTCTACAAGTAGACATTGTGGTAGACACCCCCCACTTTGATTCCATGCCATATAGGACATACATTATCAATCCATGATATCATTGGAGAGCATTTTTTGAGTTGGATGTAGATTGTATCAAAGGTGGATCTATTTCCACCCCAACCTCGATGGGGGAGAGAGATATCTCTCACCTTTGGGTGTGAGTTGGGAGATAATTTGGAGGAAAGTTGGGCAACCAAATAAGATTAGTTTTAACTTCCATGCAAGTTATCTCCCATGAGTTAACTTCACATCTAACCAAACAAGACCTTAATTAATTAGTAGTTGGTGTAGAGTTTTGCATTGATGATGCAACACTTCTATATTGAACTTTATTAATTCTATATATATGACTAATGTATCCAATTACACAATCAATCTCTCTTTCTCGATAGTTTACATTTGTATTATATTGTTTTTTTTTTTTTTTTTTTTTTTTTGGCAAGGTCTACCACAAATCGAAATCCTAAAATTAGTGTACAAATTTAAAAAGAATCAAACCCCTAAAATTTGTTTTATTCTTCTTTACTTTGTGTGACAAGCACTTTACTTAAATTGTAGGATTAGTGGATCACGTCATTTGCAGTTAGTCTCGAAACATGACGATGTATAATTAGAATTGCAAGAAAAGGAAAAAGAAAAACTGCCATATAGTTCATGATATAATAGGTAAAAAGTAAAGTTGGTGTTAGAATTGCAAAACTCACAAAATTCCTAACAATTTATACCTCCTCCGTTCCACAATATCCGTACCAATTAATTTGTTTTTTTTTTTTTGAAGAGAAATTTTATTAATCATTCATGACTCAATACATGACTAAGATTAGAGATAGAATCAAGTACATTGATTCGCTAATCCTATTTGTTCAAACAAAATGTTATTAATTTGACTGTAAATGCGAAATTGAAACAGTTTGACAATAAGAAATTAATCTCTACAACGTTGAAACTCATGATAATACACAAAATTGTTAAAACCACAAAAAAGAATAACAAAACTTCTCAACAAGGTGAAAAAAACTTAAAACTTCTCAACAAGGAGAAGACAAAATCAAAGTCTTCCAACTAGGGAATAAAACTAACTATAAAATAAAACTAAAGACGAAATCAATTCAACGCCGCATAAATTCATGCAACACCATTGATGAAGATGCACCGCAATAAGAATGGATCAATTTCCACAAATCTGATTAGATCTGTTGGTTATTATATAAACAAAATGCAAAAGGGATTTGCATAAGAATGCAAGAATTAAGATGATGATTAATGCACATACCATTGAGATTTTATAATAAGACTAATGCAAGAAGAAGAATTTTAAGAGTTTTGAAAAATCAAATTATGATTGTTGTTAATCATAATTTGGTTTGTGCGCAAGAATTAAGATGATGATTAATGCACCTCTATGAGATTTTATAATAAGACTAAATTATCATCTCATAAATGACTTTATTTAAAATATGTATTGTGTAAAAAAAAATGATTGATGGTGTATTAACTAAATAGAATTAGGTTAGAATTGAAAATAAAGCATTTAATACTTTCTTGATTTCCTAATGCGACACATATTGTGAAACAAAAAAAGTGCTAAAAATGAGACACATATTATGGAACGGAGAGAGTAATATAAACCCTTATTTCAATGTTTGAACTGAATAACTTAGTAGAAACCAATTGTAGGTAACGTGAAAAAAATAATATTGTAGAGGGACTTCCTTAAAATTGGTTTGAGGTGGTTGAAACTTGAAACTCAGCTGAAATTAATTGATTTAATTAGGTCATGGGAGTCCGGTGGTTAGCAGTTGCAGGTCCTTTTAAAAAGAGAACAGATTTTTTTTTGTTCTGGGGCCTCATTCTTTCACCACTTACTTTCACGCACCACAAACAAACACACCAAAAAAGCCCAAATTCATTTGAAGATGGTCCTATATTGGGCTTCTTGAAACCAACTCCATTTTTAACACTCTAATTGATATATGGCATAATTTTTTTTTTTTTTACTATTGTGGTTTGATGTAGATGTGCAACGCACATGATTAATTAAGTAATCGATCAAATTACAGTAGACAACATGAGATAAAATAATGAAATTGTTGGTTGTGCTAGCGTCAGATCCGTGAA
The DNA here is from genome assembly GCA_039657325.1 of Stephania cephalantha. Lineage (NCBI taxonomy): Eukaryota > Viridiplantae > Streptophyta > Magnoliopsida > Ranunculales > Menispermaceae > Stephania > Stephania cephalantha. The sequence continues at coordinate 1,996,463 of CM077577.1, read as the reverse complement.
TTTCACTAGTATTGATATTGTCTCCACCTTGAGCTCACGTGTATGGGGTTTTACTTCAAAAGGCTTGGTACTATAAATTTGGAGAGAACAACACTTAAGTAGTACGTACTTCTTTATGAAGTCACATGCATTTAACCGATGTGGACTATATTTTGGTCCACATAATATCGACGCAATGGAGATCTTCTAAACCGGTTGAACGAATTCACGAACAACTCGATCCCTAGCTTTTATTCAAGCAAAAAAAATACATAATATTAAGCTGGAAACTAGACGAAAAATCGGCAATAAAAATATTCCTAATTTGATTAACAAAAGACGATGGAAAAAAATGTAAGCAGTAGCGATGATCCGTGATTCCACGCCGGAAACTCAAACGCCCGAATCACCGAAATTACCAAAATGCCATCCCGTCATATCTTTTCATATTTTTTTCAAGAATTTGCAAACTAATTCTTGGACTTCAATTATTCAAGAATTTGGGAAAATATTGTCATCATCGAGACGTATCTTCCATGCGTCGAGGATTGATATAAACGCTTCCGCGCCGCGCGCCATCGCCGCTGCCAGTCTCTCCGTCTTTCTTCCATGCTGTGCGGCAAGCCGAAAAAAGCTTGTAAGGCTGGGGTGTTGGGTGAAAATGTTATTCCGCGACCACTCATCATTAGTGATAGCTCTAGGAGTCATACAAGAACGCCTCACAACAACACCCATTTTGCATCTGCGATCCACGATCTCCTCTTATGTGTTGTCATAAGTATCAAAGTTTTTAGTCGGTATTATGTCCCAACACTAACATTCTTGGAAGCATTTACGCTCATTGTTTCTCCACCAACAATGCTCCGATGATCAAACATGTTGACGGATCTGTACCCTCGGTCCACCAATATATATGGTTTGGTAGCGACTAACGATAAAATAATATCATCCCTAGTGCAAGAACTACCAAGTAAGTGTTTTTTCATTACGGTGAGCTATTCATATTTGATGCGAACGAGTCGCAACCGATTGACGGACTTCTTCAACCGACGCCGCCCAGTCCAAGAAAAAATGACCTCCGTCTTCAAGGATCATCCTCAAAATGACAAATTTCGTGGGAAAATAACATTTTCATGCGTTTGATAGCCAAAATTTTCTCATGGAACATTTTCTCACAATCGTCAATTTTTCATATTATGATTCATATATTTTCTCTCTTATTATGGTGGGTAAATTGAGTTTTCTATTGAGAAAATGTGAGTTTCCATATTAAGACACATTAAAGTTATATATTTTAAATATGAGAATTAATATATTTAATATAAATGGTAAATTTTCACATTTATTTCAAAACTAGTTGTTGGTGAGTTTTGAGGGAAAATATTCTTATACACGCAATTAAACACATATTAGAAAATTTTCTTTTAAATATTTATTGAAAAAAATCTTTTTTAAGAAAATATTCTTTTCCTATGAAATATTTTTTTTGGTAATCAAGCATGGCCTTAAATTCTTTTAAAGTACAACTAGCTAAGCTATATAATTTCTTAAAGCTAGAAATCATGAATCAAAACACAAAAAAAAAAGATAAAATTGAAGAGTAGAAACAAATGCCACAAAACAATTTAAATTTTTCATTGCTCTGATCCCTCTTTATAATTGACAAGAATACTTGAATAGAAGTACTCTTGTCTTATATAATCTAAGACAAAGCCCTCCAAAAAAAACCAAAATAAAAAAATAAAAAAACTCATTCATCATCTATTTCTTTTTCTTTCATATATCATCTCATGAATATTAATTAATTGTGTTCTTCTTTGTTGGAATAATATTTAACATATGTATCAATTGATCTCCATGCATAATCATCTCAATGTGTTGATGAAGATGATCTCTTCCAAATCTCTTCTAGTTCCCTAGCAAAAGCCTTTTGTCTTCCCACAACAATTGTGATGTGGTCTTTATTCTCAATCTCCTTAACAAGGGCTCGAGGGACTTTTGATTGTATTGCATGGCTACACTCGACTGGTATTAACTCGTCGTCTTTACCATGGAAGACTGTTACACTGCACGTCGATTGATTCCGAACGATGTCTAAGTAAGATTCAATCTTGCTCGCGGCCCCGAAAATGATGTTGTGTAGGGTGTGCCACCCGGCATTGAATGTGTGGCAAAAAAATGCTTCGATTAAGTATGTCCGCATCCTGTCATCAATAGAAATCTAAATCAGTCATCTAATTGACATGACAACATTGTCATCACACAAGCCGTAAGTGTATATATATAGATAGCTCCATTTATCCAAAAAATATATATATATATGTATTATTTTTGAGTTGGCAAGGCAAGGCAAGGCACTACAACCTCTCTCTAATTGACATTGACATAACTTTAACTCATTCAATGGACCTAACTTGCTACTATTAGAAAATAAGGATTTGACAAGTGTTTGTCAAGCCCCTAAGCGAGGTGTCCCCCAAATGCCTCTTGAAACCCTTCGAAGATGTGTGGTGCAGGTGCAAAATAAAATGGCCTTCAACTCTGATTGAGGTATGGGTCGTGATATTTCGATTCTTGAAAGTAACATTATATTTTTTTGTTTTTTTCTAATTGAGTTGAGGGGTTGCTCGATAAACTCTCATACAATTAATCGAATTAAAGTGTGGTTCGCGAGAGGGGCCCATGTGGCCCACATGGGCCTTGTTAATTTTGTCAGTGCGATTCAAGTACTTAAAGAAAATGACCCACTTGGGAACATGGAGGGTAACGGACAATGGTTGGACTATCACCCATATATGTTTAGGTATGTTGAGATTGGGTGGATGGCCTACCAGGTCAGAAGTTTTTAAATTCACTTCTGATCACACGGTTTCTTCTTTTGACAAAAGGTCTAATATGAGTTGACCAAACATTAACCCCTTTGGTTTCAAAAGATTATAATCTTCATCATTTCTTATACTATAAACTAGTCATGTGTTTGACGAGGAAAATTAACATGAACAATATTAATGATGAAAAACCAAACATTTCACTCTAGCTGGACCTTAATTAATTAATTAACTGTACACCTCATCAGTTGTAGGGTACACTAATAAGGAATTTATAAGTACTGACAGAATGTTATGAGCAAAGATGTACATATATAAATAATGTTAAGAGTACTATTAACATTAAGGTAGGTTCATATCTGTGATGCGTCTTAATTAATGATATGATTTGTTGCCTAAAAAAAAAGATATATATATATATATATATAATTTGTGAAAGATAGATTGAATATATAGCTAGGTAACCTTTATTGAACTTAATTCTAATATAATTGATAGATGTTGGTTTACCTGTTTCTTGTGACTAATTTGGCGATGGATTCCCATAATTGATGATTTTTGCAGATTAGAACGCAAGCTATTCTTGTTATGTGCTCATACCAACAAGCAAGTGATGCACCAAATGAGATCAATGGCCACACACGTCTAGGTGCAATTCTTCTCATCACATATTTTGTTGCTTTTTCTCCCTTTGGAGCAGGAAAATAAGGCTGCAATTTCAATAGTACATTAATTTTCATTAGTTTTAGGTTTTACAAATTAATCACAATATTATAAACAACAAATTAGCAAATCCAAAAAAGGGAGATTAAGTAAGTTACTATATAAGAACAATTTTTGAACAAAATTTTCGGTCGAATTAAAATCTATCGTCTATTTTTCTGATAGAATATTCATGTAGCTGACTCAAACTAATTTGGAATGGGGGCTTAATTTGTTGCTATTTTTAATTTTTATTTTTTTGTAGAAAAATTGTCTATTAGAACATTATATAACTAATTGAAGTAGTAATTAAATTGAGTTATTGGACTTACTGGAGCAATTAGGGTTAGGGATTTGATGGCTTCAGGATGCCTAGCTGCAATGGCAAGGGAAAGAATGCAGCCTAATGAGTGAGCAACTATGTGAAATGACTTCAATTTGCGTTGTTGGATCACTTCTTCAATCATATCAATGTGCTCTCTCAATGTGTAGAGAGAGTCTGCTGGTTTAGGGCTCCTCCCAAACCCTAATAGATCGATAGCAATCAACCGGTGCGTCGATTTTGTGGATTCGGAGAAGTTAGGGAAGAGCGTCTCGGTCCAAAAAACCGAAGACGAAAGAAATCCGTGAACAAACAACACATCTTCTACCGCCTTTCCTGATTTTCAAAAAAGCATCAAACACATTAACAAATTAAGCAACAAAATTGTATAACATAATTAAATCAATACAAAAAAAAAAAAAGTGCACATTAATTATGTACATTTTGTACATTTTTTTTTTTTTTTTTTTTTTTTATAATTAATTACCTCTAGCCCCTTCAGTTTTGACATAGAGGGAGTCCTTGCAAGATAAGCTCCAAGAGTTACAAGTCCTACAATCACAATCAGACCATCTTGGAATATGTTGTGTAGGGTGCCCTCCAATCTTCCCTTGTAGAAATTCTATGATTGTAGAATTGATGGTGAAAGTAGATCTCCTTGTACCAGTACTCTTCCCTTGCTTATCATTCTTTGTCCTACAATCTAGTAATACTTTCAACTTCTTCAACTCCTCCACCGTTGTTCTCGAAATCTCGGACGCCAACGAGGGGCGCGTGTAAAGGGTGTCCGAGATCTCTTCTAGCTGGAGTTTGCTTGAACTAAGGCAGCAAACCATCTTGGACTCGCCTTGCTCGGAAACTAAGATCTTGCCACTGCTCATGATCGCCTCTTTGGCCGAAGAGCAGTAGCAAGGCTTCCATTCAGCCTCAATGAGGAAATCCACCACTTTGAAGCCAACACATAGGAAGACATCAAGAAGGTCAAGGAATGAGAAGACAATGAAGCTCACAACTTCATTGATGAGTCTTCCTAGTACACTTAAAACCGATTTTGTTTTCTCCATTGTAGCAGTAGTGCTAGAGTCCTTCAATGTATAAGAGACAAACATATTAAGAATACATGCATGCACAGTAGTACTTGTAAAGCAAAAGACAGAGATTGACAAGAGTGAAAATAGTGCTAGAAATATGGCTACAATGAGTGGGTCTTTGGCTTAAAAAAGCTCTCGTCAATGTCCAACGAATGGTATCCTTGTCTAGGCCTCTCTCTTGATTGATGTGTTTGATCTCTTGACTCCACAAAACCTATGAAACCCATTTGAAGAAAATGGAGTGGAGGGCTTTGTGCTTATAATCAATCTAAGAAATGGTTCATTATATTGAATTGAATGAACGCACAAAACCCCTTATGCCCTTGTGCAATGGTCCTTCTTTAGCACTATTAAACAAGAAGTCCTACTTGGAGAAAGGCTAGCTTGAGAGGTTTGTCTAAAAGGACGAGGAAAAAACTGCCTTGTATATGACATGTAGAAGAAGAGGCTAGCAGTTAAATGAATTCATTGTTCATTTAAAACTGTTTGTTGGCCAAGGGTAAGAGTTAGGTGGTTGTTGATGAACCTCCACAAAGAAGAAAAAAAAAAAAAAGAATAAAAAGTTCTTTGTCAAACTTATGTGTTACCTTGTATCATATTATATATACATATAGGTGTTTTATATATTCCGATTTTTGTTTTAAAGAAAACCTTATGAGGCCCAAGATTTTGGTGGACATGAGTATTGATTTAGTTAGGTTTATTCTTAATGTTCCAAAGGGAGTGAAAAAGGGGGGCAAAAACTAGCTAGCTAGCCAAGCATACAGTTTTCAAAAATTAATTAGGCCCAACTTATGATTTATGGGACGGTTTAATTTCACATTTTCAATCTTTCTTCCTGTTTCAATGCATAAAAGAAAGAAAAAGAATGCTAGCAAGCCATGTGGAATTTAATGAGTGGTGATCATGCCCTTAGATTAGTATCCAATTCCAAGGCTTGGAGATAGAGTACTCTTATATGGACAAACCCTAGCTGGGGAAATAATTAAATTATGTTTGGTGAAATATGTTAATTAATATAAAAAAAATTAATCTAGATTAATGTTTCTAACTTTTCTTACCTTCCATGGCTCTATATATATATATATATATTTTTTTTTTTCAGGATCCATAGCTCTATATTAATATCAGCTTGGCAAACACAGCCTAATTAATTAACTAGTCATAGGAAACTTTTAAGGTCAGTGTTTCTACATATTATTAGGATGATTAATTTTTTTCAAATACTCTTGGTGGAGATTTTTTTTATTATTATTATTTTTTAAAAAAAAGAGAAAAAATGAACTAATTTGAATATATAGAGCCCTAAAATTCTACATATATTTATTGCACACGGCACTGGGCATGTGCCGTCCATTCCTTTAGTGGCCAAGTCTTTACCCTCATCTCTTCTTCATAATAAATGTGGAGGTGGTATTGTGCCTTCTCAGTTTCTTAATGAAACAAAAGATGGAACCTTTGCAATATTGTGGTTACGATGAAAGTTGCACATAAAATATAAAGTATGTATGCTGATGTACATTGATGCCACCTTAATTGATTAATGAGGCCTCCTATATATGGCTCTGGTATTTAACGTTACATTGATGAAAAAAAATCCTAAAACAGTGAGTTTACATTGTTAGAATCTTTTGCATAAACATTTGGAGTTTCTTGTTTAATTTTGGTTTGTAAATATTTGGAGTGTAATGCACACAGCATAGTAATTAATTAATTAAAGCTAATGGAAGTATGTTGGTGCATACTATATATGTAGTTTATACTTTTTGACTTTTGAACTTATATTGTTATGATACATTGCTAGGGAAATAATGGCACCTGACATAGAAGTTGAGGAGATAGGGAGCTAGCTGTGACACATGTGACTTAGAATGATCTGGACGGCTGAAGTTTGATGGGAGTTGATGGTTGGGAACTAGCTAGCTATTTTGAATTTTATACATAAGATATAAATGTATGCATATCAAGGATTGTAAAGCGTAAGGCAATGTTGGATGATGAATATATATACTAATCAATAGCGAGTCATAATTACTAAAATGCAAATAAAATGTATTTGCTCAGAAGTCCTTAATTAAAATTGTTACACTTTTGTTATGAATTCAATAAAAATAATTTAACTAATTTTCCAACAAATCTTCGTAATTATACAAAGTTAATAATTATATACATGCAGACCTCAAAAAAGAAAAGAAATATATACATGCAAAGAAATATAAATGTATGTATATATATCGAGGAATGAAAAGCGTTAACGCAATGCTCAGACGATGAATATATATACTAATCAAGGCGAGTCATAACTAAAAGGCAAATAAAATATATTCGTTCAGAAGTCCTTAATTAAAATTGTTACACTTTTGTTATGATTTCAATAAAAATAATTTAACTAATTTTTCCAACAAATCTTCGTAATTATACAAAGTTAAGAAATATATGGACCTAAAAAAAAAGGAAATATATACATGCAAAGAAATATTAATGTATGTATATTGAGAAATGAAAAGCGTCAATGCTGATCAGATGATGAATATATGTATATATATATATTAATCAAGGTGAGTCATAACTAAAAGGCAAATAAAATATTTGTTAAGAAGTCCTTAATTAAGATTGTTACACTTTTGTTATGATTTTAATAAAAATAATTTAACTAATTTTGCAACAAATCTTCGTAATTATACAAAGGTAAGAAATATATACATGCAGACCTAAAAAAAGAAGAAGAAATATATACATGCAAAGAAATATATAATTCATTTTTTCGAGGAAAGAAATATATTATTCGTAGATGCAAATTTTTAATTGATTTTCTCCTCTAAACATGACCTAGCAGTATTAATTAACTGTTCAATATACTATACCTTCAAAAGTTAAAAACAGTTGCACCGAAAGCCTTTATCAATCGATCTAGCCAAATATATGCCTTGCTCTCAGCAATCTCTAAATTTTTCTTTGTTGCTCTCAATAGCTCATTGTTTAAAATGGTACTGCCTATCTCCTCTATTTATAATAATATACTCATACTATAAGGTGACCTTAATTTTTTTTTCAAAAAAAGTTTGTCAATATGTAACACGCCTAGTCTTCAAAACGGTCAAATTAAACGACCATGCAAATAAGCTATGTAAGCTCTAAAAGGTACAATGAAATGTATATATGTGCTTGATATAAATATTGACCATTTCGTGTCAATTAATGAATATATCTATATATGAGTGATATATAATATTGACCATTTCAATTAAAAATCAAATTGTGTAACGAGAATTGATCAAAGCATATTAATCACATTTATGATCCGATGTATGTAATATGTAGCTAATTAAAGCACCCAGGAAAAAAAAAAAACTAATTAAAGCACAATATATCATATCATATGGTATACAGTACATATGCTTGCATTTATGAGTACCACTTGTTGGACTTGTTAGATATGCTATAGATATATGTTTTCGATTTTCAAGCTACAAATATTTCCTTGGTGGCTTCAAACGTCTAGCTATATTAATTAACCAGGGTGGCTTCAAACTCGATCATCATCGATGCATGGGTGTTGAAATCAAAGTTTGAATTAGAGTCAACTTAATAGTCATTTAGAAGCTCCCATACATGATTAATGACACAATATGCTTCAAAGTCACTGATATTCAAAGTCTTTCGTGTGCATATATATACACATGCACTGTACTAGCTAGCTAGAGAGTCAATTTAGAAAGTTCGGGTTTGGAGTCGGCTTTGTATGTGTTGGTCTATAACGTGTTGACGTTTTGTATGTATATATGTGTGTGTGCCTTTGTGAGTTAAAAGGTTGGTTATATAGATAGATGATGTGATTGAATCTAGCTCTTGGACTTATTATAAATTTGGGTTTAGTAATTAGAAAAAGTCGATCAACATTCAACAAAAAGTGAGTACAATTTATGTCGATTTTTTTTTTTTTTTTTTTTTTTTTTTTTTAACGAGACTTTATTTTATCATACAACAACAACAACAACAACATAGCCTCAAATCCCAAATTAGCTGGGGGTCGGCTACATGGATCAAACTTTTCCATTGTGCTCGATTAAGTGCAAGCGATGGTGAGCTTTCCAAACCATTCAAATCCCTCCTAATTAATGCATCCCATGTTAACTTTGGTCCGCCCCTTACCTCGTCGAATTTCTACGGTTTCTATTGAGTCAAGTTTTCTAGTTGGGGCATTTGTAGGTCGTCTTTGCGAGGTGACCAAACCACCGCAACCGTCCTTCCCTAATCTTTGTATCAATTGGTGCTACTCCTACTTGTTTTTGAATTTCTATATTTCTTATTCTATCTTTACGAGTTTTACCACACATCCACCTAAGCATCCTCATTTCTGCTACGTTCATTTTATGTAATTGTTGTTGCTTTACTGCCCAACATTCACTTCCATAGAGCATAGCTGGCCTAATTGCGGTCCTATAAAATTTTCCTTTTAACTTAGTAGGAACATTTCGATCACAAATCACCTCTGTTGCACTCCGCCATTTCTTCCATCCAGCTTGAATTCTATGTGTGACATCATTCTCAATGTTACCATCATTTTGTATGATTGATCCTAGATACCTAAAGTGGTTTACCTTAGGAACTTCTATTTCCCCTAATTTTACCACTCCGTCATCTCGATGTCTAGTGTTTCTAAACTCACAGTGCATGTATTCGGTTTTTGTCCTACTCAACTTAAAGCCTTTAGATTCTAATGTATTCCTCCAGAGTTCTAATTTCCTATTCACTCCATCTTTAGTTTCATCCACTAAGACAATATCATCACGCAAATAGCATACACCATGGTATATCCTCTTGAATATGTCTAGTTAGTTCATCTATAACTAAAGTAAATAGATATGGGCTTAGAGCCGATCCTTGATGTAGTCCTATCGTAATGGGAAATTCTTTTGTAGCTCCTCCAAATGTCTTTATACTCGTTACTACTTCATCATACATATCCTTAATAGTGTCTATGTATCTAGCATGCACTCTTTTTCTTTCTAGAACCCACCAAAGAACATCTCTAGGGACCCTATCATATGCTTTTTCTAAATCTACGAATACCATATGCGAGATCTTTTTCTTTTCTCTATATTTTTCTAACAATCGTCTTACAAGGAAAATCGCCTCCATAGTTGACCTCCCGGGCATGAAACCAAATTGGTTTCTACGATATTGTTGTTTCTCTCCTTAGCCTATTGTCAATTATCCTCTCCCAAAGTTTCATAGTGTGACTCATAAGTTTAATTCCCCGATAGTTTGAGCAACTTTGAATGTCTCCTTTGTTTTTGAAGATTGGCACAAGCGTGCTTCTTCTCCAATCCATTGGCATCCGTTTTGATTTTAAAATTTTATTGAAAAGTTTTGTTAACCAAGTCAATCCAATTTCTCCTAAGCATTTCCAAACCTCTATGGGTATTTCATCTGGGCCACATGCTTTCCCTATTTTCATTCTTTTCAATGCCTCTTTAACTTCTACAATTCTAATATTGCGTGTATAATTGACATTTCTTTCTTGGTGTGGGTTTTCATCTATTATGGTATCAACTTGACCATCATTAAATAAACTATCGAAGTAACTTCTCCATCTCTCCTTAATATCCTCCTCGCTCGTTAAAACATTTTGATTTTCGTCCTTAATACATCTCACATGACTTAGGTCTTGTTTCGTTTATCTCTTAGTTTGGCTAGCCTATATATATATTTTTCGCCATCTCTATTACCTAACCTTGTATATAGATCTTCCATGAAATTTGTTTTAGCTTGACTAACTACTTTTTTAGCTTGTTTTCTAGCTTCTCTATATTGATTGTACACATCTTCATCTTGACACTTAGGTATTTTCCTATACATCTCTCTTTTAGTCTTAATTGCTCGTTGGACATCCTCATTCCACCACCATGTTTCCTTCTTTGGTGGTCCCAAGCCTTTAGATATACCTAATACGTTTGATCCCACTCTCCTTATGCAACTACTCACTTCTAGCCACATTGTATTAGCATCTAAGTCAAGATTCCAAATATTTTCCTTTAGTAGTTTTTCTCTAAACTCTACTTGTTTACTATGTTTTAGGTTCCTAAGAAAAAATGGATCAAACTTTATTTTATCATAGCAAGAAAAAATATAAACATAGTGAAAAATAATGTATTTCTTTAAAACAAAATAAAAAATTTATTCTATCAATGCATTTAGTAGAAAAAATCGTCATCCTTCGAACAAAACTCGTTCCTACGGTTGAAACGAATCCCGATATGCAAACTCGTTGTAACATGTGGTGTCGCAATTTTCTCGACTTTTTTTAGAAGTCTACCCTTTTGATGAGATCATGAAATTGTTGCATAGCTTTCATGAATAGAGTACTTTTTTTTTTCTTACAATGCTAGAATGACACCTCAAGTGACATCCTTATGACGTAGCGTGCGGGTCCCACATAAAAATGTGATGTGGCGTGCTGGCCCACATCTATGAGAGCCGACGTTCGCGCTTCGAGATACACACCACGCGTGTTATGCACCAAAAACTATTTTGCGCACACTCTTTTTTACGTGGAACTCGCACATCACGTCAGAGAGGTGTCACTTGGGGTGTCATGTGGGGTGTCTTTCTAGCATTTTCCTAATTAAATTACTAGCGTAGTCAAAATATGAGAATTATTGAGACGAATTTCAAAATGACTAAGCAAGTTGGAATTCTCACTCCAAATAATTCTCATATTTTGACTACGCTAGTAATTTAATTAGGAAAATGCTAGAAAGACACCCCACATGACACCCCAAGTGACACCTATCTGACGTGGCGTGCGAGTTCCACGTAAAAAAGAGTGTGCGCAAAATAGTTTTTGGTGCATAACACGCGTGGTGTGTATCTCGAAGCGCGAACGTCGGCTCTCATAGATGTGGGCCAGCATGCCACATCACATTTTTATGTGGGACCCGCACGCTACGTCATAAGGGTGTCACTTGAGGTGTCATTCTAGCATTGTAAGAAAAAAAAAGTACTCTATTCATGAAAGCTATGCAACAATTTCATGATCTCATCAAAAGGGTAGACTTCTAAAAAAAAGTCGAGAAAATTGCGACACCACATGTTACAACGAGTTTGCATATTGGGATTCGTTTTAACCGTAGGAACGGAGTTTTGAGAAGGGATGACGATTTTTTCTACTAAATGCATTGATAGAATAAATTTTTTATTTTGTTTTAAAGAAATACATTATTTTTTATTATGTTTATATTTTTTCTTGCTAAATAAAGTCTAGTTCCTAAAAAAAAAAAAAAAAATCGACAAAAATTGTACTCACTTTTTGTTGAATGTTGATCGACTATTTCTAATTACTAAACCAAAATATATAATAAGTCCAAGAGCTAGATTCAATCACATCATCTATCTATATAACCAACCTTTTAACTCACAAAGGCAAACACACATATATACATACAAAACGTCAACAAGTTATAGACCAACACATCCAAGGCCGACTCCAAACCCGAACTTCCTAAATTGACTCTCTAGCTAGCTAGTACGGCCATGTGCATGTGTATATATATATCCACACGAAAGATGGCCATGTCCATGTTTTAAATCAAAAGTTTTTAATGTGATATATTGATGCACACCATTAGTTGCACCTAATCGAGTGCGATGCAAGAGTTTAAAAGGAGTGGCCAGAATATTATCTTTAATTTTTAAAGGAGCTAAAGGGGGATGAGTTTGAACATATGTTTCACCAGTGGTACCATGCCAAAGGGTATTGATTTGACGTGTAAGTTTTGGACAATGTTGAGCTAAATACTCAAAAAATGGAATATTATATTGTATTTGCTGAATGTAATTAAAATATTTTGTTCGTAAAATAGCTTGATGTTTCATAGAAACTAGTTTACAAAATATAGGTTTTAGAGGATGTTGTAAAAATTGATTTTTCAAAAGATCATATTCTAAAATAAATTCAGTTAAAGTATTTGAAGAAATAGCATTAATTTGGGGTTAATTTCACGAGATGGTCACTCAAGTTTGCGGTTTGTAACACTTTGGTCACTAAACTTTCATTTGTCCCAAATATATAACTCAACTTTACAAAACGTTTCAACAAAGTCACTCCGACCACTCTCCAGGTCAAAAACCCACCGCTGGCGCGACGTGGCGCCACGTGGGATTTCATGGGAGGTCACTTAACTTGTTAAGTGATGACATGGCATGCCACACACACACCCACCCACCCCACCCTTAGTTCACCCCACACTCATTACACAAATTTTCTTTTCTTCCTCTCCAACGCCCGAATCGTCGTCTTCTTCGCCGTGCTCTCTCTCTCTCGCGGTTCCTCTCTCGCGGTCGTGCTCTCCAACCCCCTGGATCGTCTACTTCGCCGTGCTCTCTCTCTCGCGGTTCCTCTCTCGCGGTCGTGCTCTCCCCTCCCCCTCCCCCACTGGTTCGTCTTCTTCGTCGTGCTATCTCGCTCGCGGTTCCTCTCTCGCGGTCGTGCGGTCGTGCTCTCCAACCCCCTGGATCGTCTTCTTCGCCGTGCTCTCTCTCTTTAGCGGTACTTTTTGTCGCTCATGAGCTTCGATCCGCGCATCGGCCTCACCGCATATCTCCCCCATTTGGTTCGTCCTCTTCCTCATATATATTTTTCGCAATTAGATATATTTTTACGCAATTAGACCAAAATTTTGCGGTGATTCTTGGAAGGGTCTCATATATATTTTCTGCAATTAGACCATATAGGGAAAAAAATATGAAGGCAACTGAGAAGAATAGCAATGCTGATGTATCATGTATATACGCACGTATACTTTGAAACGTTGATGTTCTCCAAATTAGCAAACGTTTTGCATTGGTATATTATTTACTTTCTTTGATTGGTACTTGAACTCGCTTTGTTTTTTCATGTTTCTAAGAATGTTAGACCAAAATTTTGATCTTGTACTCAATTTGTTGTATTCTTGAAGGCGAAGTGGTTGCAATGGAAAATTAGTGATGTCTTTGGTTAATGTTTGTTTTTGAGAAATGGTTAATGTTACTATATTGATGAGGAATTCAACGAGGAAAGTTGGTTTTCCATATTAAGAGGCCGAAAAGATTGATTTAATGCCTAGATTGTTCAAATTATGTTTTTGCTATTGTACTCAATTGCAGTACAATTTTGCCTTTTTTTTTGGGTGAACAATAGACTGCAATGTGTGATTGATTGTTATAGATTGCATTGCATATTGATATTCTTAGTTGAAGCTTTGTTTGTTGTTTTTCTTGATATCATGAAGGAAGTTTTTTGACAAGAGTTTGTTTGTTTGTAGCTACATTGTTATATTTGTATCTTGGCCAGAAATCATGGAGTTCGTCGAAGGACACGAGTATTGTTATTGCGGCGTGCCAGCAGTGGTGTTCACCTCGTGGACGGCTACAAATCCAGGACGACGATTTTATAGATGCAGGAAATACACGGTTTGTACATAAATGTGTATATTCTATGAAATTGTTAAATTTTATTCATATGAAGGAAATTAAATGAAAATCTTCGTTGTTTTGCAGCATAGATGCGGATGCGAATACTTTAACTGGCTTGATCCTGAAATGACTGACCGGGCAACGATTGTTATAAATGGGTTGTTGAGGAAGTTAGGCCGAATGGAAAGTAAGAAAAGGTTGCAAGACGAGTTTAATGGGCGTAGGAAACTCAACGGTTGTGCAGTTGCATGTTGGTTATGCTTGGTGGTCATTGTATTGCTGTTTGGTTTCATTGTATACAAGTAAACACAACGGTTGGAGGAGAAACGAAGTAGTCATGATGAAAGAGGAGTCGAAGGGAAAAGTTGTAGTGTCATTTTGTGTACAACTTATGTCAAACCATGTATTGTGGTTTTGTAGCTTATGAATGAAAAATTAAACTATGTGTTGAATTCAAAAGTTTGGAGTGCAAATTAATTTAGATTGATTGGTTTTTGTTTTTAATTAAAACTATGGATCGATTGATAGTTTAGCCCAGCTAATTTGAGATTGGGACTGTTGTTATTGTACAGGATATTAGATCACATGTATATAACCTATGTTGTTTCAAGGAGAACTATAATAAAATCGATTTTAAGTCGACAACAGACGCATATCTGGGGAAGGTTGATATAGAATGAAACATCACCAGTAAGACCTCCTAGCTAGAGAGGAGCAAGAACATGTTTTGGAAGTTGCTTTAAGATTCTCACATTTATGCAAGTCCTGCTGAAGCAACATAAGTTATATTTTTCAATTTAATACCTCAAAAGACTAACATTAGGCTTATGAATTAACAATTTGAAAAACAGCAAAACTATGACACCTCTCCTATTATTTCTCCAATTCATTGAAGAGAAAAAATGTCACGACAGTTCTACAATCAATTTTCAACTCTTAAACCAATTCTTTTGATTAGTAACTTAACATTTATAACCAAAAATGCCAAGAGCGTGCTTCGCAAAAAATGAAAGTGCGATCTTTTTTTAATCAAGAAAGAGCGATTGTCATTGAAAATACAGACTATGTTCCATTCAAATCTTGTTTATGAATCAACATGGAAGTTTCACCTATATATCTGAAAAACAATCACATCCTTTGTACATCATCCACCTCTTCCAATTATTCCACCTCTTCCAATTACTCCACCTCTTCCACCGCCACGACGTCGAACAACTAGAATATTCGCTCTTGACTTTGGAGAAATCCTTGGAATAGGTTGTGAACAATCCATCATACTTGGCATTGTAGGAAGGGGTTGGGAAGCACTCGCAATTGTAGCATTAATTCTTGTTCACTTTGGTACATGAGTGGGTCAAGTTGATTGACTTGATTTGAACCGTCGAGTCATCTTTACCCACGTGAGAAGCAAAAATTCGAAACTCACAATTGCTAGACTTGAATCGCTGGCATTTACATATGCACCGTTCCCTATCATTCGTAGTAAAGCGTATTTGTCGCTTATTTTGAATACCCCAATTCCTGCATGCCAGCTTAAATGTCTTGAAAGAAGAGAATTTCATGCCTAATTCGAGCTGTGGGTTTGCCATGTCTTTGAACTCATCGAACTCTACATACCTCATCTTCTCAGATCCATCGGAATCATCATCTGTGTGGAGCTCATCTGATGCCGCATAGTCTGAGTCTTGGTCATGCACTTCAACTATCGCAAGTGCGCTACTACGAGGTGGAGTAATAACCTTAGGCCTTCCTCTTTTTCTACTGTGCAGTTGTTCGCCAACAACTTCTTGATAGTCATCATCGTCCTCAACATCATTGTCACTCTCGAAAAAATCATGGCCTTCATCCGCTTCTACTTCTTCATGTTGAATTGTTCCATTGTCTTGTTCTTCAGGAGGTTCCACTTCTTCTTGCTGACTAACCTCTAAGTCCATTAATTCTTGCTCTCTAATATCTGGGGACCCAAAATATATTTGTTCTAAGACAGGCTCCACTTCTTTTTGACCATCATCTCCATTGTGAAAATGATTCCTGCAATGATAAGGATGTTAAAAATGTCCCTTGAGATGTACAAAACCATAAAACCAAACAGTTAAATATATTCAAAAGGTCACACCCCTAAGTTGACATACATGGCCCCAAAAACCATCTAAAACATCACATTAATCGGTCAATCGCTCAATACAAATCAATTGAGATTCTCAAACCATGTCAGAACATCACCAATCATAATATCACCAATCTATGCAACATTAACCCGAAACTAAAACAAAAACAGTAAATACTCTGTTGATGAAGTTTCATATCTACCCAACAACTTTCTTCATCTCAACCATGCCCAAGATTTAATCTCAGTAATATCACTGAAATTTCGACGACAGAATACCATAAAACCTTCTCCAATGCACAATGTGGATTGCAAATGTGAAGATCATTGAAATTTGTAAATCATGTTACTGCTAATTTATACATCAGTGTTAGCTTTCAACATCAAGAGCAACTGCCACTGTCACCTCTTCTAATTAACAGCTCTGTTTCATCTGCTTAATCAGGTATTAATAAATGAAAAACCATTCTTTTCCAAACAGCCCTCCTTCCCAATACCCACAATTCAAATTAATTAATGGTCCAAACAAGCATCAAAGAACATTTTTTTTTTTTTTTTTTTTTTTTTTTTTTTTTTTTAGGGAAGGGTACCTAACTAACATGTGAAGAAGATAAAAATATAAGGGCATTTATGATCAATTCACATTTTCCATAAAAATCAAAAACAAAACCAAACCTATCAAATTCAATTAGGCCAACTAACTTAGCCTACTAAAGGGAAAATACTACTGTAAATACTCTGTTGATGAAGTCTCATATCTACCCAACAACTTTCTTCATCTCAACCATGCCCAAGATTCAATCTCAGTAATATCACAGAAATTTCGACAACATAATACCATAAAAACCGATTCAATTGACTCCAACTGACTCAATCACACGTATCATCATCCAATCCATCAATCACTACAGAATCAGTTAAACCATTCAAAAACAATAACAAACCAGGAATCTAAGCATGCCCTAATAAGTTAATCCATCAATCACCGCATATCTACTCAACAAAACAAAATTTGCCTATTAAACTCCCTGTTTGATCTATCTTGATCAAAAAACAGTGAAATTATTAACATTTACACGAAGAATAAATCTCTTAGATTGAAACCTTCCCCCGTGAAGTCGAGGCCGATTGGTTGCGCAGGATCGAAGCTCCGCGAGACAGAGACCTTGCCCCGTGCTGTCGAGGCCGATGCGCGGTATCGAAGCTCCGTGAGCGACAGAGGTACCGTGAAAGAGAGAGAGCACGGCGAAGAAGACGATCCAGGGGGGTTGGAGAGCACCACCGTCACAGAGGTACCGCGACAGAGAGAGACCACGGCGAAGAAGACGATCCGGGGGTTCGAGATCGAAGAACGACGAGCGAGCGAGAGATGTACCGCGAAAGAGAGAGAGCACGACGAAGAAGACGATCCAGGGGGTTGGAGAGCACGACCGCACGACCGCGAGAGAGGAATCGCGAGCGAGAGAGCACGGCGAAGAAGACGAACCGGTGGGGGGGGGGGGGGGAGAGCACGACCGCGAGAGAGGAACCGCGCGAGAGAGAGCACGGCGAAGAAGACGATCCAGGGGGTTGGAGAGCACGACCGCGAGAGAGGAACCGCGAGAGAGAGAGCACGATGAAGAAGACGATGATTCGGGGGTTGGAGATGAAGAAAAGAAATTTGTGTAATGAGTGTGGGGTGAACTAAGGGTGGGGGGGGTGGTGGGTGTGTGTGTGGCATGCCATGTCATCACTTAACAAGTTAAGTGACCTCCCATGAAATCCCACGTGGCGCCACGTCGCAGCGCCGGTGGGTTTTTGACAGGAGAGTGGTCGGAGTGACTTTGTTGAAACGTTTTGTAAAGTTGAGTGATATATTTGGGACAAATGAAAGTTTAGTGACCAAAGTGTTACAAACTGCAAACTTGAGTGACCATCTGTGAAATTAACCCCATTAATTTGATATTCCACAAAATCATTTATACTAACTGTATCATCTTTAGAAGAGGAATTCTAAATAAGATATGCCACACCGGATGGAGGGGGATTATTATTATGAGACGGTAGAGATGAAGATGAAGGTATGGTTGTAGGAATTGATGCTGCAGAAAATTTAGTATCAAATATTTTTGAAGTGGAAGAACGGGGAGCAAAGATGATATCAACCTTTCCATCGTCATGAGTTATAATTTGATGAATTTCATTGGACAATTGTCTCTTTTGACAATCATCTTTATTAGTATCTTGTATTGTCCATTGATGTGGAATTTTAATGTCTTTCCATTGTAATTGTTTTCGATCAACAATTTTATTACGAATATTTGTTAAAATGAGAGTAGATGTGCCTTTCTGTAAATTTGAATAAGCTACATCAGGAACAATTGTATGCATTAATTTGTAATAAATACGATATACAACAGCTACGTTAGAGCATATGCCTTTCATTTTAAATCCTTGAGTATAGACACCTAAAACAAGAGCTTCATGTGCAAATTCATCATGTAGACTGACAGTGAAATTTGGAAAGCAATTAAAATGAATGGGTCCTTCTGCTAAACTGCCTTCGATCATTCCTAGTAATGAATCATTGAATTCTTGATGTCGTTTATCACGAATGGAAACGAGGATTGATGTATCAAGTCCTAATGTTATTAATGGTTTAATAACAACTTGTATAAGGCCTATATGTAAATATTTATGAGTTTCTTTATACTTTTGAATTTTCTCAGGAGAAATAAATATTAATTCTTGACCTTCTTCATCAATAGACCTTGTATCTTCTTCAAGTTTGATAATAAAATCTTGTTTTTTGGAAAATGAACCTTTATTATAAACTGCAGAAGCTTTGATGAGGGGCAAATGCCAATCTCGAAGAGATTGATCTATTTGAGAAAACGAAACTTCATGAATGTTTTTTAAGTCTAATTTAGACATTGGTTTAGGTAGAGGCTTATCAGATGATTCTGAAGAAGATCCAGATTCAAACTTTATCGAAGGAGATTTCATTGAAAAGACACGAGTTACAGATTTTAACAAGGTTACTCATAATTTTGCGTTGGGTTTTACACACACTTGGTCAACGATTTGTTGCTAGACTTACGCTCTTCTGCTAGACTTACCACGCGACAAGGAAAGTGGTTTTGAAAACCGCTTGGCAAAATCACAAAAACCAAGTTAAAATGAAACTTGTGTTATCAATGAAATCCAAATTCGATAATGAAAGAATAAAATCCGATTCAGAAACACTGGCAAAGCAATAATAGATTCTTGAATCGATAATGGCAATATAAAAGATAATTTAATGAGACATAAATTTTATAGATCTAATATATAGAAGGATAATGAGAACCAGTATGCCAATAATTAGGAGCATAATTATTGTAATATAACAAGGCATTACTTACAGTAGCTTTATGATGATCACTGGCTCTGATACCAAATTGTCGCCCGAATACAAAGTTATGCAAGAGATTTGCAATGGAGTTTCTTGTGAAAGATATAGTGATTGGTAAAAGTCAGAAGACAAGGGATAATAATATATAAATGGATCTATTATTTCTGAAGGCAAAGGATGATAAAAGCTAATTGGATCTATTTTACAAACTCTAACTTGATTTCAACTTGACTTATGAACACAAGACAAAGCTAGACTTAGAGAAGAATGCTTACTCGATTTCTAGATATCTTACAATAGCATTCTTTCTTCTATATATAGACTCTTAAAGCAAACTCATAATTCACAGACGCACTACCGTGGAAAGGTAGTCCTACAAACGACAACACAACTGACAACTTGACATGACAAAAGAAAAGATAAAGATAAAATACTTATCGTGTTAAAAGCAAAAGTAGTTGCTTTGACAAAAGTAGACAACTTTATACTGTATACCTTATGACTGAATGACGGACATCTGTATGCTTTTGCAAAAGAGAAGATTCTTGATAAGATATGGGATAAGGCAGGCAATGATAGCCTGGAAGCTTGTGCTTGATAAGATGTATGGCATGGGCCTGATGGCTGGTGATAAACACCAGGAAGCATGGGCTGGATAAAGATTATTAACATGGGTCTGTATTTAATTATTGTGATACCAGCAGTGGTATCGAATTGGATCAGTGCGAAGAACTTGCCATAATTGATGATGTACATAATTGGCATAGCGATATATGTCTGGATAATTGATAAAAACATGAATTGGAGGCTTCTTCAATAGATACCAAAGGGTGAGAACCAAATTGGCATCTTCTCTTGTCCATAGGAGTGATTGACAAACAAAAATACGTATTTCATATGTCTGGATGAGAGAGTTCCATAAGATATCTACTCCATTTAGATATAATTCTTGAGAAATATGCTCAATTAATGGATGCCGGATGGCTGGATGTCGAAGAGCCCGAGCGAGTGTAGTCATTTATAAATCTATTGAATCTGCAGAATGAGCTGAATAGGTATTATCGTCTGAATGAGTCTGAGAAGAGGCTGAATATTTAGCTTCAAACTGTTTGAATCTTTCTTCAAATTGATTCTGCATATTCTGAAAATTCTGCTGAAACCCTTCTTGAAGCTGTTGGACTATAGATTGAGCCAAGTCTGGATTGATAGATGAACTGGATTCGTTGTTAGGATTTTTCTGTTGTGATGTGAGAGGGTAAACTTATATCTTTATAGGTTTTAAAACTTGCATTTTTATATGTTTTGACAAGAGGGAGAAATTCTTGTGGGAGAGTGAATTCTGTAGGATGGGAAGGTCTTATAGTTTCAGTTATTTTGAGAGGTGTTGGCGGAACATTGGATATGTCAATAGATTCAATGTCAAATTTATCCCACCATTTACACTGTAGTTCTTGAGAAAGATAGGTATAGGTGATGTTATGAACTGTGGTGATTTTATGAGTCCCATAATTCCATTTGAGAATCCAGGGGATTGAATGTTTGTGCATGAATTGGAAGAGTGAGAGCTTTTCGGTTTCATATTTCTTGAAAACTTCATTTGGAAAGAAACCAATATGAGGTCCAAACTTAGTCCACCATTCTGCCATGAACCAAGATGGAAGATTGACTTTCAGGGATTTTTTTAATGTGATATACCAGGAATGTCCAGAAGTGGGGTCTTTATAGAACAATATATTGCGCCAAGCATCAATATAATCTTTATAATTTACTTGAGCTGGATGACGATCTTGTACCAGTGTCATAGCTTGATAAATAAACGGACTTTGTTGCACATAGAGTTGCTGAGTCCATTCAGCACGAATCCAGTTCATCTATCAATCCAGACTTAAAAGAAAATACTAAACTTGAGCCTCTTCCTCTTCATTTATATTGACGATATAAACAACAAAGTCCGTTTATATTGACCAAATGATACCTCCTATTTGGTCAACAAACGTCATGCCCTTTGGCTTAAAAAACTCGTTGTTCAAAAAGTTGCTGAATGGACTTGAAAAGTAGCTAAATGTTTCCAATATTGATCAACTGTTTTAGAAAATACTAAAATATCGTCAATATAAACAAGTATGAACTCACGGTAGGGATTAAAAATATCATTCATAATTTTTTGAAATTCGGAAGGAGCATTTGACGTTCCTTTGATATTGACCAAATGGAGTGTTAAAAGCAGTTTTAAATCTATCATTATGATGGATTTGAATTTGCCAAAATTGATTTAAGATCAAATCTTGAAAATATAATTGTTGTAGTAGTAGACTTAATTAAATCATGTTTATTAAGCAAATGATAACGTATTGTTTTCAAAACTTTATTAAGAGGTTTATAATTAATGACAAGGCGAGGAGCACCACGTTCAAGTTCAGAAGCATTTTCTACATAAAAAGCAGTACAACTCCATGGAGATTTAGAAGGAGTAATTAATTTTTTGGCAAGTAAATCTTTAATTTCTTGATCACAAAGATTACGTAATCGGGAATTCATTTGAGATGGATTTGCTTTTGTGGGTATATTTTCTTCATCGAAATCTAGGATATATGGTAATGTAACTATATGTTTTTTACGATCCCAAAAAGCAGAGGTAATATCTGAACAACAAGTTTTTGTTAAATTGGTTTGAAATGTTTTTAACTTATTTTGAAATGTAGGAGACTGAAGAATTTGCTCAGTTTTGAGAAAGTTAATTTCAGAGCGTAAAAATGTTATATGAGTTTGCTTATGGTCAATCTGATTTATAAGTTGATTTAAATATTTGACTTTAGGAGGTTGACAAAAAGGGAATAAGAGTTGATGATTATTTAATAGTAGTAATACCAGATGTTGAAACAGAAAAAGGTTGTATATGTTGGATAAATGGAGTACCTAACAAAATATCATGTTGTAAACCTTTAACAATAATAAAATAGGTTGGTATACAAATAGATTGATGACAGATATGAGCAATATGAATTTTATATTTAATTGATGATTTAGTTCCATTAGCTGTAGATATTTTACTAGATGTAGATTCACAATATCGTAAAGGAATAAGTCCTTCGCGAATACAATTTAGGTCAGCACCTGAATCAATTAAGGCAGAACATTTATAAGAAAAGTCTTTGATTGTAAAAGAGATCTGAGTAAACCATCTTTGATGAGTATATTGAGTGAGTGAATCTATAAAAACATTATCAACATCAAATTCAGCAAGTGATTCTGTATTAATAGTTTCTAGTTGTGCTACACGATCTTTCAATGTTTTAATTTCTGTTTTTAAGTTATTGATCTCATTTTGTAATGATTGTATTGTTGCTTGTTGAGGTCTCTTATTTACGGTTTGTAAAAGACTGGCAAATGAATATTTATTGGGATCTAATTGTAATTGTTGCTTAAATTTATCATGTTTTTTGTCAAAATCTTTTTCATAAGAAGAATAGATTTCATGATCAGAATCATTTTTTGTATCTGTATTGTGCTGTATAATTTCAGTAAAATATTTGTATCGCAAAGAAGGATCGGCAATTTGTTCACCGATTTCAAAAATAAGTTCTTCGTGTGCAATCAAGACATTTATTTTTGTATCAGAGGAAGCAGATGTATTCAATATATTGGAATTACAATGACAATTATCAGAAGAAGAAGCATCATCAGTTTGAATGTGCTGTATTTTCTTTTTATGATTTTTGAGATGACATTTATTGGCATAATGACCAGGCTTTCCACAATGATAACAAGCATTTTTCTTCATAGTTTTGTGCACGGATGATTTAGGTTTAAAAGGACGACGAAATTGTTTTTTAGGACGGTATTTATAATAGGTATCTTTTGGAAAAACTGAAGACTGACGCTTTGAACGTCTTTTATGGGTATGAGTAGTTAGTTGTGTAATATCTAAATCATGACCAAATTCATAACATAAATTTCCAAGATCTTGTTTTAATGTATTATTTTCTATTGCTAGTTGGCGTTTAATACGCATATCGTTACAGATAGAGATTCCACAAGTTTGAATATATTGAAAAAGATCTCCATAAGAATGACTATTCCAATTGAGGTTTCCACCATTTTGAGCCTTAATATATTCTTTGACTTTAGCACTAAAATATGGAGGTAATCCAGCAATGAATCGTTCTTTCCAGAATTGTCCATCATGGGATGTTAATTGATAAACTTTAGTGAAGAATGTATCTTTATACCAACGATAATCATTCATTGTTTTGCATCGAAGACTTTGTAATTGATCTCTAATTTTTTCATCTAGAGAGGAAAATTTTCCTATAAAGTATCAAACTATATTGGATAAAAGACAGTCAACGCCATTTGGTTGGGTGCGTCCTTGCGCATCAAGTAAAGGATTGCCATTGTCATCTCTATAAATTGAATTTATGACTTCTAACCGAGCAGCATTATTGAATGCATAATTCCACAAACCGTAGAGCTGTCCTGTGAAACCGGTTGAAATGGCTATGGCTATGGTAGTTTCTGAATGTCTAGCTATTAGACAAGCTTTCGCATAACTTTGAATTTGATAAATGACCTTAAGAATTTGATATTCAGATAATCCATCAATATTCCAATCATAAATTGCATTTTCATCAAATTTTTGGTGTCGTTTTGTTTTTTCTTCAAGAATTAGATCTGTAGGAGATGGTTTTGAATAGAATTGTCTTTGTTTGGGATAACGAGTTGGGTAGGCTGATTTAGTCTTTCGAAATACTTTTTGAATAGCAATATGATTAGTACTATCAGAATTACTAGAAACTGTATCGTGAGTAGAGGGTGATGAATGCGAAGATAATGAATGAGGAGAATTTGGTTCTTCATCAAATTGATCAAGGTTATTGATTATTGGACCTTTATCACTTTTTGGAGGTATGAAGTCTTTCGAAGGAGGAAGAGGATGAGGTTCAAGTTTAGAAAGTTGGCCTTTAATTTTTTCTAAAAGTTCATCAGAATATTTAGAGGTAAATGAAGGAAGAGGTAATGATGATGATTTCGGGGGAAAAAAAAAGAGTGTTTGAGAATGGCAGAGGTCAGAAGGGATGGAGGTATGTTGAACAATATGAGAAGACGGAGGTTTGGAGGTTGAGGAAAGGGACGTAAGAGTAGGTAGGGTAGAGAGATAAAGGTTTGTATAATTATTTTGGGCAACCAAATGATTTAAATCTTTGCGCGTAATAGGACCATCATCTTCAAAAGGAGTTTTAAAAGGAGTGGCCAGAATATTGTCTTTAATTTTTAAAGGAGCTAAAGGGGGATGAGTTTGAACATATGTTTCACCAGTGGTACCATGCCAAAGGGTATTGATTTGATGTGTAAGTTTTGGACAATGTTGAGCTAAATACTCAAAAAATGGAATATTATATTGTATTTGCTGAATATAATTAAAATATTTTGTTCGTAAAATAGCTTGATGTTTCATAGAAACTAGTTTACAAAATATAGGTTTTAGAGGATGTTGTAAAAATTGATTTTTCAAAAGATCATATTCTAAAATAAATTCAGTTGAAGTATTTGAAGAAATAGCATTAATTTGATATTCCACAAAATCATTTATACTAACTGTATCATCTTTAGAAGAGGAATTATAAATAGGATATGCCACACCGGATGGAGGGGGATTATTATTATGAGACGGTAGAGATGAAGATGAAGGTATGGTTGTAGGAATTGATGCTGCGGAAAATTTAGTATCAAATCTTTTTGAAGTGGAAGAACGGGGAGCAAAGATGATATCAACCTTTCCATCGTCATGAGTTATAATTTGATGAATTTCATTGGACAATTGTCTCTTTTGACAATCATCTTTATTAGTATCTTGTATTGTCCATTGATATGGAATTTTAATGTCTTTCCATTGTAAAATAGATCCAATTAGCTTTTATCATCCTTTGCCTTCAGAAATAATAGATCCATTTATATATTATTATCCCTTGTCTTCGACTTTTACCAATCACTATATCCTTCACAAGAAACTCCAGCAAATTTCTTGCATAACTTTGTATTCGGGCGACAATTTGGTATCAGAGCCAGTGATCATCATAAAGCTACTGTAAGTAATGCCTTGTTATATTACAATAATTATGCTCCTAATTATTGGCATACTGGTTCTCCTTATCCTTCTATATATTAGATCTATAAAATTTATGTCTCATTAAATTATCTTTTATATTGCCATTATCAGATTCAAGAATCTATTATTGCTTTGCCAGTGTTTCGAATCGGATTTTATTCTTTCATTATCGAATTTGGATTTCATTGATAACACAAGTTTCATTTTAATTTGGTTTTTGTGATTTTGCCAAGCGGTTTTCAAAACCACTTTCCTAGTCGCGTCGTAAGTCTAGCAGAAGAGCGTAAGTCTAGCAACAAATCGTTGACCAAGTGTGTGTAAAACCCAACGCAAAATTATGAGTAACCTTGTTAAAACTGTAACTCGTGTCTTTTCAACGAAATCTCATTCGATAAAGTTTGAATCTGGATCTTCTTCAGAATCATCTGATAAGCCTCTACCTAAACCAATGTCTAAATTAGACTTAAAAAACATTCATGAAGTTTCGTTTTCTCAAATAGATCAATCTTTTCGAAATTGGCATCTGCCCCTCATCAAAGCTTCTGCAGTTTATAATAAAGGTTCATTTTCCAAAAAACAAGATTTTATTATCAAACTTGAAGAAGATACAAGGTCTATTGATGAAGATGGTCAAGAATTAATACTTATTTCTCCTGAGAAAATTCAAAAGTATAAAGAAACTCATAAATATTTACATATAGGCCTTATACAAGTTGCTATTAAACCATTAATAACATTAGGACTTGATACATCAATCCTCGTTTCCATTCGTGATAAACGACATCAAGAATTCAATGATTCATTACTAGGAATGATCGAAGGCAGTTTAGCAGAAGGACCCATTCATTTTAATTGCTTTCCAAATTTCACTGTCAGTCTACATGATGAATTTGCACATGAAGCTGTTGTTTTAGGTGTCTATACTCAAGGATTTAAAATGAAAGGCATATGCTCTAACGTAGCTGTTGTATATCGTATTTATTACAAATTAATGCATACAATTGTTCCTGATGTAGCTTATTCAAATTTATAGAAAGGCACATCTACTCTCATTTTAACAAATATTCGTAATAAAACTGTGGATCGAAAACAATTACAATGGAAATACATTAAAATTCCACATCAATGGACAATACAAGATACTAATAAAGATGATTGTCAAAAGAGACAATTGTCCAATGAAATTCATCAAATTATAACTCATGACGATGGAAAGGTTGATATCATCTTTGCTCCCCGTTCTTCCACTTCAAAAAGATTTGATACTAAATTTTCCGCAGCATCAATTCCTACAACCATGCCTTCATCTTCATCTCTACCGTCTCATAATAATAATCCCCCTTCATCCGGTGTGGCATATCCTATTTATAATTCCTCTTCTAAAGATGATACAGTTAGTATAAATGATTTTGTGGAATATCAAATTAATGCTATTTCTTCAAATACTTCAACTGAATTTATTTTAGAATATGATCTTTTGAAAAATCAATTTTTACAACATCCTCTAAAACCTATATTTTGTAAACTAGTTTCTATGAAACATCAAGCTATTTTACGAACAAAATATTTTAATTATATTCAGCAAATACAATATAATATTCTATTTTTTGAGTATTTAGCTCAACATTGTCCAAAACTTACACGTCAAATCAATACCCTTTGACATGGTACCACTGGTGAAACATATGTTCAAACTCATCCCCCTTCTTTAAAAATTAAAGATAATATTCTGGCCACTCATTTTAAACTCTTGCATCGCACTCGATTAGGTGCAACTAATGGTGTGCATCAATATATCACATTAAAAACTTTTGATTTAAAACATGGACATGGCCATCTTTCGTGTGGATATATATATACACATGCACATGGCCGTACTAGCTAGCTAGAGAGTCAATTTAGGAAGTTCGGGTTTGGAGTCGGCCTTGGATGTGTTGGTCTATAACGTGTTGACGTTTTGTATGTATATATGTGTGTGTGCCTTTGTGAGTTAAAAGGTTGGTTATATAGATAGATGATGTGATTGAATCTAGCTCTTGGACTTATTATAAATTTGGGTTTAGTAATTAGAAAAAGTCGATCAACATTCAACAAAAAGTGAGTACAATTTTTGTCGAGTTTTTTTTTTTTTTTTTTTTTTTTTTTTTTTTTTTTTTAGGAACGAGACTTTATTTTATCATAGCAAGAAAAAATATAAACATAGTGAAAAACAATGTATTTTTTTAAAACAAAATAAAAAATTTATTCTATCAATGCATTTAGTAGAAAAAATGCGTCATCCCTTCGAACAAAACTCCGTTCCCTACAGTTGAAACGAATCCCAATATGCAAACTCGTTGTAACATGTGGTGCCGCAATTTTCTCGACTTTTTTTTAGAAGTCTACCCTTTTGATGAGATCATGAAATTGTTGCATAGCTTTGATGAATAGAGTACTTTTTTTTTTCTTAGAATGCTAGAATGACACCTCAAGTGACACCCTTATGACGTAGCGTGCGGGTCCCACATAAAAATGTGATGTGGCGTGCTGGCCCACATCTATGAGAGCCGACGTTCGCGCTTCGAGATACACACCACGCGTGTTATGCACCAAAAACTATTTTGCGCACACTCTTTTTTACGTAGAACTCGCACGCCACGTCAGAGATGTGTCACTTGGGGTGTCATGTGGGGTGTCTTTC
Source organism: Stephania cephalantha (assembly GCA_039657325.1). Classification (NCBI taxonomy): domain Eukaryota; kingdom Viridiplantae; phylum Streptophyta; class Magnoliopsida; order Ranunculales; family Menispermaceae; genus Stephania; species Stephania cephalantha. The sequence continues at coordinate 1,967,819 of CM077577.1, read as the reverse complement.
TAGCATTTTCCTAATTAAATTACTAGCGTAGTCAAAATATGAGAATTATTTGGAGTGAGAATTCCAACTTGCTTAGTCATTTTGAAATAACCATGTCATTATAAGCTTAAGCCCACATATATTACTAGCTAGGGGTCAATTCGTCTCAAAACTTTCTCTCTATTACACTTTGGTCACAAGACTTTTTTTTTTTTTTTTTTTTTTTCATAATGGTAGCAAAACTTTTCAAAATTCTCATTCATGGTCATTCCATCTAATTCCGTTAACTAGCTAACCATTAATTACTGCTGATGTAATGGCAAATTTACTCAATCTTTTTTAAGAAAAAATAATTTACTTCATTTTTTTTTAAAGAAATGCTAAAATTATATTTGTTTTTTTAAAAGAAAATGATCAGATAAGAGATGTGTGTGGAGATGTGTGCGCGCGCTTCTCGAGGTATATCACACGACACTCGATGGATCGATGCCCAAATTGGGCTATCCGATCCTTTTTTTGTACTTAAGTTTTAGAAAATAGTTTTGACATTTGTTTTAAAAAATAGAGTAAATTTAAATTTTTTAGAAAAGAAAATTGAGTAAACTTAACTTTTTTAAAAAAAAATTGAGTAATTTTGATGTCTTAGCCATGTCATCGCCATGTCATTGCCACATTGGTGTCACGTTTAACGTTTAGTTAATGAAAATGGATGGAATGATCATGAGTGCAAATTTTGATAAATTTTGTGACCATTTTAAAAAAATAAAATAAAAAATAAAAAAAAAAAAAAAAAAATTTCTTTTTGACCAAATTAATGTAAAAGAAAGGTTTTGTGACTAAAGTGTAAAAAAAAAAAAAGTTTTGTGACTATGAGTGAAATTGACCCACTTTAAGCATTTTATATAACTTATTTAATTTTTATTTTACGTGAACATATAACTTATTTAATTTTCGTTATACACTAGCTATTTATTATGTAAATGATGGAGTCTAGAGGCCCACTTTAGGCGCCTAATTAATCAGGTACCCACCTAGATGAGCCATTTGATACACCTCGAATATCTTGAGATAAACTGGTCCACCAGCACCACTGGACATCCAGGCCGGTGCATCTAATTGAGTGCCCAAAGTGAGTCAGTTTAGCAAGTTCCTTAATTATAGTTATTATATATAGAAATGTTAATATGTACATCTTGCAATCATGATTTAGTTCAATATTAAGTGATCAACAATTACAAAGAAAATTAGTAAGTACTGACAACGTATAATTATTAATTATAGATGCAAATGTTTATATTAACTAATTAATCAATAAATTAACTTTCTCTAGACATCATGAGCAGTATTACAGAAATTAAGGGTGTCACTAGTACTGTACCTTCAAATTTAACAAAAGTTGCAACGGAAAGCTCTTTTCGATGCACCTTGTTCTCCACCAATTTTTTTTTTTTTTTTTTTTTTTTTTTTTTTTTTTGATGAAATGGAGGCGAGACTCCTTTTTTGTATTAATATATGTATAAGTAAAAATATTTACAAGTCCAATAAATCTACTTGGATTCATGAATCCGGACTTATAGGGAGGTTTTTAAAATTTTGTAAATATTTAAGGGGTATCAAAGGAATTTTACAAGTGATTATAATTGTTTCATTAATTGTTCGAGGATGTATTTGAAATTAAAAAAAGTTTTGAGTTCGGACTCACGAGTCCAAATAGCACTACCACCCTTACAAGTCTACAAAAATGGTGTGAAACATGGACTGTACAAAATGTCCCCTTCAATAGGAGATACTAGTCTCTTTTCCCAATCCACAAAAATTGAGTCCTCCACACACAGTTAAAAACCAAAAAGGAAACCGTCCCCTTGTTACCTGCTCCCTTACTAATTAACTCTCCACCAATGAATCGGTGGTAAAGAAAATCGCACGCAGACTGGATGGGTGGAAATGAGGGTTTTTGTTGAAAGGCGGGAGGGTCACACCGATTGCATTAGTCCTCGACGCTATCCCGACATACTTCATGTCCCTCTATCGGATACCTGTCGGGACCGCAAAAAGGATCGAGAAGAATGAACGGGGAATCCTCGTGGGCTTTAGTTGCGTAGAAATAGGCAATCCTTCAGGAAAGGTGTCTCTTTTAAGCTAAGCAGCGGAAAGAAAATTAGTTTTTGGAGGGATGCTTGCATGGAGCGGTGCTCATTGCTTCGCGAAAGATTTTTCGAGCCTTCTTTCATTGACGTGCAATCCTAATGCATGTGTCGCAGAGGTCGCGGTTTTTAATGAAAATGGAGAGTGGAAGCAATCATGGCGACATGACTTTCGCAGGAGACCAGGGGACGCAAAGATCACATAGTACACAGTACTCTTACATAGACTCCGAGCGAGGGGGAATCCAGGATTTTGGATAGCCCCTGGGCTATAATTTTTTTTGGGCCTTGCCCTGGGCTGGGCACGCCATCACAAGTGTGGGCTTAAAAGCCTTAAATACTAATTTTTTTTTTTTATTTTGGAGACACAGGGCAACCTGGTACGCCCGACTCCGAGACACCACCTTCATTTTAGAAGCCGAGGATGTGCGCACATGGGAATGGGAAGTACCTAAAACTTTCTCGGTTAAATTTGCATTTTATGGTACCCTGTTTACGATCTGATTTGGAAATCTTGTGCTTCTATGAAGGTATTCTATGGGCAATGTGGTCAGAGAGGAATGCGCTTATTTTCAACGAACAAGACAATACTTGGGACGAGGTGTGGGACTCTAGTAAAAGATGAGTGGCAATGTTGTTCAAGGGGCATAAAGACTTTACGGCTTTTTCATGTTGTTTTGATAGGAAGCTCTAAGGATTTTATGTTGCTATCATTACCACTGATGTCTAAAATAAATGGTGCCCGGATCTCTATTTATAGTGCATGCATGTGGTCCGTGCATGAGATTGCAAGATCAATACAAACTCTGTTGCTAAAATAAACTGATGGAAACACGTTTTATGAAATTACAAAAATATCTCTCACGAACCAATCAAATGAGTGGCGCAATGGTTAGTTTGATACAGGGGCGAATCCAGATTTTTGATAGCCTGGCTATAAATTTTTTTAATTTATTAATTTTATATTTTATTATGTATACTTTAAATAAAATATACCACTATATATATATATATATATATATATATATATGCATCCATGACAAACATAAAATTAGCATGGTTATCGAATAAATTAAGCCACAAACTATTAAACAAAGAAAAAAAAATATTTCAACACAAACACTTGTAATAGATCAAATCGAAACCAAATCAATAGATAATGAGTTCAATCGAAGTACCTTAAATTAAAAATTGTTGTCCACTTGTCACAAACATGACTCGATCAATGAAAAGTGTATCAAATTTGCAAACACAAACAATATAGAATCAAATATAAATTATATTGGTGGGTAAAGAATAAAAATAATACTTAAATAATAAATTATATAAAAATCGAGAATATGAAGAAAAATAACCTATTTAAGTTGTGCCCTCCTTTGCTTTAAAGAATCGAATTCATCAATTACTTCATCTATATCGATATTTTGAGCGAATTCTCGTTCAATATGAATGATCATAGTATCTCGCCAAGAATTCTTCTTCCATTCTATTTCGTAAATCGTCTTTAATACGCTTCATAGTTGAAAATGCTCGCTCTGATCGATGCCGTGGATACTGGTAGAGTCAAAATAAGCGAATCAATCTCTCAACCAAGTTGTAGTGATGCGACTTATTTGTTCGAATTAATTTCGCAATAACTCGAAGTTGATGACAAATTTCAAAACACTCGTGGTGAAGTACATCAACCTCATAATGCTCCAATTGAAATCTCAAATGATGCATTTCTTGATCACTAAAATCAAGCAGGATAGAACTTTCTTGCAAGAATACATATTTGATCAACATCAAATAATTTGAACTGATCATTTGGTTGTAAAGCACAACTCAACTTAAGGATTTCCAATGCATCATCATTGAATCTGTAATTCAACTCTTTCAATTGGTAGTCAATCACGGAATTGAACATATCAAAGTGGTAATGATGCTCAACTGTGACAAGACTTTTTTTCGACAAGAACGATTCCGTGCCCTATCATTGTACCAAGCATTCATATCGGTGTTTCGATTTCATACTCTATGCAAATCGAATTCACACACATCAAAAGGTGATCAAAGCTTTCATTTCGTAATTTTAGAAGAAGTACTTTTGTTGTGGCAATTGAATCTATTGCATTCGAATATCTAGAGTTTTTTCTTGCAAGTTTCAAGAAAGCATATCTCAGTAATTCCTAAAATTCTATGCATTACATGCAACATGAATACGAAGTCAAAAGTTTCCATCATCATTAAAACACCTTTTGCTTCACCACGAATATCATCAGTAGATCCATCACTAACCATTTTTTTAAGCACTTGCATCGTTGCCCAATACATATCAATCACACTGCAAATAGAATCAAAATGAGAGCTCCACCGTGTTTCTCCTGCTCGTTGTAAACTTCCGATTTGATTAGCTCCTTTACCAGTTTCACGTTCACCACTAGCTACTTTACGTGCAATCTCTACAGCTTGAAAGGCTTGCAACTCAGTAAGGCGTTTTGGAGAAGAACCTATAAGGTTAACAATAGAAGACAACTTTGAAAAAAGTAACCAAATCGACGGTTCATTTTTAGAAGTCGCAACTAATGCTAGTTGTAGTCGATGAGCAAAACAATGCACATAATATGCATATGGACAAGTCTTTGAGAAATAAAGCTTGCAACCCATTCCATGCCCCACGCATGTTACTAGCACCATCATATCCTTGACCACGCAAGTCATCTATAAGTAAGTTATACCGAGCAAGAGAGTTACATACACTTTTCTTAAGTGTTGAAAGCAATGGTGGTGTTTTCGACTTGGACAATATCGAAAAACGCTCTTTAATTGAGCCTTGACCATCTACGAATCTCAACACAATTGCCATTTCTTCTTTGCCTCCTGCATCCTTGGCTTCATCAACTAATAGACAAAACTTTCTATCTCCAATTTCTTCACGAATTTTTTTTCTCACCATGTTAGCCATAATATGCAAAATCTCTTTTTGAATATTTGGTGAGGTGTACTTTGCATTCCCTGGAGCATTGTCGAGTATAACGTCCTCAATGTTAACATTTAATCTACCCATAAGCTTCAACATTTCTATGAGATTTCCTCGATTTTCTCGAAGTTGAACCTTCACGATGACCTCTAAGCTCGCGCAACCTTGTAAACTAAGCCATCGAAACGCCTCACTTGTAACCTTAAGCCGCAACCGATTTTTTCGAACATCCTCTGAAGTTTGTGCATTTATCACCCTGTTAATGTGTCGAGTAACATTCGACAAATTCTCAACAGATTGTACAGAATTTCTATGCGGCGAATTGATGCTTCCCATATGTACCAAGAATGGACAATTAACCCCTTGATTAACTCTCTTCCAATTTTTAAGTCCCCCATTAGTTAATGTGCAATGAGGTGTATTACCATTTTCAAAAAGGTAACACGGGAAACAAAATACCGCGTCCTTTGAAGGAGAATACTCCAACCATTGAAATTCTCCAAACCATTTTGGTTGAAAGCGACGATATTGATTTCCGAATAGAGTTCGTGGGTATTCTGCCAACCTAGGTTGATAAGGGCCCATCTTTATATATGCTCGTCTAATCTCATCTCTCTCATTGAAGGAATATTGCCGTATTGGAGTACGCAAGCCCGGATCTCTTTCAAGAGAATTAGAATCATTATAAACTTCTTGAGTTGGAGATTCTAAAGGTCTCGTTTCCTCACGAGATGAAGCCTCAACAACTGATGGAGAAAGATTGTCAACCTTAGATGCCTCCCCACTTGATTTAAAAAAGGAAAAAATTGTCTTCGTTCTTTTGTTACCAGGACGCTCCATAGAGTTTAATTTCGCTCAAGTATGCTATCCTTAAAAGAAAAAATGTCTCCTTAAATATTAAAGTCATGCAAACATTTTTTATTATCCTAATTCAATCAATGTAAATAGTATATAATCAAAGATATAAAAAAACATGTGAAACATAAAAATAATCGCAACGTAATTGAAATCGAAATCAAACGTACAAGAGCAAGAGCAAAAGATCACATCTCAAGAAGAGATTCAAAACGAAACAAAAGCGAAATAGATCGTTCATTTATCAAAGACAAATCTAGTAATCACCGCACAAAACAAAAACAAAATCAAAATCATCACAAAAGAACAAGGCCACATCACAACAACACTTTATTTCTCTCAACTTCAACTAAAGACTACACCAAATGTTTCGAAATGAAACAAAGAGAATTTAATTTCGCTCACTTTATTTTCTCACTTTTCAACTCTCCATATCACCGAATTTTGCTCACAAGAAGAGATCTAAAAAGAAACATAACTAACAAGCAAATGAAGCAATGCAATTTGCAATTCCCTCTCTCATTCGGTCATTCTCAACATGCCTAGCTAAAACAAGCGACATTTCGTCTCGGTAATTCGACTCGAATTATTCGAGTACTATTTGACAAATTCCCCCTCGACAAAAACCTCAATGCCTCAAAGACACCTAGTCTTAACCAATAACCTCCAAACTCCAAAGGCTCCAATTTCACCGCCTCCCCGCACTCTCCCTATCTTTCCTACAGTTTGATATGTGGTATTATTGTAATGAAGAGTGTTTCAACAACAAAAAATGAAGAGATAGAATCATAAAAAGATGAACTCAAATGATTTGGAAAGAAATAGATGTGGTATTGTTGCGGAGGAGAAGGTTGTCTCTGGAGGGATCTCATGGAGCTTTAAATAAAAGTTGGTTGTTTGTTTCTTGTATAAAAAAAAAGAAAAATGTTCTCTCACGACCAACTTCTTGTCTTTCGTGTTACACATGTTTTGACATTTAATTAATTACATTTATAATCGAACAAGGTACTTTTTTAAAGGAACAAGTCTTTATTTTATATAGCCTAAAAATAATAACAAAGTGTTTCCTTAAAATAAAGTTGAAAAAAAACCTACCAAAATAGAAGGGGAAAATGTGTCGTTTCTCATAGTACCTCCTCCCCCCATATTGTATTGAGGCTATAATGTACACTCGCCACAATATGGTGCCGCACTCTCACCGAATCAAGTAGGCTGAACCCGTAATTATGCAGCCGGGGTTTACAAAAGTGAGAAAGAAAATACATCCATGACTTTTCCTAATACAGTCTACCCTTTCCTAACCCGGCCTAAGAACACTATCCCAACTACTTTGTAATGACATCCAACCCCATTTCTTTGCATCACTCTTTGCCCTCAGCGATAACCCGACTCGTAATTTTATTGCTTCCCACACCTCCCACCAAGACCGAGATTTATCCTAAAAAATGCGCATATTCCTCTCTTCACAGAGTGCCCAAACAGTCGCTCGAACCCCACAATACCTCAAACTTTGTCTTTTCTTCCCTATGTTCTCAAACAAAGAATCTTGTAGACATTCTTTAATGTATCTTGGCCATACCCATCTTAGCTTTAATTCATTCAACAAAAGAGCCAAATAAAATATGCAAAGGGGCAGTGTAAAAACATATGATCAAGTGTCTCACATTCTTGCAGGCAGAGTACACACTGTGAGGGGGATATATACCAGTTTGGTCGGTGTCGTTGAAGAATGTTGCAAGTGTTAATCTTCTTGTGATATAACGTCCAACAAAAAAATTTGATCTTAATTTGCGAGGTTGACTTCCAAATCAATTTATATCCTCTAAAGTTCCCATGTGGGGCTTCGTTTCTTAGTGAATTCTTTCCGAAATGTATCGTATATCCCTTGTCACCACCATGTGTCCATTTTCGTTGGTCTCTTTGAGAGGAGTTTAATCGAACTCCATGTAGTCAGCTCATCAGCTGTGCTAGTTCCTGTGATTCAGTTGGTGTGTGCCTGCTTCATTGCAGTCGCAAGTTTCATGTAGGTGCAGTCGCAAGTTTCATGTGGGAAGACATCTTTAAAACATACCTCCCCCACCCATTTATCGTCCCAAAACATAACATTATGTCCATTTCCCACTTTAATGGTACTTCCCTTCATATACTCTGGCAAGCATGACATTATAGATCTCCATGGGTATTTCGTCGAGGCACGGATAAGGGCTTCCGAATACCATTCATTTGGATGCATCCCATACTTGCTCTTAATAATTGAGGCCCATAGTGAGTGTTCTTCAGATTGAAATCTAATCAGTCATTTCATTGCAAAAGCTCGATTCGGTAATTCGAGGTCGTCAACTTGAGGCCTCCTAGCTAGTTCCTTCACTTATGTTACCCATGTTGGGTTTTTGGGGTTCATGAGCGCAGCGAAAAATTCAAAATTTTTTTTGAAAAACCCCAACATGATCGAAAATAAGTTCCATTAAACTAAATCTATGAAAGTAAATCACGTCTTATTCCGTGATTTCCTTTTAATTGTTCGATTTTCAAGACATTCAAGTGTGCGTCCTCTATCAGAAATCCACACACGAACGGTGACCACAATTTGGAGTGTTAGCCCCAAGAGAGATTGAAAAACAATTTTTCTTTCTCTCCATAAATCAAGAGAACTCGAAAAATTGTAAAATGAAATCTTAGTCATTTTTTAGAGATCCACCCTTTATTTATATGTGTAGATATATAAGCCATCACTTAAAATCCTATTCGTAATACAACTATTGTATTTACGCAGTTTAAGCATATTACACATACACCCATATTAATAAGTTATCATATAACAAATCGTAAGGGCTTTTATGTCATGAATTTTATCATATAAAATCATTACTCTGGACCAATTGAAATTATGCAAAGCCATTTTTGTGTGCGACCCAATAGGTTCATGCGACGTTGGCAATGAACCAAAAACCATTTTGGTACACAAGTCATAAGCGGTCTCTAACAAGGCATTATGACTACCCAAGTAGCATGAATATTGATGAAGTCCAAGAATTAGCTTGCAAATTCTTGTAAAAATATGATGGAAAGATATGACAAGATGACATTTTGGTAATTTCGGTGAAGTTCAGGCGTTTGAGTTTCGGCGTTCCGGGGGCATGGGTTGATTGGAAACGGCGTGGAGATCACGGACCACAGCTATGCTGTGATTACGACGTTTTTCGGCGAAATTCCATCGTTTCGCCCTCCGAAACGGCAATTTTGCTATTTTAGGAAAGTTTTGTTTAGCTTATAACTTTCATTAGGAATTTCCGTTTTTATTGCCGTTTGCGGCATTTGTTTTTATTTTTCGTCTAGTTTCCAGTTTAGGGCTTTTTGGACTTTTTACTATTTTTGGCAAATTTTAGGGTTTCGCTATTTAAGCGACCTATTGGATGTAATTCGCAATTTTTGCTGGAATAAAAGAATTTTTGAACTTTGGCTTAAGTTCTGACCTAGATCGAGTTGTTCGTGGATTCGTTCAACTGGTTTAGAAGATCTCCGCTGCGTCAGTTGGTATCAGAGCCTACTTCAGCGTGATTGGAGAAATCATGCCGTCGAAGAGGAACCACGAAAAGCGTATCGAGGAGGTGTATGACCGTGACAATCTGAATCGACAAATTGGCCAAATAATTGACCAACGCATGGGCGCGGTGGTAGAACAATTAACTGCCAGAATCGATCAGTTGTTGGGTCAGAATATGGATCGTGTCTGTAACCATCGAAGGGAACATGTTGGTGATGAACCAGTAGGAGATTCTTCTACCGAATGGGAGGATGAGTATGTTGAGGCACCGAGGAGGCGCTACAGGCCGCGTGCAGTTGAGGATGATCGCAGGCGGTGAGAGTTTGGGATGAAGACGGAGGTCCCAGAATTCCATGACACCCTTCAACCGGAAGAATTCTTGGACTGGCTGGCGTCAGTTGAAGAAGTCCTAGAATTCAAAGGTTGCGACCAGATTCCACAACAGGGCCACGGCTTGGTGGCAACAGCAGAAGTTGATGCGGAATAGGAATGGAAATGCGAAGATCACCTCGTGGGAGAAGATGAAAAAGCACTTACGGGCTGAGTTCTTGCCTTACAATTTCCAATGCCTTATGTATCAGAGGTTGCAGAATCTGAGACAAGGGGCAACGTCAGTAGATGATTACACTACTGAGTTTTATCAGTTAGTCGCTAGAAACGAACTGCAGGAGACTAACGACCAATTAGTGGCGCGATATATTGGTGGACTGAGGGTGCAGATCCAATATGTCGTCAACATGTTTGATCCGGTTTCCTTATCTGCAGCGCACCAGCGAACATTGTTGGTGGAGAAACAACAGCGTCGGGGTGTGAGTAATGCTTCCAGTAATGTTAGTGTTGGGACAGCCAATACTGGAGGTAATACCGCTGCAATTAACCCTGCTAGTCGCACGAACAGACCTAGCACTAGTGAGATTAAATATTTCAGTTGTGGCGACGTTGGTCACAAGAAGTCAGAATGTAAGGGGAAGAAGGCTCTCTTTATTGAGAACGAAGAGGAAGACGAAGGGGAAGAGGCCAACATCACTGCAGAACCAGCCTTTGATACTTCTGACAACACTGAAGAGGAGATTGTGACTGGAGATGTGGGTACTGCCTTGGTTGCGAGACGTTCTTATATGACTCTAGAATTTGTCGGCCGATGATGAGTGGTGGTCGAGAATAACATCTTTCACCCAAGTGTATCATCTTAGGCAAGGTGTGCGAGTTCATGATTGATGCTGGCGATTGCGAGAATATCGTCTCGGTTGAAAGCGGATTCGAAGTTGGGCCTTGCAAGCGAACAACACCCCAGCCCTACAAGCTAGCTTGGTCGAAGAAGGGTGGTGAGGTGAAGGTGTCGAAACGCGCCTTGGTGACTTTTTCTATTGGTGCTAACTATAAGGATTCGATCTGGTGTGATGTTGTGGCTATGGATGCTTGCCACTTGTTCTTTGGGACGTCCTTGGCGGTTTGATAGGGGAGTTGTGCATGATGGCGAACCAATAATTACACCCTTATGTTCAAGGGAGTGAAGATTGTGCTAGTACCTGCCAAGGATCCGGAGGAAGTTAAGCCTACTAAAGAATCTAGCAGCTTGTTGTCTTTGGCAAGATTTGAAAATGCATTACAGGATTCTGAGGTAGTTTACATCTTGATGGGAAAGGAGGTAGATAGAGATGTTGATGTTCCTGAAGCTGCAATTCCTATTGTGAAGGAGTTTTGTGATGTTTTCCCTGATGAGATGCCAGAAGGACTGCCACCATTACGTGATATTCAGCATCAGATTGACCTTGAACCTGGTGCGTCACTACCTAATAGACCACACAACCATGCTGTTAATCGAAGTACCGAGTTTAGTCATTTTCAGGTTGTGTATTCAGTACTACCTCGAGGTCCTCTTGATTTGTTACCAGTGCCAAGTAAGACTAGATGGCATGGCAAGGCAGAAGACTTTGTTAGTGGGCTGCAAGAGATTCATCAATCTGTCAAAGATAACTTGCAGAAGGCTGTGACAAGTACAAACAATATGCAGATCGGAAGAAGCGTCACGTGGAGTTTGAAGTGGGTGACTTTGTGTGGGCAGTTCTCACTAAAGACCGGTTCTCTGTGGGTGATTACAACAAATTGTCAGTTCGGAAGATTGGTCATGTGGAGGTTCTTGAGAAAATTAATCATAATGCTTACAGATTGAAGTTGACAAGTCACATTCGCACGGCTGATGTATTTAATGTCAAGCATCTTGTTCCCTATTATGGGGTTACGTCTGATATGACAATTCAAGGGCGAATTCTGTCCACCCTGGGGAGAATGATGAAGTCCAAGAATTAGCTTGCAAATTCTTGGAAAAATATGATGGAAATATATGACAAGATGACATTTTGGTAATTTCGATGAAGTTCGGGTGTTTGAGTTTCGGCGTTCCAGGGGCATGGGTTGATTGGAAACGGCGTGGAGATCACGGCACACAGCTACGCTGTGATTACGACGTTTTTCGGCGAAATTCCATCGTTTCGCCATCCGAAACGGCAATTTTGCTATTTTAGGAAAGTTTTGTTTAGCTTATAACTTTCATTAGGAATTTCCGTTTTTATTGCCGTTTGCGGCATTTGTTTTTATTTTTCGTCTAGTTTTTAGTTTAGGGCTTTTATGGCTTTTTGGACTTTTTACTATTTTTGGCAAATTTTAGGGTTTCGCTATTTAAGCGACCTATTGGATGTAATTCGCAGTTTTTTGGCTGGAATAAAAGAATTTTCGAACTTTGGCTTAAGTTCTGACTTAGATCGAGTTGTTCGTGGATTCGTTCAACTGGTTTAGAAGATCTCCGCTGCGTCAAATATCAACATCGATACAACCTAATTAATAACGTATATCATATCATTTTGTCGTGCAATATCTTTTAATTAAACGTAAGACATTTCATCCCTTCCCTTCATCGTGTGGCACCAAGATAACATTCCACCCTTGTTGACTAACCTTCCATAGCCTCAACATCTTCCCTAAATGATTTTCTAGGGTTTGGATATAAAGCATTCCAGTGTCCCTTCTATACCCTCGTCAGATCCACTGCGTTGATTCCACCACACTTGCCACTACGCGATAAGCCCAGTTCAGTTCTCTGGTATCGAGGTTCACGGAGAACTGACGACCTCTCACATTCTCCTGAATGGTGGCACTGCCCCGATGGATGGAGAAAAGACACTGTGAATCGTTTCTTTCCCACCCAGAATCTCCGCCATTTGCAATTCCGCAAGAGTCGATCATCCCTCTGAGCAAAAACATGTTACGTGCCAATATATGACGTCTATGCCTTATCAAGCGCGCATGTAAATAAACCAATCAAGTGGTTTCCAATTGTGGCTAGTGGGTTGATATTTTTTTTTGTAATTAAGTTTTTCATTTAATAAGTAGTTTGTCAACGATTGTTGGAAGTTTTGAATTATCGTAATTCCCTTGTTGGAAATTTTACCTAGCTAGTTTATTCCATTATTGAAAGTTTTATTTTTTTTATTAAGTAGTGTTAATTATGGACTGTCATGTGTTCCAGATGTTTGTAGAGAATAACCCCAAATTGTCACAAGCACAATTGACACACATCACCTATAAATAACATGTCTCCAGTTCCGCTCGAGGTTCGATCTAACTTTCCTATGTCGGGACTGTATTAAGGGTTGTAACTGTGAGATTAGGGTATAATTGGGATTTTAGATTTTTGGGTCGTTATTGGAGGAGCATCGGATCATGCTTCTTGGACATTCTCATTAATTTTTGCTGCAATTACCAATACCTATAAACCTCACCAAATCAACTTTTTGTTTTCATCGTCCACAATAAATTGTTTCATGTTTTCGTTTAACTTTCTCTTCTGGGCCTTTCATCCGTTCTTATCATGAAGAAGAGGGGGATTGGACACTTGCATTTAACAGATAATTGAATAGTATGGACAACTTGAGCGATCCAAACATTTAAGTCAAAGCTTATAGTGGATTTTCACAAAAACTTAGCAAAGGTAAGCATATATACTTAATAATCGATAGATTAGGGGAGCCAATTGGGCATTGCTATTTGTCAAAGGAGACGAGTAGTGCGCCCAACCTAATTCTCAAGTAATCGATTTACTTCATGTTCAAGAGTGTTTTGCGGATGCAAATAGTTCAAGGATACATGTGCATTTGTTTTGAATGGTTAAATCGGGACTTTGCTTAGTCTATGGTGGAGTATAGGCTCACTTCGTCTGGCTTATGCTTTGCTTTGGGTGTTTGAGGTTTTTTTTTTTTTTTTTGGTGAAAGTTTGATTGTGTGTTTCACTACACTAAATTAAATTTGTTTGTTACAACATTTATTAATGCTGTTATAATAAACATTGTTAAAACTTATCTTAAATTCTCTACGTTGTTCCAAATTGTAAGATATTCGATTAATACTTAACAATATATTTTTTCTTACAAAAAATAATAATAACTTATAAAGTTAACGAAATTCTTAATTTATTTCAAAATACTAAACAAGTCATTACTTATGATTTAATTTTACATTCAATGACTACTTATAATATATTTGGTATATGTCAATTAACTTAAATTATTTTTCTTGTACTGCATTGTTCAACATTACAGTCGCATTTGCAGTTAAATTTATAGAATTAAGATGTTCTTTTGAACAAATAAGATTAATAAATCAATGTACTATTATTTGGGCAAATAGTTTTATGTTTAGTCTTTTATCATGATGATTAAAAAAATTTCTATTTTACTTAAAAAAAAAAGTGATAGCCCAATGGTTAAGTATATGGTTATTTCTATAGAGGTTATAGCTAGGTAGGTTGGAGCTAAACTCCCCGTGTGCAAGTTGGGAGTGGAATCGGGTGATAAAGTTAAGTCTCTTGTCTAAAAAAATCGAAAACAGAATGAAGCATGCAAATAAAGTTAAATACTAATTATTAATTCAAATTTTATAATTCTCAGAGGTATGTTTCTTATATATGGTAGGATACATCCGTGAAATGGTTATTAGAACATATTACGAGGCAGAATATGTAAATAATTGGAAAAAAATAAAGAAAGATACATATCCCTTTTTTCAAGAGTAATGCAGGTTGATAACAAAGACAATTAATTTACTATTATTCTCAAGATATTACATTCTTTCATATATTGTACTCATTTTTCTGATTTTTTGTCCATCAAAATAGAAAAAATAATTTTTAATTTGCTTTTTGAGAAAATAGGTAATTTTGACATTATATAAACTTATGGATTGTGTAGATCACAAAAGAATTTAATATTATCCCCCAACAACAACAACAACAACAACAACAACAACAACATAGCCTCAATCCCAATATTATCCCCCCTTGATAGAAAAAAAAAAGAATTTAATATCGAGTTGTCACTTTATGTGATTGAGTACGTAGTACTTTTTTTTGTCTTAATTAGTTAAAATATCTTAATCTTTCACAACTTTTGATATTATTATATTCTAACCTTGGAAGATTTATTATCATATCTAAACATTTTTTAGGCCGTGTTGGGTTGGAGGTGGAGTTGGGGGAAATGAGATAACTTACAGGGAAGTTTCAACTAATCTTGTTTGGTTGGTTTTATAAACTGAATTTCTCTGCAAGTTATCTCCAACTCACATCCTTAATTAATTGGGAGTGAGATAACTCCCTCACCCCAAGGGAGTTATTTCCCTGAAGCTTATGGACATAATTACCCCTTATTAACCACATATCTATTACTCACATCATTTTCTTGTTTGAAGGGTATTTATAACAATTCTCAAATTTTATTTTATTTTATTTTTTAAAATTTGCAACTTTCATGTAAGTTCAAAATTGAACCAAACATGAAAATACGAACTCTCTCGTGAGTTAATTCCCTATGAGTTAACTCCTAGTAAATTGGCAAAAAAATGACCAAACAAGGCCTAAAGTATTTGATTTGTATCTCAACTTAGTTTTTAACTTAAGATTTAAGGAGGTGGCACCTTAATATGAGTTTTAAAAGTCACCTTATCGCTCATAATTATCGCTCATAATTATTAATTTTATGATTTAAATGCATTATTTAAGTGTTACCTCATCAAATTTTGTTCCACTAGTGAGTTGAAGGTGGCTAAGGATACAAGTTATTAAAAAAAATTAAATGCATTATTTAAGTGTCGCATCATCAAATTTAGAGTTCAAAAGTGGTTTATGATGCAAATTAAACAATCTATAAAGGTTATGATATATATAATAATTGTTGAGGATGTATGGACCAAAATATAGTCACACATTGGTTAAGTAGTGTGACTTCATTAAGAAGTACTTTGATCTCTCATCCCCAAGTAATACCGATGTCTTTTGAAATAAAACCTCACACTTATGAGTTGAAGGTGGCTAGGTGGGGGCAATATCGGTATACGAACCCGCAAATACAGACATGGCCAGGTCCGACAAGTGGTATCAAATCCGATGGTTCGGATAGGACAAGGCATGTCTATAGGTAGTCGCGAGTTCATCTCGTGTAACGTCTCATTTTATTAATGTCTCTTAAATTTACAGACGTGGACGCCAGCTCCGATCTACGTGGACGCCGCGGTAGGCTAGGACACACGGGGACTTATGTATGCTAGTTATTGTCTGTTGGATGCTTATTTGCGGCGAAATTTATTGAAATACATCGCATGTGTGTATGTTGCATAAAAATACGTGCGAGATTGTGAGAATTGCATTCGCGCGTGTGCACCCACCCATGGGCCGAGCCTGGACCGGTTCTGGCCCATGGTCGGGTCCGACCTATTTGGGTCGACCCGACCCAAACAAAATTTAAAAAAAAAAGAAGAAAAATGAAAGAAAAATTTGGAAAATTTTTGAAAAAATTGGGAAAATCTCGAAAAAAACATATTTCAATAAAATAAATAGAAATTGATAAAGTTCTATGAAAAGAAAATATGTGGGAATGTCGGACGCGACTTTTTGCGGGGTTTTGCCTCGAAAAGCGCGAAATGGGCAATTTGGCCTAAAATTTTTAGAAATTTGTTGTAAATTGTCATGCTAAATTAAATTATTGATAAATGGACATAGGTGGACACGGGTGATCAATTGGCGACCAAGGACCCAGTGGACTTGGACTCGGGGATTGATTACGGGGTATTGGAGTGCGTTTTGAGGTTTGTAAAACCCAATGGAAAAACTCTTGAGTATTTATTATGCTTTGCATTTTCGTTCAATCTCAGTATTCCTTGTGATTTTTCCTATATCTATATCTTGTCGTTGTTTGCACGGTTGGTTGAGTTACTCCCACCGAATTTTTCGTTGTGTGTCTATGCATTCTAGACCATAGCATGTGTATCAGGAGTTCTCGGTGGATAACGACCCGAGCTAATGAACTGCTACATGTGTCGGTGCGTCGTAGGTCTACGCCGGCCACCGAGAGGGATCAGGTGATAGCTAGTTGGGTGCCCCCACTAGTGGGATCCTGGAAGGAAATCCCGAAGTATGGTTTAGTCTGACTGGAACAGACACACAAATTTTCACTTTATTGTTATTTATGCATGCGATGCCCTACTTACAGTTGCATGTTTACATTCCGCATGTTTATTTAACAATATTTATTGAATTCCATTTGCTTATTTGAATGCTCAAAGGAGTTCCTTGTGATTTTACTGACTGGACTCGTCATCCATTTTCTTCTGTGATGATTGAGTGCAGATCCGAGTACAAGTAAAGGCAAAGGAATCTTAGGCGACTACCTTTGTTTTGATATTTTGATTCTTTTGGGAATTGGGGAGTATCATGATTTCCACAATAGGATTTGTTGAATTGATTATTAATATGTTCTTGCATTTAAGTACAACTTCTGCTGCATATGTCATTTATACACCGTACACACACAAGTGGATACATTTCGAGACAGAGAAAGGACGGGCAGGTGTCGTACACGTGTAGTTGGGCCAGCTGGCAAAGAGTACACGGAGACACGTCACCCCGGGGCGGTGAGGGCCGCCACATCTCGAGTCCCCTTTCGGGATGAGCGATGACAGATCAGGCAGTGAGGCATTTTTTAGGGAAGTCGATCAAATTAAGGTGGAGATTGTTGGGGATGTGTGGGCCAAAATATAATCTCACAGTGGTTAAGTGTGACTTCATAAAGAAAAATTGAAGTGTTGATCTCTCCCCAAGTAGAACTGGGGCCTTTCGAAATAAAATCCCACATATGCGAGTTAAAGGTGGCTAAAATAGGGACAATATCGGTATTAGTGAGATCCATAGACCTGAAGATACAAGCGCGAGCGTGCCCAACAATAACAAATCTCAAAAGATTAGGATATAATAACAAAATTGTAAGAGGTTAGGTATTTTAACCAATTTGGCCTTATTTTTTGACAGATTTGAATAGTACTTGTGTATACCTCTTCTATATATAGCTATGAATCAATTACGTGGATAACTCATTGGTTTGATGTAGTGGGGTTGAGTCTAGATAAAGGCAAAACTATGTTTTTTTTTATCAAAAAAGAATTATATAATAACTATGAAGCATTGAAATGAATGAAAAGCACATTTATGGATTCATTTGTTAATTAAATTGAGCTAAGTGAAAGCATTTAATCCACGTTTCCGATCTCAAATATTTTTTATTATTATTATCGTCAAAATATTCGAGGCAAAAAGCCGACTAGTCTCGAACTGATCAACTAATCTAATTGACATAAATTGAGACTTTGTTATTGTTGAAAGTCTTTCTTATTTTGCTGTGTGCAATTCAGCTCTAAGAATTAATACACATGGCTAATGGCTTCATAAGTCAATTAATTAAGATAATTCTTATAAAAAATAGTTAATTAAGATGTTGTTCTTGATATTAATTTGTTCTTGTGAAAAATAAAGATGTCCTATAATATAGACAACCTCTAATTAATATTGGATCTCAAATAAAATTGGAAAATACTAAAATGACAACAATAATGTCACACCGCAAGACACATTAGCTCACGTACATGAGCCGTCTATACGGCCTCGATCCATGTATTACGCACTGGGATCTATGTATGTCTACATCTCGAGACGCGCATGGACGGCTCATATGAGTCAATATATTTTACTGTGTGACAGCTGTTGTCATTCTAGCACTTCTCAATCAAATTTCCAACAGTACTTATGTCGTCACATTTTCGAATCTTTGGACTAGTTCTTCAAAGAAGCTTTCAAACACAAGTACACATGCATGCACTAGCACTACCTGTGTTTCCAAAAAGATAAAACTGAATTTCACCTACTACATCATAATCTCCTCCACTCCTTTATAAAATTTGAAGTTGCTTGGTTAATTATTAGGTAACTTCAAGAATGGCATCCTTACCTTCTTCATCATTATTGAACATGCTTGTTGTTCTCACAATATTGCAAGTACCATATACTAGCTCTTTCACTCAATTCATCTTTGGTGATTCTTTAGTTGATGCCGGAAACAATGACTATATTATCACCTTATCAAGGGCTGATTCGCCGCCTTATGGCATCGATTTTGCGCCTTCTGGTGGGAGACCTACCGGAAGATTCACCAACGGTCGAACCATTTGTGACATAATCGGTAATTAAGTACCCCTTATTTTATTTCATATATATATATATATATATAAATTTTATTATTCTCCATCAAAACATGTTCACCCTAACTCACAAACCTCTATATATATTCAACATATATAATTAAAATGTGATGTGTTTAATTAGGGTTATTAATGTTGTGGTCATCAAGTGTTTAATTAGGGTTATTAATTAACAACGTTGCATGTGGTGATGTTTAATTTATTTAACAGGACAAGCTCTTGGCGCAAAGTGGTTTCCTCCCCCTTATCTAGCACCTAGTACTGGTGATGGTGCACTGTTCCAAGGCATCAATTATGCTTCAGGTTCATCTGGGGTCTTGGATGAGAGTGGCACATTATTTGTATGTACAAATATTACCATTTAATTAATTTACATATTAATCTTATATGTACTAAATGTGTGCATGCATGTTTTGTATCAAATAATATTTCCAACATATATAGGTTGGAAGAGTGCCATTAAGGCAGCAGGTGGACTACTTTGAGCAAAGTAGAGCACACATGGGGAGAATGGCTGGGGATGGTAGCACCAAAGAGATCTTGAAGAAGGCTATCTTCTCCATCACATCAGGATCTAATGACATCTTGGATTATATTCGACCTTCGATACCGTTCCTCGGCGAAGACAAGGTTTCGCCTAGTCTGCTTCATGATTTCATGATCTCCAACTTAACCATCCAATTAAAGGTAGAGACTAGCTCAAAAATATTTATCATCATTAGGATTAATTCAAAAGCAATATAATTAATTGACACTTTCTTTTTTTTTTTTTCCTTCTCGCAAGTATAGCGGCTTCATACATTAGGGGCTCGAAAATTTATTGTGGTTGGAGTAGGACCTCTTGGATGCATACCCTTTGTTCGAGCTCTAAACCTAATACCGAATGGAAGATGTGCGACGGAGGCAAATAAATTGACTCAAGGATACAATAAGAAACTAGTTAAACTCCTCAATGGTCTGAACCAAGAATTCGGACCTGAAGCGATCTTCATCTATGCAAACTCTTACAATATTTTGATCGATATCATACGGAACTCTCAAGATTATGGTAATTAAGTTAGTTAATTAGTTCCTTCATTTATTGATCTAATAAAGTGATTGATCAATTATGTGATCTTCTTAAATTAATTTACTAATCATGTATTGTATATTAATAATTAATTTGGTGATGAGTAATGCAGGATTTGAAAATGTGAGTGATCCATGTTGTGGTGGATCCTTCCCTCCGTTTATGTGTTTCAAAGGAAATGATGAGAAGACGAGTTCTTTCTTGTGCAAAGATCGATCAAAGTATGTGTTTTGGGATGCATACCATCCTACTGAAGCTGTAAATATGGTTGTTGCAAAGAAATTACTGGATGGTAAGGATGAAACTGTAATTTCTCCTATCAATGTTAGGCAGCTCTATAACTATGGCTTGTAATTAATTGTACGTAGCTAAGAGCAAATTAAAACTATATATTTCTAGATAAACTATATACTATGTGATGTACATTAAAGAAAAGTAACTAATTGGAGTGGCCCCATGCATGCAACTTATGCGGTTTAAATCTTTCCAATAATATGGAGTCTACAATCAGTGATTAATTAGCATGTATAATAAAGGAAAATATTGTTTTGCCCCAGAACGGACAAGCACGTGTTGGTGCATTGATTTTTACATCATGATTCGTGAAAATGCACTTATCAATGTGCATCGCACGAACACTGATAAAATGCGTGATAGTTGTAAAAGAAATCGATTAAAGGCAGGGGCTTCCTTCCACTTGATTCCCTTAATCGGAGGTCTCGCTTAATTTGAGTTTTATCACAAGAGAAATGCTAGAAGGACCCAAAAATAATACCGGCTCAACGCACTTGCTGATATCAGCAGCTCTAAAATCAATTGATTTTGAGTGAGATCTACCCAGTCCACGTCATTAGATGCATTGATTAAGTGTCATTTTCAGGTCATTCTAGCATTTGCCTTCTCACAAATGATATTACACAAGGCGAGGGACCAAGGACCCATAAAAAACCAATTTGGGCCAATTGGTATTTGAGGATTGGGCTGTGTTGTGCGGTGGCTCAAAGTCATGGAGTTGGACTAGTGTTACACTTGGAGTTTTCTACAGTATCAACTTTAAGAATAGAAAGTCTTGGTCACTTATCTCAACGACATAAAGTGGAGTTTGATTTAGTGTCCAACGTGAATTGAAAACGTTGAGATTGATGAGTCTAAATTTGAGTACAACTCAAATTTGTATTGGACTCAGCTTGTGATCGACACATGTCAATGTATTAAGCTTAGTTGGAATTGTACTCAAACTAGTATTTTATGCAGTGATCGTGTACATATATGATACGACTATATATATATATAGGGCAATGCTATTTGGACACAAGAGTCCAGACTCAAGAGGTTTTTTTATTTCAAAGTCATCCTTCAAAGTTAATATTATTATTGAAACACCTTGGACAAATTGGGGGAATAATCTTGCCCCTGTTTTCCCCATTCGTGCCATCTCCCATTCACTAAACGCTTTGTCTTCTACCGCCTTTAATGCTGTGGAAATCTCTCCGATTCCCCATGGAGACCAACCTGGAACGAAGGAGTCGTTGCAGGAATCACAAATGACCGCCACTCGCGCCATCTCCATTGACGAAACTCTTCGTCTTGTGCAGCCATTGTTGTTGTTGTTGTTGTTGTTGTTGTTGTTGTTGTTGTTGTTGTTGTTCTATTGTCGTCGCTGAATCACGGAGGACCACCACCACCACAATCATCACAGAGCACCACCATCTTCATCACCCTCACCTTGTCGGTGGCTGCTTTCAAAGCGAGGAATGCTTCACTGGTGAGGCGACGAATCTTTCGGGCGTGAGGTAAGTTCACCAAAATTAGGGTTTTGTCCAGCATTAGTTCTAATCCTCTTTCGGCTGTAGGAATTTTTTTGGCACACCCTAATTGCCGAACAAAATTAGGGTCTCATATGTAGGATCCGATGGGTGCTATGACATCTTACCTTAATGAGGTTTAATGTAGAATGATCTCTGCATCGTTTGATCTTTCATGGAATATACATAAAAGAACCTCCCGATCGAGTTAGGTGTGGGTTTGATTCGACTTAGCATCTCCATTAATTGACTAATGCAGTTAATTTTTAAAGGATTTTGCTGCAATTGATTTCCAAACAACACTTGTGCATATGCCAGTAAACGAAAGATGGCATTTGATTAGTTTATACCATTGTGAGCCTATGAATCAGTTTACGATTTGTTTATACATTTAAACAAGAGATGATTTATGATTAGTTTACTTTATACCCATGAGCTAGTACTTGACTTATTTGATTTGCATGTGATTGTAGCCAATTTTGAGCCTTCTCTTTTCATTTAGTACTCCAAAACTTGCAAATCATGTTATAAGAGCATTGTGATTGTTGCAAGATTTATTAGGGGAGATTTAATTGTTTGGTCGTGCATTGTCACTGTTAATTGTACTTGACATGATTTGCAACCTATATAGGTTGTTTTTTTAATGGGGTGTGCCAAAAATTGAAGATTTTTTGTTCTTCAATGTATTTGTAAATCCTTATTTCGTCTATAAATAGATAATGCTTCAAATATAGCTAGAGAGATTAAAAATTTCATAATTTCAGTTTGTGACCCTCTCAAACTTTATTCCCTCCAAATTCTGCCTTAGCATTAAGTCAGATTTTGTACAATTGTTTTGCACTTGGTATTTATGAGTTGGTATTTTGTATGCTATCTGTATCAGAATCGAGGAATTTCATAGGCAATGTAGTATGCAGATAATAAATATATTGAATTGAGCAAGTGTCCACTGTTTTCAATCTTGATAATATTTTTTAAGTAAATAATCTAACGTTCTACAAGTTATACACACACAAAGATGAATTTGTTTGACTCTTTATCGCTATTTTTATTTTAGCTTTTTCTGAGTTCAACACAATAAAAGAAGCAACTACTAGTGAATAACCTTTTAGTTGTTGTCAGTTTTGGTTGTTGCTTATGTAAATATAGAGGATTCTATTCAAGCACAGATCCCGTTGTTTCTAGTCTATGCATGGGGAATGAACGAGTTTTAGTGCAATAAATCTCAAAACGAGTTCAAGCATAAAATATGATACAATGTCAATATGCGGTTTATTTTCAATATCTGCAGGTTTGCGTAGGCTGCCCTTTTCTTGAACTGTTGTCTTCTGGAGTTGATTTTGTTTGTTTCAAATGATAAAAATATTTGCTAATCAAAACAACTCTCATTGCTTGTTATGCTCTTATTGTTAGTTTGCTCTTAGCATACACTTGGCAAACTATGTTATTGAATGTTTTTTTATTGTTGCAACTCTTTTAATCATGTCGTTTGACTTAAACTGTTTTTTTTTCATTTGAAAAGATTGTTTCTTTTTCAATTGAATGTTTTTGATTGTTGCAGCTCTTTTAATCATGTTGTTTAACTTGAATTTAGTTTCACTAGGCAAAAAATGGCATTTTGTTTCTCATATCATGCTGACTTATTAGCTCATTGAATATATGTCTTAAATGTTTAGGCATGTTGTTAGTGATTTGAAGATGGATGATTTACAAATAGCAAGAGCAACTGCATTAAGGGACATATTTGGTTCTAGTGATAGTGGAAGCTCATCCTATGAAAATCTTGGTTGTGAAAACAACACGATTTAATTCTTTGGCAGATGAGATAACGAGTCTGAATGTAGTTCAAGAACAAGATCTCAGCATTAGTTCTCATCCTCTTCCTGCTGTAGGCATGTTGTTTGATATCGTAGATGAGTTGCTGACAGCTTATCAAGACCATGCTAAGGAAAAGGGTTTTGCCATTGCGATAAGATCTAGTGTTAGAGATACAAATGAAAGTGGTCAATTTAAGTATGTGTCGATTTCATGTGATAGAGGACGAAACACATACTTTGAAAAGCACTCTAAGAGGATTAATTGCCCTGCTAAGGTTCGTGCAGTCAAACAAGGTGATAATCGTTGGTCGGTGTCAAAAGTTGTTGTTGAACATAACCATGAATTGATTCCTAACCTTTCACGTTTTAAGAGCATACATAGCAGGCATCAGGCCTTGTAAGAGCATACGGATGCTTCAAGTTCAATCAGGTGGTCCAGAGAACCTAGGATGTATTCCTAGAGATTGTCGCAACTTCATCGATGCCAGGAGGAGACTAAGATTAGGAGAAAGAGATGCATAAGCAATTCAAAAGCTTTTTATAACAACGCAAGAGAGAGACATAAACTTTTTCCATACATTCGAGATTGATAATCATAGTAGGTTGTTGAATATCTTGTGGGTTCATTTACGCAGTAGAGCAGCATTCGAAGAATTCTCCGACGTAGTGAGTTTCGACACTACATACCTTGTGAATAGATATAGAATGCCTTTTGCTACAATGGTTGGAGTAAACCATCACGGTCAATCCATACTGTTAGGATATGCTCTAATTTCTCACAAGGATGTCAAGTCTTTTGATTGGTTGTTTACAAACTGGATACGAGCTATGGGAAATGTATATCCTCGTTGCATTCTAACTGACCAATGTGAGAGCATTAAGGCAGCTGTTAGGAAAGTTATGCCTGACTCGATTACCGCAAGCTGAAGTGTTAGTTATAAAGCATTAGTATCAAAGACTTTGCTAGAAGTTATTCTTTCATGTCTTATTGAGTGTTTTCTGCCACATATTTGACGAAACCAGTTTGGAGAAAAAAAAAATCGATACTCCAAAGGTTATAAGATTAAGCTGCCAATTACCCTTCAACAGGTCCCTTCGTGGTTTGTTATGATATATATTGGCCAGTTCTTAGCATTAACAATCGATACCCCGTTGGTAATAGATATTACAAGTTCCATGTTAATGATAATTGTCATTAACTCCTTTTGTGTGACAAGACAACAAAAACTAATGCTAGCTTGTAATTTAACAGGGAAAGAAATATTTGTAATGAAACTTATTTCTTAACCAGTTGACATGTCAAGTAGAGATGTCCTTCAGGTTTACTGTTCGATGTACTTGAAAAAAAAAATTTAAAAGTCTTATTGGTTGATGTGAAAACTTTCACAATGGATGTTCCTCAACTGCATAAATAATATAAAGACAATTATAGAACTAGAAAAAAAAAACTTGAGAGACTGCAGAAGAAGCACATTGTGCTGATGTAACCCATTAAAACTTGCATTTTCAATTCAAAGTTGCAACTACAAAATAGGCTATAAGGCCTCAAAAACTCAATGAAAATAAAAAGAAAATCACAAAAACATGAACTAAACGACACTTGAGGCAGTAGTGTCAGAAATGACAATTACTTCTTTTGCAGGGGGCAAGCATCGCGAAAAATATCGTAACAAGCTACGAGTGGTTCATCATCCAAAATAACCGCTAGTAGAGCTTCCTCATCAGTCGATGCGAGAATCCGCATCATTAGTTCCTTCATCTCGACACGGAGGGTGTCAAACTTGTCTTCCATTTTGGAGAAAATTGTCTTCATGCATTTCGAAGACGGAGTGGACTGCGAACATCCGTCCTTAGCGGGAGTACCTCGAGACATTTTCTTTGATTGAATTAAGGGAAAAAGCGCCTTGCCTAGCTATGACTTCAATACTTGTAGACTTTATATAGAGGAGTGCACATTTACTTCAGACCACACGATTCTCATATTGCCTTCATAACCCACAGTGAAACAATTCATCTTCAGCCCACTTTGCCTAATAAATGAACATGATTCTCATGAAACATCCCACATGATTCTCATCTTCGGAGCAAGCGATTCATCTTCAGACCAAACGATTTGATTCATCTTCAGATCAAACTATTCATCTTCTGCATTTCTTTTGCCTAAAACCTTTCCTTTGCCCAATGTTCCTTCACATCTGCATAACCTAATAATCATGCCCATCACATCTTATTTGCTGAGCCTCATTAAGGAAGGTTTTAATCAGGACCTCATCCGAATAATTGACTCGGAGATTCAATTCGCTGAAGAAGAAGAGAATCGCAACTTGGTTAGCCTTTCAGTGTTATCTAATCGCAACTTGGTGAGCTTTTATAGCCTAGAAAACAGTTCTGGCTTTTGATTGAATTAGAGTTCATACCTTTATTTAGGTAGAAGAGATTCCCTCTTGAGATTGTGGATAATCGAGGAGAGCGAACCATGTCTAAGGGAGAGAAGATCGCAACTTTTGGAAATACCTTAGTTTTTTTTTTTGTCAATGATGGAAATACGTTGATTTTTTTGTCAAGGATTGAAATACCTTGATAAGGAATTCATTTGATGTTGAAAATACGAAAATCAATAATACTTGATTATCTTTTTTCTATAATGATGGGGTGAATTTTTATGCCCAATCTTGTATGCTGAGTATTCTTTTTTCAGCTGCGTTTTATTAGAGTTGAAACAACATTTGATCTGGAATTATATTTTCTACAACGCTATCACACTTGTATTTTCATTTGTTGGGAGATGAGTACGCCACTTTCATCCAAAGAAAAGATTTTCGAAGGAAACGACCAACTATATTCTATTCATGATCTCGAAGCACGAGTATTAGCCTAGCTAGTCGGCATTAAAAAAATTAACAAGCTACAAACTGTAAACACGAAGGAAATATAGTAGAATCTTGCGATCACATCTAGTTAAATATGACAAATATAAATAAGCTTCCGAGCATGTTGAAGGGGTATGTAAGGACTTGATTTGAGTTCATTATTCATCACTGTCATAGCCAAAAACAAAAGATATCTTAATAGGTACTGTTGAAGGGGTATGTAGGAAGTAGGAACTGTAAACATTTCAAACCAAATAGACTATTTCTTCCATGTATGACAATTCCTCCACACCTTAATTGTTTATAAGGGCACCCCAAAATATATGTAAATTGGTACACTTTTGGGTGCCCTCATAAACAATTGGGTGCACATAGCGCAGCTTATTTTTTTCTTTTAGTTTCCCCCTCTCTAAAATTTTGGCGCCTTTTTGTTCCTATTAATTTTTTTAGCGGCAATATCCAAGTCGTTATTAATTTTTTTAGCGGTAATATCTAAGACTATTTTAAATATTTGTGTTGTTAAATAGGAGTAAAATGTGTAGTTAAATAACTATTTTAGTGAATTATTTCACTACTGGTGTTGAACGTTGTGTAAAGTATTACGACAACTTTCGAGAAACTGAAAGTTGTTAAAAATTAGTATAGTTTTCAATACTGCAATATACAACATGAAACAGTTTTTGTATGTAACATTTCACTACACTTGCACAGGAACGTTATTGTTTGAAGTTGACGTATCATTAACTTCTTGTAGTGTATATTATATTATTATTATTATTATTATTATTATTATTATTATTATTATTTATTATAATATAGGGTCGTAAAGAATGCGGGGAGACTGACAGCGATAGCCCTACTCACACTACCTTTTATTAGTTAATATGTGCTCGCGCATTTGTCAAGAACTTGACAAGGCGTAGCCACGCCTTGATCTCTCCATACAAGGACATCTTTCAGTTTAGAGTATATGTTATATGGTTATTATTATTACTATTGTTATTATTTATTCATTTATTTATTATTATTATTATATACTATTATCATTATTACTATTATATGAGGTCCTCAATGAGGCTGGGAGACTATCTAGCAGCGAAAGCATATTCGTACTTGGTGTGTTTGTTATACATGTCACGGAGCTCTTATATTACCGTCAAAAAATAATATTTGCACTATTACAATTATTATTAATTATAATTACGAATTATTATTAATTAAAATTTATTATTATAATTACTATTGTTAGTATTATTAATAAAAATAAAAATATTATTATGTCGCGAGGTAGGGGTACTTGGTATGTTTGTTATACATTTCAAGCAGCTCTTGTATTACCGTCAAAAAACAATATTCGCACTATTACAATTATTATTAATTATAATTACGAATTATTATTAATTACAAATTATTATTATAATTACTATTGTTAGTATTATTAATAAAAATAAAAATATTATTATGTCGCGAGGTAGGGGTACTTGGTGTGTTTGTTATACATGTCACGGAGCTCTTGTATTACCGTCAAAAAATAATATTCGAACTATTACAATTATTATTAATTATAATTACAATTATTATTAATTATAAATTATTATTATAATTACTATTGTTAGTATTATTAATAAAAATAAAAATATTATTACGAGTAGGGGTACTTGGTGTGTTTGTTATACATGTCAATTCAAAAAATAATATTCGGACTATTACAATTATTATTAATTATAATTGAATTATTATGAATTATAAATTATTATTATAATTACTATTGTTAGTATTATTAATAAAAATAAAAATATTATTATGTATGTAGGGGTACTTGGTGTGTTTGTTATAAATGTCTTGAGGTCAAAAAATAATATATATTCGGACTATTACAATTATTATTAATTATAATTACGAATTATTATTAATTATTAATTATTATTATAATTACTATTGTTATTATTATTAATAAAAATAAAAATATTATTATGTCTCAAGGTAGGGGTACTTGGTGTGTTTGTTATACATGTCAATGAGCTTTTGTATTACCCTTATATGTTTTTGACTAATAATTTTTTTTTTTGTAAAATTAAACCTTAGAAATTGATTGTTTCTAAACTATATATGTGTATCACCATTTTTTTTGTCAAGTATCACCATATTATTATTATAATAATGAATTATTATTATTACTACTTATTATTATTATTATTATAAATTAATGTATATTACTATTATTACTATTGTTATTGCTATAATTGTTATTATAATTAACAACATATTATTACTATTGTTATAACAAAAGTTAGAAAATTTAACTATTGATTCTAAGTATTATATTTACGGATTAATCTACATTTAATCTAATTGGGAAAATTTAAATTTCTTTTTGTATCGATATATGTGTATACGAATTAATGTATGACAACACAATTAAAGGCTTTCTTGGGAAAGACCATTTTCCTAGCCTCTTTTTTAGGTGTTTTTCAAAAAGTGTGGCTTTAGTTTGTAATTCACCAAATAGTGGGGTTTA
The DNA here is from genome assembly GCA_039657325.1 of Stephania cephalantha. Taxonomy (NCBI): domain Eukaryota; kingdom Viridiplantae; phylum Streptophyta; class Magnoliopsida; order Ranunculales; family Menispermaceae; genus Stephania; species Stephania cephalantha. The sequence goes on along the minus strand of CM077577.1, from coordinate 1,938,683 downwards.
CTTTTAAATTCCAAAACTAATGTATAACTCCTTTTGAAAATGAGCTATTGATGATGAGGTGACATGCATGATGGTGAGGTGGAAGGCATTTGTATGGATAACTCATTTTGATAAGGAGCTATCTATACAAAATTCTAAACTCTATGAATGACTCCTTTTGAAAATAAGCTATATATACAAAATTCTTCGCCCTATGAACGACACATGCATATGGAGATGGACGACCCGCGTCATTCGCGTATCTCGAGGTAGACAACCCATGTAAACAACACGCACGTATATCGACGTGGACAACCCATGCAAGCGTCACCCATGTATGCTGAGGTGGAGAATTCATACAAATGTCAGGCACGTCTGTCGAGGTGGGCGACCCATGCAACCTCGTGCAACTCATGCAAACGTCACGTACGTGTCTCGAGGTGGTAAAACCAATGCAAACGTCACACATGTATCTCCTGGTTGACAACACATGGAAACGCCACGTGGACATCCCACGTGGATATTTACACGAATAGCACCTTTTGAAAAGGCGCTATTCGTGTAAACACCCTCCAACGACGTTAACGTGGACATCCAAGTGGATGAATAACACGAATAGCGCCTTTTGAAAATGCGCTATTCGTGTTATCTGTCCTACGTGGACCAGACACATGAATAACGTCTTTTCAAAAGGCGCTATTCATGTGTCCACGTCAGCCGAAAAAATTTCCTCCAACTAATAGCGTCTTTTCAAAAGGCGATATACCCTATTTTTTGAATAAAAAAAAGCACACTTGTTTTGCTCATTTAAACTAAAATCTACTGTACTTTTGTAATTTCTCATCTTTTTTAGCCTACATTTAATAATGATTTGAATTTTTCGAATTTAAAAAAAAATTGAATTTTCCCTCAAAAAATACAACAAATTGTAAAATTCTTGTAGAACCCTTTAACTTTTGTAAAAATCGTTATAACATCCTTATGAGTCTAGACTCTTGAGTCCAAATAGATTAATTGATATATATATATATATATATATGTGTGTGTGTGTGTGTGTTTTTTTTTTTACCATAGAACTCAATTACATAGCATTTATTACGCATTTAATGTGTTTTGCATTAAATGCACTACATCAATCATCATTAGATTATAATTTCATAGTAATCCAATGGTGAGATATGTAGTATCCATGACATGGTATATATTTGAGCTCCATTGTAGAAAGCGCGCGCATATATGTATATATATATATATATACACTAGGGGTGGGCAAACCGCGGTTTGGTGGTGAAAACCACCGAACCGCGACCAAACCGAGGGTCTACGGTTTAGTGATTTTCCAAACCACCACCAAACCGCGAACCACCAAAACCGCAACCAAACCGAACCACGGTTTGCGCGATTTGGTCGGTTTGGTTGCGGTTTTGGTGCGAGGCAGCGGCGAGGCAGCGGTGCGAGGCGGCGGTGGACGTTCGCGCGGTGGAAGGAGACGACGAAGGCGATGGATTCGGCGGCGGCGGTGACGGCGGCTGTGAGCGGAGAGAGGAGCAGCGGGAGTGACGGGAGTGAAAGGAGAGAGGAGCGGCGGGAGTGAGAGGAGAGAGGAGCGGCGGGAATGAGAGGAGAGAGGAGACGGCGGTGAGAGGAGAGAGGAGCCGGCGGTGAGAGGAGGAGCCGGCGGGGAGTGACGGGAGTGAGGAGCGGCGGGAGTGAGAGGGAGGTGACGGCGGGAGTGAGAGGTGACTACGGAAGTGGATGAGAGGAAGAGGAAGAGGATTGTTTTTTTGGTTACCTTTTAGGGTTTTTGGTTTGTATTTACCAAAATGCCCTCAGTTTGGTTAAACCGCGGTTTTCCCAAAATGAAAACCGCGACCAAACCGCGATTCTGCGGTTTAGTCATTTTTCAAACCGCGACCAAACCGCGAGTTTTAAAAACCAGACCAAACCGTGCGGTTTGGTCGGTTTTGGCGGTTTGGACGGTTTTTCGAAAACCGCTGCCCACCCCTAATATATACACAATAAATCTACTTGAATTCATGAGTCCGGACTTATAGGGAGGTTTTTTAAATTTTTGTAAATATTTAAGGGGTATTAAAGGAAATTTTACAAGTGATTATGGTTGTTTCATTAATTACTCGAACATGTATTTGAAATAAAAAAATGTTTTAAATTCGGACTCATGAGTTCAAATATCACTACCCATATATATACACACACGATCACTGCATAAAATACTAGTTTGAGTACAATTCAAACTAAGCTTAATACATTGACATGTGCCAATCACAAGTTGAGTCCAATGCAAATTTGAGTTGTACTCAACTTTAAACTTATCAATCTCAACGTATTCAATTCCCGTTGGACACTAAATCAAACTCCATTTTATCTCGTTGATAAGTGACCAAGACTTTCTATTCTTTAAGTTGACAATAAAGAAAACTCCAAGTCTAACGCTAAGTCCAACTCCATGAATTTGAGCCACCGCACAACAAATCTTCACCTTAGCGAAAACTCACCACCTTGATCTTGCCACCCGCCCTTTCAGGCTACCATCCTCAACACCGAGAAGGAACGAAGTCCAATCCAGCTTGTTTGAACTTACCATCAACCGTAACCCACTTCTTGATCAACTTTTGAGGCCCAGACCTTGCTCCATGTTTATGCATCAAAACAAACAAGTTCTTCTTCCTCACACCTTTCATGACCAATGAAGACTTCAGGAATATTTTCAATACTCCACCTCGCCCAGAGTACTTGTAACCCTCAGAATATAATTCGGAAAGAGAAATTAGATTTTGAGTACAACTCGACAAATGTCGAACATTCCGAAGCGTTATTACGCGTCCGTCAAACGACTTCAACTAAACTTCACCAACTCCCAATATCGGTCGCAGAGAGCCGTCAGTCATCGACATAACTTTGCCACTCGTACAACTTGCATAATTATCGATCCATGCCCTATGTACGCACACATGTCTTGTGGCTCCACCGTCAATTACCCATTCTCCTTTTTGATCACCAATCCTATTCTTTGTTGGACACATAGGATAATTACTATCAGTCTCGAGAACTAACAAATTGTCAGCATCATCACCTTCAACATCGGAAACCCCCTTTGTTGAAGCGGAGCTTTTTGCCGAACCCGCTCATTTACCTTTCCTATTCCCGCAACGTTTCCTGAGATGCCCTGGTTGACTGCATCTCCAACAAACCATTTTTCTATACTTTTTGAAACCCTTCACAACAGCTACCAAACCCGAGCTTTCAGATGAACCGTTGTTTTCACCTTTCATCAATTTCTCCTCAGATATTAACATGACAGTGAGCTCTGCTAAACTGATAGTTTCCTTCCCGTACATCAGTATTGGCTTCATATGCTTGAACGAAGGAAGTGACCAGATGAGTTTGAGCGCCTGATCCTCATCACTGACTTGCTCTCTCAACTCCGCAAGTTCTGAGACATCTCGTGAAGAGCACTAAGATGATCAGTAATACTTGTACCTTCATCCATCTTCAGGTGATGGTATTGCTCCTTCAGGTAGAAATGATTTGGCATGCTTTTCGTCATATACATAGCCTCCAATTTCTCCCAAAGACCTTTCGTCGAAGAAATATTTCTTATGTTCGAAAGAACGTTCTTTGCTAAATTGAGTCTTATGACGCTCGCCGCCCTCAAATCCAGCTCTTCCCAATTCTCATCACTTTCCCCTTCAACGCTTGATGTAGCCCAGATTGAATCAACAAATCTTTGACTTGAATTTGCCACAAGCCAAAATTTATCTTCCCGTCGAACTTCTCCACATCGAACTTCATCGCACTTGTGTACTTCGACAACTCTAAAAACTTCACCTTAATTGTGTAACCCCCCATATCTAAATTTTAGCTCTGATACCAATTTGTTGTGACGAATCACCGCGGAATACCCAAGATCGCAGTCACACGAGTACACCCTAAGATAAATAACCATAGAGAAAATAGCGAACATACGAATTTACGTGAAAAACCCCAAAATCAGGGTAAAAACCACGGGCAAGAAACAAGACAATTCACTATCAATAGTTTAGTACACAAAGGAAAAACCTCCCCTAACTAAACCCCAGATTGAAACACCAATAAGATTTGATCTCACAGTATCACGTACCCGCTCCCAAGCCCGTACGCTACTACACAATGTTCGGCTATCAAACACTCCTCAACACTATATGGAACCCATGTCACGGGTACTACATATCTCACCGTTGGATTACTATGAAATGTTAATCTAATGGTGATTAATGTAGTATATTTAATGCAAAACATATTAAATACGGAATAAATGCTATGTAATTGGGTTCAATGATAGAAGCACCCTATATGGATGCTTCTACAATGGAGCTCAAATATATACCCATGTCATGGGTACTACATATCTCACCATTGGATTACTATGAAATTTTAATCTAATGGTGATTGATGTAGTGCATTTAATGCAAAACACATTAAATGCGCAATAAATGCTATGTAATTGGGTTTCATGGTAGGGTGCTTCTACAATGGAGGGTGCTTCTACCATGGAACCTAATTACATAGCATTTATTGCGCATTTAATGTGTTTTGTATTAAATGCACTACATCAATCACCATTAGATTGAAATTCCATAGTAATCCAACGGTGAGATATGTAGTATCCATGATATAGTATATATTTGAACTCCATTGTAGAAACACCCATATATATATATATATATATATTTATTTATTTATCAAATATATAAAAGAGCCAATCTCCTCTTCATCTCTAAGCAAAAAACTTTTCATCTCCTCATTTCTCTTCATCTCCTAATCAAACTCTTCATCTCCAATTCCTTTTCACCAACTCGAACTCGCTTTCTTCTTGCGTTCTCTTCATCTCCAAGTCGACCTCTTCATACCCAAATCATTTTCACCAACTTGAACTAGAGTTTTCGTCCAACTTCGTCGATAACAAACACAACCCAATTTGAGAGTCTTGAAGTGCAAATCATAGAGAAGAGTTGTGTGTGATTGCGATTTTTTTGGTACGCGACTTCTTTGAATCTCTCTTTTCTCTCTAATATCTATAATCTGGTAAAGCCCTAATTTTTGACACTATTTTTTTGAAATTCAACTTTAAGTTATATTAAAGGCCTTTGCTCATTCCTTAAATAAATCATCAATAGCAATAGTTCACTCTTTAACTTATGGTCTTGCCATAAGGTACGAGCACTCTTAATTCTTTATTTATTATTTTGTTGTAATCTATACTTTCTTTTTCATTGATAGTATTGTTATACATTCTGATTTTGATTATTTAGCACTCTCCAACTCCATTAAGATATAAAAAACTTTATTTTTGTTTAGCACTTATCTGTGTCAGCATACTTGGTATTTTTTGTTGTTTTGATTGTTTAAGCAATCCCAAATTGGTACTGAAGCATCAAACTACTGGTTCTTCTGATTTGATTAATGTTGATAGTATGGGATTAGGTCGTCATCTGAGAAGGCCAAGTAGGAAGAACTTATTGCTCGAATCATGTTTGATGAAATATGCCTGTGAGGGAGTGCTCGCTTTCATTATAAAGCCCAACTCTTTGTATTCAACCAAGAAGCACTTGTACACTTTTAAGTACTCTAAAAACCTTACTCTTGTGCTACCAATCAACAAACGTTCATTGATTTGCAAAAGCAAATCAAAGTTGTCATGGTTCCCTTGGTATTAATTGTTACATACATGTCTTTAACACTAATGTAGCTATCCTTTTTTTTCAATATTCCATGTTGATGAAAGCACTGTTTAACAATCTTGAACTTTCTTCCTCATGCACTTCACTCATGCATAAGCTACAAAATATACACACTGACATTAGTTACAAAGAAACTTATCAATATCATGATATCATCATAGACTTAGAGCTTTTCCTAAATGTTTCCAATGAAATATTTCAGATTTTGTGATTGACCTCCAGTATAATTGATAAAGGATTTTGCAATTTTGTGTTATTGCAGTTGGTTTGTTTGGTTATATTAGTTGGGATGGTTGGTTTGAAGTTGTATTATTGTTTCATTGGTTTTCTATTAGTTGGGATGGGTTGGTTTGAAGTTGTATTATTGTTTCATTGGTCTTCTTGTCTGGAGCGCATATGAATTGTTTGACTTAATGCTTGAGAGAAATGATCAATGTCAAGACTGCTATTTTCAATCATTTGCTTTAGTTTTGGTCTTTCTCACACATGATGTGGGAATTCTTATACACATGCATTTATTGTTTTCTTTGTTCTTAATGCAAGTGGAGTGGTTTAATTTGTGTTAGTGTTCTTTTTCTGTTGTGGTTCATGGCACTATTATGTTCAATTGAGTAACTCATCGGAAAATGTTTAGTCATGAAACAGTGAGATAAAATGAAATAGTATGGAGTTGTTTTGTCTGGAATAATGAGCTTGAGAATGTGAATTATTATCATTAGAAGGAATGCAAGGTTTTTTCTTTCAAAACTTATAGCTTTAATTTAAGTATTTCAAATCCAAGTGTATTTCCTATTATACTTTCTTGCCTATTTCAATTTCTTATTATGCTTATTAGATTATCATGCCAAGACCTTCCTATTTATATTTTTGAATCCAGAATACATGAACAATGTATTATTTTAGGAAACATGATAAATATACGTACTTATAGTCTCTATTTCTTGCTAATAGATATTATGAAACAAATTTTCCTAATAAGAGAAATTACCTGTCATCGTTTTGGTTATTGTGTTGGTCGCCCTCGGAGATGATTGTTCTGATATGTTTTGGTACAAGTTTAAGTAACCTAGCTTCTTCGATTATCATAATGATGGAGTTGAAGGAAAAGTGATTGTTGAGATGGTGAATGCAGCGAAAAATAAATTTGAGAACTTAATTGAAGCTTATGTAATTGACCTTGCCGATGTCACAAGATGTGGTTTGTAAAACTTTGCTTTATTGGTTGGAATGGTCTTTACAACACAAGCCATTGTGGTCGAAAATTCTAAACCCAAGGCACCAGTGGTTGCATAACCTCATGGCCTTAATGGTGGAGTTCTATCTTAATAAGTTGTGATGTAGTCTATTTATAGAGACACTAAGATATATGTAATTTGTTAGTGACTAGTAAAGCTCGGGTCATTAGAGTTTGTGTTTTTAAGAATCTATTTTTTTGTGCCTTTTTGTTATAAGCCATTCATGTCATGTTGTGATTGAGGAAGTAGAAGTAGATCTCTTTAGGTATCTTCTTGTAATGGATCTTGATTATTAAAATTGTGACATGATTTTTTTGTTCTTTTTATTAGTCAAATTGAGTTCTTTTTTTTTATTTGATAAGACTAATCGAGTTATTCATAATGGGTATCCTTATTTATGATAAAAAAAAGCTCTGATAATTCTTAAAGGGTTAGACTTAATTCCATCATTAGTTTTTGGAGGTAATTTTGAATGTCAACACCGTGTTCTGCATTATAGGCTATGAAATAATATGATATGCTTAACTAACATTTGATTATGAGGGGTTTTTTTACATTAATTTTGATTTGTGAATTTTTTTTTTTGCTCAAAGTTTTGTTATTCTTACATGTTGAGTTGAATGTATTATATTTCTGAGAAGGAAATGCTTATGAATTTTTTTTTTTGCTCAAAGTTTTGTTATTCTTACATGTTGAGTTGAATGTATTATATTTCTGAGAAGGAAATGCTTATGCTTATTTTTTTGTCATATAACCATATGAGTTTTGTTTTAATTCCTCATACATTTGATGCTTTGTCGTTGGCAAATAAGATGCTTCAAGAATTTTGGTGCTATTGGAATAGTGAGTGGGCTGATTTCAAGAAAATAACTATTTTGTCAAATTCTGAAAAAAAAAAAAAAAAAAAAAAAAAACTACTTTGTGGAAGTGTCTTCTAAATAAAGTATGATTATAAAGCACCAAACCATCCTTCTCTAGCAATTCATCAATATAATAGCACAATAAAACCTTTTTTTTTGCAAGGTAAACCTATTACTAATTGTTTCCCATTCTTTAATAAGTTTACGTGTATTAACTAGATTGATTTATTTTTAATCAAATTTGCGCGAGCGAAGTGGGCAGCCTCAGTCTTGCGCATCCCATTTTTTTTATTGAGTATACATTCCTATGGATCAAACAATAGAATAATATATGTTGTGACCATCAATTCATGGAACTTTGGGACCTTAGCTTTTCTCAATAGTTGTAAGTGTATTCAACTAAAATTGAGTGATAAACTCTAAAAGACTCAAGTAATCAATATTAGTGGAGTGGAAATATTCCTTTGATATGCAATTTTTTTTTTTTTCAGTTTAACAATTTTTTAGAAGTCTTCGGTTTAGCAATTTTTATTATTCTCTTTTGATACTTTCCATAGGGAGAACTCTAGAAGACAAAATGCTCACTGCTTGATCTGGAAGAAAAACATAGAGTGGCGCAAAAGGAGTTCCGACCTCCAAACTCCTCAAATCACATGAATCACAATGAAGTATTTTTCTTACGAGTAATGATATGGTGACATCTTTTTTCAACCTCCTAATTTTTTAATCTTTGATGCTAAAGTCGACTGTTACAAAAATAAGAATTGTTCTTGTACTGATTTGTGTTTTCAGCCTCCTATCTTTACCTTATATTTTCAAGTGGTTCATGGTCTTTGTCACTTGTAATTATTTGGGTCATAATCATAAGGATAATGGCTACTAACTTCCACAGTCGATGTATTTGATTGATTGTTGATTAATATCGTAAACAAGTAGTATACATTAACACACGGTGGATATAGTTAACTGAATAAGTATCAAAATGATTTACGAACAAGTTTTTTTTTGTTTGAAGTGCATACATATATACAATAAATACTTCATACAATAAATACATCAACAAGCACCCATCCTTGATTCGTACTTAATTCATATTGGCATGTCTTAGTTTTTTATTGGGTGTTTTTATCACTATGACACTGAATTTTTATTAGGTGTTTTTATCAATATGACACCAGCCAAGTGAAATTCATTACTAACCTTTTGCCCCTTCTTTATAATAGTTGTTTTTTAGGAACTTTAATAGTTTTGCATATATTTAAGTTATTTATTTATTTTATTTTATTTTTTTGTCAAAAAAAATTTCTTTATTTATTTTTTTAATTTAATCCCCGCGAGCGAAGCGAGCGGGTTCAGTCGTGCATAGCACGATCATGAAACTAGTATATATATATATATATATATATATATATATATATATATGAACATAAGGGTCACGGGTTGCATATAGTGTTGAGGAGTGTTTGATAGCCGAGAATTGTGTCGTAGCGTACGGGATTGCGAGCGGGTACGTGACACTGTGAGATCAAATCTTGTTGGCGTTTCAATCTGGGGTTTAGAGAGGGGAAGTTTTTCCTTTGTGTACTAAATTATTGCTAGTGAATTAGCTTGTTTCTTGTCTGTGGTTTTTACCCTGATTTTGGAGTCTTCTATATAAATTTGTGTGTTCGCTATTTTCTCTGTGGTTATTTACTTTAGGTGTACTCGTGTGAATGCGATCTTGGGTATTCCATGGTGATTCGTCATAACATGCTGGATGCCATCAATGGTGCAATTCAAATTCAACTCTTTTTACAGAATTAAAAAAAAAAAAAAAAACGTGGGCGATATTATAATTTGGAGCCCCAGTTATAGATGTGTGAAAAAAAATGAATTCTTAATTATACCTGCGTTAGTGAAGTAAATTTCACAAAAAAATGTTCAATTGATGTATAATAGAATGGTCAAAGCCTATCAAAATATTTTTAAAATATTTCACATTAAGTAAACATGATCATACTTCAAAAAATAAAGTGTAATAATACATACAAAATACAAATGAGAAAATAATGCACTAAGATGGAGAGAATACAATGAAAAAGCTTCTTATACAAGAAAAGAAAAGCAATTATTTTACACGTGGCAGCACCAGACACCCCGAATTTTTCTCCACGCACGTGGCCTCACCCCACCGCACGTGCCTCCTCTCTCCTTCGAAAGCACTGCAAAGCGGACTCCTTTGTGCAGTCTTTCAAGAGCTTCTCACTATATTTCAAAGCGGACTCACAAATCTGTGCATTGAATCCAATTCACCTCTGTAACCGACTCGGTTTTGTGCAATTTTCGAATCTCTTGCGTTTTGGAGAGAAGAAAAGACCCCAGAACTCGCTTTGGAGAGGTGAATTCAGTGCAAGGTATTGATCTGACTCGATCTACTGAAGAAATTTTACTTTTTTCGAAGAGGGTAGTCGTGATTTTTGATGGGTTTTGGTGGGTATGTGCGGATTTGGGGTTTTGAGGCTTTAGAACCCTAGAAATTAGGGTTTATTTTGGGCGATTGAATTCGATTACAGAGTTGGGTGAATTTTGGTGACAATTGAATTCGATCTTTCGATGAATTTGGTGGTTTCATGAAAAGGGTAGGTTTAGATTTTTGAAAAGTTTGAGTTGTATATGTAAAAGAGGGGTTTTTGGATTTCGAGTGTAAGAACCCTAGAAATTAGGGTTTATCCAGGGCGGTTGAATTCGATTTCCTGAGTTGGATGAAGTTGGGTTGACAATCAAAGTTGATCTGTCGATGGAGTTGATCGTTTTCTGAAAAGGGTAGGTTTAGATTTTTAAGAAGTTTGAGCTAGATATGTGAAAGAGGGATTTTGGATTTGGAGAGTGAAAAACCCTAAAAATTGGGGATTTTTGGGGGCGATTGGATCGGTTAAACCTGGCGACGGATATATTGAAGCGATTGTTTCCGCCGAGAAGCAGAAGAGCTGCTGCAGTCGTGCCTTACGTTGCGGTTGATAGGGGGAGTGAACCAGGAATGGCTCTGAATGTATTCAAGTTCTGTTCTGGACTTAAGGTTCTTGGTTACGTGATGATTCTTCTTGTTCTGGCGATAATTGCTGTGTCATACTATGCTGTTGTCGTGCTTGTTTGCGGGCCACATCTGCTTCACGGAGGTTTTCAAGCGGTTCTCTCATTTATCGGCGTAATTGTGTTCCATGTTCTGGTAATTCACTACGACTCAATTACTGTTTGATTCAGTCATCTGTGGGTAATGACTATTTTGACTTTCAGTTGTATGTTGATAATCTTTAATTAGGATTAAACTCAAATACTGTTTGATTCATTTAGCTTGTGCGGAATCACCAATTTTGTATTATTAATATAATAAAGCCTCAATCCCGAATTAGTTGGAGTCAGCAACATGGATCAAACTCTTCCATTGTGATCGATTAAGTGCACGTAATGGTTTGCTTTTAAAATCTTTTAAAACCTTCCTAATCAATGTGTCCAAAGTTAGCACATATAAATAGCAATGCATATCTATGATACTATTTGCGTGAACGTAGATGCATGTGTTGAGAGGGTTCTAATTGCACTTAATCGAGCACAATGGAAAATGCATGTTGTTGTTGTTGTTGTTGTTGTTGTTGAGAGGGTTCTAATTGTATGGGAAGTTGGGAACTTCTTGGCTAGTTGTTATTTACTTGAATAGATGAGTCTCCAAGAGATTTCTGTACTCCTATAGCTTCCAAAAAATTTATTCTTTTTGGCTCCAATCGAAAATGCTAATGCAAAATATTTGCAGTTTATGTCCACTTTGAGCACTTCTTCTTCATCGTGTTAAAATTTGAATGCCTTGTATTCATTTGAAAGACTAAGATGTTTTCCTAGAATAGTTTTTGCTTAATGCATTACTACCAACAAGACATTAGAACTATTTATCTCTCGTGCTAAATCACTTGTGTATTTTACTTTTGGCAGAAATTCTTTTCCTTGAACAGTTTTGACATGATTAGTGTATTTCCAGAAGTTTTTTTTTTTTTTTTTTATAGGAACGAGACTTTATTTTATTATAGCCTTAAATGGTTATATACATGTATTTCCAGAAAGTAGAAAGTATTAAATTTTTTGTTTCTATTATGCGCATCTTTGAAAGTGTAACCTTTCGTCAGCTTGCATTGTTGCTGTGGAGCTATTTTATGGTGGTCTTCGTTGATCCTGGTTCTGTTCCGGAAAATTGGAGAACTAGGCTAGAGGAAAATTTGGAGGCAGGTTGTTCTACTTCTCTCCCAGAGCATCCGTTGCCAGACACTTGGCCTACTTCAGAAGGGACTGCAAGGAGACCGACTTCAGGCTACTGTAGTCGCTGCCAAAATGGCAAACCTCCACGTTGCCATCATTGCTCTGTCTGTACGTTTGTCTACTTCACTTATCCTAAATAATCTGTTGTTTGATTTGGAATTTTATAATAGTTATCATCTTTCTTCTTTTTTATTTTTATTCCAGTACAGGGAAAGTGATTAGTAAGATTATGACTTTAAAAGTTCATTGATAATTTTAGCGAGAGAAACCATAACCATTACCCATGTAGAAACTCCCTGGTTAAACAACTGGTGAGCCGGCCGTTATTTATCGATCTTTGTTGCACCATGTCGATGAGCAGCATTCTTCTACAATCTTGAATTGCGTTTGTTGGAAAAAGTGATCCATGTTAACATTCTACTTCCCAAATTATTGGAAATGAACTCAATTGGATCTCTGAGAAATTCTGCTTATCGGAATTGTCTGTGGTGACAGTGAGTTTCTCATAGCATTTTTTTTTTCTTTGATTGTATTCCTTGTAGGCCAGAGATGTGTTCTTAAGATGGATCACCATTGTGTGTGGGTTGTAAATTGTGTTGGGGCGCGCAACTATAAGTTTTTTCTTCTTTTCCTGGTAAGTTCAAGTTTGTGTTGCACATTTTAGTCCCTAAACCTGGTCATGTTACAAAACCTTCAGTATAATATGTGTGAGATATAAATCGAGTTGGGGTAGCTTGTTTTAGGTTTTGTCACATATGACGCATTAATTAGGAGGGATTTGAATGGTTTGGAAAGCTCACCATCAATTGCACTTAATCGAGCACAATGGAAGAGTTTGATCTATGTAGTCGACTCCAATTAATTTGGGAAACCAACAACTTGACTTCAACATGAGTCGAACCCGCAACCTACCCTAACCTTGCCTTTGGCAAGTGATGCGTCATCCATCTCACCAGAGATGCTTTGGCATGTGCGGATCAGTGTCGGCTGATTGCTTTATTTGTGGAGGGGATTCTATAGAATCATGCAGAAAAACATTTTTGATCCACCTGCAATTTTTTTGGTTGGACAGCTGTATACATTTCTGGAGACAACAATGGATACTCTTGTATTATTGCCGCATTTCGCTAGATTCTTTGGAGAAGCCAAAAATCATTCACGATATTCATCATCACCAGGCGAACTTGCTGTGACCTTTTTAGCATTTGGTAAAGTTTCTGTTGCTTACCGTGCGTATACACTTTTCAGTCAGTTTTAGTATTCCCTTGCTTTCCAAGTTACTTATGTTCATTCTTTCTGTTTGCAGTTATTAATTTGGCGTTTGCATTAAGTCTACTTTGTTTCTTGGTTATGCATGCGTCACTTGTGTTGAGCAACACTACAACAATAGAGGTATAGATGAAATTTGGAACTTGGAATCTAAACAACTATGTTAGACATCCGAGTCCACAATATCTGTGTCATTGTCGTTACCAAAAAAATTCTTGATAACCTTTCAATATTGGAGATGAACAAGCATTTTTCAAAGACTTTGTAGATGAGCGAGTTGTAGTTGATTTATTTTTTATTTTTTCTAATTTGACTAAATACATAATTCAGGTGTACGAGAAGAAGAAAGTCGTCAGATGGAAGTACGACTTGGGCCGAAAGAAAAACTTTGAGCAGGTGAGGGATACACTGGCACTTTTGGACCTAATTTTATGTAGTCATTTTTCGAATTTTTTTTCCTTATAGTTTCATTTTTACTTTTACCATTAGGTGTTTGGCACGAAGAAGGCGTTGTGGTTGTTGCCCTTAATTGCAAAGGAAGATCTAGAAAACGTTCACGCGCTTAGAGGTTTAGATTTCCCAACTCGTTCGGATGTTGAGGTATGAGATTATCGAAAGTCTATTCCTATCAAACATCATCGGATCGCGCTGTTATTAAATGCTATTGCATTCGTGATAAGGATGATATACATGTACTATCAAAGGGAAAGAGAGTGTCCATGAAACTATAGCAAAATGATACATGTTACAGAACAAGTTCAATTCTTCTTGTGGATATGTTACTTGAAATCTCAATACATTGCCATTTTTTTTTTTTTTTTTTTTTCAAATTGGCAGATCAGCCTCTCTAGCTAATCTTGGCACCAGTTCCCATCTGCATCTCTGCTGGAAACAAAGCTACTGCAATCTTCTGCATTTCTTCTTTCGACAGGCGTGTTCTTCGTGGCTTACTCCTTGATTCTCGTCTCAACGGCGCTTGTGGCGTGCTGCACATCTCCCTGATCAAAAACACACAAGGAAAAAAAAAAAAAAAAAACTACACAAATATGTTTAGGCTATACTAAGCAATGTCCCTGTGAACACATTCTAGTTATACCTGCAAAACACCCATGTCGTGGGAGGCGGAGTCGAAAAATTGAAATGGCGCTGTCGTGCCAAGCGAGCCTAGAAAGCGAGAAAAAAACCAAATCCATCTATATATTAAGTAAAGCATTGTGCAATCGAAAGGGAAAATCAAAACAACAAAACTGCGGAAATTTACAGCTTTTTTGAAGAGCTTGGACACGCCGGCGACGTGCTTGAGTTCTTCGTGGTTCAGTTTGCAAAGTATATGGACCTTACCAGAGAAAACAATGGAACACAATAGTTCAAATTTTAGTTGGTGAAGCTTTGAAACAATTAATTAACAGGTTCAGATACTCACTACAGCGTCCAAAGGAAGAGAGTCCAAAGAGGCAACAAACATGAGTGAGCGAGGAAGAAAAAAAAAGAAAAGAAAGCAAAGTCATGTGGTCTTGTTCAAATAATTTTCAAATTGTTAGTTATTGTAGCCGTTGAGGCTAACCAACCCTTTTTGTTTGTGGAAGACGTGGCAGTTGGTGGTGTATTTTGTAAGTGTTGAATGGGAGATAACCGGTAGTGCTACTTATATGATTCCCCTCATAATAAAATTCATATTTGATTTTCAAATCATGAATTCAACCCTCTAGTACAATTTTGTTCACCTCACGAGAAAAAAGAATTTAAAAACGATGACAACAAAGCCTCAATTTTAAATTAGCATGAGATCGGCTACATGAATTAAATTCTTCTGTTGCAATTTTTTACAATAGAAAAAAAGTTATGAAAGCAATATATTTATCCTTATTTTTCATGACTTTGGAGTGTGTTGTTAGATGAGATCCAAATGCTTTGTTAAATTTGATGGTATATATATGCCACAATTGCATTAAATCGCTTGATCTTAAATTGATCTAGCGGACTCCAGCTAATTTAGGATTTGAGAAGAGATGCAATTAATATTCTTTGTTAAATTTGATGGTATATATTATTGTCGAAAAAAGATTCATCAAGGTTGGATTCATTGATTCATACGTTATTGTATCCAAAGAGTTGAAATCCTCAAAACAAGTTAACTCTCATGTCCAATATTAAGCTCGCAGAACATAGACAAGAGCCTCCCTCAGCAAAAGCTGTGAAAGCTACTGGATTTAATATAGTAAGTCTTATGCATGTCAATAAAATTAAAATAATATAACAAGCTTAATTAATACATGTGATGACAAAATAGATACTTTGCATATCTCATCACAATTAATTTAATAATACTTAGTAGGAGTTCTTACTAAGTAGATATCTTCAGAAAACCCTTTTAAACGGTCTAATTGATGATATATAATTGTAATTAACATTTTCAGAAAAAAGCCTCCCCCACCTAATAATCTTCCTTGCTTGGGTAGGTTGCATTAGAACTATTGAACTGTGAAATTGCCAACTGTCCATAGCTTAATAAATGTTTAGCAAATAAACTGCTGCCACTTGTTAAGAATTTTGATAGTTCAAACTCTTAGGAAGTGTTTGATACGCATGAATTAGAGTGCTATTTAGACTTTTTTTTTCGATAACGGAAGTGTATTAAAGTGCTATTTAGACTTATTAGTTGTGATTCGAAAAAAGTCATTCTCAAACAGTAAATGAAGCAAACTCAATCACTTGTAAATTTCTTTGATACCCCTTAAATATTTGTACAATAACAACAACATATCCTCAGTCCCAAATTAATTGGGGTCCCCTTAAATATTTGTAAAAATTTTAAAAACCCCTTTAAGTTTGGACTCATGAGTCCAAATAGATTTATTGAATCTTTAAAAAGGGGTAATCATTTAAAAAAAAAACCATTCAAAAGTGTAATCATTTTTTTGAAAAAGAACTAGACTAATTAGCAAGAACTTAATGACCCTTAAAAGTTATCACTATAACAACATTTTAACATTTGGAAACAAATTTTGCAAACTTTACGCAGCAAATATTTTCATTGCTAAAAGGCTTTAACTACAAGAAATTTTAAAGTTAAGTTTCTAGTGTTGTATTAGTAACTACTCTATGAAATGCTACAAAAAAAACTATACTAATTAATGGTATTGTGTACAATGGACTTTTCATCAATAGACTTCTAAAACTTCAACAACATTAGCAATTAACAACAAAACCTAAACTCAATTTCAATGAAAACCTACAATAGACTTACGGGTTTTCGTTTTCTGCGACTGCATTAAATCGAGCGGAGTGGAAGAGTTTGATCCATGTACGTAGCTAACCCCGGCTAATTATTTGTGGTTGAGGCTTTGTTGTTCTCATCATTGTTGTTCTACTTTTCAAGGTCATCTTGTTGAAGATTATCATGATTAACAGAGCAATCTGAAGAAACAAATAGGGAGAGCCACACAACAATAGGAGTCACTGAAAGAATCAAACCAAAGGGCACCATCCATAGTTGAGAATTTGATGAGGAGAACTGATAAGTCCATAAAGCCAACAACAGCCCTCCTGTGATGCACATCATGATGGATGACAAACATGCCATGTATGTTGATGTCCTCATCATCATGTACATCATCACCATGCACTTGTTCTTCTCACAATCTTCACCATGATCATCATACCTGATCAAGTCTTTGTTTTCTGCTTTGAAAGGCCTCTGATCCATGTCACAAATTAAAGCTGTTAAGATATGAAAGATTAGTTGACTAGATCAAATTAAAGCAAAGAAAGATGTATTTGTTATGTTAATTTCTCACTCACCTTGAGAAGAGAAAGAGTGTTTATGGTGAAGAAAATAAATGAGTCTTAAAAAGGGCTTTAACTTTTCTTTAAACAAGAATTTCAAACAATGAGATATAATTTAACATATTGGGATTTTTAGTTAATTTTGAGTTGGGAAGGCAAGACTCTAGAGTGTCATTGAGTCTACTTGGTAGAACATTCTATATGTACAAGTGGTGCTGAGAGTTTTATTTATTTAATAATTTATTTTATTAAATTAGTTCAAAATTAATAAAAAAAAAACTATAATGCATTCATCTTACTAATTGATGTCTATTATCTATTTCCTAACAATCTATATATTTACTTATATCTAGCTATGATCATGTGATGTAACTCGAGATGTGTATGTACGAATCGATGTAGGCACGAACGATAAATGGTCATGACTTTTATTGTTTGGTTGGAGCTAGCCAGCGTGGTGTATATAATAAATAAATGGAGTAAGGCTCCTCAAAAAAAAAAAAAAAATATATATTTCTCTTTTTTTCCATGTGTGATGTGCCAACCAAATTTTGGTAAAATTTATGGAGTTAGATATATATTAGTTATAATTTCATAGTTAAATAAATTATATTTTTTTTGTCGTGTACGTATGAGATTCTTGATGCCTTCTGTTAATCAAAATTTGTGATGCTTATCTAATCAATTCAGTCATTTTGGTCAACTTTTTATTGTTTTTGAAGTCAGTCTTTAATTAAGGTCACGTATGTGTAAATGACGTGAATTTTAATGCATCTAATGTGTCCATATATTTTTGCAGATACCCTGCGTCAATGACTTAGTGATTGTTTGATTATCTTATGTGTTTGTTTAATAATAACTAATATAAAATGTGATTGATACTATGTTGATTCATTAAAAAAGACAAAGCAGTAGTAACTTTGTGTTTTCAGTTTAGATGATGCGGTTGGGACACATCCATATGTAAGATCATTAGAAACCAACAAATTAAAACTCAA
The DNA here is from genome assembly GCA_039657325.1 of Stephania cephalantha. NCBI lineage: Eukaryota > Viridiplantae > Streptophyta > Magnoliopsida > Ranunculales > Menispermaceae > Stephania > Stephania cephalantha. The sequence goes on along the minus strand of CM077577.1, from coordinate 1,920,531 downwards.
CAAACTAAGTTGTTGGTCTTGTTTTTTTTTTTTTTTTAATAACTTTATTAACTTAGCAGTTTTTAGTCAAGAAAGTATTATACATACAAGTACAGCAACAACAATTAAAACCTTAAGCCCAATTAATTATATAGGCTTAATTGGTTAAAATATCCTAACATTTTACAACTTTTGTTATTATATACTAAACTTTTTGAATTTTTTATTATATCATCACCTTTCTAGATTAATAAATTTGTATCATATGTCATTTTTTAACTTTAAATTTGATGAGGTGGTATCTAAATAATAACTTTAAAAAATCACCTCATCACTTATAATTATTAAGATAATTACTAAATTTATTATTTAAGCTCATTACTTAGGTGCTACATCATCAAATTTAGAGTTAAAATATGTTTTGTGATACTAATTTATAAATCTAGAAAGATAAGGATATAATAACAAATTCAAAAAGGTTAGGATATAATAACGAAAGTTGTAAAATGTTATGATATTTTAACCAATTTGACATGTATACATAGATCAAACATTTCTATTCCACCCGATTCAATACCCTTTTCTTTTATAAGAGCTCGATTCAATACCTTTAGTGAATCAAAACGTAATTTCTTTTACAAGATTCAAAAAGTATTAATAAATAAAAAATAATGTGTAATTTTTTTCATTTTGTTGATGTGCGGTTGCAATCCACATTGTGCATGAGAGATGCAGAATTTGGTTATTTAATATGTAATCCAATAGCTATCTCATTGATGTGTAGAGTAAAAAAAATGGATGGACTTCTTGTAAAATTAACTACAACATAAGATAGGAAAGTAAACAAAGAACAAGAAAATAGAACAAGAGAATAGAGGAGAGAAATGAAAACTCTTTCATTCTATCATGGTGTATATATTACATAGATCTCATCCCTTTATATAACCACTTTAGTCTTAATGAGATGAAGACCAAATGGCACAAGTTACATTTACATATTATAACAACAACTTAATACATGAATTAAGTAGGTGTTACATGGAGTTAGTGGAATACAAAGAGGAAGAGTCATCCACTTTTATTACATTTACAACACTTCCCATCAGATGACACTTGTTAGTAAATATGCCTCGTTAAAACCTTTACTAGGAAAAATCTCGTAGGAAAAAAATCCAACAAAGGAAAAAGAGTACATCGTTCTCATTAATGTTGATATAGAGTATGATATTGATATAATTGTCTCATTAAAAACCTTGCTATGAAAATCCAGTGGGATAAAACCTTAGCGAAGGGAAAAAGAGTACAATACACTGATCAATTTTGATATGAAGTATTAATATTGTTAGGATTGCCTCGTTAAAAACCTTGCTAAGAAAACCCAATGGAATAAAACTAGAGCTAAGGGAAAAAAAGTGCAATGCACTGATCAATAATTCCTTTTGATTCTCCCCCTCATGTTCACATGGGCGAGATATCATATATTATATTACAACAAATCATTGCAAGTACAATATCTGGTCTTTTACACCTTAAGCATTTGGTGGTTCTTGTGCATTTTATTGCACGCATACATCATTTCTTATTTGAACCTTTAATGCTGAAACATATGATTGTGTCACTCTTTTATATTAACAATTACATCTTGTTGCTAATCAATGATCTTTTGAACTTCAAGTTCATATTAAATTTATACATGGATCACAATGCAACACATTTGATGCGTTTCAAGTAGGGTGGCAAAAATACGGAACGGACAAAAACGGACGGACACCTATTTTAAAAATGATTAAATTTGGTGCCCGGTCCCGGTCCCGTTTTAAACGGCACCTTTTTTTTTGTCCAAATCCCGTATGTTTGTAAAACATACGGACCCGTTTTTTGCCCGTTTTTTTTTTAAAGATAGATTAAATATTTTGTTTATCAATTATCTTAAAAAAAACCCTCAACTACAACTACAAGTCTACAACTACAAATCACCAATTACCAAAAAATAAATACATAATATCACAATCCAGAAAACTCAATGGTTATAAGCTTGAAGATTGGTACCGATTTGCACGCGATAATGCCTTACTACCTAGGCTCTTTAGAGCATTGCAATGTGGATGATCACCAATATCAATACGTAAGAAAAGTAAATCATCATCGCACTTGCTCCCTACCATTTACGTAGGAGACTAGAGACCTAGGGATAAAAAAATTCTATACCACAAAGCCTATATGATAGGTAATAAGTTGGTATCTTTCCTATCAAAAAAAAAAAAAAAAAAAGTGCAATAGGATTGTTTCACGGGAGAAAGCAACAAAAAATTACATGTACTACAATAACTATAAATAGTTTACAACTTGAGGACAAGAGACCCGAGCCTAGAAACGAGAGAGAGAGAGAGTATTTTACCTTCGCAAAACTCCATATACACGAAATTCATCTTCAAGTTCACGCTCAGTTACACGTGGATCAAGATTTCCCACATACACTCGAGACATTTTTTATTTTTATTTTATTCGTAAAGAAATACCTAGAACGAATAAATGAAGGCATAAGTTCATGAAATTGAAAATTGAAATTGTGCAATTTAGTAAAAAAGAGAAGTAGAACATTGCATAAAAAGTGAAAACAAGAAAGAGGTGTGTAATATGCATCCGAAATCCGAGTATTAAGAATAATAATAAAAAAAAACATAATGAAGCGCAAGATCATAGGGCACTCTTTTTCCTCCATCAACCTCTTTTCCGCGAAATATCACTAGTCGAAACAGGAAAAGAGAAAAAGTAGGAAACGTGGAGCAACCAAGAGACTAGACACTAGAGTGAGTGAATATAGTAATGAGCTCCAACAATCCGAGAGAAAAAGTAGACGGTTATAAGCGAAAATAGACAAGGGGGTGTGATTAGAACGTTTGGGAGGGTTGAAATAGCACTAGCAGATGGTTCATCTCGTACTTGGAATAAATCGATCGATAGATCTAAAGGCTGGTAGAGAGAGAGAGAGAGAGGCAGACGGTGGAGACGGCGAGATGGAGCAGATGGTGAGACCGCGGCGTGAGAGGAGATGGTGAGACCGCGGCGTGAGAGAGATTGAGAAGAGAGATCGAGATGGTGAGAGCGTGAGAGAGATTGAGACGGAGAGATCACCGAGCAACAGTGAGAGCGTGAGAGCGTGAGAGAGAGAGGAGATCAGCTGCCAGCAGCGCGAGAGTAGTAGAGATGGAGAGACGCAGAGACGGACAGAGGAGAGGACGGCGAAGAGAAGTAGGTTTTTCTCAAATTTCACAAGTTGAAATTACAAATATACCCTTCAAATTAATCACAAAACGGCACCCGTTTTTTTAAATTTTTGCCCTGCATCCGGTCCCGTATTTTCAAACGGACAAAAATTTTTTTCCAAATTCCGTATGTTTGTCAAAAAAAAATTGTCCGGTCCCGTTTAAAACGGACCTGACAAAGCGGCAAAACGGGACCGGCACATTTTGCCACTAGTTTCAAGCAATTTCATACCATTACTTTTTTGAATTGGCTTATATCTCCCCCTAATTGAGGGAAAATTGCTTGAATAAAGTGCAATTATTAAGCTATGTTATAAATAAATCTCCTATTAGTCCAATTAGGGGCTCAAGACATCTTATAATACGATCAATGGAGAGTTAAATTAATATAAATCTCATATTGATTTGCCTTGAAATAATCACCAGCTGATAAGAAGTTCCATAAAGGATGTCCATGTGAATTTACAATATTTTTCGCATTATTAATGATTATGGATAATCAAAAACGACCACTCCACATTATGAATGTCAATAAATCATTTGATTTATGACGACATTCGTTTTAATATGCATTTTATATTCCATAAGCTAAAGATGAGAATTTCATTCTCAGATTAAATCATAATCATATAGAGAGATTCTCTATTATTCTAAGTATATTTCTTCTGGATAAGACATTAACAATATAATTGTTGTACCAAATATTGCCTGAACGTTAGCCTCCGCTAAGTTCAAGTTTGAGAAATACTAACTTTTATATCAGGACATAAATTCATCGCCTTTATTTAGCTCATGATTTGAACACATATGAATGTGTCAATTTTAATGAGTCATAAAATTTATAATTTTGCCTTTGATTGACATGGTAAATGTCATCAAAATATTTGGGCATATATGACAATATATAATCAATATGGCCTAATGGCCTTTCATATGTGACATTGCTTGTCACGGTGTTGAGCATGCTCATTGTCAATAACTTTACCCATTTATATTTCATTTGGTCCACAACTTTTATTCCACTTTTGGTCGAATATGACATTTACCAAATCCTTTCACATTTTTCGCGTCCATAATTTTATCATTTCGACCATGCATGGTCTTTTTATAACGCAACATATGCTTCATGAAGCTAAACCAATTGGACGGAAATGATATGTATAATATCTCATTATTTTACTGCTACAATGAGACAAGAAATTAATTCATAATATTCATATTGAATTGATATACGCGCTCGATATTTTGTTGCAATAATATAACCACGTGGATTTTTTCATTACCTCAAGTCATATTTCCGTATTACTCAAGCAAGAGGTAAAATGATATTATATGATACAAATATATATATCTCATTATTTTACATCAACAATTTTGATTTATATTTATAGCTCCATGAATGAAATGATATTATAAAGTGAGACAAGAAATTAATTCATAATATTCATATTGAATTGATATGGCAACATACTCAATCGAGTATAATATGTTTGAAAAACAAATACGATGTAAATAGTTTTCTTATTTTTTATGTAAAATAATAATATACGATAAAACACATGTTTACGACTTGATTATTTTGTTTAAAGTTGGTGGGACAACCTCCAGGTTGGGTGGCGAGACGAAAGCTTAACAACTATGCCTCCTCGAATGAGGACAAATGCTTAGCCGGGGACAGGCTTACTATCAACTCAAAATTATAGTATTACTTGTATTATTAAAATAAAGAATAGAACATAATTAATTGTCAATAATTTTATGAGAAAAATTGTCTCACTTATTTTTTTTTTTAATTTCTGATGTAGAAGATCATACATATACTTTCGCAATCGGTATGACGCGTATATAATGCGTCATGCATATATAATATATACTTAATATTTTATAAAATATTTAACAAAATGTGGTGTTATTACCACACGATGAACTTATCCATAGACAATTTTGAGCCTATAGCCCTGCAATTTCGATCTGTTTCCAGCGTATATTTAAAATATTATATTTATATGCGAATGATATATATAATAAAATATATTAATCTTAATACAGTTAGGATATACTTAATCTTATAATAATAAGTTATATATGTATTAGTTAGATTGATAGTAGGATAAAATACCAGATTATTAACTAATATGAGTGGCATGAAGTCATTTTTCAATAGATAATCAAAATCGTGAACTATATATAGTGGTGCAATTGAGATCAATTTTAAACTAAATTAAAGGATAATCTAACTTCACCAGCCCATTAGGAGACTTGGATCAATTTTTTTTTTTCAAAATGGGCAATTAAATATATATTATCCAAAACTAAAAGATAAAGGAGCTTAGTAAAGAGAAATCCCTTGCAAAAATAAGAACTATAACGGGAAGTTCCCAAAATACACTAACTGATCTTTGCTAAGGTACGTAATTAATGGATTAACTAAGTATAACATAAAATATTAAAATTTTATAGAGCAATCGATCCATTGACTATCAATATCTAGAAAAGTTTTTTTTCGGTGTTGATAATTAGAGATCAATGTCTAACATATGACAACAGTGCAATTAAAGAGTCACTAATATTACGAAATATAAAATTAATTATTGGCTAACAAGCAGGGCTTAATAAATTTATTATTTTAACTTTCAGACAACAAGCTAATAGCATATAATTAAGCACAATATACAAGATGAATGTGTTTCTTACCGACATTTAATCTTTCGTTTTCAAGAAAAAAAATCTACAATATTGCCTTAGTATGTATACAATTATTAGCTTACCATATGTATAATTCACTATATGATCTTTTTGACATGAAGTGCATGCTTTCGTATTCTAACAAATTCTAGACTAGAATATATATGCATCACAAGGAATCAGGATGGTTGTTTATTGACAAAATATAAACATGGATATATCCAAGAACACTTCACAATTACATATCAGTTACTTGTGTAAACTTTTTTAATTAATGATCAAAGCAAGTGCCCTCTCATACAAGTGCCAATAATGCATATAATTCAAATGATGTAAGCAATCTATATATAAAACAGAAATGAATAGAATTCATAACTTTGTACCTTTTGATAGCTTTATCGCCTTAGAAAACTTTCTTGATATCAAGATTTACTTCATATAGAGCGAAGTCGTGCTGATAACGTGTTGTTAAATTAACTAGAACATAAGCTAGGAAAGTAAACAAAGAACAAGAGAATAGAACAAGAGAATAGAGGAAAGAAATTAGAGTTCTTTCATTCCATCATGGTGTATATATTACATAGATCTCATCCCTTTATATAGCCCCTTTGGTCTTAATGAGATGAAGACCAAAAGGCACAAGTTACATTTACATATTATAACAACAACTTAATACATGAATTAAGTGGGTGTTACATGGAGTTAGTGAAATATAAAGAGGAAGAGTCATCCACTCTCATTACATTTACAGCATAATTTATTTATTTTTTGGTTACGTAACTCCTTTTTTTTTGTTACAGTGCATCAACTCCTCCAACATATAGATAAGTATGTTAAAATTCTCACGACTAGGTGTGGAGTTTTATCTCAAAAGTCATCGATAGTAAGTGGGAGGAGTTAATCACTTATATGGACTAACTTTCGGTCCAAACATCTTCAACATTCTCCCATGGACTGAAAGTCTATCACGTGATCCATGGTGGGCTCTGATACCATGTCAAAATTTTCACGGCCGAGCAGCACACGCGTGCACGAGCCCATGGATCTCCTCCGCTAGCACTGAGACTGTCATCAAACTTAACCACCTTCAACTCTTATAAGTGTAGGGTTTTATCTTAAAATGTCTCAGTACTAATTGAGAGAAGTTAATCACTTATATACTTCATTTCGAAGTTTCATTTAATCGATGTGGGACTAACATTCGGTCCAATTAAACATATTCAACAAAGTAACTTGGTCATGTTTGGTTAATTTTGCCACTTTTAGGAAAGTTTTCTTTCAAGATAGTAAATTTTTTTTGGAAGTTGATTTTTTTTGTTTGGTTCAAATTTAAACTTCTTTGAGAAGTTGCATAATTTAAAAAGGCAAAACTCATCATTTTGGTCCTTGAACTTTCACAAATATCTACATTTAGTCATTCCACCATTTAAAGTGTTAAATTTCGCCAACGTGAATAACACAAGTGGTGTGTGACTAGTCAAAAAGAGTAAAGTGGTTTATATTATTGGATCGAATGACTCACATCGACCAACAAAAAGTCAAAAAAAAATTAATTTCCTCCAAAAATATAAAAAACTCAAAGTTCAAAGACCAAAAGCATAAAAAAGTCAAAAGTTTAAGGACCAAATGTACAATAATGAAAGTTCAAGGACCAAAAACATAAAAGACTCAAAGTTCAAGGAAAAAAAATATGTTTTGCCATTTAAAAATAATGAAGTATGCAATTGACAAAAATACTCATTAAAATATAGAGATAGTACATGAGAAAGAGAGAGAATTTTAAGAAAGGGTAACTGTATCATAACTCGCAACTTCCCCGAATGAAGATATCCCCCTAACGAAGTTATCTTCCCCTGTGTGGAGGGAGTTGGGGTGTCAACATCCAGAAGTTGGGCAAAAGCCAACCAAACAAGATAAGTTTCAACTTTCTAATTTAACTCACTTCCTCCAAATATAAGAACTACTTGGGGAGGTGGGAATTATTACCTCATCATGATCAAGACAGCTGTGGAGGAAAAAAATAGGGTTGAAATTAAATTAAGTTAAAACAAGAAAACTTGTTTTCAGTGCGAATTCAACTAGGGATGAACTATCTGTTATTTGTCGAAAAAAGAAAAAGAAACTGTATGATATTCTTTTCTTTTTCTTCTTGTTTCTCTTGGTGTATATATATATTTATAAGGAAGAAATTAATGTACCCCAACTTACCTTGTATGAGACTCGAGCCCTCAACCTCTATCAAACTATTGTGATACCCCATAGTTAGTGCCCATAGATATTTTTTATATCATGAGTTTTGATTATCCCGGAGTACTATCTACATGAGACACGTACCTCATTCTACAATAGATGCACTTCGAAAAAAATAGAAGGCTCGAATTCATGACTTCGAAGAGACCATGGTGAATCACTAATTAATACATAAGTCTCGATTAACTTTCAACTATTATGCCAAGGGAATACGATTAGAGCTTGTAGAAATTTGCTTACAAGAATGCAAGAACTACATACTTTTCCTTCTATCACGGTCAGTGGATTTATTTTCATAATTGAAGACAATATTTTGAAAAATAAAAATAAAATAAAGGCAACTTTGAAGAGTGGATTTAGGGCTTTCAAGAACAGTCCCACGAAATGTAGCCCATCAACACTTTTTTTTTTTTTGGACTTTAGTAAGAATCAATCCACGACCTCCCTAAACTTTGTTTTTTGACAAGTGATGTCTCATCCATCTCACCGCCCCATCAACACTTGAATTATTAAAAGCAAAACTATTTTTTTAACATGGGCTAGACATTTGGCCAGGGGACGAAACCAGACACTAATGACCAGGGGGGCAACCTAATATTATAAACTTCGAATTTCTTTACATTAAATGTCAAACTACGTATATCAATTAAGTGAATAGCTCATTGGTTTGGTATATGAGGTTACTTGGATAAGAGGTCGAGAGTTCGAGCATCATAATAAGCAAGTTGTGGTTCTTTCTTATCAAATATAATAAGCAATAAAGTGGTAATTAACTTACGGAATACTAAGTTTAAAGAAAATAATTTGCATTTGTTTAGAGTTTTTAATTTGTATAATATTCATCAAAAAAAGTATTGTAACTGGCAAGCATTGATGAGTTGTGTAAAACATTGTTTAACAATTAAATAAGTTAAATAAGAAAAAAAATGAAATTAGAGGGGGCCAAATAGTCCAATATGTACATATCTCAACACTAAACTATTGAGGCCCAAGAAGCTGAAACTTTGGCTGGGCACTTTTTTTGTGCGTAGGAGTAGGCTGTGTGGCATATGTAAGCCTTTATATATTGACTTAACGGCCCAACAGTTAATTTTCTCTTTTGGGTCAATTTTTTTTTTTGGGCCAAAGATTTGGTTCTAGCTAACTTTATTTTTTAATGTCCTCAATCAAATATATATTTAAGTTTTTTTTACTTCCAACACTCATACCAAACCATTGAGTATATATATCTTAAGTTTGAGTAGTGCTGTTTATGAAAAAAAGCAGTCGATGGGAGGTCTAAAACCCATATGAGCCCGACAATAGATCGATCTCAATTAGTTGGTCAAATGTGTGTTTTTCTTGTATATACACTTGTAACAATTAATTGATCTAAAAGATTATCGCAAAGCCTCATATCTCAGATTAATTAAGGTCCGCACTACATGGATCAAAATTTTTCATTACATTTGACTTAATGCAATTGATGATATGCTTTCCAAATCTAATGCAATATACAAACAATATTCTGATTATTTTTTTGATAAATCAAACTAGTTAATTAAGGGCAAGTACATGAATCAAACTCTTTCATTTTGCTAGAGTGGTGTTTGGCATTGTTCATATAACATATATACCCATTCCATAATACGTCTCAAAAGTTTTAAAAGTAAAAAAAAAAAAAAAAGCGTTTTCTCTCTTTTTTTGGATAAGAGTGACTAGGGTTACAAGTGGGGCAAGGCGGGGCAGGGATCGTAATTACCGTCTTCATCCCTGCGAGGCGCGGAGCGGGGATTTATTCTCAAAAATTCTCCGCGGGGCGAACTTTGCTGCCCCCACGCCTCACCCTGTGGGGATTGCGGGGCGGGGAATCCCCGCGGTGCCCCATCAATTTTGTAAAAAAATATCTATATTGATTTTCACTCCTTGGCCATTAAATATTATTTTTTTCGATTTTTTTAAGAAATTATTTTTCTCAAATTGAAGGATTAATGTAGATTTGTTTTGCGATTAAGTCACAAGTTATCATACTTAATTAAATATATAAGATTTCCAAAACTTGTATGGCAAATATATTTCAATGATGTTCTAAATATAAATTTATATATCTTTATGATATAACATATATATATATATATATTATATTTAATTTAATGGTAAAAATAAATTTTATTGTTAGAGATCTTGAGTTTCATTCCATATATTCCATATATTTTAAGTAAAAAAGTTATATAATTTTTTTTGTAAAAACATAAAAAATAAAGAATTTTATGCAACGGATGCGGGGCAGGGAATCCCTGCGGGGCGAGAACAATTATTGTCTCGCCTGGCAAGATTTTGCCTCGTGCCCTACCCCGCGGGGAGCAAAAAGTGGGGAATCATTGCCCCACTGGGGTGGGGCATCGCGGGGAATGAGGATTCTCCGCCCCACTTGCAACCCTAAGAGTGGCCTTAAAAGAGTTAGATAAGTGAACACTAACAAGTATGACCTAACCGCTGTACTAATGCAATTAATTTGTTGTATTTGATATTGTGGTGTGTCTTCAATCACTTTTAATTATCCCATGCAAGATGTATCGTAAATTAGATGATTCATACTTCGAATGTTAAAAAGAACAAGTAAACAATTAATATATATATATATATATATATATATATATATATATATATATATATATATATATATATCCCTACCACTACACCAAAGTAATAGTTAGTTAATATTTTGAATCTTATTAAAGCAAGCACAGTGAAGATTTCAATTTCTGAAACTTTTACTATTTAAATACCAGTGCCGCTATGTGCACCCCACAAATTGATTTGGGCAAATCACTTAATTTTTTTCTCTTCATTTCCCAAAATGCCCTTAATTCAAATGACACTTTTACCCTTTACAAATTCCAAAATGATCCACATACCCTCATCTTCTTCTCACGTTGTGCACCCCACACTAGTTTCCACACTTTGACCCCGACGAATATTTCGACGATCGGCGACACGAAGTTGCGCTTTCGATCGCCACGAACATCGTAAGAGTCGATTTCTTCGTTGTTATTCTTTGAAAACGTGAATTTGCAATGTTTTGTTATGCAGTTAATGGTTCATGAAATTTTGGATTTAGGTTGTTAGGGCATTGTTGCGTTGCTTTCTTTGGTGGATTTTAAGCATAAGTAATGGAGCAAGGACGTGTGGAAGTGACAAACGTGCAAGATGGAGAGGTATTGATTCATTTTTTTGACCTTTTTAATGTTTCGGGTACACGTTGGTGCCCAGAAATCGCACTGCCTTTCGGCCCTGCAGACCGATTGGAAAGCATTTGTTTGGTCGAAAAAAATCGATTATGTAGATTTAGCTCGGTCAACGCCGACCAATCAATATGCTTATATTCGGTTAATTGTATTCGAATAGACGTTGTTCAATCGGTAAATTCTTACCGACCAAGCATACATTTTTAGTTTGTTTGATTTTTTTGTGGTTTATGATTAAATGTCTATTTTAATGGTTTTATTAACCATTTTGCAGGGAGATTCGTGTTCTACTTCATATGTTGACCACACATTGGAGTTCACTTCCAACATCCCATTTGGAAGTAGGGCGGAAGCGGTTAAATGGGTTCAAAGTCGAGGCACTAGTATCGGGTTTGTAATAGCGACCAAGAGCTCTGATGCAGGGGGTGATGGGCATCGTCGGGGAAGGGTAAAGATGACGTGTGAGAGGTCTGGTTCTTATAGGGTGACGCATAATGAGTTGGAAAAATGAAAGCGAGTAACGCTATGGTTAAGGAAAAAATTCCAATGGATGAGACATGGGAGGTATTGAGGGGGACATATAGAGGGAAATGTGGCACCAAAAAATGTGGTTGCCCATTTGAAATAAATATCAAGGAACATGTGGATCACTTATGGCGTGTCACAGTGACGTGTGGGCGCCATAACCATGATATAGGGTCTTATATGGAGGGTACTCATACGTTGGTCGGTTAGATCCGGAAGAGCACGTTGTGTTGGTACAAATGATGAAAGGAAATATTAAGCCACGTGAAATTTTGGACACTTTAAAGAAGAGGGATGCAACTAATTCATCGACAATGCACATGATATACAATTCCAGACAAAAACATAGGTTGGAAGAGGCCGGAGGGAGATTACAAATGCAACAAGTCATGCATTTACTTGACACACATGGTTACCTATCGTAGCATAGAAAAAAATGAGGAAATAAAAGTTGTTACAGACTTGTTTTGGGCTCATCCCGACTCCATCAAGTTATTGCGATGTTTCCCGCTAGTTTTATTTATGGATTGCACATACAAGACCAACAGATATCACATGCCTTTACTTGAGATCATTGGAGTGACGTCAACTGGGTTATCTTTCGTCGTGGGTTTTTTGTTTATATCCGCAGAGAAAAAAGATAACTACATTTGGGCTTTGGAGAATCTCAATAATCTCATGGATGGGTGGGGTAAACCTAATGTGATACTTACCGACAGGGAGATGGGATTTGTGACGGCCACAATTTCCCATAAAATTGGGCCCCGCCGCCTAAGCCCACGTGGACCCCCGAGCCGCCTCGCAAGGTCAACGAGAGCCTAGTCACCTTCCAATCCATCATTTATCAAGAATTAAAAGTTTTAAGTTGAGTTATTACTATTATTTCAAGATTTAAAAATTTAGCTAAGCAACTAATACATTAAATAACTCAACAAAAAGATCGGGAGTTAGGCAACCTAATTGTGGAACCCAAGTAAATATTATCGATGAGAGTAAATACAAAATATACAAAAATTCACCTAGCTATGAAGCCTTCCCTCTCGCTACTCGTCACGCTCCGCACTCACTCAAACATAAGAATGACGAGCCCTGGGTAAGTAAATCCAGTAGGACATATACACAACATTTCACAATATCCAAAGCAGTCGAATTCATGCAAATAGTACGAAAGGAATAAAGAACGCATGAATACAATCCATCAATGAGTGAGGCCAAATAACAAGGAGTCCCGACCAAAAGGTCGTTGAGTCGCAGAAAAATCCCAGCAGACTCGGGTTAGGACGAGCCTCATGCCTCCCAACCCTAACCCTTGCGACTATGAGATATCTACGAACCCGGATTAGAGCCCCCAACGTGCACTCAATTGGGAGATATCGACGGCGTCCGGATAAGAGCTCATATCGCATATAAACAGTAACCATGACTCGCTTGCCAGTGGACCCACTCGATCGACAACAATTTCAACGATAGCTATCATCACAAAGTAGTGAACAACAATAAAGCTATCAAATAACAAGAATAACAACAACGACCAATGGAGAGAAATGAAATAATGTATAATTCCCTAGTTGGTTTACTTACCTAGAGAAATCGCGAACCTCAAAATGTCTCGCTCGCGTCTCAATTTGCGCACTCGACACCCGACTCCTAAGTCTCTCCATCGCGTCGTCGCGATTTCGTCGAAATCGCGCATCCGATCGGCCGATAACGCGCATCGCTGCGTTCACCGCGTCATTGCTCGCTTTCGCCGCGTACCGCGTCGCTGCTGCATTCGCGGGCGGCCGCTCTTTGGAGCCACCGCCGACCAACCATTCGCGCCGAGCCGCCGCTACCGACCGCGCCACGCCGTCGGCCTTCAAGTTCTCTCTCACCGCGTTTCGCGTCGCGCGCTCGCGCGCCATCGCCGCCGATCCGACCCTTTTCCGCGTCGTTGCTTGACTTCGTAGCGCCGCTCTCACCGGCGTCGCTGAGCCGCCATCCTCGCTCGCGAAGCCTTGTTGCCAATTTCTGTGCCGCGTCTCCATCGCGCGTGCCGCGCTCGCGCGGCCTCGCTGCTGCTTCGCTTTCGATCACCGCCGATCTTCGTTGGTGATGTCTAATGTTGCGCTTTCTCCTCTCGTTTCCTTCTCTTCCTCACGATCTCTCCTTATCTTTTTTTTTTTTTTCAATCTTATCTCATTCTTTATATATATATATATATATTATTTCTTTTCTCCTTATCATTATCTCTTTTAATTTCAAATCAAAAGTGTAATCGAGATTCGTGCAACACGAATCTCGAGGCAACTCATCAACCGAACAGCGCATCTTGAGGCACCAACCCGCCTCATTTCAAAATCTCGATACTCGCGCTACACGCATCACGAGGCATATCCAATGTACATTTTAAACCCACATAAAATCACTATTTCGGTCCCACGTCAAGCACGTGACTCGAGGCACGTCCTCGTTCGTGTTTCGCTCACCGAATTCCTCGCATAGTTAGCATTATCATCTCAAATTGGATTCGGACATACGTTTTTCGACGAGTAGGTCCCACATACGACCTTGACTTGACACGTGGCTCAAGTCAAATTTTCGGTCGTGCTAGCCTTCCCAACGAATTAGAATTTCGTCCTCTAAATTGAAGCAAGTCTCAAAGGATAATGGTGTTTTATGAACGAAGATCCAAGGCCATACCCGCCGAAGGCCATACTTGCCCAAGGTCATACCCCCATCTTACTCGTAGGGTGGGCTCCTCCGCGACAAGCCGGGCTCCTCCGCGACAAGCCGGCTCCTCCGCGATGAGCCGGGCTCCTCCAAGACCTCCAAGTAAAGAACGCACCATCTATCTCCTCCCATCAATATATGCCAGGGCAACATCCTCGCAACATATATTGGAATACAAATGAATACAAATGTACATTTTTAATTTCATGATCCACCGTCACTAACATACGTATATCTCGTTGTATATCCGCGAGAATGTAAATCAGTCTCTCTCATCGAGTGAGGTTCAACCCAACTCGTACTCTCTATCAGGTTACGATGGATAGTAGTCGGACCGACGTGACAATAGCATGAATATGTTTCTCGTCTCTGTGTGCACTGGTCGTCCATACGCCCATACAGTACGTTGAAATCCCAATCCAAATGGAACATGTCAATGTCCTTGTCCCCGTGCATGACTAGACCGTTGTCCTGGGTCTCCGTGCACTCGACCGGATCTCTCGACCCTCTCTCGGCCACCGCCTCGCCATCAACCCTCTCGATGGTACTTATGCTAAGGATCCGACGGTGTTGGTCGTCGTAATGCACTAGCGTAACTCTGCGCTAGACCATCTAACATCGGCGCCATATACACCGCATACGGTGGAAACGCAATACGCTATGAGGTTGCTCTCTTTGCCATGACCGTCTAACCTCGTTTTCCTCCGATCATCTCCGGACCCTCACACCGACTATAATGATGCCGATAATGCGATCGGTACTCCGGTGCGTGTGCTCCCACACTCTCACTAGCCATCGACGCGTCGCTGGACATGAAAAGTCCGTGGCAACCCATTCTGGTATATCAAGAGAAAATCCAATACCGTGAAGCATCAGACGTTCATTAATTTTGTCGCAAGCATGTAACATGACTAAAGATCTGACAACATTGTGTTCCGCGTAGAGTACATTCCCAAGGCTGCAGAAAACAAAATACAGGCTGAAGTGCTTCCGCCTTTGAGGTTATTCGTAAACTCGGAACCGCATTCTAAAAATTGAGCATCATCTCGAAAACCTCCTCAATAGAATGCAGATTACATGTTTCCTTCCACGTGGCAATGAAAGTTTCCATTGTCGAGCTACTAATTCGAATAGACTCATGCTCAACCATATCAGTGCATGAAGGTTGACTTTCAGCAGCCTTAATTAATTAATAATTGTCGAAACATGATTTTCTAACATGAAAAAAATGATGTTCAAACCCATCTTGTTCATGTTTCAGACAAGAAGAATCAAATATTTAGAGTTAAAGGTTTATCCAGCAAGGCACTAGTTTCCAATGCATAATTACATTATGATTGTGATGTCGACCTCATTGTGACAATATGATCAATATGATCAAATGACCAAAATCAAACTCTCCACTCCATGACCATGGCATTCTCATAGGCCTCCTATAATGTGTGCGAGCCGTCGTCACTACCCCAGTAACCAATCGAGTCCAAGAGACCGTGTACAAAGTAGTAAGCTTTGATCGGCATCGTATCGACCGCACACCAAACCTACTCCATCAAGCGTACATACCGATCCATATAATGCATAACCATTCACCCAATCCTTCGAGTGTCCCCATCGACGCCACCGTAATGCGCAACCAGACATCGGCCTTGCCGAACAACGAAGCTGATAAGATGTTCGACCTCATATGATCTGGTGTGGTCAAGACGTCATTAACCTTTGCTGCTCCGAGATTCGTACCACCGTGAAACTTTTTCGAGTGATGTCGTTGAAACTCGCGAGACTGGCTCGCCTTAGCCGTCATTCTAATTCCCGTATCAGTTGGCGCGCTCAGCATCTCCTCATGTAAGTACGAGCATGTACTCCTTGCAGTACATTTCAGCAGGTGAAACTTTTTGAGATGTACAATCTCGTATGATTTATACTTAGGTGGCAACTAACTTTTAGAACGATTTGCAGACTCTACCTCAACACGTAATTCATTTACAAGTCCCTAAAGGTGGTGGTCGACTTCACCAACCCTGAGACTATAAATGCTTAGTGTCACTAAAGTGGAGTTACTTGGGCTTCTGATCCAACACTACTACTCCAAAACTTTCGTCAAAGCTAAGGAGTCCGTACATGATGTAATCGTTAGCTCTCAAGTCATCTCAACACTCGCTCCCTTAAAGTCCGCTTCTTCGTCCTTTTTCCCTTTCTTTCTCGCCTACCACGTCTCGAACCCGCGTAAATCTTTTCAACTTACTCATCGTATCTCACGTGATACACAAGAGTAAATACGGTTATATCGTATATCTATCGATAGTTTCCCCAACTCTCCTCACTTCCCAACGAAGACTCAAGTCGAATCATAGGGTTCCACTCTAAGTTCAACCATTCCTAACTTCCATTGGTTTGCGTCTCCATGGTTTGTGATTTAAATCAAGAGTCGAGTATTTAAAACTTGGCTCGATACCAATCGTGACGGCCCCAATTTCCCATAAAATTGGGCCCCGCCCCGCCTAAGCCCACGTGGACCCCCGAGCCGTCTCGCAAGGTCAACGAAAGCCTAGTCACCTTCCAATCCATCATTTATCAAAATTAAAAGTTTTAAGTTGAGTTATTACTATTATTTCAAGATTTAAAAATTTAGCGGAAGCAACTAATACATTAAATAACTCAACAAAAAGATCGGGAGTTAGGCAACCTAATTGTGGAACCCAAGTAAATATTATCGAGAGGAGAGTAAATACAAAATATACAAAAATTCACCTAGCTATGAAGCCTTCCCTCTCGCTACTGTTCACGCTCCGCACTCGACCAAACATAAGAATGACGAGCCCAGGTAAGTAAATCCAAAGAGGACATATACACAACATTTCATAATATCCAAAGCAATCGAATTCATGCAAATAGTACGAAAGGAATAAAAACGCATGAATACAATCCATCAATGAGTGAGGCCAAATAACAAGGAGTCCCGACCAAAAGGTCGTTGAGTCGCAAAAATCCCACAGACTCGGGTTAGGACGAGCCCCATGCCTCCCAACCCTAACCCTGCGACTATGAGATATCTACGAACCCAGATTAGAGCCCCCAACGTACACTCAATTGGGAGATATCGACGGCGTCCGGATAAGAGCTCATATCGCATATAAACAGTAACCATGACTCGCTTGCCAGTGGACCCACTCGATCGACAACAATTTCAACGATAGCTATCATCACAAAGCAGTGAACAACAATAAAGCTATCAAATAACAGTAACAACAACAACCAATGGAGAGAAATGAAATAATGTATAATTCCCTAGCTGGTTTACTTACCTCGAGAAATCGCGAACCTCAAAATGTCTCGCTCGCGTCTCGATTTGCGCACTCGACACCCGACTCATAAGTCCCTCCATCGCGTCGTCGCGATTTCGTCGAAATCGCGCATCCGACCGGTCGACAACGCGCCATCGCGCGTTCACCGCGTCGCCGCCGCTACCGCGTCGCTGCCGCTGCCTCGCCGGCCGCCGCCGCCGGCCGCTCGCCGGCGCCGCTGCTGGAGCCACCACCGACCAACCATTAGCGCCAGAGCCGCCGCTACCGACCGCGCCACGCCGCTGCCGGCCTTCAAGCTGTCTCACCGCGTCGCGTCGCGTCGCCGCGCTCGCGCGCCATCGCTGCCGATCCGACCCTTTCCCGCGCCGTCGCTGACTCGCCGGCGCAGCTGCTCACCGGCGTCGCCGAGCCGCCATCCTCCGCGCCGCGCAGCTGCCCAATTCCTGGCCGCCGTCTCCACCGCGCAGCCGCGGCCCTGCTGCTGCTTCGCTCGATCACCGCCGATCTTGCCGAAGCTGATGTGCCGCAGCTGCCTTTCTCATCTGTTTCCTTCTCTTCTTCACGATCTCTCCTGATCTCTTTTTTTTTTTTTTTTTTTTCAATCTTATCTCATTCTTTATATATATATATTATTTCTTTTCTCCTTATCATTATCTCTTTTAATTTCAAATCAAAAGTGTAATTGTGATTCGTGCAACACGAATCTCGAGGCAACTCATCAACCGAACAGAGCGCATCTCGAGGCACCAACCCGCCTCATTTCAAACTCTCGATACTCGCACTACACGCATCACGAGGCATATCCAATGTACATTTTAAACCCACATAAAATCACTATTTCAAATTCCACGTCAAGACGTGACTCGAGGCGCGTCCTCGTTCGTGTTTGGCCACCGAATTCCTCGCATAGTTAGCATTATCATCTCAAATTGGATTCGGACATACGTATTTCGACGAGTAGGTCCCACATACGACCTTGACTTGACACGTGGCACAAGTCAAATTTTCGGTCGTTACAGATTGATGAATGCAATTGAGTCGGTATTCCCCATGTCGACTCACCTTCTATGTAATTGGCACATTAATCGATGCATGGCAGGAAACACAAAAAGATATTTTGCACGTAATGAGGACTTCAACCTTTTCTTGAGTAGGTGGAATGCCTTGTGCCACAACTGAAGTTTCCTTCAACACAAGAATGACTAATTTGGCTGCCAATTATTGTTCTGTACCCGAGTTGCTTTAATATTTAATGGAGACATGGGTTAGAGGTTACAAAGAACGCTTTGTAAAAGCATGGACAGACATGACATTGCATCTTGGACATGGTACGACCGGCAGAGTTGAAAGTGCGCACAATACTTTGAAAAAACATCTTAGACACTCGCAAGGGAACTTTGATGATTTGTGGCGGGTTATCCATAGTATGGTAGAAGGCCAACATAGGCAGATCAAGGATTCTTTTGAGACGAGTTTGAATGTTGTGTAACATGGGTTTGGCGATACGTTGTACCGTATGTTGCGAAGATTTGTGTCGCAGTATGCGTTAGAACAAATTCGCAATGAGGTGGAATGTGTTGAAAATGCTGGTACTGATCCAATTAGGTATGAATGTGCATTGCGCAGGACATTTGGCCTTCCATGTGCCCACGAAATTGCCACATACCAACTATTAGGCTCATTTATACCTCTAAATAATGATGTTCACGTACATTGGCAGAAATTGAGCATGGACCCCGAGCAAGCGGTCAATCGTATTGAATACAATTTCAAAGCCGAAATACAAAGGGTTATTAAGAGGTTTGAAAGTGTCCACACCGAGGATTTGCGCATGCGTATTGTGCGGCAGCTTCGAGAGATTAGTTGTCCGCCATCGGCGTCATTGGTAGTTCCAATTGAAAAATTAAAGATAAGGGAGAGAAAGGCCTCACAAACGGGGAAGGGAAAAATGTCACGTGAGGGTAAAAGGAGGAAGGTCATTAAGAAAGACGAGGGTGACATATCTACCAAGAGAGATCCAAGCCATCGCGAGTACGTCCTTCATCCAGAATTGATACCCATTAAGGGTCGTGACGTGCCCCCCAAAGTTCATAGAACTCGCACCCCAAAGTTCATAGAACTCGCACATGTTTGCATAACGTGCGTAGAGATGGTTTTCGCGGTGTTGCCCCTGAAGAATGGTTGGATCACATTGAAAGTGTTGACGATGTTAGGGGAGATGGCAATTGTGGTTACCGAGTAGTTGCCCAAGGCCTTGGACATAATGAAGATGATGCATGGAAGAAAATTCACAATGATATATATTGGAAGCTTCATGGCTATCAAGATCTATGGCGCGGAATCCTCGAGGGAGATCACTATGACACGACTATACAAGCCGTGCAGCACTACGACGACACCGCGGACGTTCCATTTCAAAAGTGGATGACAATGCCTGATATGAGACTTGTCATTGCTACATGTTATAATGTCGTTGTATTGTTCCTATCATCGAGTGGTAACATGACCTTCCTCCACTCCTGCACCACCATCTTCGCCAAGTGTCAGAGTCGTAATTGGGATGACACACGTTAATGACAACCACTTATGAGGGTAAGTTGCACTAATTTTTCTTGTGTTACCTATTTACTTGATTAATCACTCTTTGACATAATACCGAACTATCGCACTTACGCAGGTGTTATTCAAGGCCGATTCCCCTTTCCCACAATTGTATCCGGGATGGCGAAAACATATACAATCAGAGTCGATAGGATGGAGTGAAAAATTGAACATCAAACCCCCACCGCATGTGCTAAGTTCTCAATATGGACCTCCCATCGCAATAGACTTGGACACACCTTGATTAGGTGTACATTATTTGCACAACACATCATATATTAATGTTTAAATGATGTCATCGTATCGGACTTGCAATAATTTTATGCGCATCCGGTACATGAAGTATAGTTAGGTGATGTTTATTATTTTTTTGTATACTCTGATACATGAATGTATA
The DNA here is from genome assembly GCA_039657325.1 of Stephania cephalantha. Taxonomy (NCBI): domain Eukaryota; kingdom Viridiplantae; phylum Streptophyta; class Magnoliopsida; order Ranunculales; family Menispermaceae; genus Stephania; species Stephania cephalantha. The sequence goes on along the minus strand of CM077577.1, from coordinate 1,899,590 downwards.
TGATGTTTTTGAAAGGATGGAGTTATAGATTTTGTGATTTTTCATTTGTTTTATGATCTGTTCAGTCAACAACGACCGAGTAAAGTGATGCTCATTATTTGTTGTTGACCGAACAAAATGTTTACTTGTGCATAGTTGTTTGTTCGGTCAGACTCTTACGATGTGTAGTTCATTGATCGGTTATGTTACACCGAACTACGACGTTCAATTCGATTTTGAAAGACCGAACAAAGTCATAATAAGTACTTCAATTTTTGTTCGACAGTATATTCGATTTGTTTTGAACTGCTCGGTACGAAGGAACCGATTCATACACGTTAATTCGGTTTACAATGACCGAATAATATCAAAACGACGTGCTCGAATGTTGGATCGGTCGTGCTTGACCGATCGTGCCACAACTACTCGGTGGCAACTCACCGAACAGACCATAAAATGACACATTTTGAATTTGATTAGTTGTCTGTACTTTACCAATGCAAAAGAAACCAAATTCACAATAAGCGGAAATACATTCTCATTTAAAATATTCGTAATAGCACAACAAAATTCATTCACAATTGAAATTAAAAATCAGGCACATCAATTTTAATATGCAAAATAGTACATAAAATTCAGTCAGTGGTTGACAAAAAATCCTAGAAGAAGGGTTTCAAGTCCTGCTCTTCTTGGCATGGCTCATCGAAGAAATTACTCCCGTTTCTGCCATGGTTGCCTTCCGCTTAGACGTTGGAGGTTAGGAAGGAGTGGCAGCAGATGTCGTCGAACCCGATGTCACACGCGAACCAACTACATTGAAGTGCTTTAACACCTCGTTCGCCATCTTCAACGTGGAAGCCCTATCTCCAACTCCAGGCCGCAAGGCCTTCCAAGCCGTGACAACGTCCACAGCCCGTCTTACCCGCTACACAAATAACAAATCACTACAAATAGTAAGCGTTAATCAAATTAATTAATAAATTAATAGGAATGGTGGAATGTCTTGTCTAACTCGCATCATATATGTCATCGCCGTCTTCCGTCCTAGCCTTGCTCCTTGACGGATTTTCAACTCTTGGGTAGGAGACGTCGATGTACCACCCCATGTAGTCCTCGTTCACGACCCATGGGACAGACGCCCGTTGTCCCCTTGATCTTGCGGACAGTACATGATCTTGCCATCTCTCCCACAGCTCGGCTTGGAAACCATACTTCACCACATAGCTTGCAGCTACCTTCCCTTTATGCGCTCGATTAAGACTGTATGGTGAAGAGGGGATCCTATGTACGTGACCCAACTGCCGCAAAAATCTGTCCAGGTGATAAGGCTCGACAATCCCGCGAAACTTTATGGTCCCCATGTAGAAAGCCAACTCCGTAATATCTTCATCTGTCCTCAAACTCGAGTACGGGTCCCACATAACCTGATAGGCAAAATGGAAAAAACAAGGATCACACAAGTAAGCCAATATGTAAATCATACCAAAATAATTACGAATTTGTGCACCAAAGTAAAAGGTAACGTGAGTGCACACACATTATTTGACCGAGTATTATCAAGTGCCATGCGAAGTCGGTGTACATGATCTAAGTTCAGGCCCTACTCAGACTTCACGATCCACCATGACACACGGGGAAGGTTCCCAACATAAGTTGGGTTCGGGTGTGCTTCATGCAGAACCACATCAAAGTGGTCGTATACCCATCCCTGCAAAAGAGAAAACAACGTAAGTCAGTCGAACTAAAATGAAAAAATAAAACATTCAATAACTTATGGTGAACACACCTCTAACAATGTCAGATACCCAACAATCTGACTTACTTTCACCCGGGTTGTCGATCCCAGTTGTCGATACAAATACGCTAGAGCGGCTACACCCCAAGCATATGTATGAACCTCTTCTAAATTCTCCACCAAGGCTAGAAGTTCAACTGGGACCAACGTGAATGTCTTGTCAACGAACATAGTGCACCCCAATAGGTACCACAAGTATGCTCGGGCCGTGCACTCAACCGCAAGAAACACTTGCCTTTTCTCGTTACCTTTCTTTGAAGGCTTTGGCAAATCTCCCTATTTTGACTTCAGCCAGGACTTCAAAACCTTATGGTCTTTGTTCAACTGTTTTTTGGCTTCCTCATCTGACACTTGGAGTGCCCTGACCATCAACTCAATCGACTCATCCCTGGACATCAAGGAACAGTCTACAACTTTTCCCTTCATGGGAATCTTCAACAACATGCCGACATCCTCCAGCGTGATTAACATTTCACCAAACGGTAGGTGAAATATGTTGGTCTCTGGCTACCATCTCTCTACGAAGGCTACTATCAGGGTATTGTGTGCCTTCTTGTGTGTGCATTTGGTTAGCGCACTCAATCCGGATGCCTGAATAATGCTCTGAAGGCGAACTATGTCTAGGAAACACTTCGCCAGATCCCATTATACCAACTGCGAGTCATGATTGATACATCTTAAGCGGGGTCGTTCCTGAGAAATATCCGGGTCAGTACGAGCAATATATATATCCAAAAAAAATAATAAGTCAACAAAGTTAAAAAACAATCGAGAAACACTATGTTCGGTTTGAATCAACCGAACTAAACCCATCTGGTCGGTGCCAGGTAACCGATTGAAATATATTCACTCGGTTGGCAACAACCGAAGATAATGAATTAGTCCGGTTTGTGCAACCCGAACAGAGTGTTTCTAATATATATATATGTATATATATATCCAAAAAAATAATAAGTCAACAAAGTTAAAAAAAAATTTGAGAAACACTATGTTCAGTTCGAATCAACCGAACTAAACCCATATGTTCGGTCTAAGGTCACTGAGTGAGATATATTCACTCGGTTGGTACCAACCGAACATAATGAATTAGTTCGGTTCGTGCAAACCGAACATAGTGTTTCTAATTCAATTTGTCAGCTATTCCTTACTATTTCAAATTAATTTAATTAAACTCATACGTACCTCACCATTCCATATCGCAGCGGCGACATGATTGTTAAAACTCTTCAGCAGCGTCTGGTTCTTAGGCCCTCCAGGGAACGGTGTAGAGGTGTCATCTATTGGCTTCTTGCCTTTGGAGGTTCCCGACTTCGCCTTGTTGCCACCCTTTGCAACAGCCATTTTCCCCAACACAACTAGCTCTTCTTCTTCTTCTTCTGCCTCTATTCTCCTTCGTCTCCATTTTTCTCATCATCACCACTTGATCCTGAATCACATTCTCCTTCGTCTCCACTCTCATTTTTTGATTTTTCACCACTATCACCTTCCTCACCACTATCGCCTTCTCCTCCATCTTTTTCCCCACTTTCCCCTTTATCTTCATTGCTTTCTTCTTTGCTTTCTTCTCCACTTACTTGTTCGGCTTCTTCTTCAGATGACTCAGATGAAGATTTATTTTTTTTTCTTGTTCGTCTTGTTAGGTGGCTTCTTCCTTACTGTCTTTAGTTGAGTCGGTCTTTGGTCGTTGAGCTGCATTAACTTGGCTCGTACGTATGGCCAACTCCTTGCCAGCCGCTTCCGAGGCTGGTGATGCGGATGCCTCGTTGGGTAAATCACCAACTTCATTGGCTCCCTTACCCCGTCCCAACTCCTTTGATTTTCTATACGAAGTCGTTTGAGCTCTACGACCACCCCGCACTCCCTTCAATTGTTCGGCCCCAATCTCCTCCCGACTGACGGTGTTCTTGGTGCGAGCCATACCTATAATAATAACACAAATAGAAGGTCAAAATCAACATTACCTAATTACTCAAACAATTTTAAAAACAAAGACAATATAGCTCTTCATAATAGGTGGTTCTATTAACAAGGACGAAACTAAAATGAACAAGTCGATGGATAGAAATAGACAAAAAATACTCTTGATCGGTCAAGGCCAACCGAACCAATGACTCTCAATCGGTGATGTTTCACCGAACAAATAGCCTAAAGACCTTACACACAAGTACACAACAATTACTCATTATAAAACAAAGAAGATAATACTCATCATCAACTAAGTGCTACAGCTAGTACTAGTCGGGTTAAGTCCACCGAGGGAATTTAGTTTACTCGGTCTTCTACAAGCTAATGAATTTTATTCACTCAGTGTTACAATACCGAATAAATCTCAATCGGTTCAACGTGACCGATCAAACACAATTAGTTCGGTTCTGTGTGTCCGAATGAGACTATACAGATCAAAATCAATTTAAAACCTCTAAATGCGATTGATTCTTGTGTTACCAACAAATATAAACCAACTATAAGTTCTCAGAAACAAAATAAACCTACCAATCACATCCAAAAACGAAAAATACCTAAATCTACCGAATGACATTGAACTCACATTCGAATAAACGAATTCAATCACATTAAACAGGGTACGAACGACAATGAACGCTTAGATAACAACAATTAATCATCGACTCAACATCCAAATTCAACAAATACGTGAAATCTCACCTTCCAAATTCGATAACACTTCGAGCCCTAGAAAGGAAAACCCTCTGCAACAATGAAGACCTCGACGTTGATGACTTGAAGAACGCGGGAATGCGTTGAGATCAATATGATGCGAAGATAAAAAACCCTAAGCACCTTCAACAATGAACACTTTGAACTAGTTGTTCTTCTTCTTCCCCTCATCTTCACTATTTCGACCAGTTCGATTCGATTTCTGTGTGTGGGGTGCGTAGGGGTAATTTGGGAAAGTAGTAAATTTTTTTGGGTGCCCACATCTTCACTGGGTGTGCCCTCATCTTGTGGTTTGCCGATATGAATTTCTGGGGTGCACATAGCCGCGGCCTTTAAATACATATATACAGCTACAAATATGCACATTGACAGTGCAAGTAAATTGAAAACGTTTACAACGTAATGAATCATCCTCTTATCACGTATTTACTGTTCACCATAGTTAAGTAGGCACCGCTCAATGGGTGATCGCCACGTTTGATCCGAGTCGCATTTAAAGGTCCAGATCGACCGACGCCAATCAAACGGGTTGACGCGAACGTATGGACGGACTAATAACTCCACGTGTCGCTTCTAATTCAGGCATATAAATCTCTACAGAGTTCAGCCACCTAGACTCAACTGCCACTTTAAGTACTCCTAATCTCGCTGTCTTTACTCTTTACTGATCACGTGCTCCGGTGAGTTTCTTAGCAAATCAACTCTGATCACCCTCATTTCTTGTACTTATGTCTCCTAGACCAACTACTTGGTCATTAATTCCAACCAATTCGTTGCCCAGTCTCATAAATTCATAAACTAAACCTTGAAGCAACACTTATCATATAACATGATGACATTCAATTAGGGCTATTAAGTTTTATTTATTTATTTTTTATTGTAATGGAATGGGCTAGCTTTTAAAGTTTTTTTTTTTTTTTTTCCTTTGAATCCATGGGTATCAAAACGAGCCTGACGTACTATTCTTATGAGGCTTTGGTGCAATCGATCTGAACGTACTTCATCAGTGACCTAGACAATTTTGATGCAGTGGAGAATCGAACTGAGACTATGCGCCTAACCCACACAATCTCAAACTTGCGCTCACCGTTGAACTAACTCACTCGGGTTAAAAATGTTTTTATGTATTTAAAATACTATAAGCGTTTATAATGAAAATAGAAACGCACAACCTAGATATGTCCGCACAGGCTTGTGGATCTTTATTAGCATTGATATTATATTCAATCTAACCACCTTTAACTCACATGCGTATGATTTTTACTCCAAAAAGTCTCAAACTAATTACAAAGAGATCCACGATATATATATATATATATATATATATATATATATATATATATATATATATTACTTATTTCATCATGAAATTATACCTAGCTAATATTCAGTCCACCCATTAACAAAACTAATATTCATCTTATGTTTCATTGATAAGCTAAGGTAATTAGTTTAATGTAATGAATATTACTTTTGAATCTTGATAAATGAAATTAGGTCTCCAAAATACAACTACCACCACATGCATCTTAATTGCGTGCCTCTTTTTTTTTTTGTTTTGTCTATCATATGTTCAAATAAATATGCAAAAAAATTTACTGACTTGCACGTATGTGTAAATTAATGGAATGAAGCATGGTTTCGAAAAAAAATAAAATAATGGAAAGATTGCTTGAAAGAAAACCCGAATTCTCACATGGGAAAATAGTCAAATTAAAAAGAGTACCATAAAACTTGATTTGGATGTATGTGACTAGCTAGATATACGCTGTATATATATATGTGTGTGTATGCATGGATGCATTCAAATGATCTATTTATTTTATAACAATTTTTTGTGGCAGGGTAGTTGAGCTATCTCCCCCCTTTGTCAGAACTACTTTCATGAATTCAAAACCATAATAAATCCACCTTTTCTTGCTCTACATTGCAAAGACATACATATATCCCAGAAAAACCAAGTTGACTCTCTCTATGATGGTTTCTTGTTGCCAACTCAAGGACAATGATACATTAACACACTAAATTTACACTCTTAATTATTTAAAAACCATGCGATACACATCGATATTTGTGCATAACCCCCCTCGAAATATATCACACGATTTCCAAACATACTTGCAACCTCAGAGTGTGACACAACTCGTTGAAAGTAATATTTTGTCACCAAATATAAATCCAGACCATCTCTCTCTATATTTATTAATTTGGTTTGAGTAACTCATCCATCTCTCTCTTCCCTTTCACACCCAACCAACTATGGCCTAACAATAATTCCAACACATCACGAATAGTACAACTCTTCTCTCTCTTACACCTCTTTATATAAACAACCCCACTTGCATACTTTCTTCTTGAAGAAGTACTAGCACTCATCTCATTGAAAGTACTCATCAATATACTTGTCATAAAACAGCTATACTCCTTTAATTTCATTAAGAGAGATTGTTAGCTAGCTAGCTAGTTCATAAGGGGAGAAAAATCATGGCAAGTAGTAGTAGCAGCAGTAGTATTGAAATGGAGAAGGAGAGATTAACAGCAGAGGTGGCTTTCAAGGACTCCTCCTCTGTAGTCATTAGAATCAAGAGAAGTTTGCCTGATTTTTTACAATCCGTGAAGCTCAAGTATGTCAAATTAGGTTACATGTGCACTTGTGACAACACAACTCTCTTTAGGTATGTTGTTCTTCTTTTTTTAATCATAGCCACAACTCTACATCTAAGTGGAGTAGTAGTATTAGTTCATCTCCATCACTATGAGCTCAAACAATTAGTCTCTCTTAATGCATGGACTACTAGTACTTCATTATATGATGAACTCATGAATCTTTCTATGATTGGGCTCACAACCTCAGCCATTATTTCCTTATTTTCCCTCCTATATTGGCTCAACAAGCGCCACAACAAACCCGTTTACCTAGTCGACTTCGCATGCTACAAACCCCTCGACGAGCAAAAGATCTCGGTTGAAGGCTTCGTCGATATGACGAAAAACAACGGTGCATTTCTTGACGACACAATTGAGTTTCAAAAGCGGATATCAACTCGCTCGGGCTTGGGAGATGAGACCTATTTACCGAGTGGAATCACCGCGAAGCCTCCTAAATTGTCCATGAAAGAGGCGAGGGCGGAGGCGGAGGCGGTTATGTTTGGTGCATTAGACTCACTATTCGAGAAAACGGGCTTAAACCCTAAAGACATCAAGATCTTGATAGTGAATTGTAGCTTGTTCAACCCTACACCTTCTCTATCATCCATGATTGTCAACCATTACAAGATGAGAGAAGATATCAAGAGCTTCAACCTTGGAGGGATGGGTTGCAGTGCTGGCCTAATCTCCATTGACCTTGCCAAGGATCTCCTAAAATCTAGTGGGGAGAATGCACATGCCATTGTTGTGAGCATGGAGAACATCACACTCAATTGGTACTTTGGGAACGACAGGTAATTGATCTTATAAAATCACTTTCATTACTACCTGCATATGTATATGGTACACTCAATTGGTACTTTGAGATGTTTTTTTACATATCACGATGATCTTTAAGTAAGTGTGTGACTTATACGTAAGATTCAGGTTTATGATCGTCCTTTTTTGTTTTGGCAATTAATGACGTTTTTGTAGTTATATATATATTAGCATATTTAGTTTTGATAGCGATTTAAAAATCAATGTAGCACGGAAAAAGAAGGCCAAAAAAAGTATTCTTAATTAATACGCGCTAACCAATTAAGTGACCCAATTAATGATTTGGTATGAAATTTAAAAGTAAGAGGTCATGAGTTCAAAAACTTTGGTGGGTGCAAAAATTGTTTCTTTCTTATAAAAAAAAAATATTAATTAGCTTTAGAAATCTAGCTAGCTAGGTTGAGATTATTTAATTTTTCATGGATATTTAATTACCTTCATCAAATTAAGTACTAGCTATTCTTATTGTTTAATTTCTTCAATTTTTATTAGGTCGATGTTGCTATGCAACTGCATCTTTAGAATGGGTGGCGCGGCAGTCCTTCTCTCAAACAAGGCCGGCGACCGGGCTCGCTCCAAGTACCAGCTAATCCACACGGTTCGGACCCACAAGGGCTCCGACGACAACAGCTACAACTGCGTCTACCAAAGAGAAGACAACATTGGCACAATTGGGGTCTCACTAGCTAGAGAACTAATGGCAGTGGCAGGAGACGCATTGAAAACCAACATAACAACACTAGGGCCACTGGTCCTGCCCTTCACAGAGCAACTCATGTTCTTTGTGACCCTTGTTAGGAAAAAAATGTTCAAGCAAAGCAAAGTTAAGCCTTATATTCCAGACTTTAAGACTGCATTTGAACATTTTTGTATACATGCTGGTGGCCGGGCCGTGTTGGATGAAGTACAAAAAAATTTGGGACTCAGTGAGTGGCACATGGAACCGTCCCGTATGACTCTCCACCGATTTGGCAACACATCTAGTAGTTCATTATGGTATGAGTTGGCATACACCGAGTTGAAGGGCCGAGTCGACCAGGGGGACCGAGTTTGGCAGATCGCGTTCGGATCCGGGTTCAAGTGCAACAGCGCGGTGTGGCGGGCGCTCCGACCCGTTCGACCCGACGAGTGCCGGGGCAACCCGTGGGCCGATTCGATAGACCGGTATCCGGTGAAGGTGCCCGCTGGGTAGGGAGGACACGTGGCAATTGTAGGTGATTTTTATTTTTATTTTTTTTAATTTTAAACTTTTTTTACGAAAAAAAAAATATATTGTTCAATTGTTCAGTTGATATTTTCTTTGCTTGGGTAGAAGTTAAAATAGGGTCACGTGGTGAGAAACATGCATTTCTCTAAAGTATGTCAGCTTGGCAGAAAATTAAAGGTTGTGAGTATGTAATGTGGTTTATTTGTAGTGAAAAGGAAAGTGAGACTGATCTTACAATATTATGGGCCATTTGCTTTTTTTTTTTTTTTTTCTGGTGAGCAGAAATTTGAATGGTACTAGGAAACAATAAACAGAAGATGACAATTTTTCATGAAGGAATATTTCAAGTAATATTCTCGAAAACAATAATATCGATTCTAAATAATGTATGAAAAAACTCAAGTAATTATAAAGTCCAGTGCATATCATTTGATCATGCATCGAGATGTGGTATACATAAGGATTTTTTGCTTGATTAACACATTTTTTGCCCGTCGTCGTCGCCACCTCACCGGGTGAGGTGGCCACGTTCCCCCCCCCACCCCCGCACAAACCCTAGTCCCCCAACCCCGCCGCCGCTACCGCTGCGCCGATGGCTTTGACGCCATTCGGCCATTGTTGCCCTTGCTGCCGGTGATCCGCTCCTTGCCGCGCCGTGCGCTGCGCTCACGCCTCGCCATCGTCCCCACCGCGCCCGGCGCCGCTCTCGCTCCCACGGCGCCGTTCCGCTCCGTCGGCGCCGCGCGCCGCTCCCGCTCCCGCTGGGCGCGCCAACCGCCGCTCCGCTCGCTCGCCGCCGCCCGCCAGAATCGCGTCTCCGCCGGTTTGGTCATCGCCTCCATGTCACGATTCGCGGCGGCTGGCGGAGCGGGAGCGGCTAGCTATGCTGGGGGACGGTGCAAGTGGCCGCAGCATGGCGTGAAGCGGATCACAGCGGCGGCAAAGCGGCAAGCAGCGGCGGCGACAAGGGCAAGAATGGCGGGGTATTAAGTGGCGTCTATATATAATGTCTAATTAATCCGCAAGTAAAAATAAAATAAAATACAATTAATAAACAAAAGTTGGTTTGAGTGGTTCAGCGCTTAAGCCTCAAAACAAAGGTTTCATTTTTTAGTTGCTTCTACTATATAATAGAGCTTTATCATATTCCTCTAGAGGTTGACATGATTCCAAATTATAGATCAATTGGTTTTTAAGTGCTAAAACAAGATATAACAAAAAAGAGAATAGATGTAATAAAATAAGATTTGGTTTGAAAATCGATCCAAACCGATGGTAATTAGACCAAACCCCAAGGACTAAATTGCAATTTACCCAAACAAAAATATGTAATTTTTCATTAAAAGATGGTTAAGTTGATCGATGCGAGGGATTGTTAATTATACATTCATTAGGTTCATCCAAAAATTATGCATTCATTAATTTGATAATTTCATTAGTTTTGGTGTATGATTTGGAAATAAGAGGTTATTGGTTTACATTCCGATGTTGGGGCAAAGTCATTTCTTTCTTTAAAAAAAAAAAAAAATTAACAGATTGAACACCAAATAACTAATGATTGATTTCAAAGAAGAGTCTAAAAATTGTATTAATGTGAGCAAATTGAGCACAATAGGGTGGTCTGATTTATAGAGTTGAACGAAGCATAAAATAAAAAAAATTTCTTAATATACTATCTAAATACCGAAATATAAAAACTACGTAAATACTTAAACTACGAAAATATAGGAACTACTGTAGTTTTCTTAACAACTAATATATAATTCATCCCATTACTGGTAAATGGTCCCTCGATCAATTTGTTATCGATTTATATATCTAGAACCCAATCATATCATGCATGTAATCAACAACAACAACAACAACATCAATACAACCTCAATTCTAAATTAATTAGTTAGGGTCGGCTATATAGAATCGCAGATCAAACTCTTCTATTGCGTTCGATTTAGACAATTGATGGTGTGCTTTTCAAATCGTTTAAATTCCTCCAAATTAATGCATCTTTAGTTAATTATCCTGCACATAATCTAACATCAAAAAATAAAAACTTTGTTCTTTTATTTTTCGCATGCAAAAAACCTACGTGCACTAACGTCAATTCAAATATCGATAACTTAAACTTTTCATACGAAGAGATTCAAATTTTCAATCTCATGTAAAAAAGCAGCAAAACTAGTCGTATCTACAAAATATATATAATATAAGTTAATATAATTAAATATAATAATCTCAAGAATTAAAATAAACAATATAATAACAACCTCTATAATGATTAATGAAAATTAGAAATGAGTCATAGTCCTATATTAATTAAAATTTGATATTATAACTTTCGGTGAGTAGTTGACAGTTGGTTCATCAACACATTTGATTGCACAGGCATACACGTGTACATTTGATTTATGATGACATCTATCATCTTCAGTACTATGTGTATATCACACATGGGCTGATGGGCGCGCAGTCATGAAGTACCACACGAATCAACAATTACTTAGTTTTTTTAATAAGAAATCAACATTCTATTAATGAATTTAATGTTCATATATTGAATTGTTGGTTATTTTTTTTTTTTTTTTTTGATGAATACGAGGCAGTACTCCTTGCATAATTATATATTAATATGTGTATGAGAATGTACAAATGAAGCCTAAAAAGGGGTACGTGTCTATATTTGACACCAGCAGCAAAAAACTATACACCAAAAAGTCCCTGAGCCCAAACAAATCGACAAGCATTCCGAAGGGCCACTGAAAGACCAACAGCGAATTCCAACAACCGAATCAAAAAACTTCACCCGCTAGCCAGCCAGCATAAAACCAAACAAAACAATTCCATATGCATCTTCCATGACGAGCACTAAATCCAAAACACCATTCCCATCCATACAATATGCCTTTCCCAAAAGACCAGAGACAAAACACAATCAGGAGTTGCTAAACTCATCAACACCACAGGGAAGTACTTCCACCACCATTTGTGACAACAAAACAATCTAAAAAACACGCACAGACGAAAACTCCACCAGACCCTCCCCCACGCTATGTGACATGAAGTAAATGAGGATAGACATAGAGGTTGGGCGCACTACCCTTGTTGGAAATTTCAAACAAACGCAATGCTCAGTTGGCCCCCAACCTCTTATTTAAACATATCACCAATGCCCACACGGCCCAAACCAATAGGCCACCAAAAGACCACAAAAGACCACCAGAAACCACAAATACCTGCACCAATTCATGCAAGAAACGACGACCAATTTCCATGCCAATTATGCCACGACCAAGACGTAAATTCTTTGTGGCCATGCATAGCTAATGCCACCGTCCTTTTCGTATACTCCCACACTTCCTCCCATGTGTTGTCTTTCTCTTTGAAGATTCGATGATTTATTTCCCCCCATAAAGTCCAAAGGAGTGCCAAGAGCCCGACCCTTAGCAACAAATCCCTCTTGCTTCCACGTGAACCTGATGCCACGTGACTCATCCAGGCTCTTAGAGATTGAGGGTTTTGCTATGTGATACCCACATCCTTCGAAAGCTCTTTCCAAATCCTGCAGGAAAAAGGACAAGCCACGAAGAGGTGATCAATAGTTTCCATATCATGAAAAACAAAGACAACATTGTGAGGGTAGCAGAATAGTATGGGGAAGTCGCTTTTGGAGCACATCGGTAGCATTGATCTTTCTTAGCCAAGCCATCCAAGCGAAGACCCTAACCTTCATAGAAGCACAATATTTCCAAATTAGATTATAAACTGGAAAAATGGTTAGTGAAGTCTCAAGACAAAGGCCATAGAAAGCAGATTTCACAGAAAAAAAATTGAGATGAATCCCAACCCCATACCCGCCTGTCATCCATGTGTAGGGTGAGAGATACTCCCTGGAGACGGTGAGTAAAAGCTGCATATTCAGTAATTTCCGCTTCTCCTTGTCTTCGTCGAAAGTCATGGTGCCATGCTTGATTCCAAGCACTTTCCCCATCGAAAGAAGCCACCTCTGCGACGCATGTATGAGGGTTACGCGACAGTGCGAATAGGCCTGGAAAATTTTTAGCGAACAGGCGCGCACCATTCCAAGCGTCTTCCCAAAATATGATTTTCATGCCATTTCCTAGCATGTACTCCTTCCCCTTGGTGAATTTCGCTCAACAGCTAGCGATAAAGCGCCACGGGGATCTAAACGTTGGCCTGAATCTCGTCGCCGTATCCCAACCATTTACCTCCTTGCCATAAATGCTACTAATGACGCTAACCCAAAATACCTACGACTCCTTTTGGAAACGACAAAGCCATTTACAAGCTAGCGCCATGTTGCGGATGAGAAGATTACCAATACCGAGACCCCCATGTTGCTTGGGTAGTTTCAGTTGACTTCCTGGCCACTAGCGAACAAGATGATTGACTATCCCATTGTTTCCATAAGAATTCTCGCATCAGCTTTTCGGCTTTGTTAGCTACGCCAATTGGAAGCCGAAATTGCGACATAAAGTACGTCGGAATGGAATCGAGGACGGACGCAATTAAAGTGACCCTCCCACCCTTAGACAAGCCACCCGTCTAATCTACGATAAATTTTACGGAGAATCGGCTCCCAGAAAACAGCCTCCAGTGGGGATCCACCTAGGGGCATACCAAGATATTTCATAGGCCATACCCCTACCTGGCAATCTATTCTCTCTGCCACCTACACTACTTTCTCATCCAACACATTGAGCCCCAATAAGTTGCATTTAGACATGTTGTGCTTTAGGCCCAAGATTATGCAGAACGACTGAACCAGCTGCATCACCTTATCTACTGCTTCCTCTGAATTCCTGACGAAAAATAACGAATCGTTTGCATACTGCAGATGCGTAATGTGTGTCTCTTCCCTTCCTACCTTAAAGCCTTCAATCATCTCAGTACTCTTGGCAGCATCGAGCATTCGCCCCATAACATCATCCACTAGGATAAAGAGAATGGGAGACAATGGGTCTTCTTGCCTCAGGCCTCTCTGTCCGGTGAAACTACCCTCAAGTCGCCCATTGATGAGCATATAATAGTGGGCTGATGATACACATCCTATGATCCAACGACGCCATCTCTCGCCAAATCCTTTCATAAGAAGAACATACTCCAAGAAAGTCCAATCCACTCGGTCGTAGGCCATGGCGAAATCCAATTTGAGAACAAAGCCTTGTAGCCCCTCTTCCTGACATACTCTACCACTTAGCTGGCAATTAGAACCGAGTCCAACATTTGTCTCTTGGGAATGAATGCATTTTATTCCTTTGCAATTGTATGCTTAAGAACTTCCCTTAGCCGATGCGCGAGAACCTTAGCCAATAACTTGTACGTTGATGTCGCCAAACTAATTGGTCGAAAGTCCTCTATCCGCTCGACGCGGGACCCTTTAGGTATTAGACAGATGAAAGTCTCGTTCATATTCCTGCTAAAAACTCTATTACTATGAAAGTCTTCGAAAAACTTCATAACATTCCCCTTGATGACTCCCCATGAACGCCTGATAAAAGCAAAGGTAAAACCGTCTGGTCCAGGAGCTTAGTCTGTCTCGCATGAATTAGCCGCTACCCAAACCTCGTCTTCTGAGAAAGGTCTTTCCATGTGACTCCCATCATTCTTTCAATCTCTCGAAAAGTCGCCATTTTTCGCACTTCGAAAATGACTATCAATCAATGTGGGCGTGATATGTGGAAAACCAGTCCATTCCCAACAAATCATCATAATCAATAAACTCTATGATTTTAAGGTCGGTGGGCAGGTCATGCCCATCAATCTTGACTACACAGTCTCGACAGATGAGGTTGGGGTATATCTTTTCACTCACTGCGATGCTCAAGACAAGTAATGTATTATCCCTACCACAAATATTAATAGTACCTGTAACAAGCTGACGGGTGGAGTTTAGATTTGGCTCAGCCGCAACCTTCATATGTCCCCTGACCGGCTGAGCTACACTGCCAACAGACGCTGATGGAGCACCCGAACACTGATTCTGGTAGTGACCTTGATTCCCACACTTAAAGCAAGTGATGTGTGCCTTGTACTTCAATTCCCCCGGCATAGGCAACTGTCATGTACCCTTTGACCTCTGACCCGACTGAGTCTTCCCTTGGCCGCCTGACCACTGCGATGCCTTGGAGGATATCACAGAACCCCTTATTGACGCTGATGGCGTTGCAGAAGTTGTTACCCAAGATGCCGCCTCGCTGGTGTTGAAATGAACCTTCGGATGATGGGTGACCCTGATAGTTACCAGTCCTGCACCTCTTATCCTGTGGCCACTTAAAGAATCCACCAATCCCTCTCGCTTCGACCCCGATTCTATGTCCGAGTTGTAGGAGCAACCATAATCATACCATTTTTAATCATAGCGGCTTCATAATGACGTGCACGAGCTATTACCACCTCATATGTCTGGTGTACAAGCGCTGACAATATACCTCGAATCTCTGGCCTGATACCTCTTACAAATCGCTTGATTCTGGTTTTTTCTGTTGCCACCATCTCTAGTGCATATTTTGACAGCTCGTGGAACTTCGACTCATAATCTGCCACAGTCATGTCACCTTGCTCAAGTGTAATGAGCTCTAAGTTCTTCTGATCTCTCACTGTCTCATGAAAATACTTCTTATTGAATAGTTCCTTAAATCGCGCCCAAGTAGTGATCTCGCCCTCAGTCTTTAGGATCATGTTCCACCATTTGTAAGCTGCTTCCTCGAGGCAAAAGGATGCAAAGTTAACCTTCATTTCTTCATATAGATCCATGGCCCTATGTCTCTTCTCCATAGCCATTATCCAGTTCTCAGCTGCCCTGGAATTATTTATTCCATAAAACGTAGGCGTTCCATATTTCATGAATTCCTGTCTCAGCCTAGCCAGTAAGAGTGATCGCTCTTCAGTATTTTGCACTATCTTGCTGGGGCTACTAGTCTTTGCCATTATGGGGGGCTGGTGCAATAGGTGCCACTAGAGGGTCCACTGGTGTTGTCTCCTATCAGTTGACTGAGTCTGCTTCCATTTCCACTTGAACTACTGGCGCTACATTGGCTCTATCTCGATTATATTGAGTTATGTACGTCTGAAGGAGTTCTAGCATTCTACTGACATTATCCTATTGACGAGTGATTCTAGTTTCCATCAGTTCTCTCATCTCCCTCTCATGAGCCAACATATTTGCCAAGTCGTTGGGATTCCCTCTGTCTGCCATTTCCAGCTGGTAGGAATAAGAGAATGTGAGAACTTGAAAGCTTATATCTACCCGATATAATTATATACAATCAACAAATAACTAGATAAGATTTTTAATTTCTCCATTCCCAAAACTTTTTGATTAATTTTAAACCGCTCTGATACCGTGTTGTCAGGACTCATTTTCCTAAATGGATCCCGACCGGCTTAGCTCGATCCATAACTCACTAACCAACTCAGTCACCGAGTTATGGACCTAACTAGTAAGCCTCTTTTCAAAAACAATTCATTATCTTTCATCAGCGACTTGGAATTTAAATTAAGTAATCATAAGTGCAGCATAATATCATAAATTAAAACTTATTTCAATATTTCCACATAATGCAAATACTGGAAATCAAAAGTTGTCAACTAGAATAAATTCTCCTCTAGTTCGGTTTTTTTTAAATCCCAATCCAATGATAAATAATATAAATAAAAAACAAAGTATTGGTTCGATCTCGAACCATACCAATCAATAGTCAGAAAAATCCTCTAGACAATTGGAGCTACTCCTTTCCCCTTGTCTATTCTCGACGAATAACCTGTGGGGGAAATTGTTGGGTGAGCACAAAGGGGTAACGATGCTCAGTAAGTTTAGGTTAAGTTACTGGCGTTATGAACATTCCATATAATAAATGCAACAATAAATAAAATGCATGGCTTGCAAATATTTAATATAACGAAGGGAATAAACAAGAAAGTATATAAACAAAATCATAATCAATGCATCAAAATGTGAAAATGCTAGACATGTATGAGCTACCGTGATAGACTCCTCAACCACGCTGAAGTTCGTGAAGATTGACCCTACTATGGCCATAACGGTATCAACACTCCATTCTCTTACACTGTGAATGATTTACCTATCACCAAGTCCACAAACTAGTTCAACTGGACTTAGCACCTACTACCAAACATTTATTGAGAACATTGAAATTAATCGTATTCTCAATTGATAAATATTAATTCTAGGCGACTGCCCTTTTTGTTATTCTCCCTTGTACGGTCCAACTGTCTCGTACTTCTGGTCGAACTTGTAGTATCTGGTGCAAGGACTCCTAACGAGCTCCACTAAGTTATCTACATACAATGTCTAACAATGCACCCCAAATCTACTTGTATGTCCTACTTACATGATCCCTATCACATAGTCTAGTAGAAAGGTAAATAATCATAAAACCAATAACTTAAATCCCAACTTACCTGGTACGCTAATTTTCAAAAATCTCTAGTCGGCACTTACGAGCACACTCCGACATTCAGTCAACCTAAATAAGTTAAGTGTTGATTAACTAAATAAGTTAACTTGATAGAAAACCAATTTTGAGATTCTTTTCGAAAACCATTTTATACTTATTTATAACAATTTAAGTTTCACCTCTTTATTCCAAATTTAAAAATCAAAATTCATTTTAATTAATTTATTTTAATCATTTTAAATTATGTTTATATATATATATATATATATATATATATATTTCATGATTATTATTATTATATTTTTTTAAGGTTTGGGTCGTTGGGCCAATCCATTTGGGTTGGGTCGGCCCAATGGTCGACCTAGCCCACTCGTGAGCTGCGTTGGGCCTAGTAATAACCAGGCCCGTGTACGTGAGAGGGGGAAGCCCATGGGCGCTCCCTCCCTATTCGTGTTGGTAGGGACCTCCATCCATCCCCTGTGGGGGGGGAGGATAGCGCACACGTGCGCTCCCCTTCCTTCACCTTTCGAGAGCGGATGCGCCCATTTTTTATTTTTAACAAAACTCAACTCTAAATCCGATCTTTCTTAGTTTGGACTCCATTTCGATCAACAATAAAACATTAATTAAGCCTTGTCGATTAATCACAAAAATCGATATAACACTTTTCAAAACATAATTCTTCTTCTTTGAATAACCGAAACTAAGAGATCGACTTATGGGATTGTTACCTCGATTCAACGCCTTACATCTTCACGGATCTCTCTCGCACTTGCTACTTTATCTCCGGTCACTTGTGCGTTTAACCTCCACGCACTCTCGTCCCTAACGCGAGAGAAAGTTAGAGATGATTCATAACCTTTGATTCATTCTTAATACTAAATATTCCCAATATTCTCTCTTTCCTTTTTTGTAGTGGGAATATAATTGAATCAAGGTTCATTCCTATATTAAGACCAATCAAAGATTTCCAATTGTCCTTATTTCCTAAATTGACAACTTAAAATAGGAAACTAATAATTGACTTTCTCTTTTTTTGTCGTTTCGATTGAGCGTGTATGATTTTGTGGGCCGACACTAGGGTTTACACACCCTACATACAAATAGGGTATACGTTACTAATTTAGAAATTAGAATCGTCACACTAGCGCCGTGTTACGGATGAGAAGGTTACCAATACCGAGACCCCTAAGTTGTTTGGGTAGTTTCACTTGATTCCAGGCCATTAGCGACCAAGATGATTGACTATCCCACTGTTTCCATAAGAATTCTCGCATCAGCTTTTCAGCTTTGTTAGCTATGCCAATTGGAAGCCAAAATAGCGACATAAAGTACGTCGGAGTAGAATCGAGGACGGACGCAATTAAAGTGACCCTCCCACCCTTAGACAAGCCACCCGTCTAATCTGCGAGAAATTTTACGGAGAATCGGCTCCCAGAAAACAGCCTCCAGTGGGGATCCACCTAGGGGCATACCAAGATATTTCATAGGCCATACCCATACCTGGCAATCAATTCTCTCCGCCACCTGCATTACTTCTTCATCCAACACATTCAGCCTCAATAAGTTGAGTCTAAAACCGTCAAGGCAGACGAGATCAGGGAGTTCCTTGCGTTGGTACAAGGAAACATGACCGTGGCCGAATATGCATCAATGTTCAATGAAAGCTGGCCGAGTTCGCGTACGAATATGTTCCATCCGAAATGACTCGTAGGAAACGATTTATCCAGGGATTGAGGAAAGAAATACGTGTTATAGTGCCAACATCGGGATCGAGATTTACCAATGAGCCTACCATCGGGTACTAGTTGAGTGTGAGTCAAGACTTCGTAATGAGAATGATACATAGTTTAAGGTGGGATCCGATCGGTATAGTCAGGGCAAGCGCAATTTCGACACTTATCAGAAAAGTAATGAAGGAAATCCCAATAAGCATAGATTTGGAGGATCATCGGGTGGTCGTGCACTCTCTAAAGTAGATTCAGGGACCACCACAGCCTTCACGTGTCCCAACGCCTTCGACTACTATGAGTGTGATGTTTAGACCACCACGTCCATCGTTGTACCCAGAGAGCGAGGCGGGGGCGAGACCGAGTGCATCCGCGAGTGTCGCGCAACCACCTCCGAATTACGAAGTCGCATATAAAATGTTTCCAATGTGGGGAAACATGACATTATAAGAGCAAATGCCCCAACCCACCACCATTTGAGAGGAGTATAGCTCCAGTTGCCCGATGAGGAGTTCATGTAGTAGTTGAGCATGACCATGAGTCCCATGTGTGGTAGTTGCATGTACGAGCTCCAATTTTGGTGACGAAACCAAGCATGCATTATTTAATTTGACATCTATCATTTTATTATTATTGGGAAACCAAAATTTGGTATGTTAGGGTTGGATAGACCAGAGAGAAAACTCGACAAAAAATATAAAAAAATAATAGTACTATCATTGATGGAGTTGTATGATCTTACAGATAGTGAGTAGAATACTAAAATTGGGGATCTCTTCAAATTAAAAATACATAAAAAATGAGTATTAAGTGCATGACGCATCGATATAAGTAGATCCAAGTGATGTTGATTTAAAAGAGATACACATCATAAAAGGTGGCGCCTCGAGGATAGCCAAGTTACTAAAATTGGGGATACCAAAACGCTACAACTTCTTCCAAAATAAGTGTGGTTTACTTGATTGTACTACAAAATATAAATGAACCAAGTTAGTACGACTTGGAGAACATACCTTACGGCTAGTAATACTATAATGAGTAAAATGATAATGATCTCAATGATAGACATATTATAAAAATTGAGGATACCCAAATCAAAAATATAGTATGTCTAGGTATGATTGTCCGTTGTTGGACATGTGGATTAACCACTGTTAGGTCAAGTGGAACCTAATCCCGTCATATAGGGACAATTGGACAAAAATAAAGTCGAGAAATCAATAATGTAACTAACACCACCTAACTTAAGTCTCGAGGACTGAATCCTTAAAATTGGGGATCCTAAGGTAGGATCGATTAGTGGAAAGATGAATAGGTAACTAGGTGGTATAATGGATCGCGAATCCCAAGGATAATGAACTTTACGATAGCTTTTCGTAGCCATGAGACTTGCAAGAGGAGTAACCCACTCGAAAGCCTAAATTTTAGTGATATTGATAACGTCATGAGAAATCATGATAATCGATGGTAGTAAGTGACTTGGGAGGAGTGACCATTACTTTAAAACGTAAAATATAAAAGTTAAAACACTTTATTTCTCGGTGAGAGAAAGATTTAAAAAAGTTGTAGGAGTTAAAAGTTAGCTCAGAAATGTGACAAGAGGCACTTGTTCACCGAATGTAAACATGACCAAGCCAATTGAATTTAAAACGGTCTCCCAGGATCATGAGAGTTGACTCAAATATAAAACCTACAACAATAAATGCTGATAAATGTATGTTAACATTGACGTTAAGGTATTACTCTCGAGATGAATACATGACATGCTCATTTGTAGACTCCACAGATAAGTCGTAAGGACATGAAAAGTCTTTCATTGATATGTAACCGAGATGGCGATATAGTTGGTGTGCTAGTTCTCATACTATAGCGAGTAGCTATCCTCGTTCCCCTGCGCAAGTTGGCAGTATGGTTTTATTGCCGGATAGGTAGAGATATTTATGACACCGTTAGGCACCAAATCACATCTTAGTAGGTTTTTGCTTTCTTGCTAGTTGAACAACTTAGGCGTCCATTGCGATTTCGGTGGAGCGTACGGGGGATAATATGAAGACTTGGCGAGTAGCTAAAGTTTAATTATTATATTAAGACCTATACAAGGCAAGCCTTGTGAATTCCGTCCGTGTAGGACGGAAAATAAGAATGTTGGGATGTTGGAGTCAAGGTTAGATTTTATTTCACGCGAGGTTGGACAGATTTCGCAGCGCGGATTTGCATTAGTTCAAAAAATAGTCGTAAAAGAAATTGTTACGAATGAACACGTTGAGCTACGGTGTACTTTACTTTCAAGGACGAAAGTTCTTAAAATTAGGGATGTTGTAACGACCCAAAAATCTTAAGACCCATTTTAGGGGTAATTTAGTAATTTTGCAAACCCTACACCAAATTGGTCCCACTATATAAATCAAATTGTAAACCTAGCCCCCTTTTGTGCACACACAAAAATTGAGAGATAAAGGAAGATGAGACTTTTGTTTGGGGAATCGTGGTGGGTGCGGTACTTTGAAGCCAAGGATACCTCCATTGAAGGCAAACCCACTTTCTTTTATTGTCTAAATGAATCACAAACTTGTGTTTACTTCATTAATTGTGGAAAACATATTATTCTCCTTTTTGTTTTAAATTTGTGAAATTTTAGTGAAGAACCCCAAAGGGGCGCGCCAAAGGAGGAGGGGCCTCCTAGTGGAGCCCCCAACCAAGGGACATTTTGACCACGACAGTGAACACGGGAAAGGGGAGACCGGGGGTCATTTTGACCCTCGCCACCCCTAACCAGGGGTTATTTTGGCCCCGGACCTAATAAAAAAACAAAATAAAATACATATACATATATAATATAATAATAAAATAAATTAAAACATTATATATATGATATGAGAGATATATATATATATATAATAGAAAAAATAGAATAAAATAAATAGAAACAAAATTTATGGACTTCGAGGCGCACTACCGCACCTTGACGAGGGTTCTCGACAACGCGAAACCTGCGGGACCCACACTGGTGGACCCAAAGCAATTTGCTAATAAATAGAAAATTGAATAATTTCGAAATGATAAAATTGTAAATTAATGTGGATGAGTCTTAAATTGTATAGATTCACAAAACGGTTCACATCGAAACCATTACGCGCAAGAACTGGGAGAGGATATCACGGCGAGTCGAGGTAAGTGGGGAGCTTCGCTCAAGTGTCAAATATGGCATGTTATTAGATAATTAAGATTCATGATTTGAACTCAAGACTTGGGAATGGTTTGCATAATGCTATTGACTTGATTTTACTAATTTATGGGTTGTATATGTGTTGCACCGAAATTATGATTTTCTTCTCCTGGACAAGGAGATGGAATTACCTACTCTTGGGTAAGGATTTTGATGATCCTCTCTGGGTAAGGAGTTGGGATTACCCTTCTTGGCTAAGAAGATGAGGTTAAATTACTAAGGACATGAGCGGTAGTAAACTTCTCATGAAAATTCTTAAATGATCTTGGTGCACATATCGGCGACGGCTTGGATGAACCTACTGTTGGTTTGATGAGACCATTGAGGGGACACAACGACCATTGTGTTCGCTAGTGATCTTCATCACCTCGAGAGTAGGGGAATCGGTCACCGAAATCAAGTAAATAACTAGTATGCATTGAATGGAACAACGACTTACAATTATTATTATTCTTCTAGTATATCTCTTGTGGGCCCCTATGCATGAATGCTTTAATTTCATTTATGATTTGCAAACCTCTTGTTATTATGGTTTAATGTATCTTGGAACTTGTCTTAAATGAATATAATGGATGGTTTACACTTAATTATAGATATGAATCTTATTTTCATGTTTTCTTCTAAATGCTTGATGATTTGATTTCAACTCCATGTTAGATCTTGCGTTTTTATTAAGTAGTACTTGCGTGTTTGATGTTTGAGCGAGGTTTTCGTTGCCCTTTTAGCTCACCCCACTTACTCTCCAGGTACATCTATATCTGCTTTAGACCGCGACAAGGGAAATGAAATAGCTTGAAGTCTTCCCTTGCATCGTGAGCCTCGTGTGCTCCTATTATCTAATTATTTGATTTTGAGAACTTATGAATTTGGGTTGTAACTTAAGACTTGTTGGGAAGTTTGAACCATTCAATGTCGTAATTAGAACTTATGGAAGTCTTTTGGGATATCGTGAATTGAATAGATTTTATAAAAACTCAATTCATGGATCTTACTTTAATAGCTTTATGGATGTTTTATTTCCTTAATTCCGCATTTATTATCCATTTGTATAGCTATTGTCTTTCCACAGGTTTTGTTTAGGCGAGCCAAGCCGTTGCTCGGGTCTGGTTCAGGTACTTGGGCTTGGGTAATGATTTGGGTCGGGCGACCTGACCTTAGGTCAGGGGATGGTCGTCACAGAAGACATCTAATTAAAGAGATCGTGAAGGGAGGATTTTGTGTAGTCCAATGAGTTTGGTCGGTATTTTAGTGTTTATGTATTTCTTCTTGTACGTTGAGTCTTTTTATTTTTTCTAGTTATGTTAATTTTGTTTGTTTGTTTTAGTTTTATTCATCCCGTGCAGGGTTTTCCTCCAACTCCATTATGGATCTTAGTAGAATAATCCAAGTCTATATGGATCCTGGTAGTTATATCGGCTTATCGAATCCATTAAGTTTACCTAGGCTTTCTAGTTCGCTGTGATCAACTTAGATCCTATACGTACTATATTCGGTTAGATATGTTCACAGAACGTCCGTAGGCTTGTAATTGCTCTTAATGAACTTGTAATTGAGATAAAGATGCTTCTTTTAAAGGGGCAGTACTTGCTCCTAGTCAGCATGCAACGAAGAAACACATAACTCGCTATAGCCGTATTTGGGACAAAAATAAAAGTTAGTTGCAAAATAAAATTAAACGGGACAAAGTACTGTCAAATTTGGTATCAATTCAGGTAGCATGTGCAAGTGATAAGTTTCGTGAACTTGTATTAGTTTGATTCGTTTAATAAATCAATAAAAAATTAATGTCTGTATATATAATTGAAGTACTATTCTTGAGAGTTTGACCAATTTATTCATGATGGAAAACAACAATTTATAGAAAACGTGCAAGCAAGAAATTAAATTTTAAATGAAATCCGAGAATCAATTTATACTCTCATGATAATAGTCAAACTTGTCATTGTTGTAAAATCTATTTGTAATAGATATTTATCCGATTGGATTAGAAACACCTCAATACAAATCCCTTTGACAAAAAATAAAAATAAAAATAGAGAGGTGCAAGGAAAAATAAATAAACACCAATCCTCCTAGATGAGAGTTAAGGAAGAATAAGCATTTCCAATGGAGATGTGGATTGGATATGAACCTGCGTGATTGCGTCACTTATGACTGAAAAGATATTGGAACAAAAAAGTAATCTCCAATACAAATGTAGATTAATAATGTGCAATTGCCGTTAGACAATGTCTATTCTCAATGTCTACTTTCAGACGGTGAAATTCACAGTCGCATCAACAATTCTTTCTAAAATATGTAAAAATATTAAGTTTTTAAAATAAAAAGTGTATTGTAATTCATATTGACCATTAGATAGCACTTTTTAAACTTCAATGTCTATTCATGCTACTTAGAATAGACATCTCCTTTGGTATCAATCCCCACTCGCTATCCTCATTTACAATTGGAGATGTTCGAACAAAACACACACCTTTTGCTGCAAAATCATTTTTCTAACTAACTTTTTTTTTTTACTCGCATTCACTATTTAGTATCTACTGCATCGATTAATTCATGTTCGATATATGGTTGGGCCTCATACATAAAACAACTCACCCACCAACAACAACAACAACAACAACAACAACAACAATATAGTTTCAGCTCCAAATTAATTGAGATCGGTATGTAATAACCCACCCAACCCGATTTTTTCATCTAAGAAACTGAAACTCGAAACCTTAGTTACGGAACCCTAATACCTTTTTCTTTTCTATTAGATGTACACGTGGCACATGGGGGGGGAAGGAATCATAGTCCTATTACACACACGTGGCACATTGCTTCAATTTCAATGTTCTTTTCTCCCCTCTTAATAGAAGAAAAATAATCAGTGCTTTGTCTTCTCTGAGGACTTTCATCAAGCACTTGGAATCCAAAACTGAAAATGGGTTACGTTCTGAGAGTGAGACTCTCTTCGTTCTTCGCTGGCGCCGCGACGGCCTCGGCTGTGGGCTTGTACTACCTTCACAAGGACTACAAGGTCGCCCATGAAGCCCTATCTCACCAGGTTCATCATTTCTATTGCTTATTCAATCATTCATTCATCACTTGCCCTTGTTTTCGTTGTTGTTGTTGTTGCTATCTGTGTTTTTTTGTGTGTTAATGATGAGAATTCATATCTTTTTTATTGGGTTTTGGTTGATTTGAGTTGCGATTGGGGTTTATTGGGTAGTATTGGAAAAAGGGTATTAGGGATTTGTGTGGAGGATTCAAGAATGATTTGGTGAAGTACCCATTTTGATTGGGTGTTAGTGCTGATGAAAAGGAGTGATTTAGTGCCAATTGGAGGATTTGAAAATGATTGGGTGAAGTACCCATTTTGATTGGGTGTTAGTACTGATGAAAAGGAGTGATTTTGTCCCAATTGGGTGGAATTGTGTTTGAAATGAATGGTGGTGGATTGGTGGAGTGAGCTATGGTTGTGATTCATGATTTTGACCTTGTGCGTTTGATGGGGTTTTTCGATATTCCATCAGCATTGCTCGTTATCGACTTATCGTCATCGTCCATGACTACCATTTGAGTTTATGCCAATTACCAAGTCTAGCATCATTAATGTCATTTGGTGATTGTATACATGTGGGGAATTCAAGGAGTTAAAAGGATTTTGAATGCCTGGTTGGCCAAGGGCATTAAATCAAGCTGAGTGGAAGAGTTTGATTCTACTCTGAATTAGCATTGGCCTATTTACATTAGGCTACTCAATGAGAATGTTAGTGACAGACTGTTGGATGATCTTAATTTTTATTTATTTTTAATAGACCAGCTTTATTGATTCGGTCGTAATCGTAAACACTCTTTTAACATAACAAATAGATCAAATAGAGAATTATCTGCGAAAGCGATTATCTAGTTGAAATTTCTTAAGCACTGGTCCAAAAACTTATTGCCCTCATGAGCCTTAACTTTCAGCATAAGTATGATGGCTACAAGATGCTCTATTTATAGGCTTGAGGGAGAATCTTTAAGCTTCCCACATTAATATCAATTTCCATCAAATTGGCAACGTAAAGGAAGGCTTAATGGACATAAAGTGAATTAAAATTATAAGTTATATATTTGGCCATTATGTAGATTAAATAGAATTATATGGGACAAGTAATGGTCTTACAGTAATATAATACATCCAATCCCTATCAAATTTCCCTTTGATTTTTTTTTTTAACCAAATGGATCATGTTCCTGTGAAGAAGGCAACTTACCAACTTTCTTGGACATGATTGATTCTCCTTTTTGACGTGATCTATATTAAAGCGGTTTCTCATTGATGAAAAACCTTTAATAAAATAGCTTAGGGCAATGCTGAAATCACCCCGTGTCTTCCTATCGAAGATACGCTGGAAGGAAAACTAATCCGGTGATTCATCATATGTTAACAAAGTATGAATTATTGGCATTTTTGCCTGCAAAACATCTATGACTCTGATCTTTGTGTTGGCTGTCGGCCATCCTAAAAGTGAAACTTTTATTTGATTGGAGCTTGCCAAATAAAAGTTGCGAGGGGAAAGCAGAAACGGGCCGTCAACTAATGCGAAAATGTTGTAAAAGTTGTCAAGGTATGAAGGTATAAGTGGCCGACTGAAGCTGTGATGGGAACTCTGAAGTAAAATGAAGCCAAGAGCTTTCCTAGGCTTCTTATACTCTATTCTATTCTGCGCAGATGACTACAAGATCGCTTACTCCAATTAGCAAAGGTGAGGACGAAACAAACTTAATAATTGGCTGGCTTGGAGAAACAAGTCTCCCTGTGATGACGCTAACTCAACAAGAAACAGTTCATACTATGATGTTCCTAGACGGTGAATGAATGTAAATGGTTAACAAGATTAATTCACGTTGACACACAACGGATTCCTGGATGTGGTAAATTCTTTTCAAAATGTCGATGGATAGCATGGAAGACTTTAAAGACAGTATTAACATAAAACACTGATCACCTCTACTATTAAAGCTTCAATTATTTAGCCGTGCAAATTGGACGGGTTCACAAAGCAGAAGGTGCTTCTGACTGCTGCTATGTAGCGGCCACTGCTCTATGTTGATGGCACAAGCGCTAAGTAATGCTGAAGGACTTTTTCTCCTTAACTATTTCATTTTGATAATTTGGCCTTTCTTCCTCCGACTGTTACGCTGTGTTCAATTTTAGTGTGAATCTATTTAGGTCCTCGTTTGTCTAGCCATGTTGGCAAATTCTGTTTACAAGTATCAGGTGTCTTAGTCAGTTGATCTCTGAGCATCAGTTATTATCTAACTGAAGAAAAATATAAAATCTCTTGTTATGGCATCTGAATTGCTCTCTGCACAATGTTTTGAGTCTGGACAACTCATATGCAAGTCTTGAGGTTGTAGGTTCAAATCCGGCTGTTTACCTATCAATCAGAAAAAAAAAAAAAAAGAACAACATTTTCCGGGGGAATTTCGAACCAACTGAAACATGAGAATTTTAAGTTGTACGTTACATTCGATGCTTGGAAGTCGAGTCTCCTTATATTTATTATTCTGTTGCTTCACTCTAATCTCGTCGTTCATGTTGCAGTATACATTGCTTGCTCGTGTGAACTTCTGGTTTGATTATGTTCTACTTTCAGTTTCTTTTTTTTTTTTTTGGGTGGATCTCTTTTTTTTTTTTTTAATCATTTCATCTGAATGAACAATGAAGGTTGAATGGCCTTACTTGGCTACATTGTTTCCTTGTTTCCATGAACTGCAATTGGCTCTTTAGTTTTCATTGTTTGATCACTCCTATCTCCATTTCTCTAGGTCAAGAACCTCTACGAATCGCTGGATACTCGAGTTTCTGCCCTCGAGAATTTGAAAGAAGCCGAGCCTCCACAACCTGTGCAAGCCCCCGAGTAGATTATGCTCCGCGAAAGTTCGTCGTGAGAAGTTTTTTCACTACTCATGTTGTTTTTGGTAGCTCTTGAAAAAACTTTGTTTTCTTTCTTTCAGAATGTGTTTATTTGTTCTAAGAGCACAAACAATAATCACAAACTTCTAACTGAGCATCTGCATCTAAAATGACTCTGTTGATGCTCCAATCTTCATGAAGATCTCATCATGTCATGCTTCCTGTAATCAATCTCTTCACGAATCAAAAAGACGAGAAACATCATGAACACATTCCTCACCAGTTATGCACCTACTTGACATGTGTGCATATAGTCGGTATAGCTTTTGCTAATTGCTGATGTAGCACTCAATGAGTAGATTTTGTGCCAATTGGTTTTACTTCCTCTTGTCACAATTGTAAGTCGTTTACGGTAAAGGCACAAAAATTAAGGAGTGATTTAATTGTAAGGTAGTATTATTATATTTGCACTTAATCGAACACAATAGAAAAGTTTGATACATGTAGCCTCTCCAATTAATTTGAGATGTTTAGGTGGTTATGTTAGTTAAGGTTAGTTAGGTTAGTTAAGGTTAGTTAGGTTAGTTTATGTTAGTTAGTTTAGTTTGGTTACTTCCATTTAGTTAGTATGTTTAGTTTGCAATTAAGCTAGTTAAGTTAGTTATTTTAGTTTACTTAGTTTGTATTGTTAGGTGGTTTGGTTAGTTAACGTTAGTTAGTTTAGTTTGTTAGTTAGTTTAGTTTGGTTATATTAGTTAGTTACTTAGTTAGTTAGTTAGTTTAGTTGATGTTAGTTAGTTACTTAGTTTACTTTGGTTTGGTTAGGTTAGTTAAAGTTAGTTAGTTTAGTTTGGTTTGGTTAGGTTAGTTAAAGTTAGTTAGTTTAGTTTGGTTAAGGTTAGTTAGTTAGTTACTTTAGTTTGGTTTGGTTAGGTTAGTTTAGGTTAGTTAGTTTAGTTTACTTTAGTTTAGTTAGTTAGTTAGTTAGTTAGTTAGTTAGTTAGTTAGTTAGCTACTTTAGTTAGTTAAGGTTAGTTAGTTTAGTTTGGTTAGGTTAGTTAAGGTTAGTTAGTTTAGTTTGGTTAAGGTTAGTTAGATAGTTATTTTAGTTTACTTTGGTTAGTTAGTTAGTTAGTTAGTTAGTTAGTTGGTTAGTTAGTTGGTTAGTTAGTTAGTTAGTTAGTTGGTTAGTTAGTTAGTTAGTTAGTTGGTTAGTTAGTTGGTTAGTTTAGTTAGTTTAGTTGGTTAGGTTAGTTAATGTTAGTTAGTTTAGAAAATAGAGTTGAAGGTTGAAACCAATGTATATATATATATATATATTCAAAATTGGTTTTTTTTATACAAATATAAACTAAAAAATATGCATATTCAAATTTGGTCAGAATTGTGAGATCGCCGACGACGACGATGATTTTATAATGGCTTTAGGACTGAGCAACTGAGAAGCGAACGACATGGCCCACGCAAGCAGCCAAGATATGGCGCAACAGAGCAGTAAGAAGAACGCTCGATTCTGACAGCCGGGCGAACAATGGGCATTACAATGCATGAGGATGACGGCGAGTCCGGATTGGTGACGCTATGGCGGTGGCAGATCTAACGATCGAGCGAGTGGGTTTGTGAGGTTTTTTTGGTTTCGCGGACGCGTGGCGACCACGTGGCAAGAATGAGCCGATGTGGCGAACACGTATTTGCTCAATAACGCCTTGAGAAGGCGTTATGAGCCGGTGACATGGCGGCGTGACGTTCGCGGTGAGGTGGCCACATATGTACGATAACGCGCGCTTTTGAAAAGCGCGCTATCTCGTACAAACTCATGCCACGCGGACGCTACGTCACCGCAAACCTAAAAACATCCCAAACGCCTTTTGAAATGCGTTATTCGCTTACTTCCGATAAAAAAAAAAAAAAAAAAAAAAAAAAAAAACCTCCTATTTTGTGAAAAAATTTGTAAACCAACCCTACTTTTGGAAAAACCAATTGTAAGTCCTTTACGGTAAAGGCACAAAAATTAAGGAGTGATTTAATTGTAAGGTAGTATTATTATATTTGCACTTAATCGAACACAATAGAAAAGTTTGATACATGTAGCCCTCCCTAATTAATTTGAGATTGAGGCGATGTTGTTGTTGTAGTACCCTTACTTTTATTAATGACCTTTTGAGTGAAACTAGAGATAAAAAAAGGTAAAATATGCTTGGGAATGGAAGAACAATTTACATTTTTGAACAAGGGAAGTGAGTTAGAACGACCTACATTTGTGACCGGATGAAGTATTTAGGTTTTATTTTTTTTTTTTTTTTTAACAGTTGGTTGATGCGGTGGTAATTGTGATTTTCAAAAGCATCTTTTTACTTTTTTCTTTTATAGGAACAAGACTTTATTCATATTGTATAAAAAAAAGTAACTAATATGGGAAACTAATGTGATCCCTACAATAAAGGCTAAAAAAAAACCCTTGCTTAAACGGTAGGAGAAAAACACGTCGTTTTTAGTCTGAAATAAATCATATATACCCCCACCGGAATATCGAATCAATTAGATTAAACTCATCTCTTGGTGACTTGAACCTAAACCCTAACATATCTCATAGTCCAACATAATTTGCTGTCAGATGCGCCTCGAATCATGTGACTTTGTATGATATAATCATATAACAGAGTATTGGACCATACATGTGTGGATGATATTCATAAAATTAAGAGCCACATCTCTCCATTCCTAATTAAGCCATGATGGCTGTAGCTCTAGGAAGGCTGATTCCAACGAAGCCCCTCCATCACCACCAACCCCGGCCCCGGCGGCGCTCCCCCGTAATCTCGGCCAACATGAGGCGGCGCCGCCACCAACGCCAACGCCCACTTGACCTCCCTAACTATGATTTAGATCAATATATTAATGATCATGAAGAAGAAGAAGAAGAAATAAGTGGCGTCGGGCGAGCCGTCCTCACCGCCCTCAATTCCGATACGCCACCGCAATTGCCCGTATCGGAAAGTGTCGTAGAAGAAGTGGTACCGGGCGCGGTGGCAATGCGAGGTTCCGACGTGCTCATGGCATTGAAGAGAGCGAGTGTTAGGAAGGAGAGGAAGAGGAAGAAGAGGGGGGTGGTCGCGGGCGGTGGCGGTGGCGGTGGTGGTGGCGGTGGTGGTGATAGTGGTGGTGGTGCGGCGGAATCCGGCGAGGTGCGGCCGGTGAATGTGAAGAGTGAGTGGGGGAAGAAGTTGGAAGAGTTGGAGTGGCGCCTACAAGAGTTCTTGGTGTAGGGAGAGATTTTGAGGGGTTGTTTGGGGTGTGGGGTTTTAGTTTAGCTGGAATGTACACAAATTAAGTGGGAATTAATGGATTATATAGGGAGAAACAAACAGCTCCTATTAAGATGTGTGGTTGAATTGGTTGTACACAAATTAAGTGGCATCAATATATTGTACTCCCTCTGATCATTTATATAATAAGTCGTTTAGGGTAAGGACACAAGAATTAATGCAGCTTTAATTACGTATGTAATTTACATATATGTCATTTGATATTAAATGAATTGAAGAATCGAAGTATCATAAATGTTTGAATTGTATAAGGGAAAAATGGATAAAAATGCAATAAATACATTTTTGAATTTCGAAAACGACTTACAATTTTAAACAAGAAGTTTTTGTTAAAACAACTTACATAAATGACTGGAAGGAGTATACTCTTGCGTCCGTCACCGCTGCATGCTCAAGGTTCGAACTCAAGACACTGATTAATTAAGAATGGATTGAACAATACCATTAAACCGCGACCAGGGTTAGAGAATTTGCGTATCTTTAACTAGCTAATTTGGATGTATTGGAGTGACCTATACCATCAAACTACGACTAGAGTAAGGGAATTTGGCTATCTTTAACTAGCTAATTTGGGTGCATTAGAATGTACAGAGGAAAGTAGACCAAATAGATTAAAAAAGCACCAAAAGGAGAAACAAAGAGCCACAAACAAATTTAGGAAACTAATAGGGTAACCCACTATGGGCACCGAGATTGGGTACCGACTTACTCAATGCCCATGCGATATACGTTAAGATGTGTGCACATATATTATTTTGAGGTGCATCGCATCAACACTGAGTGAGTTGGTGCCCAATCTCGGGGCCTAAAGTGGGTCGCCTATGTGTTTTCCTTTCTCAATCTATTTGAAACCACAAAACTGCTTCTGCTTATGCATTAAAATGCTTTTTTTTTTGAGTAACTATGGGTGACCAAACACTTTGTCTGACTAGTCCTACGAACTTTAAAATTGCGAAAAGAGATCATCAGTGACTCGACATTTAACTATCGTGAAAAATTAAAATAAGTCTTACATTTAACCCACACAACCCCGTCTCACCCCTTACCACTAGGCCTCACTAGTTCGGACTTATGCAGTAATATGCTTGTATTGTATAGCAGGTGAAATGGAGATGAGAATCCCATGTCTTGTTAACCTTCTCGAAACCGGTCCAGCATTCAAGCCGGGCGGCCCGGCCGGTCCTGTACTGCCTAACAAAAACCAAATCAAACCAAACCCTTTTTTTCGTGGTGCATCTGATGGATGTGACTCGTCATAATCCAATCGTCCTGTTTCCCCAGTCATGTCTTGCCACGTGTCCCTCTACCCTATATTACTAATTTAAACGAATCACAGAAAGACCTCGTCTTCCACACGTGACTTTGGTCTGCAGCAATCCGTGATTTTGCTAATACACCAAAACACGACATTGACTAACTGTAATTTTAACTGCCAAAATTCACGCTAGTTATAACACAAATTCCAACACGCAATTCTCGCTTGCTTTTGGTATGAGGATCTGACTACCTAGATCAGATGCCCTGGATTAGAGGAAGACCAAAAGTACAATATACATTGACTTATAGTCTCTTTTCGTAATCTCAGGATCCGAGTTTATGAAACTAGTTACTCAAAAAACTCGTATCTTAAGAGTTTTTTTTTTTTTTGGGCAAGTGACTCATATATAAATCGTATTAAAAACTTTTCTAACTTTATCTTTTAAGCAAGTGATATTTCATTAGAGATGCTTTAAGCCTTTAGTTTTTTTTTTTTGTGGAGTATCATTAGTCTAGAGACTTAACCGACCAATCTGAGTGCTAAAATAACTTAATACATTGTGTTTACAAAATGATTAGAATCATAGTTAGGTGGGTGGGATTCACGAGTCCTGCAACTAAATATCTCGCCCATGTAGGTTTCGCGAGCAAAGTGAACCGAATGGACTCTTAGTAGCTTTTGGTTATCCTCGCTTAATGTTGAACAAGCTTTTAACGAGCTCGTAAGAGTGTGGGGTCATTTGACATGATTTTCTTTGTACTCAAGACTGGAACTTAAAACCACTAGTTGAAGAGTGTATATGAATTTCATGCAAATAATGCAATCCAAGAATTAACGAAATGAACCTTAGTAGTGCCCTCAACGGGTGTGGCGCAATATCAAAGAAAGAAGCATCGCAACTTTGATTGGGGCAGATGTCATGAGTTTAAATATTCAATAATTTATTAGTAGCTTTTTTTTTTTTCTACCGAGTTATAAATAGAGCTGGGGCATCCGATTAACTCTTATAAAATTAATCGAATGAAAATAAAGAAGGGCTAGAAAAAGGTTGCACATCTATAGTCATCAAAAAAATAAAATAATATAAAATAAACAAAAATAACAATAAACCTTAATATAAAGGGAAATGAAATTATGACACCCTAAGCATGCACTTCTAAATCATCCTCCTCAACTACGTGAAGGTCGTGCAATACACATTGGACACATTTCCTGTTGTGTATATACAGTCTCCAAATAAGCATGTAACTTTTGTTGTACATCTAACATTGTCCTTATATTATAGTTACATTAATTAAACTTAAAAGTAATCAATTCCAACAAATTAAGTAATAAAGGGATCCAATGTCACATAGTCACATGTACTCAAGAGTAGTCCACAAGATCCTCAACAAGAAAAAATAACTAAAAATACACACCATCTATCTATCTATCTATCTATCTATCGTGTAGCACATGAGGAAGAACAGTGTAGTAACTATGTTGCATGCATTACCAAAACTCTAGGGGACCATACCCCAAATTTTGTTCAACACGTCTAAAGATACATCTTCTCTGCAACAAAATGACAGGAGAGTCAGATCTCCAACAGTTAAAATTTCATACTTTCACTAGCTAACAAGTCTCTTTTGCTGACTTAGAATTATATGGATATAATTGACCGGTATTTTTGCAGTTGATCCCGTGACCAACATAACCTCAACAGTAAAATATACCTCTATAAATATACCCTTCACAGCATAACCGACCAACCAACCAACAACAATACATGTAAAAGCATTAACAAACATTCTTCTAGCCTCTTCTCATTGGATTGTACTTAGTTTGTTAGAGAGATTGACAAACAAATATGGGTACAAAAACTAAGTCTTCACTAATGAAGCTTTTGAGGGTAGTACTAGTTTTGAGTGTGTGTTTTGGTTGGTCTTCTGCCTACACCTCGCATGACTACTCCGACGCGCTTGCAAAGTCGATTATGTTCTTCGAAGGGCAACGGTCGGGGAAGCTGCCGCCTAGCCAGCGGCTCAAGTGGAGAGGCGACTCGGGGTTGTCGGACGGTTCTTCTTATCATGTTTGTTCATGAGAATGCATGCTCTAATAATGGTTTTGTCATTTGTGGTTTTATTCTCTAATTGTGTGTGTGTGTGTGAGTGCAGGTGGACTTGGTTGGTGGCTACTATGATGCAGGGGACAATGTGAAGTTCGGCCTTCCGATGGCATTCACGACGACAATGCTGTCGTGGAGTGTCATCGAGTTTGGTAGCTTAATGAAGGACCAGGTTGAGAATGCGAAAGCCGCAGTGCGCTGGGGCACGGATTATCTGCTTAAGGCAGCAACAGCCACCCCAGGCACCTTATATGTGCAAGTGAGTATAAACAAAGAAATAAATCCAAGAGACTCTAATGGAACAACATGACATTCCATCCCTGCTTGATTTGGTCTCTAGCAAGACGATAAATTAATGCACATGCATCGAAAGCAATCACAACAATGAATGTACGTAATATAATTCCAACACAATTAGAAAACTCTCGCAATCGAATTAACACTTCGAAAACTGATATAATATGTTATTCCCTGACAATGTATTTCAAATTTTCAGTTGGGGAGTTGGTGTTTAAATGGTGGAAGCTGAGATTTTGAATCTCAGTAGATAAGATTTTGGCTTTGCTTGGTCTCATAACATATTCAAATCCAACAATGTGTAACAAAAAACTACTCTAAATTAATTACCACAAAAAAAGGGGGATGAACACATACCAGTAAAACTTGAGCTGATTCAAATAAAACAATGCCGCTCGCGCAGGTGGGAGAACCGAACATGGATCATCGATGCTGGGAGAGACCTGAAGACATGGACACGCCTCGGAATGTATACAAGGTGTCTACTCAGAACCCGGGCTCTGATGTCGCGGCAGAAACTGCAGCTGCATTGGCGGCAGCTTCAATTGTATTCGAAGACTCCGATCCTTCTTACTCCGCCAAATTGATTCAAACTGCAAAGAAAGTGAGTACTAGACATATGAAAAGGATTGCAGAACTGGGCAGTTAACCTATTTCCTTTCAAGTTCATAAATTTATTCAAGTACTGCAATGATAAATGCAGGTTTTCGATTTTGCGGACAAGTATAGAGGCGCATACAGCGATTCCCTCAACTCGGTTGTCTGCCCGTTTTACTGCTCCTATTCAGGATACCATGTGAGAAGAATCACTAGTCCCTTGCTCCATTCATGAATGCTCAATTCTTAACAAAGTATAACTCCTCCTACAATCACTTCTTTTGATCAGGATGAGCTTCTATGGGGGGCATCATGGATCCACAGAGCCACGCAGGACAGTTCATACATGACATACATTCAGACCAACGGCCACACACTCGGCGCAGATGACGACGACTACTCCTTCAGCTGGGACGACAAGCGAGTCGGAACCAAAGTCCTCTTGACAAAGGTTTCCCTTCTCAATCATGACATGATCTTGTTGCTCCTACAAAAAAAAAAAAAAAAAGAGTTGAACTTCTTCTAACAACATTGCTTCTCTAACAGGGATTTTTGGAGAGCAAACTTGAAGAATTTCAGTCATACAAAGTGCATTCAGACAACTATATCTGCTCTCTGATCCCAGGAAGCCCTGGTTTCCAAGCCCAATACACTGCAGGTTAGCCAACAACAAGCATACTACTTCAATTACTTTTCGTCGTCGTATTGATCACACGACGATTATACATTTCGTTTCGCAGGGGGACTTCTCTACAAAGCAAGTGAAAGCAATCTCCAGTATGTGACCAGCACAAGTTTCCTACTTTTAACATATGCAAAGTACCTGAATTCCTATGGCGGAGCTGTCGCTTGCGGTTCGTCCACTGTCACAGCGAAAAGTCTCATCGCGTTAGCGAAGAAGCAGGTCGACTACATATTAGGCCAGAATCCAGCAGAGATGTCATACATGGTTGGGTTTGGGGAGAGGTACCCTGAGCATGCCCATCACAGGGGCTCTTCAGTTCCATCTATTCATTCCCACCCGAATCGAATTGGCTGCAATGAAGGCTTTCAGTACTTCCACTCCGGTTCGCCAAATCCAAACATCCTCACTGGAGCTATTCTGGGTGGCCCTGATAATGGAGACCATTTTGCAGATAGTCGCGAGAACTATCAGCAGTCGGAGCCGGCTACTTACATCAATGCGCCTTTCGTAGGTGCTCTAGCATTCTTCACAGCTCAACCTTCATCACCATGAGAGAAAGTACTCACTTTCATGTGTTAGTATCAGAGATGCATACGTTAGTTTATCTAAGTAATGTCTGGCAGTTCAATTAGTGCAAGATCTTAATTTGCAATCCATGGAAGGTCCTATATTTGCATTTAAGATCAGCAAAGAACATGTGTTAAGTTTGTTGAATTAGATATATAAGTACAATCTGAAATAATGAACCCTCTTTGCATTCAACAACAAAAAAAAACGACATAGCCTCAATTCCAAATTAGTTGGAGTCGGCTACATGGATAGAACTCTTCCATTTCGCTTGATTTGGCGTCTCTTTACATTGAAGGAAAGAAATATTCTAGGAAATTAAGGCACAGCTAATGAAGTCAATGACTTTTAGCTAGAATTAACCAAATAAGAGTGTTCCTTGTATTAATGGAGAAAAAAAAAAAAGGAGAGAATGTTCCTTGTGTGCGTTGTGGACCAGGAAAATGATCCCAGATTTATGAAAGTACATCAGTTTTCTGATTATATATGAAAAAAAATGCTACAACTCAATTCTCAAATACAATAAGATAATAACTTAGACAAGTACTCAGCTTAGTTAACGTTCTCCATTAGTTGAGCAGGATTACTCGCAGCGCTTGACCATTAGTACGGCCGGTATCTTCTGCCATCACTACCAGCACTATTGTCTCTCCTTGAACCACTGCCCCTATCATTCCTCCGATCATTTCGTCGAGATGGAGGCGGAGGAGCCTGTGCACCAGGTTGCTGTCTGCAGTGATGTAACAAGCTCATAAGAACCATTGAACAATTCAATGCTAATGCACACAAGTGACGCAACAGATCCTCCAGCGGTAAACATAACAAGTTCAATCTAATAGCCACTTACAGAACATAGCCCAGTCGACCGTCTGGCAGTAACATAGGCACCATTTGCATCCCTGGTGGCGCTGGTCCCCTGCCGTATATCATTGGCTGTCATAAAAAATTATAGTGTCAGACTGTCAGTGACGGATGAAAAGATATGACAAGCGAAAGGGGTACTGAACAATAGAAATCACCTGTCCGAAACTAGAGGCGCCATAACCACCACCAAAAACTCCATATGGATCTCCACCATAACCATAACCTGGGTTTGGAATAAATCCCGGAAGCATGCCCGGTTGGTAAGAGTAGGGACTCGAGTCGTACTTCTTCTCGGTCTGAGGTTTAGCAAGAGATACATCCAAGACTTTGCCTGTAAGCACAACATGATCATTCAGTCGCAGTCGCACAGATAGTGACTGATCTCAGAAGATTCATAGTGTTTTATTGTCCACAGTTCGCACAGTTCAGAATAGCTCGTGTGTGTAGAAGAGGCATTCAAAAAAATGTTTGACAACAACCATGCACTGGCGAGTGAAAAGAGAAATTATTTGTAAGAGGAGAAAACTAAAATCATGGTGGTCAAATGGTCGTATGATCTGCATCCGTTCAATGGCATTAATAAGTTAATAGCAAACATAATGACCGGAGTAATTTCAAAACATTAAATGTCTTCAGCATATGCAGTCAATGGGCACCACGCAACAAGTGCGTCCGACTTTGTTACATGTTAGTTCTGATAGTAGCTAGCATTCCATGCATAAAAAATGAAGAGTTCCCATGCTGACTGATTCAAGCTTTTGAGAGGAAAGAAAGTGCAAGAGATTCTTACCATCGAGTTCATACTTTTCTGTTTCTTTCACAGCTTTCAATGCACTTGACCTCTCAGCATAATGAATAAACCCAAAATCTCGCTTGCTCTGACCAGCCTTTGCAGGTGGAAGAACAACTTTCGTGACTTCTCCATGACGCTCAAACATTTCCTTCAGCTTCTCAGTTGTGGCGCTGTCTGGCAAATTTCTAATGTACAGAGCCTTCACCTGAAAGTTTTCGAAATTAGAACAAGCCAACAATGAATTAAAACTAGTCCAGCACATTTTGGGCAGACATTTAAAGCGTGGAAAGAGGAAGAGAAAGCTTCAATAAGGGTGTGTTATAGAACACGACATCATAGAAAAAACAAGAATTTCAGAATCAACCCACCTTCTTACTTCTTTCTTCTCTCATAGAATTAATTTTACCCACTTAAGAAGATAAATATATTGTCTAGCAGCTTATGATAGTAAAGAATGACCATAGGATAAATGCTTAAGCGAAGCAACTCATGGTTTCATGCAAAATTCATTTTATGATCCACTTAGCAAATGGTTTTCACAAAGATTTCATCAACTCATAAATCGTAGTCAAACAGTGAAACGTTTAACTGAATGGATGAAGGCTTCCTCGACAAATGCAACCTCATAAAGAATGTACGCATTCTACCAACGAGCACAAGGTTCAGAAACTGAGTCAAGAAAGGGAATTTCAAGGAATTGCGGGTTTGTAGAATAAGGCTCTAGACCCTTTCACTAACAAAGGGAGCTTAAGGAAATCCTTTACTTTATATATCATTCTAATTTCTAATGGACACGCAGGACTTTTTAAAGGTAAATGACCAAAACAGCTCTGAAATTATAGTAAAACAGATGGTCAGCAATCCTTGAGTTTCTGTAACATTACATCCGAAGCATGGTCACTGTCATCAGTTAATTCAAAAGATAATATATTCCTTTATAAACATTCTGGAATAGCCAAATAGCCACAAGTAGAACATTCATAAGTATGAGCAAGACTTCAATGAATACAAAGATTCCTAACGCACATAAACCTGTAGACGGAGATAATCTAAGAAAGAGGAGGTTGAACCGCATGCTTAATCATTTGACACTTAATATGCAAGCCTTAGGCCATGATCAGGCATCCCACACCTTATCTATTGATGTCAGTTTAAGTCTGCATAATACGGCAAAATGGTACACTATTGCAGAGTTCATGGACCCCGTGTATTGAATGAGCTAATAACTGAATTTCACAAATATAACTTTAATGATGCATCTAGTAAGTAAAAGTTTAAGTGCCATCCTTTCAAAGGCTCTTTTTTACCAATGTTCGCCTTAAAAAGTCTGAAAACCAAACATTATAAAGACTTATAAATGAGAAAATTTGTTAATATTCTCTTCTTTCTCAAAGAGGACTCTTGTAGGTCTATGTTGGCAATGTTCTCATATGATCGTCCCTTTTATAACACATAAAAAGACAAGATCGAACAAATTGACACCCTCCATTTTTCATCATATAAGATCTACAACAAACATCTGGCAGTGTCACCATGCATTCACCACTACTCAGCATTGACACGAAAACAACCAACAACAACAACAACAACAACAACAACAACAACAACAACATAGCCTCAGTCCCAAATTAATTGGGGTCGGCTATTACACGGATCAAGCTCTTCCATTGTGTAAGTGCAATTGATGGTGAGCTTCATTTGACACGAAAACAACTTTGAGAAAATGTACTGACCAAATCACAGTTTCTTTCAGGCAACCAGATATATCATATATGATTCACAAAGTTGTGCAATTAAATACCAAGTGCTCATTCTTTTTTCTCTCTACCCTCTTATTTGTACCTGAGCAGCAGCAGCAGAATCTCCGCCGCTTCTACTAGCATCAGCCCAGCTAACTGTTGGGGTGTATCCCTCCAGCTTAAACTGAGGGTCCGACATCTTCTGCCTTGCATAGTCAGCACAAGCATTGTTATAATATTCGACGAAAGCAAAACCACGGTTACGACTTGGATTTTGTGGATCCTGCAAAGAATACAACGAAATTTCATAAAGCAATTTAGGCATTTCTTCTTTACATAATATGTAAACTACTTGCAGATAAACAACATAGCCCTAACCTTTACAAGGTCGATGTTTTCTACCCCAGGACCATTTTTTTCAATAGCTGCTCTAAACTCTTCATCTCTCCAGCTCTTAGGTATGTTACCAATAAACAGCTTGTGTTTAGCTTGAGACAATGAACACCT
This sequence comes from Stephania cephalantha, assembly GCA_039657325.1. NCBI lineage: Eukaryota > Viridiplantae > Streptophyta > Magnoliopsida > Ranunculales > Menispermaceae > Stephania > Stephania cephalantha. Next base: position 1,858,441 of record CM077577.1, on the reverse strand, counting down.
TACAGTTTTTCCCTGCAGCAAATGAGCATGTCCAGTAATATAACGAAACAGTAGAAACAGTTATCGACACATATGCTGAACCAAAGGCATAAAAATACCTTAAATTCTTTACTATGCAACACTTCAATAGCTTTCTGAGCGGCATCTCTTGACCTGAATACAATAAAAGCATACCCTTTACTTTCACCCGTACCTTTATCTTTCATCAGCCTCACCTGGTATATCATCAATAAAAACATTAAAGTAATTAGATCCAACAAATATGATATCAGTTTATTGAGATGTCAATTGGCTCACAGGCCAACATATTCCAAAGGGCAGTTGACAGTTTAATAGAAATAGAGTGCGGAAAGAAAATGTTAAAGTGATATGATACAATATCAGACTGGGTTTGTTACCTGCCAGCGTGTACATGGAAAGAATGTTGATCAACATGCGTAAATTAAGTATTAAATGTAAATTTCATGTCACAATTACCAAAGTCTCAATATTTCATTGAGACTTCGCTCAAGGTATGCTACATTTGCACATAATAATTAATATCATGCTTGGAATATCCCAATCTGGAAAATGCAAAGATAACATAAGCAAATTAGGTCCACGCCCTTACCTCAGCCAACTCTCCAAACGGTTCACAAAGGTCTTGTAACTCTTCTTCCATGACATCTCGAGGAATCCCACCAAGAAATATCTCAGACCCATGAGGAGGAAGAGAAAGAAGCTCGGCGTGCTTCACTTTGTCTTCTTCAGAAAGTGATTCGGTTGCAGTCTCCTTCTCTTCATTCTCAACAGATTCAATCGGAACATTGTGTTCTTCAGCTTCAACCAATGCATCTTTTCCATGCTCATCAGCTTGCAATGGTTCTTCTTCTTCATCATCCAAATTCTCTTCCTGACCTCGATGTCCCCTATTATCCTCTAAAGATTCCTCAGCATCATCATCCATCTCTTCATTGTAGGTGTCCCCGTCGAGGTCCACCTGCTCTTCCATTTCCACACCAGAACCTTCCTCCGCCATAACCGCTCCAATCCAGATACTCCTCGACCGACCTTGACGCTCCAATACCTAGACCACCTGCAAATGTGCACGACAACCGCGGAGGAAGCACGGAGTCCAGAAGCATTTGTAGCACAGAGGACCATGGATATGGGGTGTGAAAGAAGACAATCATTAGAGGGCCAGCAGGATTTATAGAGAAAGAAGAATTTCGTGGAAGGGACCCGGCCAAATGAGATTTTAAGCCTTTTAGAATGAAAAATTTGACAGAATTCCTTTATGGGTCATCAAAATTATGACTTTTTTTTTTGTTAGGCATGAGCTGAGTAGGTAACAATTTAATCTGGTCTTGCCACAACAGCAATGGAACGGGAACCCCCACAGGCACAAAGAGGGACACAAAATTGCTCACAATTTAGAGAAAAATATCGCATTTTTAACTTACAACAAATCTAAAACATGAACCCAAAATAACAAAAAAAAGCAATAAAATCTCACAGACAGAACCATCAATCAACAGTAGAAAAATCAACAACAACAAATCCTCAATCCCGAATTAGTCAGGGTGAGCTAATAATAGGTCCACGCTCATTGAGTCCCTACAGTAAAATTCTACACACAACTAGTAACTAGGATTACTCCTGAGTGCTCCACAAATGACACATCCTACCCACGCCTCAAAAAGTTAGGAAATGATTCCAAGACACAAAGAAGGAGACAAAATTGTTCCTAATTCAGATAAAAAGATCGCATTTTTAACATACAAATCTAAAACATGAACCCAAAATAACAAAAAAAAAAAAAAAAGCAATAATATCTCACAGACAGAACCATCAATAAAGCAATATATCGCATCAACAGTAGAAAAATCAACAACAACAAATCCTCAATCCTGACTTAGTCAGGGTCGGCTAATAACAGGTCAACACTCATAGAGTCCCTCCAGTAAATTCTAGTAACTTAGGACTATCTCTGAGTGTTCCACAAATGATATATCCTACCCTACAACAGACACTCGAAAAGTTAGGAGATGATTCCAACCCCAACAGACACAAAGAGAGAGACAAAATTGTTCCCAATTTAGATAAAAAGATCGCATTTTTAACATACAAATCTAACACATGAACCCTAATTAGCAAAAAATTAAGAAAATCTCACATAGACAGAACCATCAATCAAGCAATATTTCACATCAAAAGCTTCAATCCCAAATTAGCCGGGGTCGGCCACACGGATCAAAATCTCCAATTGCGCTCGATTTCGCGCACTTAATGGCGTACAATCCAAAATTTTGAAATCCTTCCTAATCAATGCATTCCAAATTAGGTCTACCTCTACTCCGTTGAGTTTCTTTAATCAAAACAAAGAAATGACAGAAACCGCGATAATTCCCAAATCAAAACAACACCCAGATCACAAAAAGCAGAGAAACCAAACCCTAGAAAACTCAATTCGACAAAGAGGGCCAAACAAAGAGAAATTGAGAGCAAAAACAACATCAAATGAACGTACAAGTGAAGAAGCAGAGCAGCTAAGCTTACCAGTTCTTCGAAAAATCGTTAATGGAGAGAGAGAGAGAGAGACCGAAAATTGGTTCGTTTGGTTTTTGGGGTTTCGTTTTTGCCCTTTTAAGCTGCTTCTTATCATCATGTGGTGAAGGAACCGAGTTTGAGATGACTCGGATTATTACCGATACAGACTCACTGAGTCGCTACAGCGAGTTCTACTTACAAATGGCACATAGGGTTGAGGGAAAAATTGGTGGTCGCTAAACAGTAAAATAAGTTCTACTTATTTTCCAAATGGCACATAGCGTTTACATGGTTTTACTTCCGAGAGGTGAGACCGAGACGACATGGAGTGAGCCGGGAGGCGGGAGGGAAGAGATCCGAGAGGTGACGAGAGTGAGCGGCGGGAGGCGGGATTGAGGACGAGATCCGAGAGTGAGATCCACCTCGAGATGACGAGCGCGACATTTGCATGGATTGCACGAGAGATGCAGATTGCACACCTTACGAGATACGTGTGTCACGTTTGCGGTCCGAGATCCAGAGAGGTGACGAGAGAGTGAGCGGCGGGAGGCGTCCGAGATTGCAGAGAGGTGAGTTGTCCACGTCGGAGGCGCCCGAGATATACGTGACGAGTGATGCGGGTTGTCGAGATCTCGACGAGACGTAGCGCGTGATGCCCGAGATCCATCTGACGATACGTACAGCGGCGGGACGTTTGCGGGAGGGAGGATGGGAGAGATCGTAGCTTCGAGTTGAAAGAAAGTACTCCTTTTGAGGGAGGAGGAAAATAGAGAGATTTTTTGTTTTTTGGTTTGTTTGAGCTTTTAGGGTTTTTGGTGTTATTCAAAATGCCCTTTTGTATAGACGACTCCTTTTCAAAAGGAGTCGTCTCACTCCACCTCATCACACACATCGCCACATGGAGCCACATCATCACCAATGACTTTTTTCAAAAGGAGACATACCTTAGTTTTGTAAATTAAAAGTAGTCAACCTTATTTTTGGAATAAAAAACTATTCCCACCTTAGTTTTTGAAAAACCCGGGTTGGGAGAGTCGAGCGAATAATTATTTAATGTGTAATATTATTATTATGGTTGGTTCGAGTAATAAGGCCTAAAGGACTCCTTTAAGTGAGGTTTTGAATTTGAATTTCGTGGATGCGAAAAATGACTTGAGAGGACCACCCTTATATATATGGGGCTCAATAAATGGCTAATGGCATGTTCGGTTCACCGGATATAGTGTGATAAGAGGTGATACTAAATAATATTGGTGTTCGGTTCGAGTATAAAATTGTTCATAGGATTGGGACAATTTAAAACCATGAATTTAACGGTATTGTTTTATCCCAATCTTGGTGACTTTCAAATGACCAAAATACCCTCATCATAAACACCCAAAACACACATTCGTTCATCATCTTCTCGACTCTTCAACACAAAAAAATCATAGTCGTGCTTGTGCCGAAACAGGCACTGCAAGAGGATGACTCTCTAGCGAAATGTATTTGTTGTGTGTTTTCGTTAGGGTTTGAACGAATGAGTTTGTAGATATAAAAGGGCACTTTAGTAACTTCGCCTATTGAAATCAAGTTTAATCTCACCCTCTATATCCCCAACCGAACAAGTTCCTCTATTAGGACTAATACCCAAACTCATATTATAATCCAGTGTAAAATAATTTCGGATCTTGAGATTATTTTACATGTAAACCGAACAAGTTATAAATGCCTAAACGCATCTCCAATGGGACAATGGATTAGAGTGGAAATGGATCCACTTATGATACGATTCACATCTAACTTAAAAAATGCTCTCCAATGAGACCATGGATTCATAATGTCCATACGATGTGGCATGAAATTAAAGTGGATGGTGTCTACCACAATGTCTACTCCTAGACATTCTGGTAAACTGCCACGTCGGACAAATGAGCTATTTTTTATTTTTTAAAAGTTTTTTTATTTTTTCAAGCCTTTATTAATATTATGAAAATTAAAAATAAAAAGTGTCAACTCATCAATCCATAGTCTAAATCCATTGTCCATTGGAGATCATTTTGAGAAGTGAATGTCTATCTAGTGCCACATATGATAGACATCCTCTCCACGCTTATGACGTGACATCAATCCATGGTCTAAATCTACATTATTATTGGAGAAACTCTAAGTTTTTCTTCTTTTTTTTTGCAAGCCTGAATCCTAGATTTAATCGATGTAATTGTCGTCGAATACCACGTGAGAAATTGAAAAATAAAAGGAAAGAAAAGAAAAAAAGAAAACATAGTAATTAAATGTTTTGGTGACTAATACATATATGGATATGAATATGGAAATCAAGGTTAAGCATATGAGAAATTGTCAGGACCCGTCTCAATAAGTCCTGACTTAACCTAATTACCTTAATTATGCACCTAAACAACGCAATCAACTTTGCACATCAAAATACTTTTCATTTTAATAATTAATAACGCTCCAAAACTAAATTCATATCCTCAATAGACCTGAACTCATTATTAGTTTAATTAGAGCAAATATCTTTATTTTGTAAAAAATTTGGCAACACCTCCCCTAAAAATGGTCTGCCGAAAAATTCACCTAATAGACAGTAAAATGGGGAAAAGCCTAGAAGAACTCACAACTCCCCGCAGTTCACAATATATATTAATTTAAAACATTTAAACTAACTTAAGGTTTCCAATACACTATTTACAGCTTTACAATAAAACAATAAATCGAAACTGAATAAAAAACCTCTCAATTTGCTTTCAACTAATTTATGAGACTCTTATAACCTATTTGAGTATATTTCACGAGCTACGCTCACCTCGGAACCCAAAACAATATATATAAAATGATTACAACAAGAAAATTAAACTTCAACAATTTAAAACATTCACCAAGGTCTTCGAGTCTTGTTCATTCTTCCATGTTCTCACAAAGAACCTGACATTATAAAAAACAACTCAAAGATGTCAGGTAACTAAACTCCTACATTGCTTTATACTTCTGCAAATGTTAGTCTGAATACATGGCGGCATGTAATTTTATTTCCAAATAACAAGAAATTTATATAACAACGTGAAACCCGTTCATTACTATTTAAGGTTCACAAACAGGTTGGCCGACCTAAGAATGAACCTAAAACAGTAATGGAAGTCCAATGCATATTACCCCGGAGTCGACATTACCCGCATTAGACGCCTGCGTACGTCTAGTCTAGAGTGGAGCACCTCACACTCTTACGATCCATAGCATGAGCAACTCTATCCGGATGTCATGTATGCATGACTAAGAATGATGCGAAATGCAATGTAGACTAAACACAAATGCAGGTACAAAGATAATTCCATAAATAGTAAAGACCACTATAGGGTTTATTTACAGTCCAACCAACTCAAGGTTGGTTTCGAAGCCTTCATGTTGTTTCTGGCTTTCACGTATTTCCATAAGACCTACAAGTTCATTTATTCATATTTAAAATCATATAATACTTGATATTAAGCTCAACTGAACTCTCCAAATGAGTGTTCAACTCAATTACAAGTTATTACGAAGTTAAAACCACTTTCAATCTCATAATGAAGTTCAAACCACTATAAACTCAAATAACTTCTTTTTAAAGTCCCCAAATACTCTTCTCAGCTCTTTTTTCTTGTTTTTGAACTCCAAAACAAATAACTACCTATTTACAAACGACGTAGGGTCTTAACTACCTATTTATTTCCACAATGGCTAACAACTTATTGATACATTACCAAATTGAATCTTAAACTCAATTGATAAATATAGGTTTTGCCTATTTCAAACATTGACTAAAAAATATTCAATGAATCTCGATTTGACTCATTTTATCAACTTTTGGAGCCTTTCCTTAGCCAAAACACCTAAACATTGCATTGCATTGCAATGTTCATATGAGTCTCTTATTCATATTCCGCGTCAAAACTACCCCTAAATAAGCCTTCAACACTTAGTCAAGTTATAGGTAGTGCATATTTTTCATTAGCAAGACCCTATGTTTGAAGCTAAATAACAACCTCTAAACCAATAAATTTCACTACATACCTTATTGACCATTAAAATAGGATATACCAAGATTCAAACGAACCTATTCGCAAGTATTTTGGATATCCATTAGGTCTTTGAATTATTCGTCAAACATGGCTACTCACATCTGTTTTACAATTTTGACAGTGGCTCGCAGGCTACCTTTGCACCACTTTTTCACTACCAAAACAAATGATTTTAAGTTTGTACCTTTTCATTATGTAAAACACAATAGACAAGGGTTAAAATGAGCTTAACCCCATGTAATTTGGATTTCATTTGATACCTCAACTTATCGACCCAACTTGTTTTTTTATACTTAGCCAAATTTTTTGGCATTTGAGCAGTTTGAAACTAGGTTCCCCCTCATTCGAATTTTCAAAACTCGAAGCACATTTCCACAATATTAAAATCGAAAATTTTAGATAAAAATTGGTTATACGGATTACCAATCCACCAAAGATCATCACCAAATACCAAGAATTGAAGAAATTAAACATACCCGACTTTTCCTACCTCGACACATCAAAGAACAACAAAAACTTGTCAAAACTGATTCAAATCAATTTCGAACTGTTGAGAACCAATTGAATTGATAAAAACTAACCCACTACAATTGAATTCAAGCAAAATCATTGATCTTTATCCTTAACTCATCAAATTGATTCACTTCAAGAGAACAGTTTCTTTCTTTTCTTTTTTTTTTCTTGATCAACACATACCAAAAACTAATGGACAATCAAACAAACCATGAATTGAGTTTGAATGAGGATATGAATTTTGTTTTGGAGCACTTTAAGGATGGAAATGAAAATTAAGTTGAGGACAAAGTTAATTAAATGGATTAGGTGCCTAATCAGGGTGATTATGGATAAGTCAAGGCTTAGTGAGACGGGTCCCGATAGAAATGCTAGGATGACCCCGTGCCAAGTACCCGGGATAGACACCCGATGAAGGTGTCCTTCCATTCACGCAACAAGACAATCACGCATCGTTGTGTGTGCACACATATCTTGATGCGTGAATGGATGGACACCTTCACCGGATGTTCATCCCGGGTGTGTGGCACCGGGTCATCCTTGCATTTGCCTAAGCATATATACATATAAAATGCAATTCCGTTTTTAAGAATCCAGGCACACTAAACGAATACTCGAGCTTTTGAGTAATTTGAGGTTGATTGGGTTTATATATGCGAGGAGAAATTTCTGGCTTACTGAAGTTTAGTGGATATACATAATTGGTCTTACTAGACCTATAGAACTATTTGGATAACAATACTTATAGAGCTTTAAGTGAGCTTAGTGAGTTCGACGTTCGTCTAGAACATTTATGATTCATAATGGATTTAGATTATTCTACTAATAAGATTGAAAAACTTGAAAACCACAAAATTGCGGTTTGGTGGTGGTTTTCAATTGAAAACCGAAAAACCGCGGTTTACCAAACCAAACCGAGGTAATTTAGTAAATTTATTTAATTCACATTTTAAAACCTTAACCAATATAAACAACTTAACCTTAACCAATATAAACAACAATCGTTTCATTTTTTCATCTCCATCTCAAGATCCTAAGCATATCCGCCTCCACCATTTGAAGCCATATGTTCTTCGCCTTCCACTAGTCGTCGTCTTCCACACGCTCTTCCCACCGATCGCCATTGTCATCTCCTACCAATGATCACTCGCCGCCGCCTCCCACCACTCGTTTTTTTTTTTTTTGGAAAACATGTAACAAGAAAAATCGCGAAACTAAACCGACCAAACCGCGTAAACCGCGGTTCGGTTCGGTTGCGGTTTTGGTGGTTCGCGGTTTGGTGGTGGTTTGCAAAATGATGAAACCGCAAACCGCGGTTTGCCCACCCCTAAATAAGATTCATGATGGACATGAACTATTTTTTTTCATTGTCGTGGGCGTTCGAACCGCATCTACCCTCTACCCCCTCCTGATTAAGGCTTGACTAATCTCATGGAGGTTAGGAGGGCCTCCTGATCACTAATTCAAAGGTCGAAAGAGAAATGACGCCCATCACATCTGCCTTAATCAGAATACTAGAGCCCTTTTTTGAAACATTTCCTCCACTCAGGGTGGCAATTTGGGTCATGAAACGTTTAACACGACACGACACGACACGTGATAAACATGTCGTGGGTTTTGGCAAAAATGTATGTGGGTCATAAACAAGGTTAACTTTGTTTATACACGGTTAATAAACGAGTCGTTAACGTGTTAACCCGTGTGACTCGTTTATGACTCGCATAATTTTACATATAAATACAAATTTTTCATTTCCAACCCTAAAAACTTTCAAAAGAATCAAAAGTTCAAAACCCATTTCACTGTCTGTTCGGTCAATTTGTTTTAAGACTTCCAAGTTCCAACCCTAAAAACTTCATCGTTCTCATCGGTCATTGGTGTGAGTCGGCCCTTCCAGTTCCACCGTTCTGTTCGGCACTTCCAACCCTAAAAACTTCATCGTTCAGTCGTTTCATCGGTCACCGCCTCGGTGTGAGTCGGCAGACTCGCACTTCCATTTCCACTGTCTCGTTTCGGCAATCGGCACTTCCGGTTCCAATGTTCGACTCCAGCGTTCCACCACGGTGGTCGACGACGACGATGATGACGACGCGGAAGAGCCAACAAGGAAGAAGGAGATTGCCTCAGGTAACAAAATCTCTCTCACCCCTCTCTCTCTCTCTCTCTCTGTCTCGCCAGCCGACTGTGACTGTGAGTCTGTGAGTGTTTGTATCGTGTTTTGAATGTCTCTGGAATTGTTGAATGGTGTTTTTTGGTGATTGATTGAGTTCATGCTGTTGTTTGGATGTTGATGTCTTGGTGGCGGTAGGTGTTTGCTTGGGCTTTACAGCCTATCGCCGGAGTCATTTGTTTTGAGTGATTGATTGATTTCAACATTTGTTTTGAGTGTCTCAAATTACTTTTTGAATGTTGATGTCTTGGTGGCGAATTCCTTTATCCGACTTTAAAGACTTGTGCGTAATTTTGTTCATGTGAGGAGTTGGGATCTTGTTGTCTCCAATCGAATCAATATTTGTGAATGATAATTTGTAAGAGTTGGGGATTATAAGTAATAACTGATGATGCTCAAATTCTGAACCAGAATTGAAAAGAAAGGAATCCCAACTTCTCTTTAATTTGCAGTAATAATTCTGTTATGGGGTTTGTTAATTTTAGGTTAGAACAAAAAACTTACATTTCCATTAGCTGGGTATATCAAAAAGGAAAAAAAAAAGCAGCACGTCACGTGGCTCATTGAGGGATTGGGAGTTCGATAGGTATCCAAACCTTGGAGTTGATCTTGCTTTCTTGCATTTACGGTAAGAGAATGCAAAATGCCATCTCTTTTGAAGAGCTTTGAGCCTTTGACTAATTACAACACTAATACCATAGCACTCAAAAGCCACACAAAGCAATACATACATTCATTGAATTCCGTTGATTGATTGTACTGCACCTTGCTCTTTTTTGCATGCTTCCTATATATATATAACCTTGTTTATTTTTTGTTCCTACCAAGTTGTACCAACTGTTTTTTAATTAGGGATATATGATTTCATGAATTTTTATAAATATTGTGTTTGTGTTGTTGATTTTAATTTTTAATGTGCTGCAGTTGAACAACATTCTTGATGAGATCAATGATGATGAGTTTGACACCAACAGTATTGATGATATTGAGCTTGAACACACTAATGATGATCGATACTTGTGATAAAGATACAAATCTCCAAATAAAGAGAAAGAAAACTTCTACTGTATGGCGTCATTTTGAAGAACTTCCAAAAGGCATAGATGGGAGGAAAAGGGCAAAGTGCATCTACTGTAAATCGGAGTACATCCATGATAGTAGATTCGGCACAGGTAACTTACAACGACACACTGCATCTTGTCTTAAAAGAAAGCATCATGATATTAGTCAGTTGTTCCTTTCACAAGATAGTGGTTCTATTTCATTGGGTTCATCTAAATTTGATCCTGAAAGGTTTCGTGAGTTGTTAACGGAAGCGATAGTTATGCATGATTTGCCTTTTAATTTTGTTGATTATGAGGGCATAAAAAGGTTGTTTATTTATTTGAATAAAGACGTTCAACTTGTGACAAGAAATACTGCGAAGGCTGATATAATTAATAGGTATAAAAAGGAGAAGGAAATTGTTAAGTCTTTGTTGGATGACGCTCCTGGGAGGATATCTTTTACTTCAGATTTATGGACTTCTTTGACCACTGATGGATATATGTGTTTGACATGTCATTTTATTGATAATAATTGGACTTTGCAAAAGAGAGTCTTAAGTTATACGTTCATGCCTCCTCCTCATTCAGGACTTGCATTGTCTACTAAAATTCATAATTTGTTGTGTGAATGGGGGCTTGAAGGGAGAGTTTTTAGTATCACATTAGACAATGCTTATACTAATGATCGTCGGTTGACACTTTAAGAGATGAATTGAATCTTAAAGACTTACTTGTATGCAAAGGCGATCATTTTCATATGAGATGTTGTGCCCACATTCTTAACTTGATTGTTCAAGAAGGAATGAAAGGAGTTGATCCATCAATTGTCAAAATTCGAGAGAGTGTCAAATATGTGAAGGGATCTCAAGCACGAAAACAAAAGTTTCTTGAATGTGTTAGCTTGGTCTCGAGTAGGAATAAAGGATTAAGTCAAGATGTGTCAACTAGGTGGAACTCAACTTATCTTATCTTTGCAAAGTGCTATTCATCATCGTCGGGCATTCCAACACTTGGATTTAATTGATTCAAACTATAAATATTGTCCTTCAAAAGTGGAGTGGGAAAAAATAGAACAATTTTGTTCTTTTCTCAAAGTGTTCTATGATTCCACATTAATGTTTTCTGGCACCAATTATCCTACAGCGAATTTGTATTTTTCTGCCGTATATTTGTGTTACATAGAATTGAAAAAACAAATGGAAGGGGATAATGAGCACTTGAAAGTTATGGCAAGTAAGATGTGGTTGAAATTTGAGAAGTATTGGTCTGAATTTTGTGGAACTTTGGCTATTGCATGTGTGTTGGATCCGCGTTATAAGATGACTTTTATCAACTTTGTCTACACGAAGATTTATGGGGAATGTTCTCTTGAATTTCATCGATTCAACACCAAGTTGCAAAGTTTATTTGATGCTTACAAGTCAAGTCATTCTCTTCAACCTTCAAGTTCCAATGCATTAAGTAATGACCATAATGTTAGGAATGATGATACCTTTGACACTATGGAAGCATTCAAGGTAAGAATCTTATTTTATTTATTTTATATGGTATGTTTTATCAATGTAGATTAGAGCTATATTGTTGTATTTCTTTTTAAAATGTTATTTGTTATGTGATTTAGGAATTTGATGAAATGTCATCCAACGAATTTAGATGCAATTCACTAAAGTGTCAATTGGAGCTTTACTTAGATGAACCAAAGATGCCAAGACATGTGAAGTTGGATATCCTAGACTTTTGGAAGTCAAATCAATTTCGTTATCCTAATCTAGCTTCAATGGCTCGAGATATATTGAGCATCCGGTGTCTCTCGTCGCTTGAAGCTTCTTTCAGTCTTTGGGGACGTGTACTTGACCAATATCGATCTTCTCTTAAGCGGAGAATGCGAAGCAATTATTTGCTTGCGAGATTGGATATGTGCGGGATTAGAAGGTTATATTATTTTTGACATTTTTCTTGTTATTTGTTTTTAGTATCTCAAGCTTTATAATTATTAATAAACTCCATTTTTTATTTGTTGTAGGGCAAGATGTCAAATTTGGATTTGGAGAGTATTACAGAAGATGTACTTAACTTGAGTGTGAGTGATGATCCACGGTCAACTACTTGCTCAAACTCTGTTGGAAACTAGAGAACTCGAAGCCTTTTTTGTTTATTAACCTTGAATTTATCTCTTACTTCTATGTTAACTTCATATAACCTTGTAGTTGGGTTATTAAACTTGAACTTGACTATTTGAGAACTTGTATTTTTAATTTTTCCTTGTATTAGATGGGTTTATAATTTTATATTTTATGTTGTTTTGTAGTGAGATATCATTAATATAGTAGCATGTTTAACAGGTTGATAAACATGTACACAAACGAGTCGAATTAAACAGGTTAAACATGATCTGTTTGATAAACGTGTTAAACAGGTACACAAGCGAGTCGAGTTAAACAAGTTAAACATGATCTGTTTAATAAACGTGTTAAACGTGTCATAAAGCAGTTACTGTTTATTAAACGTGTCGTGTGTCGTGTTTACAAATAGTGACTCGTTTAATAAACGTGTCGTGTGCGGGTTTATGATAATTATGACACGACACGTTTACGACACGAGAGCCTCGATTAAATATTAACTAAAGAGCTAGCGTTTATTATACTATACATTTTATGAAACTCGAAGTTTTTTCATGTTGATGGAACTATGGAAATGCTAGAACTTAATTTGAGTGAAAACCTGCCAACCATTTGGGCATCCCACTAGTTTAGTACAGGGTTTAACCTATGAGCCAAACTTAACAAAAAGATCAAAAATAGAGGGAAATAAAATTTCATAAAATTTCATGGATCAAAAGTGAACTGATGAAAGTTTGAGGACTAAATCAACAAAAAAAAGGAATAAATTCAAGGACCAAATGACACTATTTGCCTTCTGAGAATGTCTTATTTTTTTTTTGACTTGAGTGACATTCGATGTCTAATATTTTTTTTGAATGGAAGATTTTGTAGAAAGTCTGATATTTTTTATCTGAGGAAGTTTTATGGAGCCTTTTTTTTTTTGAAGTAATTTATGCAACCTCTCTTAAAAAACAGTACTACATATGAATTTGGGATTTACGAAGTCACAAAAGCGCGTGACTTAGATGGCAAGTTACGATCCCAACAACACAAAAAATAATCAATTTAAGTTGCGCATCAAATAAAATTCCACATTTTTAAAAAAGAATACAAATCACAACCGACGCACCACTACCCCACGAAATTACCATCTTATCCACAAAGTCAAAAACTACTTATACTACCTCAAAAATTATATTTCTTTTATAAAAAATATATATTTCTTGTAAAACACATAATTATTCTAGTAAACCTTTGCCCGCATTTCTTTGAAAGCCTGTAAATCTCTGCTGGTAGTGATATTGTACTTAATTAAATCACTTTTAACTCATAAGTACAAAATTTTCTTCGAAAGACCTTGTTACTAATTTAAAAGAAAATTTACTTATATACATTATTACAAAGTCACACTTAATTGATGTAGATTATTCATTAAAAAAAAAAAAACAAACCTATATGGGACTAACTTTTTGTCAGAAAATGCTACAGTCACATCCCAAAGTCACACCCTATGACGTAGCATGCGGATCTGCATCTTTAGGAGACGTTCGTATATGCCTCAAGATACATACTTTGTGTTTTATGCACCGAGAACTATGTGCGCACACCTATTTTTATGTGGGGTTGTACGCCACATCACTATGAGTGTGTCTTTAAGTGTGACTTTGATGTGTCATTGTAGCATCTTCCCTTTTTGACTTTAAAAAAAAAAAGTCACTAAAGTAACTACTTTGGACATCAACTTTAGAAATCGACCTAGTTGGATACCGTGTAATACATGTCGAGATGTGTGCAGACGCATCTCGAGGCGAAAATGCACCACATCTAATTGGGTCGGTGCCGAAACTAGATTACTTTTACATTTTCCAAAAAAAAAAAACTCATCATGGTGCCCAAAACCGTCATTTCACATCCCTTAGATATTAGATATTAGATATAGAACAATTTCATTTCATTTCACAGTTGGATTTCCTGGCATCGGCTCCTCGTTGACTCCAAAAACCCAGCACAGATCAGAGAGCTATCGAGAGAGAGAGAGAGAGAGATAAAGAGATCTGAATTTGCTTCAGATCTCGAGACTCCTCCATCAATGGCGACCTCATCATCATCATCACTCCTCCTCATCATCTCCATCTTAGCCGTCTCCCTCTGGACCTCCCCCGCCGAGATCCGCGTCTCCGAGATCCGTTCCGACGACCGATCCATCATCCCCTTCGACGAGTTCGGCTTCACCCACACCGGCCGCCTCGAACTCCTCGTCTCCCACATCTCCCTCTCAAACCCTAACCCCGACCTCGACCTCTCCCTCCTCGGCTTCTTCCTCTCCACTCGCGACTCCTGGATCCACGTCCTCCGTCAGATCCAAGACCTCGAGATCACCTGCGCCCTCCGCTCCGACGCCGTCCATCTCGTCTACTCCTTCGACCGCCTCAAATCCCCCAACCCCAACCCCAACAGCTTCGCCATTTCCTTCAACCAAACCGACGCCAATCAATACACTCTCGTCTTCGCCAATTGCTTCCCCAATCTTAGGGTTTCCATGGACGTCAAATCCATGATGTACAATATTGATACTACTGCCGATAATTCTAACAAAAACGTCTCTGTTCGCGACTATCTTTCCGTCGGAAAGACCGTCCTGCCGAGAGTTTATTATTTTTTCTCTATCATATATTTCTCCCTGAGCGGAGCTTGGATTTACGTTTTGATTAGGAAGAGAATGACTGTTTATAGGATTCATTTCTTCATGCTTGCGGTGTTGATTATGAAAGCATTGAACTTGCTCTGCGAGGCGGAGGACAAGTCGTATATCAAGCGCACCGGAAGCGCGCACGGTTGGGATGTGTTGTTTTACATATTCAGTTTCTTCAAGGGGATTACATTGTTTACTTTGATTGTGTTGATTGGGACTGGATGGTCGTTTTTGAAACCCTACTTGCAAGACAAGGAGAAGAAGGTATTGATGATTGTGATTCCATTGCAAATTGTGGCGAATATAGCGCAGGTTGTGATTGATGAGATTGGGCCTTCTGCTCAGGATTGGTTCACTTGGAAGCAAGTGTTCTTGCTTGTTGATGTTGTCTGTTGTTGCGCGGTTTTGTTCCCGATTGTTTGGTCGATTAAGAATTTGCGTGAGGCGGCTAGGTCGGATGGGAAGGCGGCAGTGAACTTGATGAAGTTGACTCTGTTTAGGCATTACTACATTGTGGTTATATGCTACATTTACTTCACTCGTGTTGTTGTTTATGCATTGGAGACGATAACTTCGTATCGGTATCTTTGGACTAGTGTTGTGGCTGGGGAATTGGCGACGCTTGCTTTTTATGTGTTTACTGGGTATAAGTTTAGGCCTGAGGCGCATAATCCTTATTTTGTGATTGATGATGAAGAGGAGGAAGCAGCCGCGGAAGCTTTGAAACTTGAAGATGAATTCGAATTATGATCTCGGCTTATGTGAATTTGTGATTGAAATGAGAAAGCTGGGGAGATGCTTATTGACATGGGGCATTGTATTCAACCTTAAGAAAGCTGTGGAGTTCTTGTTCCGCCTATAGTATGTGAGTTGCGATTTCTATCTCATCTTTTTGTTTTTGATCATGTTTACCACAAGCTTGATTAGTTCCATACCTTTTTTGCAATTGTTCAATTATGCTACATTACTAGTTGATGATAAATACAAAATGTTGTTCCTTATAATAAGCAAAGGTCGTGACTTGTGCGCTTCATTGTTTTTATAGTTTATTAAACTTGTCTGCTACTTTAATTAGTATTGTTGTTGGTGTTGGAGGTGTTGGGATTAATCCCACATCGATTAGTTGAAAGAATAAAAATATGGCTTACAAGTTTGGAGTGAGAAGTTCAATTTGCCGTGGCGCTTCCAAACTAAAGCCCATACATAAACTAGTCACCACACTCTTTCACCTAAGAGTGAGCCTAATACAACAACATATATATTTGATCAATTTCATGAAAAGTGACAAATGTCAACCTATCGCAACCCTCATCTATTTTCCAAGAATGAAAAATGAGCTTGGGGCCTCCCTCCCCCATTTTTCGGGTATGAAAAGTGAGGACCCATTTTTCGGTATGAAAAAATGGGCGTCAGTCCTCCTTTATCCGGACTTGGGACCGGCTATGTCCGTGGTGTAGGAGTGAGCCTAATATTACAAAATAAAAATAAAAATGTGTAGTGGGCATTTCTTTCAGTGTTGGCATCCTTGTAAACATTTAGCATTTATTTCTATTTTGCCGAATCGAATCAAACAATGAACAAAATAACATGATCTCTTCCCCTTACTGTGGGAAATTGAGAATAGTTGCAACTAGCTACTCTTTTGGTTATGTGGTAAACAAGAAAATGCATGCTCTTCACATTGAGTTTAGTGTTTGTTATGTTTCAGTAATTGGTGTAAAGATAGTTCAATACAAAGTCTTTTGAAAGGCAAACATGGATTACATGTGCTTGGGAGTTGAGATTTCTGATGACATTTCTTTGTAATTGGCATTGATTGACATGATGATATAGTTCGAGTTGAGTTCTCTAGAAACGTTAACATGGATATGAATCTTGCGAGTTGAGAATTCGAGGACAAGGGCTCCTATTTTTATGATGGAACTAGACATTAGAAAGTTGGTGAGATTGAAAAAAAATATTTAAGTGTCTATTTGTTGCGACACGTCCTTTCTTCGGTGATGCATTTTGTTTGTTCATGTGGGGACGCATTGATTTAAAAGGATTTAAAGGATTTTGGATGCATGGAAGAGCGTGATTCATATAGCCCACCCTAACTTATTTGAAAATGAGGTTTTGTTGTTGTATGTAGGGATGCGTATTTTCTTGGTGTTGGAGATGGTATGACATAATTTGGAGTCCCAAATCAAGGCATGTTTATCCGAGGTTATCTAATTCTCCTTATCATTGTTCAAAACATATAAACATGTCAAAGAGCTGCACAATAAATTTAGTAGTTATTAGATTATTGTGTAATGTGTATTACAATGTTAAAAGGGGAAGATGGCATTTTGATGTAAACAATTAGAAGTATCTACTTCTTGTGAAATGGCGGAGGAGCTTGGGAGTTCAACTTTTATGATAGAGAACTTTTTTTTGGTATGAAAACCCTGTATCCAAATTATTCGACTACTCAGGGTTCGCCCTGAGTCGCGATCTGTAATCGAGGGAAGAGCTCCCAACGAATGATAAAGAACTTGAATAAGATGGATTATGTGTGCATAGTAGTCTTATACCTATATCTTAAGTCATCAATCCTCAACAATCTTCACCTTATATCTAAAAACTTCCTCAGGAGAGGAACACCATTATAAGTATATGAAAGCTACTAGAGGTACCCATTACCCACTATAAACACTGACTTTTGGGCACCTAATAGTCGTGTGCCATTGATACACCTTGAAATACGCGTTTGATATGTATTAAACGGTGTCTGACTGATAGGTGTCTAAAGTGGGTACCCCAAACATTTCCCTAAGTATATAACCACGCTTGTAAACTATCTTTAACAAATGTGTGGGTTTTTTTTTTTAAAAAAAAATGTGTGGGTTTCGCTTTAAAAGGCCTTAGCAATAATTAGGGATAATGAAGATACCCTAAAGAAAACCATACTGCAATTGTGGAGTCCAAGTTTTGTCTTTTGTGAATTTCATCGAGCAAGTCATACCCCAAGATCATGTTTGATAGTAGCAACAATGGAAACAACTAGAGAAAGCATGGAAAACCTAAAACAATTATTACACAAAAAATAACAAAGAACCCCGGGTGTGAATCATGTGATATGGTGGCAAAAAAAAAACACATTATAACTCTGATTAAGGTAGAGGTTATGGGTTTTATTCGTGGTACGTAGTTACATTATATTCCCTTAGTTTCTCTCGGGTTATGCGAGTAAGATGCATGATTTACTCCCGTCGGATTAATCTAATAACAAAATATTACGTATCTATAACTCAATATACAATAAGGCTATCGCGAACGAGAAACCCTAGCACCGTTTCTCTTTTCTTTCAAGGCGACCACCGGCAGATCTACCGTTGTCGGGCCGCCGGCGCGCCGATGCGACTTGCCCCAGCGGAA
Source organism: Stephania cephalantha (assembly GCA_039657325.1). Taxonomy (NCBI): domain Eukaryota; kingdom Viridiplantae; phylum Streptophyta; class Magnoliopsida; order Ranunculales; family Menispermaceae; genus Stephania; species Stephania cephalantha. The sequence continues at coordinate 1,839,935 of CM077577.1, read as the reverse complement.
GCTGTTGCCGCCGGTGGCCCTCTCCCATCCTGTGTGAGAGCTGGAGGGGAGTGAAGCAGACGCTAGTGTGAGCAAGGGGGTTGATTGTAGGGGCTGGCCATGATCAAAGTGTATGTGTGTGTGGGCATGAAATAGTTTGTATCTTTTTTTTTTTTGTCCTAATTGGGGTGGCTGATTATACAGCACACATACACTTTTGTAACTAATTTTTATATATATTCTATAAATATATATAGGAGTATCGCCTCCATATTCATAAAAAAAAAAAAAGAGACATGTGTGATGCTGTGTTCAAAAAAAAAAAAAAAAAAAAAAAAAAAAAAAAAAAAAAGAAAAGACATGATGCTAACAACTCACACGCAAGAGCTTGCTTGATGATATTGTTCTTTTTTTTGTTGATAAGATGATATGGTTCATTGTAAGGAGTGGGATATTAAAAATTCCAGTATTTGGCATAAAGTACTTTATAGTTTAAAGCAAGATATTTAAATCATAACATATAAATCAACAACTGCATCGCAAAAGCAATTGACAGAAGAAGTTATGTCACCCTCGAATTTTCCGGATTAGTAACTTAATCATATGCACTTCCATAAAAATTTCTAGGAAAAACATAGCAATTTACTATAATTATTATTGGCTGCAAACAAAACTTACGTTCTTTTTTGAGAATTAAATATGAAAAAAAGAAAGAGTAAGGAAGGAAGGTTGAAACAAATTACACAAGCAAATAAGCTATGAATTAAGTCTATATTGACTCTTATTGGTTATCTTTTGCTTTCAGCTTATGTTTTGATGATATGGATAAATGTTTATAAGAAAAGCAAAAGCACGTAGAGAGTTGCTAGTTTTAACTAGCTTTAACTGTCATATTGTGTGGCATTAACCAATTGCGAAAAACATAAAATAGAACCAAACGATATAAAAGCTGTTTACTGAGTACCACGTCAGCAATAAGCAAAACCAGAAGTTGAACCAAACATAGCCATTAAGTATCCATAAACATAATACAAGTTATTAATAAAGTGATTTTCTTTGTTACAATGTCTTGCTCATATGATTCAACAACAACAACAACAATAACAACATAGCCTCAGTCCCAAATTAACTGGGGTGGGCTACATGGATCAAACTTTTCCATTGTACTTGATTAAGTGCAATTGATGGTGAGCTTTTCAAACCATTCAAATCCCTCCTAATTAATGCATCTCATGTTAACTTTGGTCTGCCACCACCTTGTCGAATTTCTACAGATTCTATTGAGTCAAGTTTTCTAGTTGTGGCATTTGTAGGCCGTCTTTGCAGGTGACCAAACCACCGCAACCGTCCTTCCCTAATCTTTGTATCAATTGGTGCTACTCCTACTTGTCTTTGTATCAATTGGTGCTACTCCTACTTGTCTTTGAATTTCTATATTTCTTATTCTATCTTTTACGAGTGTTACCACACATCCACCTAAGCATCCTCATTTTCGCTACGTTCATTTTATGTAATTGTTGTTGCTTTACCGCTCAACATTCACTTCCATAGAACATAGTGGCTTAATTGCGGTCCTATAAAATTTTCCTTTTAACTTAGTAGGAACATTTCGATAACAAATCATCCCTGTTGCACTCCGCCATTTCTTCCATCCAAACTTGAATTCTATGTGTGACATCATTCTCAATGTTACCTTCATTTTGTATAATTGATCATAGCTATCTAAAGTGGTTTACCTTGTGAACTTCTACTTCCCCTAATTTTATCACTCCGTCATCTCGATGTCTAGTGTTTCTAAACTCATAGTGCATGTATTTGATTTTCGTCCTACTCAATTTAAAACCTTTAGATTCTAATGTATTCCTCAGAGTTCTAATTTCATATTCACTTCATCTTTAGTTTCATCCACTAAGACAATATCATCTCGCAAATAGCATACACCATGATATATCCTCTTGAATATGTCTAATTAGTTCATCTATAACTAAAGTAAATAGATATGAGCTTAAAGCCGATCCTTGATGTAGTCATATCGTAATGAGAAATTCTTTTGTAGCTCCTCTAAATGTCTTTATACTCGTTACTACTCCATCATATATATCCTTAATAGTGTATATGTATCTAGCATGCACTCTTTTTCTTTCTAGAACCCACCAAAGAACATCTCTAGGGACCCTATCATATGTTTTTTCTAAATCTACGAATATCATATGAAGATCTTTTTTCTTTTCTTTATATTTTTCTAACAATCGTCTTACAAGGAAAATCGCCTCCATACATTGACCTCCCAAGCATGAAACCAAATTGGTCTCTCGATATTGTTGTTTCTCTCCTTAGCCTGTTGTCAATTATCTTCTCCCAAAGTTTCATAGTGTGACTCATAACTTTAATTCCCCGATAGTTTGAGCAACTTTGAATGTCTCCTTTGTTTTTGAATATTGGCACAATCGTGCTTCTTCTCCAATCCATTGGCATCCTGTTTTGATTTTAAAATTTTATTGAAAAGTTTTGTTAACCAAGTCAATCCAATTTCTCCTAAGCATTTCCAAACCTCTATGGGTATTTCATCTGAGCCACATGCTTTCCATATTTTCATTCTTTTCAATATCTCTTTAACTTTTACAATTCTAATATTGCGTGTATAGTTTACATTTCTTTCTTGGTGTGGGTTTTCATCTATTATAGTATCAACTTGACCATCATTAAATAAACTATCGAAGTAACTTCTCCATCTCTCCTTAATATCCTCAACGCGCGTTAAAACATTTTGATCTTCATCCTTAATACATCTTACATGACTTAGGTCTTGTTTCTTTTTTATCTCTTAATTTGGCTAGATATATATATATATATATATATATATATATATATTTTTTTTTTTTTTCGCCATCTCTATTACCTAACCTTTTATATAGATCTTCCATAAAATTCGTTTTAGCCTGACTAACTACTTTTTTAGCTTGTTTTCTAGCTTCTCTATATTGATTGTACACATTTTCATCTTGACAGTTATGTATTTTCTTATACATCTCTCTTTTAGTCTTAATTGCTCATTGGACATCCTTGTTCCACCACCATGTTTCCTCTTGCTCATATGATTCAATTAGACTAAATTAACTAGATTACAAAGCAATTATTCTTGACAAAAAAAAAAGATTACAAAGTGATCATCTTTGACTTTCTCATAGGACTTGGCAATTGGTTTACTAATTTGACTTTTTCCTATGCTTTTCTTTGTTCACCATAGTATGACTTGTGATTTCGTACTCTTCTTTTCCATGCCTTACCCTTTTTATTCCTTCCTTTTGTACAGGCATGTAAAATATATTACTATATAACATGATGTTTTTTTAAATAAGTTCAGTTTTATGTGACAGTTATGATGATTATATTCCAATCTTTAATTACTTATACCATCAAGGTTGGCTGATTATGAAAAGCTAAAAGGCAATGATATAGCCTCAACCCCAAATTAATTGTGGTTCTATTACGTTCGATTTAATACAATTGCTGATGTATTTTTCAAATCATTTAAATTTCTCATATCAATGTCTCAAATTAGTTTTGGTCTACCCTACGTCGTTGAATTCTTTCAATTTTTTATTGCGTCGAGTTTTCTTATAAGGACATTTGTAGACCGTCTTTGGAGATGTCCAAACCACCGTATCTACCTTTCCCTAATTTTTTTATCCCCATTATTTTTTTTAATAAAAATAGAAGGTGCCATCAACCTTTTTTGGTTAAGAAAAGTCGGATAAATATTGAATGATGGAATAAAAAACCAATCTTTTATTGAAATAATTGACATCCAACAATCTTATTTTATTTTATTTTTTTTGGTATCCAACAATTCCAATCAAACATGTACTACATTTGACAACAAACAAACAAACAAACAAAATGTGCATGTAGTACATTGTAAACATATGCATGTATAGTACAATGTGATGATATTCTATCTATAAAACAAGCTAAAAACCTTCTATAGTATATTAATCACCCCTTTTTGTAACCCTAGAATTTGATCACTCCACTCACTAGAAAATAGTCCCATTGGATCATACTTGTCTTTCACTTGTAAGAAAGCATTTGCATTCACATACTTTTTTACCACACCATCAAATGCAAGGTTCCTATTCTTAGCCCAATGTGGTAGCCCTCCATACTTGAACAACCCAATTTGCTCGACCTCCTCGATTATGTCCTCGTGGAGCCTAGGGGCCGACGCATTTTTGGTTCGGTAATAAGTGATTTTCTTTGTTACAATGTCTTGCTCATAGGGGTGGCAATTCATGTCGGCGAGTCGTAAACGCGTCGTGTCATAAACAGGTCATGTCCCATATAATGCAAACCCATTACATGACATGTTTATTAATCGTGTTAATCATTTTCGTGTCTAAGTGGGTCGTGTTAAACATGTCGTGTATTTGTGTCACCCATTTATTAAATATTGTATTTAAAAATTTTATTTTATTTAAACTTTTATAATTTGATTACTACTTTTTAAAATATATCTAAATGATTAAATTCGAATAAACATACTAAAATAGCCAATAAAATATAATGTGATTGTATATAATCGTTAGTTTTACTTTACTTTTTCATTCAAGTCTTTATTACTCTTAATAATAAAGCAAAAATGACTCGTAATAATAACAGAAACAAAATTATAAGAATCATCTAAAAAAATATAAATTTTACTTTGTTGAAAAGTTTTATTTTTTCTTAATAAATAATTATTAATAAAATCTAAAACATAAATAATATATTAAAAGTAAAATGAATATTTCCTTTGAAATATAAAATAAAATATGATAAAAGATGTCTATAAATAAAATAAATAAATCATGCTATTAACATGCATTCAAATGGGTGAATTTTGTACCAATCTATTTATTATACCATATTTATTATTTATACCTTATTCTTTAGTCGTGTTAAGCGAGTCATAAACGAGTTAAGCAGGTTGACATGTTAATGACTCGTTTATTAACCGTGTATAAACATGTTAACATGTTTATGACCCATACCCACTTAAGCTAAACCCACGACATGTTTATTATGTGTCGTGTCGTGTCGTGTTAATCGTTTCATTACCCAAGTTGTCAGCCCTACTTGCTCATATGATTCAATTAGACTAAATTAACTAGATTACAAAGCAATTATTCTTGACAAAAAAAAGATTACAAAGTGATTATCTTTGACTTACTGATAGGACTTAGCAATTGGTTTACTAATTTGACTTTTTCCTATGCTTTTCTTTGTTCACCATAGTATGACTTGTGATTTTGTACTCTTCTTTTCCATGCCTTTCCTTTTTCTTCCTTCCTTTTGTACAGGCATGTAAAATATATTACTATATAACATGATGTTTTTTTAAATAAGTTCAGTTATATATGGCAGTTATGATGATTATATTCCAATCTTTAATTACTTATACCATCAAGGTTGGCTGATTATGAAAAGCTAAAAGGCAATGATATAGCCTCAACTCCAAATTAATTATGGTTCTATTACGCTCGTTTTAATACAATTGATGATGTATTTTTTAAATCATTTAAATTCTTCATATCAATGTCTCAAATTAGTTTTGGTCTACCTACGTCGTTGAATTCCTTCAATTTTTTATTGCGTCGAGTTTTCTTATAAGGGCATTTGTAGACCGTCTTTGGAGATGTTCAAACCACCATATTTACCTTTCCCTAATTTTTTTTATCCCCATTATTTTTTTTAATAAAAATAGAAGGTGCCATCAACTTTTTTTGATTAAGAAAAGTCGGATAAATATTGAATGATTGAATAAAAAACCAATCTTTTATTTAAATAATTGACATCCAACAATTTTATTTTATTTTATTTTTTTGGTATCCAACAATTCCAATCAAACATGTACTACATTTGACAACAAACAAACAAACAAACAAACAAAATGTGCATGTTACATTGTAAACATATGCATGTATAGTACAATGTGATGATATTCTATCTATATATAAAACAAGCTAAAAACCTTCTATAGTATATTAATCAATCAAACTATTTTTTAATTGGATCTCAAACGAGTGCACACACGGGCTTCTTTGTACACTCTCCCTGGACGGCAGAAGTAGCCCTTGTTAGGTGCACAATGTGAGTCCTGAGAGCACACACACAAGCCCTCCAGGGCACAACCATCCTTCACTATAGTCACCCCTTTTTGTAACCCTAGAATTTGATCACTCCACTCACTAGAAAATAGTCCCTTTGGATCATACTTGTCTTTCACTTGTAAGAAAGCATTTGCATTCACAAACTTTTTTACCACACCATCAAATGCAAGGTTCCTATTCTTAGCCCAATGTGGTAGCCCTCCATACTTGAACAATCCAATTTGCTCGACCTCCTCAATTATGTCCTCGTGGAGCCTAGGCGCCGACGCATCTTTGCTTCGGTAATAAGTGATGTCGAAGTCAATCCCGTCTTCTTGTTTGCCTAAGTAAGGACTTGAGGCCTTGACATACCTCATTAGAATCCCATTGTTGAGCTCCACACCACAAAAAGCTTTAGGTTCTAAGTCCCTTAGTTTTTGCACATCTTCAATGAAGCTTTTCACTTTGGATAAGCTAATGCTAAAGGTTGTTTGGTGAAAGAACTGTCCTTTAACTCTTGCATCCCATGGACATGCTGTGAGCAAGCCATCATTGGGACTACTTATGCAGCTTCCCGAAGCTTGAAGGCGGTTATGGTTTCCGACGATAGGATAGCCGGTGAACAAAATCCCGTTGTTCGAGTAGCCAAATCCGGTTGTCCTGAGTCCTGTCGTCGTTATTTTTGCGGTTATGCACTTCCCGTTGTCATCGCCTACGGCTTCTTGAGTCTCCTCTATTTAGAGCAACCACCAAAGGAAATTGAAGTTTAGATGTAATTAATTGAACATGTAGTAGTGCAGTTATAAAAGCTATCAACTCAAACCATATATACAAACCTGTAGACCTGACTAGTGCTAGTGCCAATGTTGGCGTCGGTCGGAATCCAATGAAGTCATTGATGCCATTGCCGGAGACGTTTGAGGAGACCCTGTCATCTACTCTGTAGAGTGCCAATTTTTGGTTAGGGTACCAACTTATGTCTCCAAACTCATGATCATTGCCAAAGGTGGTAGCTAGGCTTCCTAAATCAGAATCATTCCTTACTAAGTATGAGAGTGACCTCTTGAACATTGGTTGAAGTCTCAAAGTGACCTGCATAATTACAATGAAACTGATTTAATCCTCTCAACAATGCCCATTTCCTATTTAACTATGTTAAGTAAACTAGTAACCAAAAATGACACATATATGTACATCTAATTATTGATATCGATGTTTTCGGGTATATGTGTTTTTGGTCTAAACCATCTGGTATCCGGACTATCCGACTACTCCGGGAGCTCCCAACGTCGGCGTTTCCGTTCCCAGGACGCAAACTCGAGTCACTACTTATAAAGAGAAAACCACCAGCTTCCAGTTGTGTCAACCAACTACTGGTTTCGGGTTCATGTTTACATAGACATAGACAAAGACATATAGATGATGACTAACTAATGTAATCTAAACTTAGCATTATATGATGATTCATTGAGTCCAAGTAAAGTAAGCTTTTCTAGGTTCTATACCCTTTAAGAAACAAACATCCAAATGTGTTGATTACCTGTGAAATCACTCCTAGAACTCCTAGAGAAACCTTGACAGCATCCATATCAGGGTCATTCCTACCAATGGTCCTGATCTTAGCAAACCCTTCACTAGCCTCAGCAGGACTTACAATCCTAAGCTCCTCAACATATTCATGGACAGAGCTCCCCTTCCCCCACAATGAGCTCCCATGAGCACCACTCCCCAACAGCCCTCCAACGGTCAGCCCCCACCAGTACGGCGCGTAAGGAAGCGCCATCCCCGCCTTCGCTGCTTGCTCAATCAACTCCTTCAATGTCACGCCGGTCTCCACCGTCATTAACATCTTCGACGGATCCACCATCAATGTCTTGTTCAAATAGTTTGTGCTTATAAGCAACCCCTCTTGCCCTCCAGGGCAAACAAGCTTAGGAATGCTATGAGAGTACCTAGTGGAGACCTTCATTTTTCGCCGCTTCATTGAAGCGTCCGCGACTAATGCTATTAGCTCCTTCTCCGACGATGGGTACGCGACGTTCCCTGCGCGACAAATGGATCGGTCGGGGAACATTCCATAGGAGTTGGTTATAGTGCAGTTGGTTGTTTGGGATGAACATTTGATTGGATCATCAGGAGGGGAAGAGTAGGTACTTGTGATCATGAATGACATAAAAATTAATAGCCATCTTGTAGTAAGGCTTGATTTGTACCTCGTCATCATTAAGGACATTATATGTTTGAGACAATATATAATGAGATGATCGAGTTATGTAAATAATGATGAAAGTAGTGAAAGCAAGGTTAGATATATATACAAGTGGAGATCAATGTGTATGAGCTAGTTAGGTAAGGTTTTTTTTTTTTTATTGATTTGTTCAAACAAAGCAAACTTCATTTGAAGTCTCTAACTTGCCAAAAAAAAAAAAAAAGAAGCTTGAAAAGTATGTAACAAATTAATCTTATCATGCGTTGCACATTTGACAAGTATAGATTGCTTCGCAAAGTGTATACTCGCATCTCGATGCACTCAATCAACAGCCTCCAATGCATATATAGGTATTTTTTTTATTGATAAAATCTAGAATACAGTGTTCTACATGTCAATGATAACAATCTCTTCAAATGACAAAACTTTGAAGGACAATAACAATTCCTAAAATTAAAAGGTTTCTAAAATAAATAACTCTTTTGGAGTCATAAAATTCCCTTAAGTTCTATAGTTTGAAATTCTTATACATTAAAGTGATTTTCTTTATTTTTTCTTACAATTCTTAAAATTACAAAAGTTTCTTTCGGAGTAATAATAAGTTTTCCTTATAAGTTCAGTTTGAAATTCTTATACATTAAAGTGATCTTCTAAGAATTACGAACTTACTGAATTGTTATAATTGGTACGTATATAAGGATAATGTGCTCACCAACCCAACAAACCAAAAGAGTTCAGATGTCGACAACTATACATGTAACATCAAATTATAGAAGCCAAATGTTACATATTTTATTTTTTATTCTTTTTTAACTAAGGGTGTCCAAACTTTTTTCATCATCACCTAATTATTTTGATTCTTCTAACCCCATAGAAGGTAACTAGTTGGCGCTCCAACTCCATAACTTAAGGAAATCAAAAAAATATAATGTAGCTGCCAAGAATCGAACTCATGATACTTGCACCGCTACACCACCAAAAATATAATGTAGCTACCAAGAATCGAACTCCATAACTAAAATCAGAGTATTTGTGTTATTTTCTTTGCCACTGCACCACACCGGGCAAGCCAAGTGTTACATAATTGGAGATATAAGTCCCCTTTGACTATTGAAAAATTTTAAGATTATACGCTTCACGTGATTTCACTATTGGTCTATATTACGGTGGTGGGCTTGTAAGGTGTCCACTATTACTGATCTTCGTTCCCATTTCTTAATTGTCACGTTTAGGCCATTAGCAATTGAAACTCTAGAATTTCAAAGCTGACATTATATTCCTGTTAATCTAACTAACACGCATGGTGGATATTTTATAGTATGAAGAGTGGATGCACATGATTCTAATATTTATATTAATTGGTTGAGTATCCTATACGTACCAGTATAAAAATGAACAAGTATTAGGGGTCAGTTTTGTACACTTAATTATTAACTGATTGTTCCTAATTCGATCTCACACGTAACAGTTCAAGCCAAAGCACCTTTGGTCTCAATTAAAAGCTGGTCTACAAATAATTTCATTTATTATAGATATATATTTATTATAAAAAAGAAGTGGTCACATTAGATAGATGCTCTTAAATTTGGGTGACAGCACATCATATCGTGGAGATTACTTCGAATGAGAACGAGAGTTACTTCCACGATCGATGAAGGTATGCTAGCAATGGCGGATTTGCCTTGACTTTGCTGATAATTCGTCATGCTCTTCTTGAATTAAAAAGGAGATTACAATTAGTTGACTAATTAAATGCGCACATGAGCGCGTAAGTTGATCAGTCTTTATTTTTGTCTCTTTATTTTATGAATAATCTAGTTTTGTTTGAATAGAAATGTTGAAATTTTCAAAAAACCATCCAAATTAATTAAGCATAATTAGAAAAGGGCAATCGTTTGGACACCTTTAAAAGGTGGTCTACAAATGTCTCACTTTTTTAGTTGAAGCTCGCGAGGAGCAATGCCCCTTAATTAAGAGACATCTCTTATCTTAATTAATACAAGCTGACTTTGAGTAATTTCAAATTTAGTCACATTTAGTGAACAAATTTAATCGTTTATTTTTTTTTTTTTTTTTGACCGCATACAATATAGGTGGACCACTACAAAGTACAAACCTATGTATAGAGACTAGGTAGCATGGGTTTTGTTTTTTATTTTATTTTATTTTTACTATAGCAGGAGACGAACTCCTTAAACTTCACCTATTGAAAAGTGATGTCTCGTCTGTAACGATCCTAAAAATCTAACTCGTGTCACGTGGCACATGTCATTTCATGGTCGTACGTGAGACTTATTTGTCGTGATACACATGTCCAAATCTAGGGAGTCGACACCGAGGTATGCTATTTTTGTTTGATGCTTGTATTATTTATTAGACCAAAGATTGAACAAGTTAAATTAATTAAATTTGGTAATATGCGGGTAAGGTACACGCGAGGCATATCGATGTTGAGACGAGCGGAGGCGTACCTCGAATCGCTTGTCGACGTGGGACCGAGGTAGTGGCATATGGGGTAAGCTGAATTATTTTGGATTAATGTTGAATTTATAAGTGGCTTAGTGGCTTAAGGTGGTCACATTTAATATAAACATTAATGTACCTATAGTTAGAGAAATAAAACAAGGTTCATTTGATGTGCATCGAGACACGCATTAAATAATCAAGAGACAATGAGTCAACTTGTGAGTCATTTATGCATGACTTGGGTTAATAATTGAGTGAAGGTGGACCACAAGACATGCCTCAAGACATGTATGCACACAAGATCAGTGGCGGTGGTTTCAATTATTCAATATATATAAGTCGACATTTTCAATCCTCATTTCCTATCTCATCGTTGGCAAGGAATGAGAGAAGAGAGAGTGCACTGCTGGGGTGTTGGAGCAAGGAGAAGAGCAACCAGTGAGGTTGGAGAAGTGGTGGTGATCACACTTGCAAGAACATCAAACTAGGTATCTTTCCATCTCCATTAACATCATTTGAACAATTTAGTCATTTCAAGAATTCTTGAATTTAATGTTGTTGTTGATTTTGGGTGATTAAATGTTGGGTTTAGGGTTTGATTGTAAATCTCATTTGTGCATTGAAGTTGAAGAAGAGAAAAAAGAAGAAAAAAGAAAACAGAGGCGTTAAACGCCTATGTAAAACTCCTATCTTTCGGGATCGAAAGAGAGGGAGATGGGGGAGGGGGGAGGCCATGGGCCGGGCTAGCTTGGGCCCAGCTCGAGTAGCTGAACCGGGCCGATTCAGCCGGCCCGGTTCAGGGAAAAAAGAAGGGGCCCAAAGGGCCTCGAACTTAAAAAAAAAATAGAAAAATTAAATAAAAACAAAGGAAAATTCAAGAAGATTCAGGAAAAATTGAAAAAAAAAAAAAGAAGGAAAGGTTGAGAAAATTATAGAAAAGTTGGTTTTGACGTTGTCAGAAATTTTTGCACCGAAAAATTTCCTCGAAAAGTGTGCCACCATTATGTTTTTCCTAATTTGAACACTTTTGGGATTTAAAAATCTAACAATTTCTTAAATGGGCTCTAACACAATGTAAATTGCCCATATGATTATCAGGGGCATAGTTTACTAGTGTAGGGTATTGGGTACGGATTTGAAGGTGTGTCGGAGCCGATTTGAGTGCGTATTAGCTTGGATACATGTAAGTAAACCAACTAGGAAATTTTACAGTTATTTCTTGAGCTTTAAATTTGTTGTTATTGTTATGTTCATCATTTCTTTTGAAATTTCTATTGGTTGAGTGGTTCATTGGCAAGTGAGTCATTGTTATTATTTATCTGTGATATGAGCTCTTATCTGGACGCCGTTGATATCTCCCGATTGAGTGTACGTTGGGGGCACTTATCCGAATTTGTGGATATCTCATAGTCGCAAGGGTTAGGAGTGGTGGTAGGCTGTGTCTCGTCCTGAACCCGAGTCAGCTAGGCTTTTGCCGCGACTCAACGACTTTTTGGTCGAGACTCCTTGCTATTCGATTTTCGTATTACGGACCTTCACTTATCGATTGGTTTATTTACAGTCTTTTATATTCATGTGTTTCTTGTTCCTTTCTTTCTATCTACATGAATTAGACTGATTTATTTATTTCGAAATGTTGTATGTATGTCCTGCTTGACGTTACTTACCTGGGCTCGTCATTCTTGTGTTTGACGGAGTGCAGATCCACAATCCAGCAAGGGGAAGGCTCCACAGCTAGGAGATATCATTTGAGGATACTGGAGCAGTTCTTACCACTTGTCTGACATAGGTTATTCTTTTGTATTATTAGATATACTTGTTTTGAAATACTGGAAGTTGGGCTTTTGAGAGATTTTGTGCATGTATATCTTGTGTTTACTCTCCTCTGAATTTTCTTTGGCTGCATCAAATGCCGCTAAAAACTCAGTTTATACTATATAATTTGTTAGAGTGAGTTTACAAATTTTTCAACTTATTCCAACGAAGTTAACGCATATCCATATTGCGATCATTAATCTTTTATATTAGCTTGAAATTCTGCATTTTGTAACTATTTACGAGACTCATATCTTTCAAACCTCTGCAAATCCAATAACATCTCTCAATTGCTTCTTAAGTACTTAAGAATGTTATCAATAAATATCTAGTGACCTTCACTGGAATCTATGAGATATATGTATATTTTGCCCAAATCATATGACATATTAAGTTGAGTGCAAAGTATAACATATGTGATGATTCTCATAGCTAATGCGTATGAAATCTTATTCACATTGTCATGCTCATCATTTGTCTTAAGACTTTAAGTCTTGCAGAGACTTATGTTATAAGACATAAGTTTGAATTCTTTTAAGAATCTCGTAATCGTACACTGAAACCTTTTCAGTTTTTTGTCTATATAAGCACTCTTATTTAAAGCAATTAGCCTCTTAAATCTACCTCTATAGATTTATATCACAAGGATATAGGCCTAATTGTCTAAGAATCTCATTAAGAAACTTTCCTTAACCAAGACTTAATATTTCGCAAGGTTAGAACGTCGTTTCCAATGAATAATATATCATTAACATATAGATTCAGAAAGATAATTGCGCTCCTACTGACCTTTGTGTATATAGAAGGTTTATCTTCGATTCAATGAATGTAATTCATTAATTATTTCATCAAGACAAAGCTCCCAACTCTGATAAGCTTACTATAATCCACAAATGGATCCTTTAAGCTTGAAAACCTTTCTCAAATTCTCAAGATAATCAAAACCTTTAAGTTGTGTCATACACATCTTTAATGAGCATAGAGCAAATACTATTTTGACATCCGTTTGTCATATCTTATAGTCAAACTATGAAGTAATGACAATCAGAATTCTAGAACTTGAGCGTAGCTACTAGTGAAAAATCTTATCATAATCAACACCTTGATTTAGATTGAAATTTTTGGATTAGTCGTGCTTTTTAAGTATGCATCCTTTTGTTTTTCATGTCACTGTAACTTATTTCCATCCAATGGTCATAATATGAATTAAAATTCAGAGTTCATTCACACTCAGTCTCTTCATTCAATCTAGACGAGAAATGTCTCTTGATAAGTAGTGATTCATTCATCTTAAGTGGCTTGAATAAACATTAAAGTTCAAAAATACTCTTCAATGATCAATGTAGATTGCATTTTTTATTTTAAGATTTTATTATTTTTATATATTTTTTAAAAAAAATCATTGACATGGCTATGAATTGTACCATCTACAAGTAGTTGAAAATAGACATTGTATACTCCCTATATGCATGTCAAGTCAGCTCGACAGTCGAAATACACATTTGCATTGAAGATTATTTTATTTCAATGTCTATATACTCCAGTTTTAAGCCGCGCACATTCACCCCAATCTACATCCCAATTGGATAGATGCTCTTAAATTTGGGTGACAATACATCATATAGTTGAGCACCATCAAAAATTTGATCTATGTAGCTAAATCTACATCCCAATTGGATAGATGCTCTTTAATTAGAAGGGATTTGAATAGTATGGAAAGCTCACCATCAATTGCAATTAATTGAGCACAATGTAAGAATTTGATTTATGTAGCCGAACTCTATTAATTTGGGATTGAGACTATATTGTTATTGTTGTTGAGTGAATTGAAGAGTTTGATTCCTATAGAGGTTTTGTTATTGTTCTTGTTGAATTTGTTAACAAATTAATACGTATACACACACGGTAATTAATAAAAAAAAAGTACACACTGCACGTTAAAATAAAAAATAAAAGAAAATGCTAGAAAAATCAAATATGTGGAATGGCGGCTTAAGTCGAGCAGTGGTAGTACTTCTATATATATATAAAAGTCGGAGGAGAGAGAAGGTTTAAAAGTTACCTCATCTCACCATTCTATTTTTCTATTTTTCTTAATTTTCTTATTTTTTTGTTATTTATTTATTTATTATTTCAAGATATATAATTATACATTATGTGTACATTTAATAATAATAATTAAAAGTGGTTATCTTATCATTAATAGATTAAGTACGTTGAACTTGAAATCATGGGTAAATACAAGGAATTGAGTTATTTTTTGTTATTTATTTATTTATTATTTCAAGAGATATAATTATACATTATGTGTACATTTATTAATAATTAATAGTGGTTATCTTATCATTAATAGATTGAGTACGTTGAACTTGAAATCATGGGTAAATACAAGGAATTGAGTGTAGTGCAAGTTACATTCTCCCTATAAATTTCAACTCTCATCCATTCTTCTTGCAATCGACTTGGTTTTTTTTTCCCTTCACCATTCAAAAAATCACAAAAAAACCAATTTTATTATACCTAACCTTAATTAGATTCCTCCAGTTCTCAACCAATTATCACCCAATAAATTCAAGATAGGATCGATGGATTTCAACATCGCCTGTTCAAAAGCTGTTCTACTTACCCATAGCTTCATGCATCCAGTGATATAACAACCATTCACAACGCTTATAAGCTAAACCACTTTTGATCGCCCTCCTTTAGGTATGTTTGCTCTATATTGGATCTAATCGTTTGGTACATTTTCCATAAGTTCAAGACTGAAGTGAATCATTATATCTATAACACAAATCAATGATCACGTGACCTTTATGCTGCCTTTGTTATGTTGTCTGTTGGTTTAGATTCTTCAATTGGAGTGAACAGACGATATGGAGGAATTTATATTTAACGGTTATAGTGAATCAATATACACTACTGCATGAGATTACCATTGCTTAAAGATGTCGTTCAGTCCATAGAATGCTACAAAAGCTAAAGAAAACAATATAGTGTTTTGCTCTTTCTTATTATTATTGTTCTTTTATGAACCTTTCGTTTGACTCGATGAGAATAACTATGAATATAGTGTTTTATTATTATTATTATTATTATTATTATTATTATTACACCTGCGCGAAGTGCAGGGAAACGACTAGTTAATAGTGAGGTCGGTTCACATGACTGCTTAAGTAATCCGTTGGATTAGATGTAATCCGTTGTTCACTTTATTTGATTAGATAATGTCATCGGATTAAGTTATCATACAAACTTTGGACTAAACAAAGTGGACTCTCACCCTATCACTAGCTAATCCAATCTCTCCCAATATGTGTAAGGACGAAAATGCCCTTCGCTTACTCCAAACAAAACCAATGATTTTGGGGGGTTTTATATGGGGAGGGGTAAAAAGGGCATTTTCTTTTAATCACTTAAAATCATATCATGCCAACCGAACAAGTCTCCAACTTCGGATTAACTCTAATCCGTAGTCGTATAATCCAATGCTTGCTAATCCGACTCTATCAAGACAACTTTATCAACCAAACGGAACACACCATTATTGTGTGCATATATATAATTGACTGCTAATTGATGATTAAGCTTAATATCGACGGGCCATTGGTGGTCTCTTTCTTCAATCTCAGGGCCTATGAAACTAGTCAAATAAGTGTCTAGATACACATAGTTAATAAAAAATAATTAAGTTTAGCTTATTTTATTTTATTTTATTTTTGACTTCGACAAGAGTTGAACCAAGACCTCTTTAAACATTGTCTTTTAGCACGCAAGTGATGTCTCATTCATATCATCTAAGAAAATTAAATTTATATTCATATTAATTAAGGGTAGTTGAATTGAATAATTTATAGAAATAAGATGTCAAAGTAACTCACTTAATTTGGGCATTTAGTGGGCTCAAGTGAGTGTCCAATCACGTGATATACACTTTGAGATATGCGCACACGTTTTTCAAGATGTATCACATAGAGGGACATTCACTTGGACTCACTAGATGCCCAAAGTGAATGTCCCAATTAAGCGGGTTAGAAAAACATTTTCCTTTATATAATGTTCGGACCAAGTACGTGTCAACATTTTATGGTTGACAAGGAAAAAAATTGTCAAACTTTAACCGCATTTTTGTTTTGTTATAAGTCTTATATTAGGAAACCTCAATACGATACGGATAATTTCTCTAACAAAAAACATGCGCATACTCTTTTGTTAGGCGACCTGATTATGTACATAATAAATGTCAACCAAATTAATGGATGGCTCGCGGATTTGATATAGAGTTATTTGGGTTAGAGTTCGAGAGTTCGAACCTTATAGTGAGATTTCTTTCTTATGAAAAAAAAAAAAATATGTACATAATAATTTTGTTAGGTGACCAAATTACATACATATATACATACATACATATATACATACATACATATACATATAGCGCCCGATTCCTCAGCACCTCTTATATTATTACCTTCTTATGTTTATAAGAAGAGTTAATTCATATTGCCTTAGTGTATAATACAATATGGTAGACCAATATGATCCTTATAATTAATAAATTAGATAAAATTTTAAAAAATAAAAACCTTATTCTATACATATTAGGAGAAAAAAACATGTCGTTCCTCAAAAACGAAATACATCATGTCCCCACCATGAAATCGAATTAATTAAGTTGAACTCATTAATTCCGTGATGGCACCACATTCTCATATCAACTAGGTTGAACCCATGGTATACAGTGGCGGAAATACATTTACATCCCAATGTAGGAAAAGTCCTTGATTTGAGATCCCTTGTTTCATGATTGTGTACTTATGTAGAAGCCTTTTCCACTTTTTGCTCATCAATGCCTCATCCCATTTCGCTTCCTACCTCCACCCCGACACCCTTAACTCATATAACGAATAGTTCCCCTTGTTGGGGTTACTCAACCCTTTTGATCAATGAAACGGATGAATAAAAAATCCCACCAAACCACGACCAATGCACGAAAATAAACACACCACGAAACACACAAGATTTAACGTGGAAAACCCTCCAAATCAGAGGTAAAAATCACGGGCCAAACTCCGAACAACCCACCATGTGAATAAAGAGTACAAGATATCTCAATTGATTGAAATTCACTAACAATGGAGTAATACAAAAATACATATTCCAAGACTTAGATTATCACACTAAGAACGAAGAAAACTACCCCAATTGTATCAAACCCTTGCACCACTTTTCTTGAACACCAAGAAATCACCAAAGCCTCTCCGAGGGTCTTCGGATTCAAGATCTTGATATGCCTTCAATGTAGAGAGAAAAACTAGAGAGATTGTACGCTTCAACTCGAATGCGCACACCAATCGGCCACCAAGTCGAACTCTCGAAGTCGACTTTTCAATGCTTGCACTAGAAAAACCATTTTCGGCTTCTACTAGAAAAAATAGATAAATCCAATTTTTCTTAGTCTTCTAGTCGAACTACAAGTCGACTTTCCCGAAATTGCAAACAATGCAATTTTCATTTTTCTCTCTCTTCCTTGATTTTGGTTTCCAATTCTAATTCAATTAGAATTCTTATTAGGCTGGACTTATGGTGTTTTGGGCCTACACCAAACCAACAATCTCCCCTTCCAGCCCATGGGGATATATCCAAACATCTGTTGCTCAACTGCAACTCAGTCCCACCAAGTTGGTGCAAGACAGATGCCTGTCGCGAGTCACCACCTTGGTGAACATATCAGCTAGATTCTTGTCAGTGAGAATCTAATCTTTCTGGAAGCTCTCCGACTCCCCCTCTTCAATAATCATAACATATGTGGAACTAGGGTACTTCGTAGAAGGGACTTTCCCTCTTTCCGACCTTCTCAATAGAGGTTATGTTGTAACCACAGGTAGAGGACTCTGCTCCCCCCCACTCAGAATCATCATATGATTCTTGCACATCATCAACAGTAGGCGCGTGCACGTCATCAACATCATCATGTGCATGCTCATCTTCGACCCATGTTCTTCAGCTAAATCTCATTCATGTGTGGCATCACTAATCGAAGGAGAAACTAGTCTAGGAAGAGAATCAACATCATCATCATCAACTGTGATTTTCTCTGATGTCTTGAAATCTGTTATGGTCTTACTTTCATGAAAGACCACATCTCTGGATCTGACAACCTTTTTCTTTTTTGGATCCCATAACCTGTATCCAAACACTGCATCTCCAAATCCCAACAGGATACACGTAACAGTCCTATCGTCAAGCTTCCTCTCTGCTCCTTAAGCATATGCATAAATGTCTTGCATCCAAACACCTTCAAATGAGAGTAAGTAACATTTTTCCCAGACCACACTCTCTCTGGAGTATCAAACACTAACAGTGCTGAAGGAGAGCGATTCATCAGGTAGCAAGCATGACTGAGAGCTTCACCCCAAAATGACTTAGGCAATTTAGCCATTTTCAACATGCATCTGACTTTATCTATGATGGTTTTGTTTGTTCTCTCAACAACACCATTATCTTTGAGGGTACCGAAACTATCTTCTCATGTCTGATTCCATGTTCTGAGCAATAATTATCGAACTCCTTTGAAGTATACTCCCCCCGTTATCACTACGAAGGCACTTCAAAGATACTCTTTTTTCTCTTTCCACCATGGTATGGAACCGCTTGAAGTACTCAAGAACCTGACATTTAGTTCTCAAAACAAACACCCAAACCTTCAGTGAAGTATCATTAATAAAAGTAACAAAATATATGCCACCTCCTATAGTCTCCACATCAATGGGACCACAAACATCAGAGTAAACTAACTCAAGTAGATTTTTTTTCTCTCAGATGATGGAGAAAAAAAAACTTTATGTTGCTTACCAAATAAACAATCATCATAAGGGTAATTTTACCTTTGACAAAAGGGATGAGAGACTTCTTTGCCAACATCTGCAGCCCTTTCTCATTCATGTGACCCAACCTTCTATGCCACAAATCTGGTGAAGAATCATCTTCAACTGCATTCAGGTCGCATTTGATGATCTTCAATTGAGTCTTGTAAAATGTGTAGCTCAATTTTCCTCTAGTAACAACAATTGAGCCTTTTGTGAGTTTCCACTCATTGCCCCCAAAGACGTTATAATAACCATCTAGGTCCAAAGCATGAGTAGAAATCAAACTCAGACGTAAATCTGGAACATGTAGCACATCTTTCAGAATCATCGTGCAACCAACATTTGTTTGCACACAGACATCTCCAATGCCAACTATATATGTAAAACTGTTGTTCCCCATCTTTGTCTTTCCAAAATTCCCTGCTCGATAAACAGAGAAGACATCATTCCTCGGTGTAGCATGGAATGATGCTCCTGAATCAACAACCCATTAACTATCTGCATTAGTGACATGACCTTGATCCTCAACAAAAGAAAGCACAACCAGTTCTTCACTTGTATCTGATATAGTAGCTGTAGTGTTCCAATCATATGCTTTGTTCCAATTTTCTCATCGTTCTGTTCTCTTTTCCACACTTTACAATTTCTTTTAATATGCCCTTCCTTGTCACGATGAAAGCAAGCAGATTTTCCCTTTACTTATGACTCATCTCTAAATTTGCTCCGCTCTCTCAGACCTCTAGATATACTTCTGCCTTTCTGTTCTTCTGTAGTAACAATAGCCTGTGAAGTATCAATCTCTTTATCCTTTCTTCTTGTCTTGTCATCATAGAGACTATCACGTGCCATGGATAAGGATAAAACACCACCCGGGGCGAAATTACTGAAAGACACCACCGATGATTCCCAACTTTCTGGCAAAGAACTCAAAATTAATAGTGCATGTGACTCATCCTCAAACACTATCTTCATGGCACTTAACTGATTGATCAAGTCTTCGACATCATTCAAGTGCTCTATCATTGACCGTATGTTTACAAGCCTTCTAACCAGGGAAGCCTTGCTTTGTGCACCTTTTCTCTCACACATACTTTGTGATTTTCTCCACAACACTTGCGCATCAACTTCTTTATTGATGTAGTGATAGATATTGTGCTCGACCCATTTTCTAATAGTCCAAGCAGCTTTCATGTGCATTTTCTATCAATCAGCATCGAATGTTCCTTTTGGTTTGGTTTATCCAAGTTCAATTGGATCAAACAAATCCTTGCAATAAAGATGATCTTCCATCATAGGTGTCAAATTGAATAATTCGAATAAGTCAACTTGACTATATATGATTTTTCTTCACCCATCTCGATTCTCACAATTATTCACCGGTCAAGATCTAACCGCAGCTCTCTAATACCAGTAGTTGGGGTTACTCAACCCCTTTGATCAATGAAACAGATGAATAAGAAATCTCACCAAACCATGACCAATGCACGAAAATAAACACACCACAAAACACACAAGATTTAACGTGAAAAACCCTCCAAATCAGAGGTAAAAACCACGGGCCAAACTCCGAACAATCTACTATGTGAATAAAGAGTACAAGATATCTCAATTGCTTGAGATTCACTAACAATGGAGTAATACAAAAATACATCTTCCAAGAACTTAGATGATCACACTAAGAACGAAGAAAATTATCCCAATTGTATCAAACCTTTGCACCTCTTTTCTTGAACACCAAGAAATCACCAAAGCCTCTCCGCGGGTCTTCGGATTCAAGATCTTGATATGCCTTCAATGTAGAGAGAGAAAAACTAGAGAGATTGCACACTTCAACTCGAATGCGCACACCAATCGGTCACCAAGTCGAACTCTCGAAATCGACTTTTCAATGCTTACACTAGAAAAACCCTATTCGGCTTCTACTAGAAAAAATAGGTAAATCCTATTTTTCTTAGTCTTCTAGTCTAACTACAAGTAGACTTCCCCGAAATTGCAAACAATGCAATTTTCGTTTTTCTCTCTCTTCCTTGATTTTGGTCACCAATTCTAATTCAATTATAATTCTTAATTGGGCTGGACTTATGGTGTTTTGAGCCCACACCAAACCAACACCTCTCCCTCAACTTGATTTTTTGGCTCCGGGGCTCTATACATACATTAATTGTAGTTCAAGAAATCGAAATAATTAGAGAGGCATATGAAATAGAAGAAGGAACCACGTTAATTAAACTACATAAAAGTTAGGAGGGCAAGAGAGTTATTTGGAGCAACTGCAGACAGGCTTGAAAATCAGCAATAAAATCTGATAGAATATAATCACACATAGCGAAAACGGCCTGGATCTTCATGGCCCAAGTCACCCAAAAAAAAGGTCTCAAACTCGTCACGGTGTGCACTTCGTGTACTTCAGGCTTTATATAATGGACCCTGATAAATATGTCCCGGCACGAACTAGCAAGAACAACATTTGTTGTCATTCTTGCCATGCACACTTGACCCAAAAATCAAGGGACGCCAACATATATTTGTTCTATATATTTTTTAATAAAAAAAATCAACTTATCTGGCACCTTTTGAAACTCGAACCCCATCTTTTATAATAATATCACGTATCAAATTATTAATAAGCCCCCATTCGATTGTGTTTTTTTTTTTTTCATTTTTTTTAATGCCAAACATGCAGTAGTAGAACTAGCCTTCTTTTGTCAACTCAGTAGAATTGGTTTTGAAAAATAAACAAGGAGCACCTAAAACAGAATAATAATAATAAATCAACACAAGTCTTTTTGTTTTTCTAAGATCGATGTACAAAATTAAGTAAATATAAATGTGTCCCGATTCTTTGGAGCCCTTGATCAAATCAGCATGCATTGGATGCGAGCCAAAGGCTTTCTTTTCTTATTGAATTGCCCTACACTTTTAGTACGCTAGCATTATTAGTTGTAATTAGTACCAAGGACAACTCAATTGCGACATATATTTAGCTACCAACATGTGGTGGGCAAACCGTAGTTTGGTGGTGAAAATTATCAAACCGCGACTAAATCGAGGGTTCACGATTTGCGCGGTTTGGTCGGTTTGGTTTCGCGGTTTTCATCCGACCCATTTAAAAAAAAAAAAAAAAAAATCATACATCTTATATACCATAAAGTCCATACATGTTTAATGTTCAATTGTTCATCAAAAATTCAACATAAGATACAACAAAACATATATAACCAATCATTCACCAAAAAGAATTCAATCAAAGTTAGAAATTTAAGTTCATTTCAAAAGTTACAACAAAAACAAATAGATTAGAACAAATAAATGTTGAGTATTTACTAAAATTAATACCCTCGGTTTGGTGAAACCGCGGTTTTTTTAAAATGAAAACCGCGACTAAACCGCGATTATGCAGTTCTTAAGTTTTTTAAACCGCCCCCAAACCGCGTGTTCTAAAAATCAGACTAAATCATACGGTTTACACTGTTTGGGCAGTTTGGGCGATTTTTCGGAAACCGCTGCCCACCCCTAGTACATACATAGCTAGATCTTTTCCACGATTTGTAGTGCCAAGGTGTCATATATATATAGTTTGCAATACTGTAGTAACATATATTTGTTGAAAAAAAAAAAAAAAAAGATTAGCAACAACTTATAATTAAAAGCTCGGAAATGAAAAAGCAACACCTTATGAACCACCTAAAAGCCAAACCATAGGGCACCCTTTTTGGCCCAGTATGTCAAAAGTGGATCCCCTTGTACCAATGTACGTATGCATTTTTTTCTTTTTACTTGAAACCATGCATGTGTGTTATTCCAAAAAAAATTAAAAATTAAAAACGTGTGTTTATTTTTAAAATATGCGTTCTACTTCCCTCTAAATATCCCATATAATATACAAGTACTTTAGTTTCTCTATTTTTAAAAATATGTATTTTAATCTTTTTAAAATACTATCATGATATGTATAAGCGGTAAAAAATAAATTAGAGAAACTAAAGTGCATATTTTTGCAAAAACATATGAGGACATATATATATATTAATAATTATATCAAATTTGCGACATGTGAAATTTGTAAAATACTTAAAAGTGTATTATTGGTTAAAATATTATGTCACGTTATTATTATAAACAGTGAAATAATTCCGTCTACTATTACTCTATTTTAGAGGAGGATGAAAGAAGGGACTTTTTCTCTCGTTTTTGTTGAAAATAAATTAGGCATCTAGTTTTTTTTGATAAAAAAAAAAGACTAAGCTCGTGTTTAGTTAAATAGCAATTAAACGGGGGAGTTGTACTTCATAAGGAACTTCCTTTGTTTGGATTATAATTTTAACAAATTTTTTGAGATAAGTTACCATAAACATACTTTATCTTTAAAGGGAAATTGCATCTCTTTATAAGCCTGAGAAAGTTTATAATTATTTAGTTAAATAATATAAATTATCTTTTTTATTTAAAAATTTTTAATCATGATTCTTCAACATAAAATGGATAATATATTTCAACAATCAGTTGATCCGAATAGTAAAAAATTAAGTTGGAAGACCCGTTGATCTTATAAGACTAACTGTGTTTGAGTTTGGATCAATCGTTATAATTGACACGGCATCGGACTCTATGCGAGAAACTAAAAATAAAAATAAAAATGACTCGTATATACATAGAGAAGCACAAAAAACAATAGACTATTCGGTGATGCTTGTTTCCTAGGCGGTGGCAGCCCAAACATAAGCACACATGGTGGGGGTGAACCGTGAAACCGGTCGAGCCGGTGACTCGTACCGATTAGTCGCCATCGTTATCCGGTTTGCCGGGTGTCCGAAAAGCCCCGTTCGATCGCCACGTGTCATAACACTAGGGCTTAAGACAACCATAGTCGAGTAAGTGCTTAACCAGAGTCAGTTATCTGAAAAGGACAAGTCAGTCGCGGAGGTGTGGGGCCCACAGAAAGAATCTGAATGTGATATCGAATGTGGAGTGAAGAGTCGAGGAGGATCGGAGGGTGTGAAGATGAGGAGGACGTGGTGCGCGATGGGGACTGATGGTGGCGGTTGCTGTGTCGCGTCGCGAGTGACAGCTGTGTTGTGTGTGACAAGGAAGGGAGTGTGATGAATGCTTGCTTCCTCGCCACCAACTACGGCCCCGCCACGTCACTAGTCTTGCTTTTCATTAATTACCATTACTTTGTTTGTCCGACCCAATTATGTTATTCACTTTTTCTTTTTCTTAATGAAAACATACCTTAAATGACAAAAATATCGTTAATTAATTAACTAGTAGCTCCAATGATTTGGTATATATCACGTAAAATGAATGCAGTGGGAATGAAACGCTTATTTGAATGGGTAGTAAAACTCATAAAGATAAAATAAAAAATATAAAAAAATTTAAAAAAATATAAATAATATCAATTAATACAAAGATTAGAAAAGGACGAATGCGATTGTTTAGACATATTTTAAAACGTCATATAAATATCTCCATTAAAAAACTTGATTCAATAAAAGCAAAAGCAACTCGACGAGGTAATGGTAGTCTGAAGCTAACTTGAGACTCACTGATTATAATGAATTTTTTGTTAAATGACTTGAAAAACACACCATCAATTACACTAAATCGAGCGTAATAGAAGAGTTTGATCTATGTAGTTGATCTCATCTAATTTTTAGTTTTTGTATCTCTAATACGACTGTAAATTAGAGAGAAAATATATCACATAAAATAAATACTCCTTTCGTTCTTAGATATATGTTACAATTTGACTAAAATAAAAGAATTAAAAAAATCGATTCTACAAAAAAAAAAAATCCACAATGATATTGAAATGCCCCTTTGTTATAGATATTATAGAGTCGTTGATCCGATACGGCCTGTCGCTATTACGTGTTAGCGGCGAGTTTCCCCGTCGCTAAATCTCGTCCAATTGTCATCCACGTGTCTCGTCGCTAAATTGCCATTTGTCCATGATTTATCACCACGTGGATGACAATTGGCGACGGAAGCCGTTGCTAACCCCGTCGCTAATAATTTTAAAAAATTTAAAAAAAAAAAGTTTTTTTCAATTTTTGATATTCAAAATATTTAAAATAGTTAATATTATTAAAACTAATATAAAAATAAATAATTTTTAATTTCAATTTTATAAAATATTTTTTTAATTTAATTGAAATT
This sequence comes from Stephania cephalantha, assembly GCA_039657325.1. NCBI lineage: Eukaryota > Viridiplantae > Streptophyta > Magnoliopsida > Ranunculales > Menispermaceae > Stephania > Stephania cephalantha. The sequence continues at coordinate 1,814,313 of CM077577.1, read as the reverse complement.
AATATTAAAATGAACTGTTTTTAAAATAATAGTATTTATTTTTTAAAATAATATTAAAATTAAAGAATTATTTTTAAAATTTATTAAAAAATTTCAATTACGAAGGGAACATAATTTAGTTTTATTAAAATGATAATTGTGATTTAAGTTGTTACAAATCACAAAATTAAGTAATTTACGAATTGAACTTTTTTTTCCTCTTCTCCGCAGAGAGGCTGTGAGCTTTTTTCCTCTTTTTATCGAGAGGTTGTGGAATGCAGTCAATGATGCAGAAGTTCTCGTTGAGGGACGAGGAAGACGATGAATTAGTATAGGAGGACAATGGGGCAGGGAATGAGGAATCGATGGCGAACTTGAGTCTTATTGGTTGTTTCCACACCAATAAGATCATCAACTTCCAGTCAATGAAGAATAGAATTGCGAGTCTATGACATCCTACAAAAGGAATGACAATATTGGAATGCCCATCCCAGCAATTCATTTTCTAGTTTTACCATCAAGTTGATCTTCAAAATGTTTTGGAAGGAGGACCGTGGACATTCAACGAGTTTGTTTTGATGTTGGGAAAACTTAAGGAGGGAGTCAGCCCGAGGGATATACCCCTGTCTCACATATTAATATGGGTATTGATCTTTGACATCCTAGTAGGTTACTTCTCGAAAGCAGTATGGAAACAATTGGGAGAGTTCATTGGTTTTTTTCAGAAGCATGATGAACGTAATGGAGTCGGGGGATGGCGTGAGTATATGTGCATCAGGGTGTTATTGGATGTAAACAAACCCCTAAAAAGGGCAAAGAAAATCAAACTCAGAGGAGGGAAGCAAGCCACGGTGAATTTTCAATATGAGCGAATCCCAAAGTTTTGCTTCATATGTGGTTTAATTGGGCACAATGAAAAGTTATGTCCAAAACTCTTTGAGAATAATGGGGAACCTATCACAAAGGAGTAGGGGATATGGTTGAAAGTGGCGGGTAGGGGTGTTGATCGGAGTGGAGAGAGGTGGCTCGGCAAGGGATCGAAGATGAGATGGGCTAAAAAAAGTTTTTGAATTCGAAGGTGAGCGAGATTACAGGGATCTTTTCGAAATCAAAGGAGGAGATCAAGGAGTTGCCAAATCAGAATGGATGAGTAACTATGGAAACAACGGGTTTTGGTGCGGATGGACTCGAGGTGGCGGATAGTGAGGATGTGGACCTGGATCTTACTGAAAATCGCAAGAAAAGGAAGGTGGGCATGGTTGAAAGCTCATGTGCAATCCATTATGTTCGTAGTAACGATAAGATGGTTGTCGATGCTCGGGAAGGGGTTAGCAGTGTCTCTGCTGGGATTCTCGAGACTATTTCTATATCGGTGAGACCTGTGGATCAGGCCAGCCGAGAGCAATGAATTGCCTCAGCTGGAACTGCCGGGGGCTTGGCAACCCTCGGACTCAGTTAGCCTTATTAGAGTTGGTGAAGTCATGTAAGGTCGATGTAGTTTTTCTTTGTAAAACATTAACTTTTGAATCCAAGTTGTTAGAAATTAAAAATAAGCTCCGTTTTGAGGGGTGTTTAGTAGTTGATCGAGTTGGTAGGGGGAGGTTTAGCAATTTTGTGGAGAAAATAAGGAGTATGTTATGTAAGTGGTTATTCAAACAACAACATTGATTTAATTTTCAATAAAAATGATGCGCCGGAGTGGCGTCTTACCTGTTATTATGGTTTTCTGGAGAGTAGTAGACGACGAAGTGCGTGGCAATTGCTACGTGCTTTATCGAGACAATCACAACTGCCTTGGTGTGTCATTGGGGATTTTAATGACATTCTAAGCTTTGAAGAGAAGAGATGTGGTGTTCAATAACCAAACTGAAGAATAGAAGGTTTCAGAGAAGCAGTCGATGAGTGTGGTTTAAGTGATGTGCCATTTGCGGGACAGCGATTCACATGGGAACGAGGAATGGACACAACTGATTTTGTTGAAGAAAGGTTGGACAGAGCTTTGGCTACGGAAGCTTGGCATAGTTTATCCTCGGAAGCAATGTTGAAGCATCTTGTAGCTCCAACATCATATCACTATCCAATTTTGCTTCAATGCATCACTCAGAGGGTAGCGTATCGGGCTCATAGATTTAACTTTGAAAATGCATTGCTGCGAGATGAGGAAGTGGAGGGAGTCGTGAGAGAAATGTGGGAACCAAGCATGAACAACGAACTTTCAGGTAGACTAGGCTTGTGTGTTGAATCACTCAGCAAGTGGGGAAGGCAGCATACAAGCAGGTTCGCTAGACGAATTGAGAAGTGCAAACGAAGAATTCAAAGTCTGCTTCGGGCCGATCTTAATGGGCAGAGTGTAGAAGTGAGATCAGCGAGATGGGAATAAAGCGAAATGCTAGCCAAAGAGGAAATCTATTGGCGATAGAGATCGAAGAAGTTATGGTTGAGGGATTGGGATGCAAACACGAAATTTTTTCACTCTTCGACGAAACAGATGAGGAAAAAGAACGAGATCAAGTCTGTATTAAACAATTAGGGGTTTGCATTGAGGATGAAGAAGGAATGCATAAGGTGGCTGTAGAGTATTTTGAAAATCTATTTGATCATTCATATGTTATTCCGGGTGGTAGTGGTCAATTTGGTGGAACACAAAGTAAGTGATGAGATGAACAGAGAATTACAAGCTTCGTACACCACTGAGGAATTTCGGACACCATTATTTCAAATGAATATTGACAAAGAGCCAGGGCCGGATGGGTTTAATCTGGGATTTTATCAAAGGTTTTAAGACTTGTTGGGTCCGGACATCTTCCACAATTGTGTAAGTTGGATGCGTAATTGCAGCTTTCCACTAGGCTTAAATGACACTAATATTGTTTTGATCCCTAAAGTAGGCAATCCAAAAGGCATGAAGGATTTCAGGCCAATATCTATGTGGAATGTAATTTATAAGATTTTAGCTAAAGTGATTGCAAATAGGCTAAAGAAGTGGTTGCCGGCGATAATATCGGAGTTCCAATCAGAGTTTTGTGCCGGGCAGAACCATTGTCGACAACATCTTAGTGGCTTTCAAAACGTTACATATGATAAAATGTAGTGGCAAGAAAAAAGGGAACGACGGCGCTGAAGATCTATATAAGTAAGGCGTATGAATGAATAGATTGGAACTTTCTAAAAGCTATGTTGCTCAAGTTGGGTTTCGATAAGGATTGGGTGGAGGTTATTATGTTACTGGTGTCCTCGGTTCGGTCGTCAATATGCCTAAACAGCGAACTAGTAGGACCGATCATACCTCACAGAGGGCTCAGGCAGGGTTTTCCATTATCTCTATATCTATTCATCTTATGTTCAGATGGTTCTCAGCTCTATTGAGAAAGGCGGAGATGGATAAAATTATTCAGGGGAGCAGAGTAGTACGAGGGGCCCCGTCAGTGTCGTACTTGTTATTTGTAGATGATATTTTTTTTTTCTTTTTCGTGCGACAACTGAGGAGGCGTTGAATATGAAACAATTATTAAATGTGTATGAGGCGGCTTTGGGACAAGCAATAAACCTCTTAAAATCGGCTATGATGTTCTCACCGAAGAGGAAGTGGAAATCGAAATACGGGAAAGGTTGTGTGTTCAATTGGATATTGTAGATGGGAATTACTTGGGGCTACCGTCTTTGGTGGGGAGGAAAAAGTGTGAAGTTTTTGCTTTTCTGAAAGATAGAATGTGGAAGAAGTTGTCATCCTAGAGTTTTAAATTTTTTTTTTGCGAAAGGTGCAAGGAAGTTCTCCTCAAATCGATAGCACATGCATTACCTACATATTGTATGGGTACTTTTATGGTTCCAATTACGGTGTGTAATGATTCGAAGAAGATGATGAACTTTTTTTGGTGGGGAATGAAAGAGAATGGGAAGCATGGACTGAATTGGAAAAACTAGAATAAATTATGTCAAAGGAAAGAGAAGGGGGATGGGTTTTAAAAACCTGCACAACTTCAACATGGCAATGCTCGCGAAGCAAGGATGGAGACTAGTAACAAACCTAATTCGTTAGTCTCGAAGATTTTCAAAGCTAGATATTATCCGAGTGTGTCCTTTTTAAAAGCCAACATTGGTAATAATCCGAGTTTTACTTGGAGGGGAATCCTAGCTTCGATGGAGATTTTGGTGAAAGGGTGTAGGTGGAAAGTAGGGAATGGAAGAGAAATAAACATGTGGAACGATCTATGGCTGAAGAATGACGAGAACAAGTTCCTTACATCAGACCAAATAGAAGGCATGGAGGAGGTAACGGTTGACGAGCTGATGGTGCCAATGTGGAGGGAATGGGACATGGAGATGATCAAGAGAATGCTAAATGAGATAGAGTGTTCTGAAATTGCAAAAGTTTCTTTTCACAGAGGAGGCTCGGATGAAATGGTATAGCAATTAACAAAGGACGAGGAGTACCGGGTGAAATCTGGGTATTGGGCTCGCCGAGGCTTTGAGAGCGTATGGGAGGGATGGGAACATGGAGATACGTAGAGATTGGGGGTCGGATGTGGAGTTACCGTAAAAAATAAAGCTTTTTATATGGAGATTACTTACGAATTATCTACCGGTATGAAAGAGATTAAGAGAGAGGGGCACGAGGATGGAAGTTAACTGCGAGATTTATAAGGGAACAGTTTAATCGGTTGTACATGTGATGACGGAGTGCACAGGTACAAGAGGGGGAGGAGGAAGTTTTGTTCAGTTGCCAAGCTGCCAAGCAATCGAAGAGTTAAGAAATTTGTTCTTTAGTTGGTGCGAGACAGAAGAAGAGCACCAAATTGATCGGCTATGCATATATTTTTGGGCGATTTGGAAGTTTAGGAACAATGTGGTATGGGAGAAGAATTCGAAACCGTTAAAGTCAATCGATGAGGAGGCTTTTGAATGGGTTCGAGAATGGAAGGCAGCGAGGAAAGAGAAACAAGGAGAAATCAAAAAAGGAGGCGAGAGGAATGTTGGACAGAAACACTGGAAAAGACCGTCGGCAAGGTGGTACAAACGCAATGTTGATGCATCTTTGTGTGGAACTGAAGGACTTGTGAATGTTGGAGCAATTGTGAGAGACGGGGATGGCATTATGCAATAGGGGTTTACGAAATATATGGCAAGTCGTATACCATCACACGAGGCGGAGGCAATAGCTTTGAGGGAGGCGCTCTTATGGGTGAGTGAAACTGGTATGTCATATTTGAGACGGATTCAATGATGCTGGTTTACGGGTTGAATTCATCATCCCTTAATAAATCAAAATTTGGGGGCTTGCTAGAAGACTGTTTGGAGGTGTGGTGTTTAAAGGTCAAAGGCACTTTAGGTTCCAGTTTGCCAGGCGTACGGCGAACACGGTAGCACATGGCTTGGTAAAGTTAGCAAAAGTGTATGATTCCCCGTATGTGTAGGGTGATGTTCCGCCTGATATTGGCGAATTGTTATCAAAAGATGTAGTCTCTTCTTCTCAGTAATGAAAATGCTTTTAATAAAAAAATGATAATTGTGATTTTAAACATTATAAAACAAGTTAATTATTAAAAAATTTATGTTTTTCGGCTTAGTAAAAAAAATTATTTGGAATAACAATTATGCAAATAAATATAAGCAAATTAAATTAAATAATTGAAGTAAATAAAGAACTAAATGAAATAAATACAATAAAAGAAGTTTACAAATATAAAATGTACAAAACAAGATGAAAAGTATGTGTGAGTGCCGAATATAAAATCCTAAGTGTATACACCAGTGAGAACTCAATCGTCAGGATTGTCGTCGGTCTCTGCGTTATCAGGAACATCTCTTGGTGGCGTGAATGGAATCCCAAGTTTGTCCATTAGAGTCTGTTCCATGCGACTTAACTGTCTCTGCACCTCTCGTAACTCATCACGGTTTAAAGTGTCTTCCTGCATAACCCGAAGAAGATTTGTATGCATCTCCTTGATGTCCCTCCTCAGCAGCTCAATGGGCTCATCATGAGCAGAAATAGGCCGAGAAGATCCAGCTTCATCTCCAACTCCAGCCTTCAAAGATGTTCTGCGCCGTGAGTGACCCGATAGTGTCCACCCTAATCCATATGTCTGTCATTTGTCGTCACGCCCCACGACGGACATGTATAACTCGGTCTCATCAATCTGGGTGTCAGGATGCGACTGTGTGAGCTCAATGCGTCTGTTCCGAATTGCCGTCTAAATTAAGAATTAAAACATTTACAAGTCATATATACAAGTCATTAATAAATATCATTAATTAACCAGACAAAATTTAAAAACAAAACTATTTTGTTACGACAATCCTCTTTACTATCTGATCAAGGAAAGTTACACCATCATGATCTTTGGTATAAAAGCATATGCATAACTCCAAAGTCGTCGGACCTAACTTCTTATCCTACAAAACATATATTTAAAGAGGATTAAGTTTAAGACTTAATAATATTATATATAAAAACTTATTATAACTTACCAGCCTCTCTGCGTGCTAATAAATGGATATGGAACCACATGTATGCATTGTTGCCTCCGTACCGAGTCCCCCTGTCTCTGTTCTCCGATTCTTGCTTGCTCGCTCAGACTTCTTTTTGAATTCAGGGGTGGACGTCATCTTCTCATGCTGCTCGAAAATCTCGGTAGATACATGTGCCGGCTTTTTATTTTTGGAGCACATCTTGCTAATGAAATCGGCGTATCGAGTGGCAATCTGCCTATCGTACGTCTCTCTAATAGCTCCGTCATCCGATGGATCCCAGTCGAATGAAAGCTATACGCAAAAATATTAAAATTTAATTATAACTATAAATATTTTTCAATTTTTGTCTCTAAATCCTAAGTAAATGAAACAACCTTAACTTAAATGAATTTACCTTCAATTGATTCTAATAAACATCTCGCATGTACTGCAGAACAAACTCCCAAGAATAGCCGACCTTGTGCAAGGAGTGTTTATATGCCCTAGTCATCTCCCAGACAGCTCTGTCAGAGGGGTGCAATTTCCGTCCACTAAATTGAAAATGAGGCGTTAGACAAAGTTTACTAAAAAATTAATTAAACGTAAATATTCGTACTTAAAGTATGTATACTTACTATCTGTCATCCTTCACGACCAAAAATATTCACCCCGAGGCTTGATTAGTAGTATTGCTTCATCGTCGTCCACGTGGAGCCGTACCTATGGACGGGTCACTCGAACGGTGTGTCGAAGAACTCGGCGACTGTGACACATGCTCTACCTGATGACTCGCAGAAGGCGAGACATGCAAATCAGAATGGCTTGATGGTGGGGCTGTACGATGGTTGTACGTACGATCATCCAGATGTGAGGGAGATGTAGATCCCTCTAATGAAAAAATAGGCCTAACACCTGGCCTAAACGTACCGCGACCATCGATGGGTCGAGTGGGTAGCGATGAAAGTAGCGTATAATATATCTGCATAGAGGGGAGATCATCGCCAAATACAGATGACAAAGACATATAAGATGTAGGGGGATGTGATGGATGTGCATAAGGTGGGGGAGGTGTCTGATAAAAAAGGGGTCTACTATGAGGGGTGGTATGGGTACAGATGAAAGAACGATGCCTGCTGTGGAGGGGGATGTGAAGAATACTGATACAGAGTCTGCTGGCCCTGACTAGACTGTGCAGGTGGAGTAGCATCATCACGAGAGCGTGGATGTGAATGACCCGATCGTCGATCTTTGCTAGCGCTGGATCATCCACTGGATCGACCACCAGATCGTCCACCGAATCGTCCACCGGATCCCCCACCGGATGATGGATCATATCATTTGTCTGACGACTTAACTTTATAAAAAAACTAAGACTAAGTTAGAAACAAGATATGCGTAAACCTCCTAAATTTGAAATATTATGTAACAAGTAAAAAAAATATAATTCTAATGTTTGCATCATTTATCAACTAAAATGGTTATATCATGGTTCGTCATCACTGTCCACATCGTTCTATGAAAACTCGAAATTATCGCTTTCATCGTATTCTTCGTTGACGTCTGACATGTGTGCGCCACTAGGATCAGCTAGCGAAGTTGGAACATTGTTGCCAATATCGACCTCAGTATCATGCTCAGGTAGCTGCTCCTAAAAAACGTCTTGTTGTGTAGACGCACTGTCAACGTTCTCGGCTAAGTTATGTTCATCGATGAATTTTGGTTGAAGTCTGCACGTAGCTTGCCAATTGTTATGCGCTCTTCTTATACTTGGGTATGAAAGAAATTACACCTAACTAGCTTGCATGGCTAGTATAAAAGGCTAGTACTTGCTTAATTGCAGATTTTGATGTACATCGACGATTTTTAAGGGTCGGTGAACTCTTGTCCCGACATTGATCGTGGGATCGAACCATTCACACTTGAACATCACGGTACGTAAGAATCCACCATATTCGATTTGTATCACTTCTTCCAATTGCCCGTAAAAGTCATTATCGCATTGTACGTAATTTGTGCCCCTAACGCACACCCGCTACTACGTGTATCATTGTTTGTGTCATGTGACATGGTCTGAGAATTGTAGCCATTAATGAGATACACGTGATATACGGTGCAAAGTCGACTTGGGCCGTATGATAGCATTTGAAGTGTTGTATCTTGAATATATGATGGGGCCAACAGCCAAAAAAATGTTTCATTGATAAATTCCATTTTTAAATAAATAACAAAAATGAAGAATTATTTTAATATGCTTATAGTAATGACGTACTAATTGTTGGAACCAACTTGAGAAATGTTTCTCAAGATGTTCATCGATTTCACTTTATGTAATATTTAGTCGCTTGGAACACAACTCCGATATGTACATCCTAACAGGAGAACGAAAGAAAAGTAAGGATTGCAATGGAATATATTAGATATATTAAACAATTGACATGAAAACTGTTAATTGAAATGTATTAATGTTTACCTAATGAATGAAGCGACCTTAGGATAATTTAACAACACATATAAGTGTGTGGCGTTACACTCGTCATCCGTGAGATAACGCTTCTTTGGTATCCCGTAGGCCCGATTTGGGTGGGTGAAGATTGAGAAATTGCCAGTAAAATTTTAAGTTGGTCCGACTCCACCATCGTAATTGCGGGGCGGGACGGTTGTGCGAGGTGAAGAAGTATTCCTCAAAAAAATAGGAACAAAATGCAATGTCTCTTCCATTAAATATGCATTGCATATTGAGCCCTCAACCCTTGCCTTATTCCTAACATTATTTTTTAAATGTTTCAAGTACCTACATTTGTACAAGTAAATTAGTTAAATAAATATTTTAATTGATATTAATTATGTTCGAGTATAGTTGATTACCTCTCAAAAGGATACATCCATCGAAATTATACTGGGCCAACAAGGATAGCCTCATACGCCAAATGGATAGGGAGATGCTCCATTGAGTCAGAAAAACTTAGCGGAAATATCTTTTCCAACTTACACAATATCTTAGGAATGTTTTCATGCAAAAGCCGAAGACTCTCAATATTTAAAATTCTAGCAGTTAAATCTCTAAAGAAAATGTTTAACTCGCTAATTGCAATCTATATGTCCTCCTTTAAGAGATCCCGAAAAGCAATCGACAACAATCGTTGCATAAAAATATGACAATCGTGGCTTTTCATCCCAAACATCTTCAACTTCTTATAACTACACAGCGACCGATGTTATGCACGTAATCATCAGGGAAGTGCAACTCCTTAATCCACTTACACAACGCTTGTTTTCTCCGCTTCTCAAGCGCATATCGTGCCTTCGGATATTTCTTAGAAATTGGATCATAATGAAGCTTTGGACGATTAAAAATATCCTTTAAGTCTTCCTTAAACTTTGTATTATCTTTCGTCTTCCTTGCATACTCATGATTGTGTTGAAAATATTGTCAAAAATATTTTTCTCGATGTGCATTACGTCTAGGTTGTGTCTAACAAGGTTTGTCTTCCAGTAAGGCAACTCCCACAATATGTTTTGTTTTCTCCACCCGCTAGTCTTCGAGATTTCGTTGTTTATAACATCTGATCCCAATTCAGTGACCTTCATTAGCCCTAAAGCTTCAATTTCGTGCAATATATCTTCACCTGATTTATTAGCCGATGGCTTATCGGATACGATTATACTTCTGCGTAAACTAGACTTGTATTTCCTCTCATTCGAATATCGCGACAAAAACATTAATGACAATCGAACCAAGACGATTTCCCCCCGAACCTTAACTGGAAAGCGTCGGTATCTTTCATAAAATAAGGACAAGCTGTCCTCCCGTGTCTGCTCTATCCAGACAACATGTTGTAGGCTGAGAAATCGCTCACAGTCCACGTAAGTGCAGCGCGCATTTGAAAGTTTGTCTTAGTCGATACGTCGTATGTAAGCACTCCGTCGTACCACAAATCCTACAATTCTTTCACCGACGGTTGGAGAAACACATCAATTTTTGCGAAGGATTGGTCGGTCTAGGTACGATCACAGTTAAGAACATTACTTTTTTTTCATACTCATCGACGAAGGCAAGTTGTACGGTGTCAAAATCACCGGCCACGAGGAGTGCGGTTAGCTTATTATGCCGAAAGGTTGGAACCTATCCGTGCATAAGCTAAGTCGAAAATTATGAACCTCAGAGCTGAAGGTAGGGTTCACTTGGTTAAAGTAGTTCCATGCCATTGAATCGGAGCAATGCTGCATATTGCCCTCATCACTGACGTGTTCAACGTGCCATCGCATGTGTTTCGCAGTAGCTTTCGACGCGAACAAACGTTGTAGACGAGGTGCCAAAGGAAAGTATAACATTGTCTTGTGTGCGCGTTTGTTGGAGTTAAACCTAAGTTCTCCACAAAACTCGCAAGATGTAAGCTCGGAGTGGGGCCCCAATAAAGCATGCATAATTGGGGGGGACAACTTGTCTTTCAACATTCGCATATGATGATATGAGAGATCTATCAAACAACTAGTGCATTGAACTTTTACGTTTTTAAAAGCTATCTATCAAACAATTGTCTTCAGACAACATGTCTTTACATACTTGCAAAATTTCGTCGAACGCTTGCTTCGAAATATGATGATTCGACTTCATCGTCAACAAACGTGTCATTGCTGAGAGTTTAGTCATCTTCTCGCAACCCGACCAAAGCGGTTGATTCACTGCGTCAATCATTACAAATAAATGTTTGGCTCAGGATTCGGGTCCTCTTCACGGTTCCAATTGAAACTGGGGCCAGCATGGTCGTGTATCATATGATGATATGACGTCGGATATTCATCCATTGGATCATCATCTTCATCGTCCGAATCGCTTAGTAATTATTCCTCCCCATGCTCGGTCCAACAACAGTAGTCGGGAATGAATCCGCCCCTCACTAGATGAAGCTCTATTGTGTTTACATCGTAGTGTTTCTCGTTGCGACATTTTTAACATGGACATCGACTTTTCGCTTCGTTCAGGAAAGTGGTGCAATGTTGCATGACAAATTTTATGAACTCCTTAACGCTAGCCACAAACTCTAATCGAGTGTAACCGCCTTCAATACGGTTGTACATCCAATCTCGAAACACAAACATCTCAAAAGACCTAAAGAACCTTAATTGAATACACGTACACATTAATCACTATATACCTTTTAGTTTAATGTTAACCGTAATTAGTCGAATTGGTTGCATTTGCACATACTTTGCTTAATATATTTTATACATTTTAGTCGAATATTAATCGTAATTAATCGAATTTGTTGCAATATTTCCACATACTTTGCGTAATACATATTAATATATTATGTACAGACGTTATTAAAAATTATTAAAATTTTATTTCAATATATATCTACCATAATTATTAAATTTAAGTGTTTTATTTTGTTTCAATTTATTTTGCTATAAATTTATTTTGCTTAATTATGTTTTTTTCATTATATATAGGATAAATTTTAAGTGTTTTATTTTGTTTCAATTGCAAAATAAATTTATTCTCCTATTTATTTCAATTTTTTAAAGTACATTGATATAATTGTTTATAGTATAAATTATTATAAATTTTTTTCAAAATATATATAATAAAATTATTAAATTTTAAGTGGATTTTTTTTACAAATATATAGTATAAGTTTTATATGTAGAGTATAAAAAGCGTTGTTATATATTATTTTGTTCAATCAATTATATAATATAATATATGCATATATTTAGTCCTTTATTTTAATTTGTCTTCATTGAAATGTATTTTATCTAATTAATATTTATCATTTAAATAAAATATTCAATCAATTGTATATTTCTTAATTAACTTTAAAGTGCTTTAACATATATATAAGCGATATATGTTATATTTTAAAGTCCTTTATATTTGCACAAGTAGCCCTTTATTTTTGTCCTAGATGAAATGTAATTTATCTAATAAATTTTGATCATTTAAATAAGATTTTTATTACTAAAGTGTATATACAACTTTTTTAATCATGATTTTAATTCAACATATATATATAAGCGATATATGTTATATTTCTTAATTATTTTTAAAGTGCTTTAACATACACTTTTCTTCAACTAAATTATAAAACATTACAAATAAATTACATAGCAACATTAAAAAATTATATACAAACATTACAACTAAATTAATTATTCAAACATCACAACTAAATTATAACACATTACAAAAAAATCACAATAAAACTAAATTACAATCACACATGCATTTTTTTCACTAGTATAAAAAATTATACATACAAAACATTTTAATCATAAAATTATACAAAAATTATACAAACCATTTTAATCATAAAAAATTACAAAAAAACTAAATTATAATAAGAACTCAATTACAAATTATTATAAACCATTTTTTTCAAAAAAAATAATTTTTAAAGCAATTTTATTCAAACTGAATTATTAAAATATTTTTGCAAACAATTTTCACCAAAAAAAATATTAAAATAAATTCATAAATTAATATCTGGTTACCTTAAATAAATAAATATATATATATACCTCCAAAGCACCACAGAATGCAAAGACCGATTAAAATGGGCGGACGACGACGTGGCGGACGGAGGCCGGCAGAGAGCTAGGGAGCTGGGACGAGATTGAAGTGATCTCAGCGTGGCGGACGGAGGCGGTGGAGTGGTGGTCGGCCGAGGACGGGGAGAGGCCGGGGTTTAGGGTTCGGCGCCCAGAGAGAGATCAGAGGGGACGGGGATATGGGTTTAGGTTTCGGCCAGAGAGTGAAAGGGACGATGAGGAAGGGAGATCGAGCGAGGAGGGGCAAAAAAGGACAAAAAAGGGAACGGTTTTGGTGATTAATTCCCAAAAATAGCGTCGGAAATAGCGATGGGATTGCCCCATCGCTATTCCCACACGTGTCCCTCTCTTCCTCGGCCACGTGGCGTTCTCTCTCGCCACGTGGCCTAGGAGGATTGCCCTTGGGTGGGAGTTTTCCTGCCCTTTGGCAGAAGTTTTCCCGCCCAAAAAAATAGTGACGGAGGCCGTCACTACCCCCGTTGCTAAAAGTGTTAACGGGTTGACGTTCCCGTCGTTGACCCGTTGCTAAATATCGCTAATCACCACCATTTTTTGTAGTGTTATCATTGACTAAATTAAAGAGGATTAGAATAAAAAATGAAACAATTAATACTTTATTGATTTTCGAATATAACGCATTTGTGAAATGGAAAAAAGTAAAAATATTAGAGCAGCTATATGAGGGCACCCCTAAATGCATGTAAATTCATACACTTTTGGGGTGCCCTCATACACAATTGGGGTGCACATGGCCCCTCAATATTAGAGATAATTAGGAAGGGGATGGCTAATGAAACTTAGGCCATATTCGGTTAATTAAGGAGAAGTGAAGGGAGAAAAGTGAGCTTTGCAAAAAGCGACAACTTCCCTTATTTTTGTTGAGAATTTTGTTGTCGCTTCTTCGAAAATACACTTCGTTTAGATTAACGATAATATATTATTCTATCTCCATGAAACGACTCTATAATCTTAGATTTTGTTTGGTTCGTTCTCGCTAACTTACGGTGTTCGTTTAGAGTTATCTTCACGAAGTTAACTCTTTGGAGTTAATATTTTTATTTTTGATTGAAACAAGATAAAAATGAGTAATAAAAAGGTCATTAATGAAGGATAATTGTGCGCACAACTCCTATAAATAACTTCTTAGGGGTGGCGGTGGGGAGATATCTCTCACCTTATGGTGTAAGTTAGGCAAGTTAAGCAACCAAACAAGATTATTTTTCAACTCCATGTGAGTTATCTTCTTGAAGATGTCTCCACCTCATACTTAACAAGACCTTATATTCAGCATAAGTGGGAGGGAGAGCCAACTTTAGGCCAACTTCACTCTTTGGTTATACAATCTTGGCTACAAAATAAATATGTATTTATAATCAAGACTTAATTAATTTTTTAAAATGTAAATTTAAACAAAGATATATGTAGAATTAATAAGTTTTGTTTTTAGTAAATGTTAAGGAAACTATAGTAGTTGTTATATTTTCCGTAGTTTAGGTATTTAGGTAGTTTCTATATTTTGGTATTTAAGTAGTATTAAGAAACTTTCTTTATTTTATATTTTGTTCAGCTCTATAAATAAGAGCACCCTATTGTATTCAATTTGCACACATTGATACAATTCTTAGTCTCTTCTTTGAAATCTATCATGGTATCAGAGCTTGGTTTTTAGTACTAAGTCGGTCGACTTTCAAGTCGACGTTTGCTCCGTGGTGCTTGCATTAGTGTGTTCTCGTTCGCTTTCTTGATGTACGCCCATCCTGACATCGGGTCTCCCTCGGTGCATTATCCTCCGCATATGCGTCATCTTCTTTTTTGTTTGTTTGCGATGCGCACCTAAGCAATTTTTTTTTTCTTCTCGAATGTGAAGCTAATTAGTTATTTAGCTTCAATTACACATTATCATTAATTATTTTGTCTTTTTGTGACAATAAGTGCATTGTGGTTGATGTTCTTGTTGAGACACCATGAAGTACCATCTTGTTCTACCATCATTGTCATCAATTTGAACGCGCCCGTGATGTTTTTCTTGCTTGAAACCCGCCTGCCCGATTGTCCCGCTAGCTACTGTCCGCATCCGCTTGGCTCCACGTTTGACACGTTTGCTCCTTGTATGTTATCGTCATCGACTATGTCGATTCAATTGTTTGCCTCGCCGTCGACTACGTCCTCTTCGTTGTGCTTCGCTGCGTCATCGACTATGTCGACTCTATTTGTTTGCATGTTATCGACCCGTCGACTCGCTATCTTACCGTCGTCGACTCGATATTCGTTGTTCTATAGTTTCGTTGTTTTGACTCGCCACATCGAACTATTTTCCGTCGTCTTCTATAGTGGTCGTTGATTTGTTTCGCACGAACGAACTATTTTTGTCGTCTTCGGTGGTCGTTGATATGTTCGCAACAAACCTTAGATTTGTCGTCTTGGGTGGTCGTTGATCTCGCTCCGCAACAAACCTTAGATTTGTCGAGTTTACTAATTCGATTGACAACCTCAAGTTGAACCAACTTGAGTTTGAGGAAGGTATTAAGGAAATTATAGTAGTTGTTATATTTTCGTAGTTTATGTATTTAGGTAGTTTCTATATTTTGGTAATTAATTTTTTTTAAATGTAAATTTAAACAAAGATATATGTAGAATTAATAAGTTTTGCTTTTAGTAAATAAAATCAATTTTATATCTCTTTGGTTAATTTCTCTTGAACTATTTACTTTGCCCGCCTAACTCTCCCATGTGTAGTCAAATCAAAATAAAGAATGATCGAAAAAAATCAAACCCTCACAAACATATACACAAAGAAGGTTTTACAAGAAAGGTAGTTCTATTTGACTCATGAGTTCGAACTCAAATTTTTATTTTTTTTATTTCAAATACATGTTCGAACAATTAATGAAGCAATCATAATCACTTGTAAAAAAAATTTAATACTCCTTAAATATTTATAAAAATTTTAAAAATCTTACTATGAGTACAGACTTATGAGTCAAAATAAATTTATTGGTAGGAGAAATGAAATAAGGGAGAAGCCATATAATGCCCTCCCCAACGTATAGGTAGCTTCGTCCCTGACTCATTTACTGTAAATTTGAACATGTTGGACAAATTTGTAGTTATAGTAATAGTTTGTTGGAGCATTGTACAGTACGAAGAGAACAAGTGGTGGAAAGTAACCGCGCCGCTACTCCGCCACAACTTGACCGAACGTGGCATACACCAGGTCGCGCCCACACTCCCCCAAAACTAGATATTTTTCGGGCCTAGTACTTCTAGCGCCACCACCACGTAAGGCGGCGTTTGACCTCGGGAATCGTGTCGTATCGTGATCCGTGGCGAAATCGACGACCGGATCTTTCTCTTTTGCTGTACTACTACATGTTTTTTGCCGTGGGCCCCACTTTGCGTTTCCCGATGTGGCTAACTTTCTTTCAAAACATGTAACGGCCGTCAGTCAAACGTTTTCTTGCTTTCAAACCGTGCTCCCGGCGCGCGTGCCTTTGTTTATTACAAAAGACAATAATCTATTAGAACTCTTAAGTTAAGACTTATAAAAAGATTTTTAAAATTTTTATAAATATTTAAGAAATATCAAAAGAATTTTATAAGTGTTTATAGGTTGTTCATTAATTGCTTAAGGATATATTTGAAATTAAATTTTTTTTTGAATTCGGACTTATAAGTCCAAATAACACTAAGCTTAAAAGAAAATTAAAGAAATGATTTCATTTCAATTTACTCAGTTAATCATCAATAGAAGCATATCCCACGTTTATCTCATATTCGTGATGTCGCGAAAGTCTAGCCATTTCATTTCAATTTACTTCCAGTTGAGCTATTTTCCAGTTAGTTTCTAATGATTTGATGACACCCTTGTAGAATGCAATCGATCTAGTTCTGACTTAATTTTAATTTTTTTTTGTTGTTTTGAGTCCGAAGACAGCAGTTAGAGAATTCATTTTGAAGTACCATTTCAAGATCAATCTATTGCACCCATCCAAGAGTTATGTGAGATCCAGAGCTTCGTACATTTGTTTCCTCATCCATTGTTATAATGCCTTCATGTGAAATTTGTGAGGATTGAGGGTGTTACAAGGATGTAAAGTTTAGATGTCACAATGTGTAATAGAAATAGTTGTATTTTTTAAAAGTGCATCTCTTCTAAAATCGCTTTAAGAATACAACAGCAAAATCCCAATCTCAAATCAAAGTCGGTTACAAGAATTAAGCTATTCATCATGTTTGATTTAGTTCAACTACACAAAATCCACTTTAATCTTTCAAAATGTTTTTGGGCTATAAACATCTCGATGAGATAATCGAGACATCATTTGTTAAAAGACAAATGTCGTGGATTCGCCGTATGCTTAAATCAAGAAAATCAATCATAGGGCCTTGTTGCATGTATGAGGCAACACTTTATCTTTTTTCTTGTAAAGTACAAAAATACTTGGTACTTATTTTCTAGAGTATCTATTTTTTTAGGGGCTCTATGTGCACCCCAAAAGTGTACCAATTTACATACATTTTGGGGTGCCCTCATAAACAATTGAGGTGCGCATAGCGGTGCTCTTTTTTTTTTCGAGAGCCTAGAGTGTCCAACTTTAGGGGATTATAGGATAGTGCTAAACGGACTCATTGAGTTCGGACTCAAACGTCTAAAAAGATTTCAATGCCCTTAATTTAAATCTATAACTTCTTCAACCCACTGTTGCGGACGCCGGGACCGCCGCAGCCGCCGCGACCACCGTCGCCGCTATAATCACCGGCCATCGATAGAGCCGTCTTCACCATCCACCACCGCCGGCGACCATCCTCTCTTTATTTTCTCTCTCTTTGGCATGGAGTAGACGGCCTTCCGGCCACCATCCTCTCCTCTCTCCCGGCCACCAGGGAGAGAAACGTGAGAGAAAAATACAAGATAGAGCAGAGAGAGATGTATATTGTAGAGAGAGAGGGCAAAGAGAGAAGAAAGAGAGTAGAGAGAGAGAGGACAAAGAGAGAAGAAAGAAAGCAGAGAGGGGCAGAGAAAGAGATAGGAGAGAGAGAAACGAGAGAGAGAGAGAGTGGTCACCGGTGTTGGTGAAATGTGACGTTGGGGGCGGTCGGCGGCGGCGACGAGCAGTGGTGGTGGAAGTGGGTTAATATGTTAATGTGTGTTGCGGTTAAAGATGAGGGTAATTGTGTCTTTTAATTTAATGGTGTATTTAAATTACAAGTAAAAGACATTTTGAGTCTGGACTTTTTGAGTCCGAATAGATTTTTTGGAGATTATAAATGCCACTATTTAATTTTTTTTTTTTTTGGAGGAAAGAATTATCAATGTCACTAGCCTATTGAAATTGATATGGATTTCAGCATGGGCAGGAGATTGTCATTGACATCACCCAAAACAACGGTAGTCAACAACGCCGTCAATCACATTGACTTATAGCTCCAACATGGGTCCAATCAACTGCCCATCACCACCCCCATATCACCGGGCCCCACACACCCCATCCACGTGTCACTCTCCAAGCCCACATCACCCTCCCTAAGACATCATAATTGATGCCTCAATGGAGCAACAAACCCTCCCCAAGGATCAAGAACCAAACCACTTACACAAAATCTCGAGGAGCATCAACGGTGAGGCGCACTGAGGAGTAGGTACTCCTCTTTCTCAGTGGGCAGTACTAGCAGGATCTACCCCAACACCGCCTCTGTAGGAGTAGTTTCTCTAATTTGTCTTAAATGGTGCGAATGTTGGAATCATGGAAGCACAAACAACGCACAGACGAGAGAGATTGAGAGAGAGAGAGAGCGAGAGAGAGAGAGAAGGGTCTGTAATGGCTGCCAACACCATCAACAATAATATTTGATTTTGATTTTGGATTTGGTTTTGGTTTTTTTTTTTATGAGAATGGAGAGTAGTAGTGGTGATGAGCAATGCAAGAATGGAGAGTTGGGTCTGAAGTTTCAGAGGACCGAGTCATACCCTTACAAGAATATGATGACTTTGTATCACAGCCGTCCGTTTGAGTGCAGTGGAAGTGGTGTTGGGCCAATTAATGGCTGTGATGGTAGTGATGGACCCACTACCAGTCTGTGTAACTGTGTCATCACTGATGGTGGTAGTGGTGGTGGTTCAGTAGTGGCTACACAGGCTAGGCCTCTGCTGCAGCCTTTCAGTCATGCCTCCTCCACCTTCAAATCCCCAAGTGAGTTTTTGTTTTTGTGTTTGTGTTGTTGTTGTTGTTGTTGTTGGATCTTGTGATTTGTGATTCACTTTGTTCTATGTAGATCTGGGTTTCATCAATCCATTCACAGCAGCACAGTGGCAGGACTTTGAGAGACAGGCTTTGATCTACAAGCACATGATGGCTTCTGTTCCTGTCCCTCCTCATCTCCTCATGCCATTCCCCAACAACACTACTAGTACCACTACTGCTACTGCTGTTCCCCATCACTCACCATGTAAAAAATCTCTCACTTTTGCTTTGTTTCACTTCATTACCCATCAATTTGTGCTGTGATTTAAAGGGTACTCATGATTTGTGGGTATTTGTTGGTTTGTTGATTTCAGTTCATTACCTATCAATTTTTGCTGTAATTCTTAATGGGTAGTTGTGAAACCCAGTTTTGATTTGTGGGTACTTGTTAGTTTTGTTGATTTTTCAGTTCATAATTTCATATCCTATCAATTTGTGTTGTAACTCTTAATGAGCAGTTGTAAAAATTAGTACTACCCAGTTTTTGATTTGTGGGTTTGTTGTGATTTCAGTTCATTTCCTATCAATTTGTGCTGTAAATCTTAATGGGTACGTGGTTGTATAAATTAGTACTGCGTACCCAGTTTTTGATTTGTGGGTTTGTTTGTTGTGTTGGATCTGATTTGGGTGGTTTTGATGAAGTGGTGGGGGGTAGGGGCGGCACAGGTTTCAATCTGAGATTCTCAAACAACGCAGATCCTGAACCTGGGAGGTGCAGAAGAACAGATGGGAAGAAATGGCGGTGCTCAAGAGATGTCGCGCCTGATCAGAAGTACTGTGAGCGACACATGCACAGAGGCCGTCCACGTTCAAGAAAGCATGTGGAAGTGCAAGCAGAAATCACCACTAACAATAACAACAACAACAGTTGCTCAGTCTCTTCAGCAACTCTAATGGCTAACAGTAACATCATTAATGCCTCTGCAATCCCATCTGGAGTTCTGAAGGCCCTTTCTTTTCCGGCCATGGCTTCATCTGCTTCAGCTTACAAAGAACAAAGGTGGGTTTTGTCCCTTTTTGCATGTCATTGCTCGGAATGAAAGCCTTGTGTTACATTGTCAAGGTCTTGACTCCAACGGGAGTGCTTGGGATTGTGTGGGTTAGTCTGGGCTATTGGGACATCAGGGTCTTGTAGGCTAGGCAGGCTCGACTGGATACCACAGATATTCGAAAAAAAAATATAAAGACGTTGTGTATGGTTAGATTTTAATGGGTTTTGTTTTGTTTTTTTGGTTGTTGTAGGGGGAGCATGGATTGGATGCTTAAAGGGGGAACATCAAACCAGGATTTGCACCATCTGATTCAGATGAAAGTGGGTTCTAGCACTAATGGTGCCACTGATTATCAGCAGGACTATCAGGAGAATTTGAATTTGAACAGTTATTCAGACAATCAGCATCACCAGAATAGTAGTGATCAGTACTATATGTTTCTCAACAATGAGTTAGGTTCTTTGGGGGATCAAATGTGTTCTGAGCAAAGACAAAGGCCTAGGCAGTTCATTGATGCTTGGTCATCCACAAGAGATAGTAGCTCAAATGAAGCTAACAAGTCCGGCATTTCCTCGAATGGGAAGTTCAATCTATCAAACTTAACTTTGTCAATGTCTGGTAATAATAATGCTCATCAAGATGGGAATATTAATGAGAGTCAGCTGGGTCTTGGTAGTGTTAAATCTCTGATGCCATTGAGCTGGATGAACCCTGTGCCGGCAATCGCTTCGGCTCCTGGTGGCCCTTTAGGTGAAGTACTACAGTCTAGTGCGGCTAGTGCCGCCGCGGCCACAGCCTCAAGCAATGCAGCTACAAGCAGGAGTGCTAATGCCAATGTTGGGCTTAATCTAATGACAGACAATTGGGGTGGCAGCGGTGGTGGAGGCGATGCTAGCGGCAGTCCTCAAGCGCCCACGATGTCCTCGCCTTCGGGTGTTTTGCAGAGAACTCTAGCATGTCTATCCGATAGCAGCGGTAGCAGTAGTCCGACGTTTACAGCCCCGGCGAAAACCGACAATGCACTTCATTGGGTCAGCCATAGCAAACTTCAATCTTCCTCTTGAGAACAATGAGTACTTAACAAGATTTGAATCTATGTTCTGATATTGCTACATGTTTTAAGATCTTTGGTGCATTTGTTTGCCACTTTTGAAAACTTTTCACTGCATTGCTTTAGTTGCTATAGTTATTATAAATTTGAATCTGACAAGAATGAGTGGAGGGGGAGTTCTCAAAAAAGTGAAAGTCATCAGAAGAGGAAGAAGAGAGAATTGCTTTGGTAGTTAGTTTTATGTTGATCAGTTTTGATTTGTTGTTCTTTCTGGTTGAAGAAACTGTTGTTGCTTCTGCTGTAGACTTGTTGGTTTCTCAGCAACATAGCTTTAGTGGACCCTTTTTGATGTCTGAGGTCACCGTCTGGATCTTTAGTAGAAGGAATGTTAGGAACTCTTCTCTTTCAACAGTAGAGAGAGAGAGAGTGTGTTGGAATTCTTTTTTGCTTTGTTAATAAAGTTTTTAAGTCTCCTATGCTTCTGTTTGATTGGAGTATTAGATTTATTGTTAATGAAATGATTAATCAACAGTGTATCTAAAGCCTACTACTAATAAACTAATGAAAGAATTAAAGAACAATCAGTGTCACCAAATCTTTGAAAAGTTGGTGACATTGAAGAGAGAGTGTGCATTGGATTATGTATTAATTTAAAACCATAGATCAAGTCAAAACTCAATCAATTTAAAAATGATTTTATTCTAAAGACATTCCTCTAATTAAATGGATTGATGTGGGGACACCTAGAATAAACAAAAGCATAGGATTAAGTATGATTTATTGGATCTGGTACGGGGGGGCCTCCATTGAAGCTCTATAAGGATTTTACTTGTAAATGTATTCTCTTCATGAAAAAGCAATGGCCCTATTGGAGTAGTAATGGTTGGCCATAACTCTCAACAATAAATATTTACTGTGTCAACTTCTTCAAGAATATTAAGGCTTAAACAATGCCTTCAAGCCATATAAAAGATATTTATATTCTTCCAATATTGAATGAATTCTAGGTAACTAATGACAAGCTTCAAATAGAGAACAATAAAATAGAATTCTAGGACTTGAATCAAAGCCATGTTAACATATCTTTCGAACTATTTCAAAAATGTATGAACTATTTCAAAAATGTATGAACCAGCATCAAACGACTTTCGAAACTATTTCGACTTCTAGGGTTGTCTCTCTCAAAGGCTCTACCGCCTTGAGAGAGGTCGCATTCGCAATTATCAAGTTTCTATTGCCATTGTCATACTTAAAAGCATGAAAACGAAGGGGTGAAGCTGAATCAATGGCTTGCTTGCGGAGTGGGGGAAGTAGATTTTTTAGATGGAGTGTCTTTCTTTTGCTATACTAGTAGGAGTTTTTTTTTCGACTTTATTTATGGGGAACACGCCTACTTGTAAATATGTATATATTAAGCTATAATAAATAAAATCACTTTCCTATAAAAAAAAAATGTCAAAAGAAAAGCCCAAGAACTAAATGATCACAATTCTTAAGTTGCAATCCAATAAGGGTCAATAGAAAGGGATGAGTAGAGTAGGTCCCAATCCCATGTGAGGACTCCAATAGATAGTGACTTGTCATTGTTGCAAAAGGGGAGGAAATGTGGTCCATTCCAATTTTGATGCCAAAGTAACACCTAACGTCCCAAATCAATCAATATATGTATATGCATCCTTTCATACACTAAAAAGTATTTCTTTTGCCTCTTGAGTTCAATACTATCCTTGAATAGATCCCTTGTCCGCATCATTCTAACCTTTAAACTCGACTTTTATGATTAGCTAGAATGCACATGGAAATTGATATAATTCATTGGAGCCAGCAACATCAACAACACTAGAACTACATGAATCAATTCCGTATATACCTCTTCCATTTCATTCCACTTGATCTAATGCCCTTCACGGCATGCTTTCAAAATTCGTAAATCTTTTTTAATCAATACATTCAAAGTTATCTTTTAAGTCACTAGAGCTAGCACGTTAGATTACATAACGACATACCTCTTCTATTCCATTCCGCTTGATTTAATTGTCTTCACGCTTAGCTTTTAAAATTTGTACATATTTTTAATCAATACATTCAAAGTTATCTTTTTAGTCACTAGAGCTAGTGTTAGCCCCTCAATAGCATGACCGAGTAAGCTGGGCTGAGCAGCGAGAAACCTAGCAAATATCCTAGTTTCGGTGGACTCGGATGGTTCCATGAGGCTTGGTTGCGAGATAACATGCGGGACGGATGAGGCGGCGCACAGGCGTGGACGAGGTCGCGCCTTAGCGCGCGCCTAGGCACGGTGCATGGGCACAGACGAGGTTGCGCCCTGGCACGAGCAAGGCCGCGCTTGGCGATTCCTTTGGCAAGAGCAAGGCCGCGCCTTGGCACGAGCAAGGCGCGCATGCACGAGCAAGGTCGCGCCTTGGCAGGTTCCTTTGGCATGAACAAGGCAATTCCTTGTCAGATTCCCTTGGCACGAGCAAGGTCGCGCGTTGTGGCGCCCTCGCCGCCCAGTGACGTGTCTCCGTGTACTCCTTACCAGCTGGCCCTACTACACGTGTACGACACCTGCCCGTCCTTTTTGTGTCTCGAAATTCGTATCCACTTGTGTGTACAATGTATAAATGACATATTCAGCGGAAATCTACTTAAATGCAAGAATTATTACTAATCAATTAAACAAATCCTATTGTGGAAAAAAAAAACCCTGGAAAAAAATACTCTGTATAGAGGTAGACAACTGTACCATATAAGGTATCTATGTACAATGTCATGTTACTCCCAGTTCCCAAAAGAATCAAAATATCAAAACAAAACACACGTACAAGTAATCCTCAACGGTAGGCAATCAGAGGTAGTCGCCTAAGATCCTCTTGCCCTTACTTGTACTCGGAGTCTGCACTCAATCATCACAGAAGAAAATGGATGACGAGTCCAATCAGTAAAATCCCAAGGAACTCCTCCGAGCATTCAAATAAACAAGTGGAAGTAAATAAATATTGTTAAATAAACATGCGGAATGTAAATAGACAACTGTAAGTAGGGCATCGCATGCATAGATAACAATAAAGTGCAAATGTATGTGTCTGTTCCAGTCAGACTAAACCATACTTCAGAATACCCTTCCAGGATCCCACTAGTGGGCGCACCCAACTAGCTATCACCTAGTCCCTCTCGGTGGCTGGCGTAGACCTACAACGCACCGACACATGTAGCAGTTCATTAGCTCGGGTCGTTATCCACCGAGAACTCCTAATACACATGCAATGGTCTAGACTGCATAGACACATAACGGAAAATCTGGTGGGAGTAACTCAACCAACCGTCCAAACAATGACAAGATATAGATGTAATAAAGACCACAAGGAATACTGAAAATGAATGGAAATACAAATCGAAATAAATACTCAGAGTTTTTCAATTGGGTTTTAAAAACCTCACAACGCACTCCAATAACCCGTAATCAATCCCCGAGTCCAAGTCCACTAGGTCCTTGGTCGCCAATTGATCACTCGTGTCCACCTATTTCCATTTATCAATAATTCCAATTTAGTATGACAATTTACACCCAATTTCTAAAAATTTTAGGTCAATTTGCCCATTTCGCGATTTTCGAGGCAAAAACCCCGCGAAAGTCGCGTCTCGGAATTTCCAAATATGTTATTTTAAAAGAAATTCATCAATTTCTATTTATTTTATAGAAAAATAATTTTTTTGGAATTTTTCCAGCTTTTTTTTCGGAATTTTTTCCCAATTTTTCTTTCATTTTTTTTTTTTTTTTTTTTTTAAAGTTTGGTTTTGCGTCGAGTCGACCCAAATGGGTCGGACCCGACCTTGGACCCGAACCGGTCCAGGCTGGACCTATGAGGTGGGAACGCGCGCCGTCAAACAGATTCGGTTCGATCGGGAATGAAATTTTTTTTTTTTTTTTCTCCTTGTTGTTGGTTGCACCCCAACCCCGTGGAATTGATGGCGGGGGACACCCCCGCCATCACCACCTCGACCCGGTTCGCCTCCATGGCCGAACCCCCATCTCGCCACCATGGCCAAACCACCGGAATGAAACCACTAGGACTTTTCCCAGCTTCTCCTTCTCCTCCTCCTCCTCCTCTATGTTTCTTCTTCTTCCTCTCGGCTTGTGTGAGTTTCGGGTGTGTGTGTGTCGGTGTGAGAGAGATGTGAGAGAAAAGGTGGTGGTGGATTATAGATAAGTGATGTTGACTTATTTTCTTGACTTCAAAAGTGTGACACGTTTGGGACACTCGCCGTTTTACGCACCGAAATGCCATTTTCGGGCGTTTCGACGTTCGATTCGCGTCGAACGGCGATATACGCGTCATCACCGTCGCGTCACTAGCCACCTAATATCTATTCCATATTAGTTACTTGACCAATTTTTATGTAATTTAGGTGTTTTAGTTTCCCGACCTAATATTCGGTCTGTCAACTACCCAAGTACCGCGTCGACATGCATATCGAGGCCAATATAGTTCACACATCTCGTTGTGTTTTAGTTTCCCCGACCTATGCACGAGAAAGGCATACGTTGGCAAGGGTTGACAAAGCTTGACTTGGGCGTTGACCAAGTCAAAATACGATTGGTCTCATTTCTTGATGTTTCCTATTGGAGTTCTAGGAATGACTTAACATCTACTATAAGGAGGGGTGTGTCCTCTCCAGGGGTGGTATGGGCATTGAAGAAAGGGAGACCCTCGAGCATGCCTTGGGCAACCATGCCAAGGCAAGACCTACAGACCCCTGGTCCGAGCCACCCCGAGCCGGTGGGACTCGACCGAGCCCCGGCTAGTACCCAGGGTGCCTAGGCTCAGCTAGGCACCACCGAGCAAACCCTGTCCCTAAGCGAAACATGGACCAAGTCACCTTGAGGCACGGATGCACCAAGTCAAGTTGGTTCAAAGCGGTTGGGTAAGGCACGTCCGAGAATGTCCCGAGCACATTGAGCATGTGCCTATTGACCAAACAGTTGTGGCGGTTGTGGAACCAAGTGGCAGCAAGGGAATAAGGCAGTTGGGTAACTGCCTTGACCACAAGGAGTGGGGTTTTACTTAGTCTACGAATCAATGTAATCAGGACATGTGTCCTTGACGGCTATGTAACTAATTGTTGGCTGATCTATAAAGCCAAGGGCGCGATGCTTGGGGAAGCATAGAGTGCCAATGTTGTATTCCCATTGAGAGCTTAGTAAAACGTTTCCTTGGTGCCATTATTTACTGTTCATTTACTTTGAGTATTGGTAGTGCTGAACTAAGGTGACTCTTAGGCACCACGGGTTGGGTTAAGCGAGAAAAATGTTCTTAAGGTAAACCCCTCACTTAATAGCCCCGTGACAATTGGTATCAGAGCCTCGTTTCGGAGACGATGGTGACCCGAGTAGCAAGTGATCTGAGTGAGAGGGTAGCTCACTTAGAACATATGATAGCATCGATGAGTGTTCTGGTGGAGGCAGCGAAGTCTTCAATGTCGTCGGAGCACATTGAAGGAGTGGAGATGCTTGGTGGCTTCCTTGGTGGCTAAGACAGAGTCACAAGAAGCTATGATATCCATGTGGGAATCCTGATTCGAGGAGTTAGTTGTTGATGTTCGTGCAATGGGAGGACTCACCACCGAGACAGTAGAGAGAAAGGCTGTGGAGGTGAGTCTACTCAAGAGAGCCGTTGGAAGGACCTCGGAGGTTACTGGAGCGGCGAAATTGAGACCTAAAGTGTCGGAGCCAAAGAAATTTTCAGGCAAGCGGAGCGCGAAGGAGCTTGAAAACTTTCTTTGGGACATGGAGCAATACTTTGCTATTGTCCGGACGGAAGAGGACCAGAAAGTCACCCCGACCTCCATGTACTTGGAGGGTGATGCGAAACTTTAGTGGCGAACCAGAGTTGATAATGATGTAGCTGCTGGTCGACCGAATATCGTGGAGTGGGAAGTGCTGAAACGGGAATTGAAGGATTAATTCATACCCACAAACGCGGCATGGCAAGCACGGGAATCCTTGCACCAATTGAAGTAGAAAGGGTTAGAAAATATGTGAAAGAATTCTTTTCCATGCTGCTTGATATTAAAAATATGTCCGAGGAGGACAAATTGTTCAATTTCACTACATGATTGCAAGGATGGGCGCAGTCGGAGCTGCAAAAGCAAGGCGTGAAGGACTTGTCGAGTGCAATTGCGGTGGCGGATAGCCTTGTGGATTACAAGACTAGTGGTGCTTCTTTCGAATTGAAAGAAAAGAAGTACAAGGAGAAAGATCGTGCTGGTGGATCCAAAAGGAGGAGGAGCCTTCTTCAAAAATTGATGCTAGTGCCAAAGCATCGATGTCGAAAAGGGGTTGTTTCATATATGACGGTCCTTAGCGGGCAAGGGATTGCCCAAGAAAGAGAAGCTGAATGCAATTGTTGCGGATGAACCGGAGGTACGGATGAGTCCATTGCAGTTACTGAACACCGTGCATGTGCAAAAGGTCTTGAGATCAGTGGGGCTGATGTTTGTGGAGGCTCATATCAATAACCAAACAGTGAAGGTGCGGATTGATTCGGGAGCCACACATTCGTTTGTTGTGGAGAACCTAGTCCGGAGGCTTGGTTTGCAGCTTCCAGAGAGTGTAAGCATGGTGAAGGCTGTTAATTCAGAACCAAAGAAAGCTATCGGCATAGCCTTGGACGTGGGCATTCAAATTGAAACGTGGGAGGGCAAGGTAAATTTGATTGCTGCTCCGTTGGATGATTTTGAGATCATTGCAGGAAATGATTTCTTGATGGCGGGAAAAGTCGCTGTGATTCCATCACTTCATGGCTTGTCGATCATCGATGAGAAAGGGTCGTGTTTTGTTCCAGCAATGCGAGGCGGGGGCAAAGGCAGTGCACCAAGGTTGGTGGCACTACAAGTACTGGATCAGATGGGGAAATGTTTCTTGTTAGGCGGCCGATCGGTGGACAGCGAGTTAAGGCGTTCGATGAGGGCATCGAACACTTCAGCGGGGGGATGTTTGTTAGCCCCTCAATAGCATGACCTGAGTAAAGCGGGGCTAGGCGCGAGAAACCTAGAAAATATCTCGAGTCTCGGTGGACTCGGATAGTTCCATTAGGCTTGGTTGCGAGATAACATGCGGGACGGATGAGGCGCGCACGAGACGTGGACGAGGTCGCACCTAGGCACGACACTTGGGCGCGAGACGAGGTTGCGCCTTGGCACGAGCTGGCCGCACCTTAGCAAGTTCATTTGGCAAGAGCAAGGTCGCGCATTGGCACGAGCAAGGCCTCGCCTTGGCGGGTTCATTTGGCATGAGCAATGCCGCGCCTTGGCGATTCCTGGCACGAGCAATGCCGCGCCTGGCACGCACGAGCAAGGTCGTGCATTGGCACGAGCAAGGTCGCGCCTTGGCAGGTTCCTTTGGCATGAACAAGGCAACACCTTGGCAGATTCCTTTGGCACGAGCAAGACATACCTTGGCAAGGGTTGATAAAGCTTGACTTAGGTGTTGACAAAGTCAAAGTACGATTTGTCTCATTTCTTGATGTTTCCTATTAGAGTTCTGGGAACGGCTTAACATCTAGTATAAAGAGGGGTGTGTCCTCTCTTAGGGACGACATGGGTATGAAAGCAAGGTAGACCCTCGAGCATGCCTTGGGCAACCATGCCAAGGCAAGACCTACGGACCAATGGTCCGAGCCACCCCGAGCTGGTGGGACTCGACCGAGCCCCGGCTAGCACCCAGGGTGCCTAGGCTCAGCTAGGCACCACCGAGCTGACCCTGTCCCTAAGCGAAGCATGGACCAAGTCACCTTGAGGCACGGATGGACCAAGTCAAGTTGGTTCAAAGCGGTTGGGTAACTACCTTGGTCATGGCCCCATGACCAAGGCACGTCCGAGAATGTCCCGAGCACATTGAGCATGTGCTTATTGACCAAGCAGTCATGGCGGTTGTGGAACCAAGTGGCAGCAAGGGAACAAGGCAGTTGGGTAACTGACTTGACCACAAGGAGTGAGTTTTACTTAGTCTACGAATCAATGTAATCAGGGCATGTGTCCATTGACGATTATGTAACTAATTGTTGGCTGATCTATAAAGCCAAAGGCGCCATGCTTGGGGAAACATAGAGTGCCAGTGTTGTATTCCCATTGAGAGTTTAGTAAAACGTTTCTTTGGTGCCATTGTTTGATGTTCATTTACTTTGAGTATTGGTAGTGCTGAACTAAGGTGGTCCTTAGGCACCACGGGTTGGGTTAAGCGAGAAAAATCTCCTTAAGGTAAACCCCTCACTTAATAGCCCCGTGACAGCTAGCAACGTAAGGTGATATAACATGTTATAATAATCACCTGGGTGACCCAATGGTTTGGTATGAAATTTAGAAGTAAAAGGGCATGGGTTCAAACTTTTGTCGGTGAAAAGAGGAGTATTGCCTCCAATTTATCAAAAAAAAAATATAACATGTTATAATGAGTGCCATCATCTTTGATTCACTGGCTCAAAGCCTCCAAACCGTTGGAAACAATTCGAAATCAAACCCCTTTTTCCTTTGGTCCGGTTTAGGTTTGAAAATTTTAATTCAAAGTGTGGTCTCGTCTTTAAAATTGTCACATATGCTAAGTACGTACTATATTTGATCTACTTTATGGTTTAAGTGAAATATTTTTTTTTTCCATAAGAAAGAAACCAACTCATCTTGTCCCTTCGAGGACTTGAAACAACCATTTGTCTACATTTTGCTTTCAAGTCTCACTAATTAAGGCCCAGGCTATTCAGACTCCACATTTTGCTCATTTTACTTCATTTTTAAATTTTTTTCAGCCTCCGGTGAAATGACCTAGCTACCCCTCCATATAAAAGAGTTTTTACACACTCATACCCCAATCACACCCCTCTCAAATCGCATTCTCACCACTAGCCCAAATCCGACGAAATCCTAGCAAAACCACGTCGATTCGACGTCGTAGGTGCATTCCTTATCTCTTTTCGTATTGATTTCAAGGTTTTTTTGGGGGTTTTTACTTTTTGAGTCGGTATTGTTTGTGATTTTGTTGTTGGGTTTAGGGCTTTGATTTGGGGGTTAAATCTTGCATTTTTGGTACAAAGTCTCGATGGAATCAAAAATATCAAGCGATTCAGAGCAAAACCCACTATTTTTTTTTAGTCATTATCATATATTTTTTAGGAGTTTTGAAACTTTTTGTTCGTTCTTGTTATCCGCGGGTGTCGGCCGCACAGGGCTGACACCTCTGAAGAGGTGTCAAACACAGTGCATTATCGGTCGGAGTCGGTCGTTACCTCTTTAGAGGTCTCGGCTGGATCCCTCCGTCACCAATTAAAATCGAGTCTACTTTGCATTATTGGTCGGAGTCGGTCGTTACCTCTTTACAGGTATCGGTTGGAGTCGGCCGAACCTCGTAGGCAACACTTCTTCACTTCTTGAACACAACGCGACCACATCAGACCTTGTTCAATGAAAAAAAAGTTCCTACGACACTTGGTGACTTAGTACAAGTGCTTTACAATGACTAAAATCGAGAGATAAAGAAGATTGAGGGGTGTTGGGATGAATGTAAGAGATGAGGTAAACATTCGTTGAGGGGAGGGGTAGTTTTAGAATAATTTACAAAAAATTGGGGTAGAAGCAGTAAAAAAAAAATTAAAAAAGGGGTACAGTGAAGTAATGAGGTAAATAGAGCGAAACTTGAGGTTGGAATAGCAGTGGCCCTAATTAATTGTGAAACAACCATTTCAATCTTTTTCTTTTTACAAATAATGTGAACTTAGTTCTGTGATATACACTGGTAGAAGTCAAGTTGGGTCACAGACATTAAATCTAACCAGAGCCCATGTCTACAGGCCATGTTAATGGATGAGATGCTTTGACCCTGCTTGACCCAAATTGGAGGCCCAACTAAACTATCCAACATGTCAACTTAAGACGACCCTACTACTCCTTAGTCATAGACTCCTAGCTCGGTATTAGACCACTGATAATTTATAATTAGTGATTAATTAATGAATTAAAAATACGGATCATTACAATCTGCACTTACGCTAATTGTCCATTCGATGTGCCTTTAGATTCGTGCATACATCCATATGAGTGTTCTGTCGAAGTTACGCTTGCATTAAAATGTACAATTGGTTGAAACTAATCTCAGCTACTATCAATTAAGTTGAGCTAAACATTGATGACGTATTCTATTTTTTTTACTTATTTACGTACACATTAAGATAATTACAAATTAATTAAAGAAGCGAAAAAAAAAAAAAAAACTGAGTTTCAAGTTTAATTATGACTAAAGATGAGACTCAAAAGGAATTCAAGCCCATCCTAAAAAAGACAAATCCAGACTAACTCGAAACAACAACAAAAGTTTCAATTTAATGACAAAAGCCTCAATTCACAGTTAATTAGAGTCATACATGGATGAAATTCTTTCGTTGCGCTCGATTTTAGTGCATAATGATTAAAAACAAATCACAACCAAGTTAGACCGAGTAGACTTGACAATAAGGGTGTGTCAAAGATGAAAAAATAGTTCACATTTCCTATAAAAAAAATAATAATAAAAATAGTTCACATTGTTGTGAAATATGGATGACCATGCATGTACACCAACATATTGTGTAGTCATGTAACTTGTATTTCTCACTTAATAGTACCTCCACTTGTCTATGTATTGTCATGTAACTTGTAATCCTCTCCAATGTACACCAACTCTTCCATGTATTGTCTATGTTGCTTGTGATGTGTTGTATGACTTGTGATGTATGTATAACTTGCACACATTGTATAAGTACAATTATCATCATCATCAAATGACATATATAAAGGGTGTCAACCCCATTGTAATTCACACACCAAGTTGAATGAAAACTTTTCATTACAACTATCTCATTTCTTCTCTTCTCCTTTGTAGTATAATATTATCGGCTTTAACTTCTGGAATATATAAGACACATTAAAACGAATGTCGTCATAAATCAAATGACATTCATTTTGTGGAAAGATCTATTTGATTATCCATAATCATCGATAATGCGAAAATATCGTAAATTCGCACGGACATCTTTTATCGAACTGATTTTTTTATCGGTGGAGATTATCTAAATGCAAATCAATAGGAGACGTATATTGATTTAACTCTCCATTAATTATATTATAAGATGCATTGGATCCCTAATAGGGAAAATATTTATAGCAAGTTTTGCTAATTGTCACTTTGATGAAGCAATTTTCCCACCATTAGGGAGAGATATAAGCCAATTCAAAAGGAATGGCGTGAAATTGCTTGAAACATATCAAATTGCATTAAATTTGTTGTATTATAATTCATGTATAAATTAATATGAACTCAAAGTTCAAAGGATCATTCAAAGTAGCAACAAGTTATGAATCAATTACTTGATGCAAGTACTATACACAAAATAGTGACAATCATATGCTTGACATTAAATGGTTCATATAGAAAACGATGTCCATGTGCAACAAAATGCACAAGATGTCTCACCCATGCGAACATGAGGGGAGAATCAAAAGGAGTTATTGATTAGTGCATTGCACTCTTTTTCCCTTAGCTATGGTTTTATCCTACTTGGGTTTTCCTAGCAAGGTTTTTAATGAGGCGATCCTAACATTATTATACTCCATATAAAAAAAAAAAAAAATTAGGAAAGCAAATAATGTACTCTTTTTCCTATACTAGATTTTTTCCCACAGAGTTTTTCTAGTAAATGTTTTAATGAGGCATATATATTCTCTCAAAGTGTATCAATGTATTGCATTCTTTTCTTTAGCTTTGGTTTTGTCCCATTGAGATTTTCCTAGCAAGGTTTTTAATAAGGCAATCAATAATATTATACTACAAATCAAGATTGACGAGAACATTGTACTCTTTTTCCTATACTAGATTTTTTCCCACGGTGGTTTTTCTAGTACGTGTTTTAACGAGGCACAATCTCTAAGCAAGTGTCATCGAAGGGGAGTGTTGTGAAATATGGATGACCATGCATGTACACCAACATATTGTGTAGTCATGTAACTTGTATTTCTCACTTAATAGTACCTTCACTTGTCTATGTATTGTCATGTAACTTGTAATCATCTCCAATGTACACCAACTCTTCCATGTATTGTCTATGTTGCTCGTGATGTGTTGTATGACTTGTGGTGTATGTATAACTTGTACACATTGTATAAGTACAATTATCATCATCACCAAATGACCTATATAAAGGGTGTCAACCCCATTGTAATTCACACACCAAGTTGAATGAAAACTTTCATTCCAACTATCTCATTTCTTCTCTTCTCCTTTGTAGTACTAGTTTGTAGTAGTATAAGTTCTTAGTCTTATATTTTCATTCTCTAGTTCTTAGCAAGTTTCAACTTAGTTTACAACACACATTTAGTTGTTGAAAAGAAGACTACAATTTATAAGTTTGGAGTTGGAACTCCATCTTGTCTTGTTATTTTTAAAAAGTCACTCGCTCTCAAATTAAAGCTTGTAGATAGTGATCATTAATTGGGAGCTTGTTGGGGATGTATGGACCGAAATATTGTCCGACATCGGTTAATTGTGACTTCATAAAGAAGTCTCAAATATTGATCTTTCTCCAAATAGTACCGAGACATTTAAAAGTAAAACCCCACATGAGAACAATATAACTAGCTTAACAATATTAAGGAGTGCTCCCTCAACAACAAGGCACTTCAGAGATTCCACTCAAACGGGTCTTTTTTTTTGTTTTTGGATAGAGAACCAACAACCACATTGTCTTTCATCTCAACCAAGTGATTGATGAAGTACTATTCTTTTGTGCTTTTTATCTCCGACAGGTTATGTGTATATGTTTCGTGTATAAATTGATATTAACATGGCACAACTTTATCTTTATTGTAGTCCCACATGCATGCATGTACTCTACATCCATCTATAATTGTTTCCTCCCTTTCTTTTAATCTTTAGCTGGCCTTTTCGATAGTTCCTTATCTCTTATCAACTGAACTTTATGAGAACATGAAACTTCGGGACAAAGATTCAACAAGATGGACCCATGCATAGAAGGCCAAAAAAAATAAAATAAAATAAAATCAAACATATATGTAAGATTGTATTGATTATACAAATATAATTGAAAGAAACCAAAGCTTTCATGCTTTGGCAATACTGTCATGGTGGAATCTATGCCAAGTCCCACATGAAATTAGCACCATAAAGTCATTACCATGTCCATTCATCTTGAACTGGAAAGCAAATCAAAAGTTGATAATGAAACAAATCAATCAAATCTATGTAGAAATGTTTATCATGGAAGGCTTGTTAAGTACTCATGAAGGCAATGGATGAAGATGGTAGGGCACGGTGAGGTCACGCGACAGAGTAATGGCGGTAGTTCAAAGGTCTGCGACATGACAGTTAGGGATGACCATGGTGGGGATGGTAGGGTGACAAGCAGTGGTGGTGGTGGTGGTCAATTGCAGAAATTAGGGACATTGGCTTAGACCACAAGAGACTAAAGGTTGCATATATATATATATATATATATATCACAATGCATAGAGAAACCCCCTAATAAATAGAGTTTCTAGATCGACCTTTTGTAGAGCTCACAGCGAGGACTAAGATTGTGACTTCGTTTGGTTCGTTTTTGTCAACTTACAGTGTGAGTGGATATAACTCCATGGAGTTAACTCACAATGTAAGTTCATATTTCATGTTTGGTTGAACTTTAAACTTGTAGGGAAGTTGTAAATTTTTAAAAATAATAAAATGTGAGAATTGACATAAATTGCCTCTAAACATATTTTTAAAATAAAAAAGATGATTTGTGAGAGACTTGAGAAAAAAAATGATTTGTGAAGGGTATTTTTGTCCATTGAACTCTTGGAAGATATCTCCCTATTGGGAGAAAGGGGGTGACCCCTGTAAGTTGAGAGATATTTCACATACATACCAAACAAAGATTAAAATTTTCTTTGCTCCAAGGCCTCAAACTTGCAAATGATCAGTTTTTTTTAGAGCCAATTCAAACTTTTGTGCTCAAATGAGGTCTAAGAATGCAGTTTTCTTTGCTCAGCCTCAAACATGAAATGAGCACCACTTAACCATGCACCATTGATTTGATTAGAATTTTTTTTTTTTAGAAAAAAACATATGATATGGTCCCTAGAGATGTTCTTTGGTGGGTTATAGAAAGAAAAAAGTTTTTAGTAACGAGTATAAAGACATTTGGAGGAGCTACAAAAGAATTTCTCATTACGATAGGACTACATCAAGGATCGGCTTTTTAAGCTCATATCTATTTACTTTAGTTATAGATGAACTAACTAGACATATTCAAGAGGATATATCATGATGTATTTGTTTATGAGATGATATTGTCTTAGTGGATGAAACTAAAGAAAGTGAATATGAAATTAGAACCTGAGGAATTTAGTAAAAAGTTGAGTAAGACGAAAACCAAATACAAAGAAATGAGATGACGGAGTGGTAAAATTAAGAAAGTATAAGCTAAGGTAAAGCACTTTAAATACATTGATCAATCATACAAAATGATGGTAACATTGAGAATGATGTCACACATAGAATTCAAAATTTGGATGGAAGAAAACATGCAAAGGTGATTTGTGATCGAAATGTTCCTACTAACCACCGCAATTAGGCTAACCTATGGAAGTGAATGCATACCGTAGCGAGAAATTGATTTGATTAAAACTCGTAAAGATAGAATAAGAAATTAAAAATTTGACACCAATTGATACAATAGAGCTTAATCTAGAAAAACTCTTACACACCAGACCAAAGATAACATGAGATGTATTAATTCAAGATTTGAATTACTCACCATTTGCACTTAATCGAGCACAATGAAAAAGTTTGATTTATAATCCTAGTTAATTTCCGATGCTATGTAATAGAGCTTAATCAAACTCTTAAACCGTTCAAATTACTGCATTTGATGTTCTTTCCAATTAATGCATCTCAAATAATCTTAGGTCTACCCTATACCTTCAATTTTTTTAAGCGTCTATTTATCTAATTTGGGTATTTGCATGTCGTTTTGGATGTGTCCAAATCACTACAACCACTCTTCTCAACTCCTACCTTTCTTTGAATCTTCGTGAACTTTTCATTAAATAGATTTATTTAGAATCAACTAAAAAAAGCACCCACAAACATCCTACCAAAAGAACCTTGATAATAACCACTAGCTAGCATTCATCAATCAAAGCATCACCCATGCTCACAAAACCTAGCTATTCATATAATGTTAATCATTCACTCACCTCAACCACCTCCTTAGATCACTAGTTGAAGGGGAGACCTCCCCTCCAAGGCTATCAGTGCAACAAGAAGAATAGTTAGATTGTTGTTCCATCCCCAAATGCCCACCATGAGCACTCTTGAAGCTAGGGCTTCTCAAGCTCATCCCGCCGCCATACGGGTCCGGAACCGGAAACGAAAGGCGTTTCTTCACCGATCCCGCCCGTTCCCCCTCCGGCGTCGAAGGCCTTTGCCTTGGCGCGCTTTGGGACCTCACTCTAGCCTTAGCCGACTCGGTTGCCGCCATGTAATTAGGCAATGCAGCAGAGCCATTACATTGTCCCCCGCGGTATGCACCATTGTTGTAGTAATAAGAAGCAACACTCGGCGTATTCGCCGTCGGATAGGTTCTCTCTTCTCTTGCAAAACGGGGGCTTGCCGATCGGACTTGCAGAGGCCTCGCCTTCGCGGGGGAGGGGGTTGCAGGGGATTGGTTATGAGGGTAGTAACTGTGGTGGACTCTATGCTGTGGTGAAGGAGCAGAGTATGCAGAGTGTTGTTGCTGTAATTGTTGTTGTTGTTGTTGTTGATGGTGGTGGTGATGGTTGTGGTGATGATAATGCTGTTGTTGCTGTTGATGATAGTGATGATTTGATCTTCTAAAGCTTGGAGCAGCGTATGAGAAAGGCCTAGAAGTGTCTACTTCAACAGTTTTAATGGCCTCTCTCTGATCAGTTGAAGCTCTAGCTCGGCTCTCCAATTGCTTCGCCGCCATCCATCGATCCAACCATTTCGATCCCTCTTCGATCTCTTCTTCGCTCCTCGCTAACGGGCTCTTCCCATTCCTCCACAACTTCAATCACACACACAAAACCCCTCAAAAATATCAGCTTAAGAGCTTCAAAAACCAATCCAATTCACAAACAGGGGAACCAAAACAGAGCAAAACAGAGCACCTGCTGAGAGAAAGCATAAGCCAGAGCTTTTTCGCGCTTCAATGCCGCTTCTTTCTTGCACTGCAACGTCGCTTGAATCTCTTCAAATGTTTGTGGGCGATCGTCCCAATCGTCCATAACGCTACTCCCATCTCTAGACTGCAAAATCAATCAAACTCCATCAAAAACCATCCAAAACAGAGCAAAACAGAGCATTTGTTCATAGTTTAAGATGAATTAGTTCAAGAAGTTCAATCAATTGTACTCACAAGTGATCTCCTCTCAGCAATGTCCTGCAAGTACCGCGACTCCCATAAGCTATTCGTCTCGCTAATCGTCGATCTTCGGCTCCCGTCGTGCGAAAGTCTCAATCTTTGATCCCTCACTCGAGCTTGAACTCGAACCAGAGCTTGCATACACCGCAGAGTCATGTTCGCTTGTTTTCTCACATTGTGTCCTCTCACCAATGCTTGGAGCTTCACTAGCCCCTTTAGAGCTCTTAAAGCCCTCCTAGCCTTCAAAATCAAAACCCCCATTAAGCAATTGAATCAAATCTTGTCCAAAGCCGGCGCACGAGGTCCCTTACTTAAAACTCGACTCAGTAGAAATTGAAGAAATTCGATGATGTAATGGTAGATGGAAGCTAACTTGAAACGCATTGATTAAGAGAGATTTGAATAATTTGAAAAGCACTCCATCAATTGCACTAAATTAAACGCAATGAAAAAGTTTGATCCATGTAGCCTTCAAAATCAAAACCCCTCACTAAGCAATTGAATCAAATCTCAATGTTCCCCATTAAAAAACTCAGACTCAATAAAAAACGAAGAAATTTGACGGAAGCTAACTTGAATCTTATTGATTAGGAATTTTGGAGGGATTGTAAAGCACTGCATAAATTGCACTAAATCGAAGGCAATGAAAAAGTTTGATCCATGTAGCCGACACCAACTAAACTAAAATTGAATGATCAAATACTCTGTTTTTGTTCTGTTCATACCAAATATCCTCTGAAAGCAGTTTGCACCACAATTGCTGCATAGTGCTCTCTTGCAGTGATTGAAGACCCGGTGAGCCTGACCACCTCCACCGCCGCCTTCGCCGTCGCTACAGCTGCCTCCGCCGCCGCCGCGGTCGCCACGGCCACTGCAATGGCATGCCTCTCCTCCTCCTCGGCTACAGAGACATGATTCACTGTTGTGGTGGTTGTAATGGTGGTGCTGGTCCTCTGTTCTTGTTCTAGATTTGAACTTTTCCTGAAAATCCATCTCCTCTTCTCTCTCTTCTGCAAAAAAAGATTGGTACCCATGAATCAAAACTAGGATTCACAAACACCCTTTTGAGGAAACCGATCAAATCAATCAAAAACATGATCAAAATCTCACCTTTTCTTCATCATCATGTTCGTTCTGTTCTTCTTTGCTCTTCTTAGTTGGAGATCTGAAAGCCCTTTTCACAGCGGTCAACCAAGACGTTGTTGTTCCTTCTTTTTTCCCCATCAACACAAACAACAACAACAACAACAGTAAATATTAGCTGCATTTACACAACAAACCACACCACCAAGATTTGTTGTTGAATCTCAGTTGAGAGACTACTAATAAGTCACACAACTTAAAAATGTATGAAATGAAAGGCACAGAGAGGACGAGAGTTGGAATGCTATCTAAAGAGGGTAAGTAATTGGTGATGTGTGAGTGAGATCAATATAAATATTATAATATGTTAGGTACTTTGCAGAGCAGAGCAGGTGTGAGAGAGGGAGAGAGAGAGAGGGAGTGGGTTGGTAATGGTGTGTGTGATGAAGGGGATCTAGAGAAGAACAAAAGTGAAAGAGTGAGAGTGGAAAGAAATTGGTTTTAATGGGCACAATGGACTAGATAGATGAAAAGATTAAAAAAGAGAGCTTTTTTTTGGTTTTGGTATTGGTTTTGGTATAAGCTTTTATTTTATTTTTTTTGTTTTTGTTGTGTTGAACAGAAGTACTGACTCCTCTCATGGCGTCACATGCAGAGGGCAGTGTCAAGGACCAACACTTAGACAGAAATGTGGACAGGGAGAGTTGTTCTTGTTATGTGTGTTTTTAAGGGAAGAGGTGTAATAAAGTGATGTTAATGTTAGTGCCATCACTGCCATGGTGGAGTTTAGTTTGGGAACCTCGAGAAGCTATGTTAATTAAGTCACACATGCAGCTTATGGTTATGGGGGTCTGTTTGTGGGGTCTGTTTGGGTTGACTGGTCAAATTGTTGAGAATCTAGGATTTTGTTTCAATGTGCATGTCTAAGAAATTAAGATCAAACAATCACTAATATGAAAACCTAGATGGGTCGATTAACTGGAAGAGCGAGTTTGAGATTGTGTAAATTAAGTACACAGTATCAAGTTTGATTTCTCACTTCGAGTTACTGAGGTATGTTCAGACTGATTGCGCTAAGGCTTTGTGAGAATAGTCAGACTCGCTCTTAGATAACAATATATATTCAAAGAAAACGAATAAATGATCTCATGATCATGGAATTGGTCAAGTTCTTTAATGAGGTATCTAAATGGACCCAACTGTATTGGACAAGGAGTACCTGTTATTTTAATTGAGCTCATTTATCTCGGTAGCTGGTATTATTGTTATCATACCTACAGAATTTAGGCATCGTTTAGTTCGTTTTTGCTAACTTACAATATTAGTTGTGAGTTATCTCATTGGAGTTAACTCTTTGAAGTTAATATTTTCATGTTTGGTTCAACTTAAAACTTGTAAGAAAGTTTTAAATTTTTAAACAATAAAAAATATAAATTGACATAAATAGTCTTCGAACAAGAGAGAGATGCGTAATAAATGAGTCGTTAAATGATGGGTAATTGTGTTCACAACTCCTGGGAGATAACTCCCTAGGGGTTGGTGGGGAGATATCTCACACCCTAAAGTGTAAGTTGAGAGATAACTTGCAAGCAAGGTGCAACCAAACAAGATTAGTTCTCAACTCCCTGTAAGTTATCTCCTGGGAGATAACTCCACCTCTAACCGAACAAGGCCTTATTTTGATGTAAACTAAAAAAAAAAATTTTTTTGATAAGATTGGTAAATTAGTAAGAGCTTGTTGTTGGAATAATTTTTTTCCGATAAGAGAAACAAGAAATGAATGAGAACACCAAACAACTTGGTAGCTAGTAGAGATCACCAATTTTGGCAGTTCCTACATAGTATAATTTTGTTTTAGATTAATAATTATTGAGGATTCAGAATACTGGAGCTTTTGACTCGATTAATTTTGAAATTGAAAAGGGAAGTCTTTCAATTTGCAAAGCTTGAAACAAAGATCTTAACATTGATGAAGTAATGAGAGATTCTTGTCATCCCTCCACAATCCTCTTAGTTATCGGTAAAAGTATAAAAAATTAATGGTTAACATATAACGTGCTTCTTTTATGTAAGTAGGAGTGGTAAAAAAAAAAAAATTCTTTCTTTCACGAAGGAGTGGTAAAGTTTACGTCCAACTTTTTCGACTCCATTTAATATGGTCTAAACTAAAAAGGATGTGGACAATTAAAGTTTTAATTTGAAAATAAATCTTGCATTGAGAAAGAATTCTCTTGCTCAAATAGAAAATTGAATCAAGTCATTTACAAAGCTATATATACAATTATATATATAAATATAAAATTAGAGATGAAAAGGTTGATGTGCAACTTTAGAATGTCATGGTATTATTTCCCATTTTATAAACTGTAATAATAATTATATGTACATATTACTTCAAAGTAATACTTACATGGAAATGGTTGTGCTAGAACTGTTTTCCTACATAGAATTAAATGGTCAAAGTACTTCTCACCACATTTCAACTGAAATCATTCAAGGCTTCGAGCACCTTAAACTAGCTGTAGTTGGCTAATAAGGGCTCAATATGTTCTTTCCTAGGAGTCAACTAAGTTATAAAGGTGATCTTTATTGTATTACATTAATTATATTCAGATCTATTGCAGGTCATAATATATATGTATAGATCATTTGACTCTTAGCTTGGTAGTATATATGTATGTACAGGTTATTTATTAGTCTTTGTATTTTATTAAAAAAGATGTACTTTAGTAATTTAGTTCATATATGAACTTTTCAACCGTTCTTGTATGGAGGAGCTAGCACGCACTATATAACCTTTATTAGCATTACAATAATTGGAAATTGGATATTTTTGTTGTTATTTGATTTTTTAAAAACCGTTTTTAGTTGATTTTAAAGTCATTTAGAGTATGCATTTGAGGAAATTAAACTGTAAATGTATTGATGATTTAATATTTAAATATATAAAAGAACCAAAGTGCAAATTAAA
This sequence comes from Stephania cephalantha, assembly GCA_039657325.1. NCBI lineage: Eukaryota > Viridiplantae > Streptophyta > Magnoliopsida > Ranunculales > Menispermaceae > Stephania > Stephania cephalantha. Next base: position 1,772,533 of record CM077577.1, on the reverse strand, counting down.
AATATTCTACCCAAAAAGTGCATGTCATGACAAATATTGGAGGCAATTTGTCCTAGTTTTTAGGCATATATAAATTGAAAACCTCAAATTATGTGATATATACCCTTTGGTTGATTTTGACAACTATATATCAAAAGAAGTTGATTTTCGAGAAATAAAATTTTATGTGTTTGCACTACAAAACAAAATATACTAATATTGTACGATTTGTCGCGATATTGAAATAGCGAAAAGTGTTAGAAGTAGCGACGGGTCCCGTCGCTAGATCTCGTTGCTATTTTTTGATCGGTTGACAAAAAAAAAGTTTTGTTTAAAAAAAAAAACAGCACTATTTTTAAAATGAAAACAATGATATTTAAAAGAAACTTCAAAAGGAAATCAAACAAAACAAAAACAGATCCTAAAAAATAAATCCAAAACAACAACAATCCTTAAAAAATAAAACAAGTTTATTCAACAACAACAACGACTACAACAAAAAAAACAAAGAAAAATCAAAACTCTAAAAAAATCCAAAACAACAAACCCAGAATTTACAAAAAAAATAAAAACCTAACATTTAGCTTCGATGAGAGGAAGACTTCGACTGGCGGTGGTGGATCTCGGCAGTGGTGATGGCACGAACGAAGTGGTGGTGGCGGGAGGTTGAGGAGTTGAGGATATGGGCAGTGAGCGATGCGGCGATGTGGGTGGTCAAGAGAGAGATCTAGAAGAAGGTTAGGTTGCTCTGGAGAAGGACAGCAAGGGGCGGTGCACACACCAAACGCATCAATAAAATAAATTCATAAACCAACTATTTTGTAGATAGTGGTAAATGGTCGATCCCACGGTGGTTGGTATCTTTCTAAGGTCCTAAAAGAAAGAGAAAAACGTAGGTTTTGAGAGAATGAACAAATTAACTAATTTAAATAACAATAAAATAAATAAAGCAATGAAATTATTTTAAAATCAATTAATGAAAAATACATAGATCAAGACATACGAGTTTGGTTCGATAAAAGATTGGATTTGGTAATCAATCTATGTAAAGTACTCAAATAAAAAATATCTTAGTGTAGCTATAGACCCGGTAACGTATGCGGTTCCTCGCACTTCCTATTCTCGATAGCTAAAGTACAACAATGACTATTTTCCTAGCCAATCGTATAACCCTATACTCAAGCGCATTGAGTTTAACATGATGATCGCAATGGATTTTGTGAAGGCACTACACTTAGACAACCGGATCACTAGTGTGTCCGATTTAGCCTAGATCTTTGAAGTATTCAACCGGTCTCAAAAGAGGCGAATTAATTAGTATGGTCAATTGCCACTAGTGTGATCTTATTGCATAAGGATGGATGCTTACGACTTATTGGCAAAAGAATCAAGGTTTAAATATAAATTTAACCATAATTATTCAATCAAAAAAAAAGGAATAAAATAACAATGCAAAGCAATGAAATTAAAAGAAATAAATTTCACAAATCTATAGATAAGAAAGATCGAATCTCCCTCGTAGTTTTGCCTAGGCCATGAGATTAGTGTCTCATGTTCAAAGAATACAAAACAAAAGAAAAGGAGAGAGAGTAATCAAAAACTGCCGACACCGAAAACAACTCTCTGTTTTTATTTCGGTCAATTAAGTTTCTTGATGCTGCTCGTACATCGAGACTGATCAGGGGTTAGGAAAAGTTGAACAGTTTTGATCAACTCCAAAGCAAAACCGTGTCACTGCACTTCTATTTAAACAACTTATCTTTCCATCATGTTGCTCCATCTCTTGTTGACACGTCTATCGAAACGTATCCAAAAGCTTGCATGACATGAGCATCAACCTTAATAGATCTATCTCACACATGATTGTTCTTTAAAAATAGAAAGCACGACATATGCTATCTTAATTCATGAAAGTATATCACATTAACCACATGACATCATTATGATGTCATCTTTCACTATATTACTTCCATGCATCCATGTAAATCATGTATATATCTCCTGCTACCACCAACGTCTTTATGCACATCACTAATTGTGCGTCGAGATACGCAATACACTTTTTGATGCAACTAGCTACAAATCTTCATAATACTTGTTTCACACACTTTACACCCCCGATTTCAATCGTGCACCCCATAAACCTATAAGTGATAAATAAAGACAATTAAGCTAATTAATATTTTGAAGACTTAACCATAAAAATATATATATAAATACCTTACATAATACTACATAATTAACGATTTATCAGGAGGCACCAGCGAGAGAGAGGCGAGGCCGATCGAGAGAGGGTGAAGCGGTGAGGTCAGGAGACTGATCGAGATAGGTGAGAGAGGTGGCGATTGGAGATGAGGGTTTGATGGAGAGTGAGAATAGAGGGGAGGGGGAGGCGACTGGAGATGTGGGTTTGGAAGAGAAATGATTTTGGGGAGTTTATAAGTGGGAGATATTAGGGTTTGGTGTTCGGTGTAAGAGAAAGAGAGTGGACCCCCTTGCCACGTGGGTGGGGAAATTCCTCACTATGCGAGAATTTTTCTGCCCAACAATTAGCGACGGGGTCGTCGCAAACTCCATCGTTAAATCGGTCAACGGGTCAACGGGTCAACGAATGGTCCCCGTCGCAGATATGTTGCTTCGCTATTTGATTCATTTTTTCGTAGTGTTAGATTGATATTTGCACTCCTTTAAAAATTGAGGATTTAAAAATAAGTAAAGTATTATAGCTTTAAGAAATGTTAATCAATCTTTTAAAAAAAAATGTTAATCAAGTTTATATTAGGATATGTTTATCTCTCTCTCGAACCCATAAATGTCTTGAAAGAAGTCGATTGAAATTGTCGTCAAAGCATCTCTGCTGAGATGGATGAGACATCACTTTTCAAAAGACATATTTTATAGAGGTCGTGGGCTGACTCCATTGAAGTCAAAATAATAGCCCATTGAAGTTTTTTATTTTTATTTTTTTGTTGAGGCACAATGTGATTCATTGATAAAATGTGAGAACCATTACAACTTTAATACAACAATATTGTTGGTCGGTTTCCTTGAGGAATGCAGAGGTAAACAAAGCCTTATCCCAAATCACCATCGAAGGCCATTAGGGCGTAGTAGATAGAGAAGAAACACCAGTATCTAATCGGATAGATCGCCCAGACAAAATAGAAAAAAAAAAAAGACAACTAAAAAGCATTAAAAGAACAAGAACAATCCTCATAAAATTGCTCATAGAGAGGTTAATCATAAGAGAGAACACCCAAAAGAAAACAAGAAAACCATAGATCGCGCCCGTTAGCGCCATGATTTCCAAATCCATCTCTTCAAGATCGACTCATACATCTCTTCTGCAACAACCCCTTTAAACCCAAATAAAAGAGAAGACAACGAAGCCGAAAAGAAGCAAAGAATATTGAATCTCATCGTGTCGCGCCGTGATGACAATAGCTTATGCTCCACCTCCAATATTATTGATGTCGTCGTTGATGCACTTTACCTTATTGGAGCATCAACATGGTCGATGGGCATCGCTCACTAACCACTATTCTCTGCACTATGCAAATAGTTCCTCATATACTCAAAACCTCTCTAATTAGTGCAAAACCAAGAAGGGAAAATAGAGAGGACGAAGAAGAGGAAAGGATGAGAGAAAAAGAAAAGGAAAGACAAAAGACACAAATATTACCATATCTAAGTATTTATCTATATTTGGTAGACACATATATTGCGCAACGGTAATATTATATATCTATGTATACATGGTAGTTTTATATATCTAGGCCAGAAATATATGAAACTAAATAAAGTATGTTTTCATGTATATAGAGTAGTTCTAAGATCAATGTAAACATACATTATTACAATCAAATCATTTCTTTCTTCTTTGTTCACATTTTATCATAGTATTATAGACCATGGTTCGAATGAGACCTGGGAGAAAAAAGCCTCTGGATCATGTGGCTTTCGGTCTATGGGGGAGTGTTGAAGTGAGTGGATCGAAAGTTAGTCTCATATCGATTAAATGAAACTTCGAAATGAAGTATATAAGTGATTAACCTCGCAACTAGCATCGAGACATTTTGAGATAAAACCTCATACCTAATAGTTGAAGGTAGTTAAGTTGGTCTGATCATTTCTTCTGCAAAAGACAAAATCTCTCTCTCAAAACAGAAAAAAACTTCTTAATTTCGAAATTTTTCTCTATGTCTTCTAATGAGGTTACAACCCATATTTATAGGTCAAAAGATACCTCTTTTTAACAATAACAACTGTTCAAAAACGAGGTCATTAGTGGTGACTCTTCACCACTAATTACACACCTTTTAAAAATGAAAAATGGTGATTGTTCACCACTAATAACAATTTCGAAAATAACTAATTTTAATGTAAAAAATAAAATTTTGTGTTGTGAATTGGCTAAGTTATTTTAACATTAGCCCCAAGGCCCAAGGCCTAATCAAAGACATATTAAATATCAAGTATTTAATATATATTAATCAATGGGGAATACCCATGGTCTTTGCCTTCAACCCCACATTCACTTAACTAAGACTTTCAAGTGAAAAATCTCTTATAAGGAAAGAAACAAAAAGTTTCTTTCCCATGTATGGGACTAATAGTGGATACAATACAAACTCAATATATTTTAACAATACCCCACATTTGTATTGTATCCATCTCGCAACCATGACCGAGTTTACTTTGCCAAATCACAAACACAAAATTTAAACAAATATTAAATAATAACCATTATTTTAAAAACAATTGAGAGAGATTATCATGTCATGTTAATCAGGAAAGTGTCGTATAGACTTGAACTTACCCTAGTAAGATCATATCGAGTTCACTTCGTGACGCAGTGATGATGTATGTATCTTGAACTGTTCGCTTTTTGTAGTAAACTAAGACAATATGTCTCACTTATGACATGATTCCCGATGCACTTTTTCTTCGTTGTTCATTTAGGTCCCTGAACATATCTTGGGTTCATGATAGCTTTGAGAATGTAGCCTATTCATTCTCATAAATGCGACCCCACATTAACTATCATATATGTGATTTATTTTTAATCATTAAATGCAATATTGCATACCCTAAACTTCTTATCAACACACTTACTTCATCATAGGAACAGGTAATTGTGTGTCTGTTTGTTAAGTCAAGTCTAACCAGTTTGCATATTGAACCTAGACCATGGGATCTCCAATCGCCTAGGTTAGGTTTCCACTAGACTTGACTTACTCTATAGGCTTTAAGCCCATTCCCTCGATAATATCTTCACTTGATCTCTTGGTAAGCCTTTAGTCAAAGGATCTGCAATGTTTTCCTTAGACTTAACATAATCAATACTAATTACTCCACTTGTGAGTAATTGTCTTATAGTATTGTGTTGGCGCCTTATATGTCTCGACTTACTATTATATATGTTGTTCTTAGCTCTTGCTTGTCTTTGCCATACTATCACAATGTATGCAAATTGATGTGACTGGTTTTGGCCAACAAGGAATATCTTCTAGGAAATTTCTTAGCCATTCCGCTTCTTCAGCTGCCTTGTCAAGAGCAATAAATTCAGATTCCATGGTGGAACGTGCTATACACGTTTGTTTTGTTGATTTCAAGAAATCATTGCTCCGCTTTAATGTGAATATATATCCACTTGTTGATTTGATTTACGTATTATCAGAAATCCAATTTGCATCACTATACCCTTCAAGTACAGGTGGATATTTTGTATAATAAAGTCCATAATTTAAGGTATATTTAAGATACCTTAGAACTCTTATTAATGCTGTCCAATGAGCATCATTAGGATTACTTGTGTATCTACTCAGCCTGCTTACTGCATAAGCTATGTCAGGTCTAGTAGAGTTCATCAAGTACATCAAGCTTCCAATTACTTGAGAATATTCCAATTGAGAAATTGCTTCTCCATTATTTTTCTTAAGATGACAATTAGCATCAAAAGGAGTTGGAGCAGGTTTACAATCGAATTGATTGAATCTTTTTAAGATTTTCTCAACATAATGAGATTGTGTGATGACATAACCTTCGTTATTCCTTTTGATTTGAATTCATAGTATTACATCACTAGACCTAAGTCTTTCATGTCAAACTGGAATTCAACATCTTTTTGGTTGACATTATAGCATCCTTACTTGTGCTCATAATCAACATGTCATCAACATATAAGCATACTATGACGCAAAAGTTTTTCATTTCTTTAATGTACACACATTTGTCACATTCATTTATTTTGAAACCATTTGCTAGCATAGTATGATCAAATTTTTCATGTCATTGTTTTGGAGCTTGTTTAAGTCCATATAATGACTTAACAAGTCTACAAACTTTATTCTCTTGGCCTTTGACTATGAACCCTTGAGTTGGTCCATATATATTTCTTCTTCTAACTCTCCATTTAGAAACGCAGTTTTAACATCCATTTGGTGTATTTCCATATTGTATAAAGCATTTATGGAAATCAACATTCTAATGGAAGTTATTCTCGAAACAAGAGAATAGGTGTCAAGTAAATCTACACCTTCCTTTTGTCTATAACCTTTTGCAACCAATCGTGTCTTGTATTTATCAATAGTACCTTCAAACTTTAAGCTTTCTTTTGAATATCCATTTATATCCAATTGGTTTGATTAGGGTGGTAGATCAACCAATTCTCATGTATTATTTTGTAAAATGGATTCAACTTCACTATTGATGGCTTCCATCCATAAAGGAGTGTGACGGCCCCAATGTCCCATAAAATAGGGCCCCGCCCGCCTAAGCCCACGTGGACCCCTGAGCCGGTCTCGCATGAGGTCGACTGTGAGCCTAGTCGGCCTTCCAATCCATTATTACAAGTAATTTCAAAATTTTAAGTTGAGTTATTAGTATTTTTCAAGATTTAAAAATTTAGCAGAATCAACTAATACATTAAACAACTCAACAAAAAGATCAGGGAGTTAGACAACCTAATTGTGGAACCCGGTAAATATCATCGAGAGGAGAGTAAATACAAAATATACAAAAATTCACATAGATATGAAGCCTTCCTCTCGCTACTGTCATGACTCGCACTCGGTCAAACATAAGAATGACGAGCCGGTGTAAGTAAATCCGATAGGACATATACACAACATTTCACAATATCCAAAGCGATCGAATTCATGCAAATAGTACGAAAGGAATAAAGAACGCATGAATATACAAGACTGTAAACAATCCATCAATGAGTGAGGCCAAAGAACAAGGAGTCCCGACCAAAAGGTCGTTGAGTCGCAGAAACATCCCGAGACTCGGGTTAGAGGCGAGCCCCATGCCTCCCAACCCAACCCTTGCGACTATGAGATATCTACGAACCCGGATTAGAGCCCCCTTTGTTAAAGCCCTCAGTCCCGAAAGCAAAACGTCAGCAACAAAACTACAACCTCAAAAGGTAGGTGACCAAGACATTCAAGAACAAATCTCGATGCAAGAAAAACTGGTTCATTGAATTGGTTATCACTTGGGTCACCTTCTTTTTGTTTTATATGCATAAAAGCAGGAAGACAAACAATAGTTTCTCCATTGAGTTCATCACAACTACTTTGCACAGCTGCTCTATCAACAGAACTTTTCAAGATGACCTCCATCGCTTTTGGGCATGAGAATTGAATAGGGATAGAGGAACATGCCGCTTCCCACCATACGAAAGCAGACAAAGAAAGTAATTTTACAATTGTCTGGAATGAAGAACCCTTTAGTAAAGCATCCAAGAACTTATCGAGAAGGCGAATGATTAATTCTTATTATCTTCCCATCCTTTGGTAACATTCCTTGGTGCATGATTCCATTGACCACCTTTCTAGAAAAGAGTCATTGCTAACCTCATTGTGACAATATGATCAAATGACCAAAACCAAACTCTCCACTCCATGACCATGGCCTTCTCATAGGCCTCTTATAATGTGTTCGAGCCGTCGTCACTACCCCAGGAACCAATCGAGTCCAAGAGATCGTGTACAAAGTAGTAAGCTTTGATCGGCTTCAGATCGATCGCACACCACCCTACTCCATCAAGCGTACATACCGATTCTTTTGATTTCAAATCCAAAGTCTCCTCGAGATTCGTGCTACACGAATCTCGAGCGATTCAACAATCGAGCAAGCGCGCCTCGAGGCACCAAATCCGCCTCATTTCAAACTCTCGATACTCGCGCTACACATATCACGAGGCGTATCCAATGTCCACCTTAAAAACCACATAAATCCACTATCTCGGTCCCACGCCCAAGCACGCGACTCGAGGAGCGTCCTCGTTCGTGTTTCGGCTCCCGAATTCTCCGCGTATACGTTTTCACCAATTATCATCTCCACTCGAGATTCGGACATACGCATTTTCAACGAGTGGATCCCACAAACGACCCCGACCCGACACGTGGCACAAGTCAAATTTTCGGTCGTTATAGGAGCTTCCGCGAAGACATAGCCTCCCTATAAGTCTCGTGGTTCATTTTCGTTAACGAGACTTATACAATCGTGTCCAAAATTCTTTGGAACCTTAATTCTTTTCCCTTCTAGGTTCCAATTCTTGTTCTTGAACCCTTGAAGTGGTTGGTTCTTCTAGACTTTCTTCTTAGTCTTTTTCGTGATGAACCATTTTATTTTTCCTTGAAAGGAAATATATGCTAAAAAAATATAGCATCTGCAAATTCTATAATAGTATTATCAATGATATCTCGAAATATGTGATTTAACTACTAAGAATCTATATCTTTGCACTATTCTTAGCAAAACCGATGAACACACAATCTACGGTTTTAGGTCCTAATTTAATCCTTTTGGTAAAGGAATTTGAACCTTTGCTAAGCAACCCCACACTTTTAAAGTTTTGTAAGGGGGCTTTTTTTTTCTCCAAATCTCATATGGAGAATTATCGATTTTTAAAAGGAACTCTATTCAAGATATGATTTGCAGTCAGTAGTGCTTCACCCCACAAGTTTTGGGGAAGTCCAGAATCATTCAACATAGAATTAATCATATTCTTGAGAGTTCTATTTTTTCTCTCTGCCACACCATTTTGTTGAGGTGTATATGGCGCAGTGGTCTGATGAATAATTCCATTTGTATTACAAAATTCTGCAAATTCAATGGAATCATATTCTCCACCTCGATCAGTTCTTAGTACTTTTATCTTTTTGTCAAGTTGATTTTCAACCTCTGCCTTATATATTTTAAATACATCAAAGGCCTCGCTTTTATTCTTGATCAAAAAGACGTGACAGTACTTACTACAATCATCAATAAAAGTGATGTAGTAGTTCTTTCCTCCTCTCGTAGGATTTGATTTGAAGTCACAAAGATCACTATGAATTAAATCTAATAATTCACTTGATCTTTCTTGAACAGACTTAAATGTTTGCCTAGCAAACTTTGATTCAGCACAAACTTCACATTTATGTTTTAAATCAATTTTAAACTTTGGTAACATATTCAAATGTACCATTTTATGAATTAATCTGTTATTTACATGCCCTAGTCTAGCATGCCATATATCAAATGATTCAATCATATAAGCGAGACAAATATATACGTGAGAAACAATCATTATATTACCAAGTGCCATTAACAATTACAATGCTTAGTTTGAAGAGACCTTGAGAAGGTACCCCTTCCCTATGAACATGCCACCCTTGGTCAATACAAATTTGTCGAGACTCGAAAACAAGCTTGAACCCTTTCTTATTCAAGAGGGCCGGATACAAGATTTTTCCTAATATCGGGAACATAAAGAACATCAAGTAAAGTGATTACTTTTCCAAACGTGAACTTCATCTTCTTTGTTCCTTTGCCTTCAACCACGGAGGAGGATGAGTTTCCCATGTAAAGTTTCTCTTCACTATCATCGGATGAAACTCGAGAAAATAAGTTTTTGTCTTTGCATATGTGCCTCGTTGCACCAAGATCGATCCACCATCCTTTGGCATCGAAACAATATTAGTTTCAAACAGCTGCAGATGAGATCAAAGTCAAGTATTATCAATTTCCATGTCGGTAACATTTGCTTGGTTGTTCAAACCGGTAATTATCGAAGTCGATCTTTCATGTGGCGACATTCTTGAGCCCTATGGCCCTGTTTTCCACAAACCCAAAGAACTTCCCTTAATTTTCTTGAAATCCTTCCCCTTTGGTGCTAACGGCTTGGCGGTTCTCTTAAGATTTTTTTGAAATTCGTATTCGGAATTTCGAAATTTGGACTTGCTTGATTGTCCTACCACCATGTTAGCATTATCATTAGCCATTTCCTTTTTGTTTCCCTTCCTGTGATCTTCCTCAACACGAAGTTGCAGAATGAGATCCTCAATGGACATGTCCATTCGCTTGTGCTTTAGGTAGACCTTGAAGTCATTCCATAACGGTGGAAGCTTTTCAATAATGGCTCCATCTGAAAATGTTCATTTACGATGCACCCTTCAAAGTGCAATTCATGTATCGAGAACTTTGCGTTCTTCCACTTGCTTTACCACGGACTTCGAATCCACCATATTGTATTTCAAAAACTTGCCTACCACGAACTTTTTAGCCCCTGCATCTTCAGTTCGATATTTCTTTTCGAGAAGATCCCAAACATCCTTTGCGGTTTTACATTCAGAATAGACATCATACAGTGTATCATCAAGTCTATTCAAAATGTAATTCCTGCAAAGAAAGTCTGAATTCCTCCATGCTTCAATAGTAAGGAGAGTTTCCCAGACAAAGGGTCCTCATCGATTTGAACTTCTTCCTTCACTATCTTGGCAAGATTCATAGTGGTCACCGAGCAAACATTTTCTGCGCCACCTTTTAAAATCAAGACCCTTGAACTTCTCTGGTCTTTCATCTTTGGGATCGCGAGAGGTAAGCGGAAGTAGATTTCTCGATTTACAAGAGATGTCATTTCAAACTAGTATGCAAACAACAATTTCATATAAATCGAGTGACTAGTTTTTTTGTAAAAACAGGTGACAAATTATATGCAATCAACTATTGTATGTAAACCAGTGATAACATCAATTTAAATCTAAGATTGTTGGAACAATATACAAAAAACATGCATATAATTGAACTGTTGTTATATCATGCATGAATTCAATTACAAAGAACTAAATTAAATCATACCAGAGGCTTGCACTAAATTGCAATGTCCTTAGACGAAATTTCCTCCAATTTGGTGTATGAATGCTTCAAGAGGTTCGTCTCCGGGATACAACTGGATTGATCTTTGATTACACACCAACCAAAAGATCCTTTCTTACGCAAATGACAAAAATCTCTCTCTCAAAACCGGAAAAAACTTCTTAATTTCGAAATTTTTCTCTATATCTTCTAATGAGGTTACAACCCCTATTTATAGATCAAAAGACACCTCTTTTGAACAATAACAACTGTTCAAAAACGAGGTCATTAGTGGTGACTCTTCACCACTAATTACACACCTTTTTAAAAATGAAAAATGGTGATTGTTCACCACTAATAACAATTTCGAAAATAACTAATTTTAATGTAAAAAATAAAATTTTGTGTTGTGAATTGGCTAAGTTATTTTAACATTAGCCCCAAGGCCCAAGGCCTAATCAAAGACATATTAAATATCAAGTATTTAATATATATAAATCAATGGGGAATACCCATGGTATTTGTCTCCAACCCCACATTCACTTAACTAAGACTTTCAAGTGAAAAATCTCTTATAAGGAAAGAAACAAAAAGTTTCTTTCCCATGTGGGACTAATAGTGGATACAATACAAACTCAATATATTTCAACGGGGACAATATCGGTGTTAGTGGAAGAGATCCACGGGCTCGCGCACACGTGTACAACGCGGCTGTGAGAATTTGACATAAAGAAGAGGTGGGAGAGCAGTGCCGAAACCCCCTCCCCCACCTCCCAGAGCAAACCCTATATCTGAGTTTTCTTATTGAGGAAGAAAAAGAGGTGAGAGGGAAAGCTCCTGAGTCTTCTTCCCATTGAAATTCTCATTAAAATAAGAGTTCCAAGTTGCAATTCTAAAAACCAAACAAGAAAGGAAATACTAGAATGACAACAACAATGTCACACCACAAGACATATTGGCTCACTATAGCTTTTCATGCGACTTCGACTCTCGTGTTATGCATCGAGAGATATATGTATGCTCTTGTGAACCAATATATCTTGCAGCGTGACATGCTATTGTCATTCCGACACTTCTCAACAAGAAACAACATATACTATATGCTAGCTAGTTATTTAAATGTTCGTCCATTAGTCACTTACATAATTGACTCCTTCGATCAGTACGCTCACCTCCACAAAACTGGTTCTAGTCCTGTTCATGAGCTAGCCCTACCACGTACACAAAAAGTAGTCTTCACTAATGTCGTCTTTTTCTTGTAAGATTTTATGAGGATGCTTGAGTGACTCGACTTGACACACACTTAGTTGGTGTCCTTTAGATACAAATCAATTGTTGTATGTACAAAGCTCATAGCACAAATCGAGGGACAGCAATAAGTAAGTGTCAAAAGTACGTCTTTCAAGTATTTCCCTTTTATTTTTGTAATATACTGTACATCTTTTATTTCTTTTTTCGGATCAAAAGTACAAGTAATTGGTTCTCCACATGACCTTTTCTTTTCTCATGCCGATCGTACCATGTCCTTCACATGGGCAAAAAAAAAAAAAAGAAAAAGTGAAAATTTCATACATAGAATAATCTCTGGAGTTTGCAAGATTTTTTTTTTTTATTACATTTGCAAGAATTATTTGAATTATGCATGTAACATATACTTGAGAAGTGATGGCTTTGTATAAAACAACAACAACAACAACATAGCCTCATATGTGTTTGATCCATTTTATAAAGAGCGACAAAAATTTTACGGTGGCTGTCAATCTATCGCAATCCTTTTTCATTTTTTAATAATAAAAAATGGGTTTGGGGCATCCCTACTCTATTTTTCGGGTATGAGATCTTTCTTACTCATTTTTCGATATGGAAAATGAGCGTAATATTCATCATTTATTCGGACTTGTGATCGATTATTTAACGCGCATAATGGTTTACATAATTGGAATTAAGTGATGGCTTTGTAAGCAAGATCAAATTATAGGGGGAAAATAAAAGAACAGTTAATTTGACGCACTCGAAAAGTCTGTAATATATATTGAACGAATTATGGGAACACTACAAACCAAAAATGTAATGTAAAGTAGACTTGTTAATGGCCGGGCCTTAGCTGGCTCGGGCCAGATTGAGGCAGGCTTGAGCTTGAAAGCCTTATTTGATCAAGCCCATGAGTCAAACCCAAGAACAATCCATATAATCCATGCACCTATTTATTTATAACTAAATAATTAGATTTGTTTGACAAAAAAAAGATTTGTAGACAATATTTATTTTTTATAATAATTAGATTTGCAAGATATATATTGACTCACAATAATCATTCATGCGCACTTTGAGATGTGGGAACACAAAGATCTCGACGCATAACAAGTAGGTCGAGATCGTATGACATTGTTGTCATTCTAATATTTTCACAAATCCAATATATACCAATAGTTTATCTTGACGGCTCAACCAACATTGCGATAAAAATTTTCAGAACCTGCACAATTAGTTGGTTGTCATACGACACACCTCGAGATGTGCGCACGTTTAGTGAGAGATGTATTGCACGGATCGGTGCGTAAAGTGAGTTATCGGAGCTTTTTTTTAATCATTTAATTTGAAAGGCTTATCAAACTACACAAGCAAGTACCGTGAGAAATATTCAATACAACAACGCGACTCGACTATGAATCCGGCACACGCGACCCAAAACCCATATCCACACAATTCAAAGTTTCAAAACCCACTCGCGGGAACACCGTAAGTAAACGCTCCACCTTATTAAATAACTCCACCCCTCATAATTTTTTTTTAAAAAAACACAATCCAATAAACTCAACCCACGTGGTGTCCCAAAACCAAAGTCCCAATAAAGTCGACCACGTGTAACGCAGCGCTTTAATTAGCTCAAATCGGGAGCACTGGATCCACTGGCAATTCAATTTTCAAATTCTTCCGCTCAGTCTCTCCGTCTCACTTAAAATCAAAGAAGACGATCGACTGAAGTCTCTCTCTCTCTCTCTCAAAAATCATTCACAAGTTCACACAACTCGTCCGAGTCAACTCATCTTACTCTTTGAGTCTTCACTTGTTGTTCTTCATTAAAGATGGGCTGCGTGTCTTCTGCTCTGCTGGACCAAGCCGACGAGTTGACTCAGTTCGACGGCTCGACCGGGCTCGGCCACCACATCGTCTCTCTCACCTCCACCACGTACGGCCTCCTCACTCTCGACCCACCAACACTCCAGACCGACCGGAAACCCCCAACGCCGCCCCGGTTCAACCGGACCGCTCCCGAACCGGAAATCATCAACTCTTGGGAGCTCATGGCCGGTCTGGACTCCGACAGCTCCCGGTTCACTCCTCCCCCAAAACCCACCTCCACTTCCCCATCCTCTCTCCTCCACACCGTCCTGGAGCTCGATTCGCGCATCTCGAGGACGCCGAAAGTCAGCACTCCCGGTCCGAACCGGCCGGTCTGCAAGGAGAATTTGAATCCGAACCGGCCGGTTCGGACCGGCAGCGAGGTCACCGGAGAGTGCAAATCCGGCGTTCTCCGCTCATTCGGAGACCACCCGGGAAGACCCTCTTTAACGGCGACGACGATCGAGGAATCTCCGTTTCCGCGGCGGTGCCCGAAAGGCGGCGAAAACAGAGTTGTTCTGTACACTACAACGTTGAGAGGGGTGAGGAAGACGTATGAGGAGTGCAATGCAGTGAGAAGTGTTTTTGAGGGGATTGGAGTTTCAATTAGTGAGAGAGATGTGTCAATGCATAGTGGGTATAGAGAGGAATTGAAGGAGCTACTGAAGAGTAGTAGTAGTAGTAGTTGTAGTGCTATCAATGGTGGTTTGGTTCCAAGAGTGTTTGTGAAGGGGAGGTACATTGGGGGAGCAGAGGAGGTGTTGAGAATACATGAGGAGGGTAATTTGGGGAAATTGGTTGAAGGGGTGCCAAGGAAGAAATGCGGGGTGGTTTGTGAAGGGTGTGGGGGGGTTGGGTTCTTGCCTTGTTTTGATTGTAATGGGAGTTGTAAAGTTGTTGTTGTTGTGAGTACTGTGAAGGAAATGCAGGGGAGAGATGTTGTGAAGAGGTGCCCTTGTTGTAATGAGAATGGGCTTGTGCTTTGCCCTCTCTGCAGTTGAGCTGCATGCACAGACCATGCACCACCCTTTGCCATTATCTGGTCAGTAATCTTGATCAGCCCCTTTTCTTATTAACATAGTGAATAATCTTTGTCAAATTTATTCATTTGGCTTTATATCTGTACTATACAATTTAGACCTGTTTAGGCAGGCAATGGCGGGCCTAGTTGGACTTGAGTTTTGAAGCCCTTGCCTAAAATTGGGCGGCGGCTTCGGGGCTTGGGCTTTGAAGTCTTTGCCTAATATTAGGTTGGCTCAAGCCGGGCCTAGTTGGGCTCGAGCTTTAAAGCCCGCCCTTAAAGTCCGCCCGAATTTGGAATTTTTGACAAATTATTATATTTTTAATGAAGTAAATATATTTAATAAACATCTAAAAATAAATATAAATTAAGTAGAAGATAGCCCAGTGGTATAAGTTGTATCATACTAACTTGGATGTTAATTGTGACGGCCCTAGTTTTCCACAAATTGAGCCCCACTCGGCCCAAGCCCATGTGGACCCCGAGCCAGTCTCGCAAGGTCAACGCAAGCCTAGTAAGCATTCCGATCCATCCATATAAGTAAATTCATAATTATAAGTTGAGTTATTTGTATTTTTTTTTCTAGTTTTACAAGTTAGCGGAAGCAATTAATACATTAAATAACTCAAAATAAAGTAAAAGAGGCGGACATCCTAAATGTGGAACCCTGTAAATATGTATATTCATGTATATCTTGTGTTAAGTGTTATAACTAAGCAAAAATGATATACAAGTTATGTGTATCTCTTAACCCAAACAAGTATATCAAGTGTGATAACAACATATAAGTAATACAAAAAGTCAAAAACCTACAAAAGTATATAGAGGAGGGTCGCTCCGATATCCTCAGAGTAAATCGCCAAGTGTCGGCGTCTTGCCCTTGCTCGGCTGCGGATTTGCACTCGGTCAAATACAAGAATATCGGCTTAGGGAGCAATATGTATTTTATTTAAATGTGTTGGTTCAAGTACCCACCTCGTGGTGTTATAATTTTTAAAGAATAAAAAGTTAGTGAAAAGTCTTAAATACCCATATTTATTTTTTAACCATCAAATCACCCACCATATTTTAAGATGGCAATGAGCACACACATTTTTTATTACATTGACCTCATTGTGTAAAAAGACTTGCCAAACCTTTGTTTTCATAAATTTTTTATTTCCAAATAAATCTCATTCTCGATGTTTCACGAGATGCCAACTTTTTTTTGAACTTGAGATAGCAATCTGTACAAAGCTATGCCACTTGAAAAATGGTTATCAAAATAAAAACGGATCATAACTAAGATTTTCTCAATTTTACAAGATAAATAAAATACAATTGATGAAAAAATTGAAGAGCTCATATAGCATAGGGTTCAATCTTATCAAAGTGTTTGATAAAAATAAATAAATTACACTTCATCGTCTATAAACAACGTATGAAGGTTAGAAAACAGGCGCTGATGAGAGTGGTGCGGATGAGTAGAGATGAGTTTGCGAAGAAGGAGACGAGTTCGTGCGTGAATAACAAGGAGATAAAGAATGAGAGCTAGATTGTGTGTCGGGAAGGGTAACATTTATGAAGGGTAGGATGCAATGGACTTTCACCAAAATGATACATCAGGCTTATCTAATATAGGGTCCCCCTTGTTTTTAGGTAAGCATGAGTTTGAGGTCTTTGGTAAGAACATGTATTACCTAACACTCGAACCAAACGTCAGCCTTACAACTAATCTTAGGCTTACATAAGCTAACACTCTAACCAATCAGTGCACTAATGATCAAATACAGCGAGACTAGTGAGAAGTAGCAGATGTTTCTGATGAAGGGATTCATGCAATTAACATATACATGCATGACTTCAACAAAAAAGAAAATAAAAATAAAAATACATGCATGTCTAGTTTAATTACAAACTTATAAATAATTGATGGGCAAATTTTAGTTTTTGGATCCATAAATTAAGATCATGTTAGTTTCTTCAATTAGTAATGGAATGGATTTGGTTTAGTATGCATGAGGAAATGTTTAATGTGTATATATAATATTATTACCATTATATTAATTACATCATGCTCGTCTAATCATGCATTATATATATAACTATAACTCAAAAAGTAGTCTTTTGTCACGACCACGACTCCAATTAATTTGATAAAGGATTTCACAAGCATTGCATCACCATGTCGCCGTGCGTCTCTGATCTATCAGCAATAACACCGTCAATGCATTAATTATGACTTAAAACAGAGAAGTACTTCTAAGTTCAACTTATATATGCCAACTTTTGCTTGATCGATATTGAGACATAAGTCATTAGATCGGTTCTTGGTAGCTACATTACACTCTCTTAATTAGTTTAATTCCTTGTGCTATGAGGTTGAGGTGCTATGAGGTTGGGGTGCCCCGATTATTATTAGCTACATTATACTCTCTTGATTTCTTTGAGTTATAAGCGATTAACTTCTATGAGATATCATTAATTTTGCATGTGACATATATAATACATGTAATAACTCTTGTTTTTGATAAAAAAAATACATGTAATTAGTTAATTAACTTTTTTTTTCAAGGAATTACTAACTTAGTTTTTCAAATAAGAAATAGATTAATGCGTGATGAGCTTTGATCGCACTCTAACCAACCGTAACCCTAGAGCTCTCATCACCTTTGAAGAATTTTGGGCTAGCTCCTTGAATTAACGGAATCACTTACTCTCACTTAATTCTCTCTATTGGTTGAGCTTAATTAATTGAGTGACAAGGGCACAATCTACAAATAAAAGTGAAGTGGAGATCCACATAGAGGTACTTAGGGTGCAGGTTAGTTAAGCGGTTGCCGTGTCAATTAATTCATGATTAGAGAAAGAACTTCTATGGCACCAAATCATGGTTTTTTAGACGGCAAATGCTCCCCACCCTCTCCGTAACAAATTTTTTGATTTTAATAGTGCTAATACCGTTATACATGTAACGTGGCATAGTGTGACTCTATTTATAATTCTTAGAAGACATCATGATGCATCTCAAGACTACGTTGTGACATTGATCGATCGGATACAACTTCCTTTATTCCAAAAAAAAAAAAAAAAAAAAAAAAAACATTGATCGATCGGAACTATTATTTATTCAATGAATTGCGGATCAATCCCATTCTTTTGGCACATGGATAATTAAGAATTTTAGACGCTATATACTTTGGGTAGCGTTTTATATACAAAAAAAAAGAAAAAAAAAACGCCGGATTAATTTTTTATTTTAATACCCTTTTTGGCGAGGCAAATTGACCTAAAAAAAATTAACTAATTGAGTGGCTTAATGATTTGATATGAAAATTGGAAGTAAAAGGTCATAGGTTCAAATCATGGTGGGTGCAAAAAATTGTTTTTTTCCTATCAAAAAAATAAAAATAAAATAAAATAAAGTTATTTCTATTTCATTAGTGTTTCACGTCGTTTATACACGTGTACATATTCCTAATCAATTAACGCGAAAATAGTGCAATATATAATACAAAGAAATATATATTTTTTATATTTTAATACATAACTTATGCAAATATAATAATAATAATAATAATAATAATAATATAATTATGATATAAATTTATATCATAAATAATAATGTACGAGTACAATATGTAGAATGAATTAATTGATATAAGTAATATATATCCAATTAATAGAAATGTGTACTTTTAAGTCATTTTGCATTTATCGACTATTCAATCAAGTAGTTACACTAAACGATTTTACTCCATCAGTTAGATTATCAACTTTCAGCTCCTGTATATCACATATCAGCTAGATTATCAGCTGTCAGCTAGATTATAAGCTAGTTTTGTCAAACAGAACGACTTATCAGCTATCGACTAAATTATCAACTGGTGCCAAATAGAATCATATCTCTTTCTTATAAAAAAAAGGATCAGTCCGATTTCCTACGTATATATTTGTCAAATTTTGATGCGAGAACTGTATATATATATATATATATATATTATTTTTATATCACTTTCTTTTCTTTGAATATATGTATTATTTGAATATTTTATATGAATTGCTTTTTTGCGATGAAGTCAGAAATGGGATTTTCTTAAAAAAGATTTGTAACAAAAGTGTATATATATTTGTAATAAAGTGATTTGTAGGGTTGACATTAATATAAGTGAAGGTATGGGCTCCATACAGATTCTCTAGTGAACAAGAAAATCACAAATAGATATACTTTATATTTTTCTAAACTTTTGAGCACACGTTTGAATTTGAATTTCGGAGATAAATATCAACTTCAAAATAGTGATATTTCACAGCCATCACCAAAGTAATTCACTTTATGATGGTTATGCTTATTTTCTCTTGTAATCTTTTTATTTGAGAAGGACTTTTGATCGATAATCAAAATTGATTGACGCGCTAGGGTTTGAGAGCGAGTCGTCTCTACTCCACCCTTCTCAAGAGAGGCCCTGATGGAGTCGGCGAGGCGATGGCAAAGCAGTTTTTTAGCAGTGGCGAGGGAGGGGACTGATATTCGAGGATGGCGGTGGTGTTGTCAAAGGGGGAGTTGGCGGAGGCGTAGGCGCGGGCGGTGATGTAGTACCGAGAAGGAGGCTGATCGGCGGTGACGAGGAGGTCGTGGGTTTGGCTGGGAGTCACGACGACTACGTTGATGGTGTAGGGTTTCGTGTAGGAGGTGTCAATGCCGACCTCATGCGAGCTTATGGTTGGTGATGCCGAAGAAGAGCTCTTGGTTCATTGTTGAGCCGAGAGAAGACCGATGAGTCTTCATTCTTCTCTCGGCTCCATGGCAAGTTTTTGGGTTTAGGGTTCGGTGGGTTTGGGAGCGGCCGACCAAGACTCAACAGGTTCGAGGGGACTTCCGTTTGTGAGGGTGACGAAGTTGGGGACGTCGATGGAGTCGATAGAGGCGACTGAGAAGCGGTTGTCAGACTTTGCGGAAGGTTCGACGGGTTTGGTGAGTTCGTGGTAAGTTTCAGGTTTATGATTAGGTGGACGTTTCATCACTGCATTCAAATTTGGTGATGTGATCGGATTATTGTGGTATCTATTTTGATTTGGAATATATGGCTAATGCGTTTGACGCATTCAGTTGTTTAAAGTTGTATTTTTTTTTGTACACAAATTTTTAAGTTAATGGAGTATCCACTAGAACAAATTCAACTTTTGATAGAGATTTTGAACCTCTATGAAAGACTTTTCATAGAGGTTTTTGACCTTTATTAAAAGTGTTATCTTTTAAGGCGTTTCCGTATCTTCAAAGCTTACATAGGGGTTTCAAACCTCTATCAAATCTGACTATTTCATAAGGGTTTGAAACCTCTATAATATCTTCAGAGGCTTACATAGGGGTTTCAAACCCCTATCAATTGTAGTGATTTCATAGGGGTTTGAAACCTATATATTATCGTCAAAAGCTTACATAGGGGTTTCAAACCCCTATCAAATGTAATTTTAAAAAAATAATAGCTGAAAATGCCCATAATTAATTTCCATTTCCATTTTCAATTGAAAATATAACAAATCTACATTCCACTTGCAGTATTATTATTCCATCAAGAGATTCGCAGTGTTCTACAACCAATCAACAAAACAACAAATCGATAGCCACACATTTCATGAAACCCGCTAAAATGATCGAAAATCAAACAAATATTGAATCTTGAATAACAGCGATTCCTTCAACAAAAAGGGAAGCAGGAACCTCAAGAACATCAGTGATTCCTTCAACAGTAACAACACCAGCATATTTGGAAACAAGCACAATGGAAGCACTACCCAGTTCTCACTTATCTCAATTGGAAAACCTGACTTGTTCCTAATAGAGACAATAAGATTCACCGCAAAAAAAAAAATCATATGAGATCAAAGAGGAACTCTTCAACAAACCTTTACTTCAAAAGACGATTGATATAGAAATAACTAAGAATCTAACAAAAAAATCATATTACCTTCACGTTCCCACTTATTGGAAGTTGAACGGATGCATCTTGCAATGCTTTGATAGCACCTGATAAGGAACTTGAATATACACATTCAAGAGTAGACCATTCATCCAAATATGGCATCTGCAATAATCCAAATAATATCATGATCACCGAATTCATCTTAAAGAACCGTTAGCAATTATCTTCATTTAGTTTATAGAGGTTCACTGCGAGTTTTAGCTCGATAAAGCTGTTAGATACCTAACATGAAGTTCTCTTGAATTTTATGTTTGAGCTTCCTTTTTTAGTGCTGAAATAGCTTCATAGTTATTAGTTTGTCCCAACTTGATAGTCATGAATTTTAGCAGAAAACTTGAAGATATACAAGTAGAGCAAAACATTCAAGCATGTTAGTAAAACAAAAACATACCAGAAAAAAAAAGTAAATAAATTTAAAAGGAGCATCCGATAATCAGAGTTTTTTGGACATAAAAACAAGAGCCTACATCCACAGATTATCTCAGAAACAGTGAGATGAGATTACCTGTACCATTGTTGCTGAACCATACACCTATTTTAGGAGCATGTCTTTCTCTTGCTCAATCTTCTTCTCTTTGCTCTTGTGATCACCTAAGATGAAGGGCAGTGTCCTTAGTACATCACCTAAATTGATTTGATATATGTAAACACTAGCTAGTGCCGCTCTTCCACTTTTTAGTTCAAAACTCGAGTTCTCAACTACCTCATTAGTCAAACATTTACACTGAACCACAACAACACATATCAAAAATGGGTGGAGCTAGGATTTCAAGCACCATTAAATTAGATCAAGAGAAATTATTTTGAGGGGTCGGCTAGCATAGATATATTTTCATGAGTTACAAGCAAGTTGTACATGGTTGCAGTTCTGTAGCGTAGATATTTTCAAATTTGCTTTCATTCATGAAGACGCATAATACCCAAATTCCTCGCATTCGTACCAAAATCACAATCAAACATGCATAATTCAAATACTTGATTACCTCTCAGTCCCAAATGAAGTAGATGCCCTCGCTGGTCTCTCCATATCTAACCACGTACTCATTTAAATCTACACAACACAGCCACAATTGCAATTCAACACAAAGCCAATGGATTGAATAGTGAATCCATCCTAATCACTGCTCAAATCAAGTATTGAATAGTGTAAGACTTACATGAGAATGACGAAAGGCCGATAAAGTCTGAGGAGAGAGAGCATCAATGCGTAGGTTACCAGCGGAGGATGTTTTGTAAAGATGAAGGAATTGGAATGGAAAGAAAGCAAAAGTAAGGGATGTCAGTTATAATAATGAGGACAGATGGAGAGATGTTATGTCCATGTTACAAGCATCAACCATATGTTAGAGACACACACATGTATGTATAGAGAAGTGAGAGCAAAGCAGAATGTATTTAAAGAAACACAAAAGTAACAAAGCTTAGTCTCATACAAAGCACTTAAAACTAGACAAAATAAGCTCATTTTCTGTATACGAGCAAAAGTAACAGAAAAGAAGATGTTGAAAGAAATATGAAACATTGAAACTCATCATGTTTCTAGCACCATCTATACGCTATTCATATCATCTGCAAGCACAAAAAAATTAAATTCGGAGACATAAGATGAGTCGAAAAATAAAACTAAATGGTTGAAACGTACTTTCCTCAAGTGTTAGGTATGAAGACATGTTGTTTGGGCCATGGAATTGATTCCCCTAAAGCTTGCTCTATTGTCCTCATATTAGCTTGAGTCTTCCATATCAAAGCATTGTGGTCAATGGTTGTTTGCACCCACACCATGTAAGATCCAACCCCAATAGGAGCACCCTCCACAACATGTAGCGGGTCATATTTTGCAATCTCTCCTTCTGGCACTATATGGGTACCAACCCAATCGATCAACTTGCATTTCATTCCACACTTATTCGAAGAGTTCCCATTTTGTGGCTTCAATAAAAAATTATGAAGTTTCATTATCCGTAACACTTACATTCCACACGTAGTCTTGAGTTTTGAGATTTTTCCCCACGACATGTACAAGTTAAGTGAAACCCGTGATGGCCCGAGAGTAATTTCTATGTTGATCCTACTATCATAAAAAATAACCATGACATTTGATTGACAATTTGAAACTATAGCCTGAAGATAAGAAATTTACTAATTAAAAAATAAATAAGAGACACATATATGAGAAATCAGGACAAAATTTTATATAGATTAAAAGAATAAATGGATCTAATTGATAGAAAAAGTTTCAGGTACAAAAACTTACCCTCATCAAGAATAGTCTAATGTATCCGAGAGAAAGTGATTTGATCTGTAGACAAAGTTCTTCCAATGGCATCCAAAGCATCTCTTGAACCATTTTAACAACAAGTACATACATTAGAAGTGAATAGTTTCCACAAGTACATATATTAAGAATCTACATGACAACTAACAAATGTAGTTTATCAAGTACACAGTAAGGCGCATGAGGTTTTTATATCTATGTTGAGTGTATAAGCAAAAGCGAGAATCCAGCTTTACTGAGGACCGCTCTACCTTTTCTTTGTCTTGTATTTGCCTGAGATATCCAATCTTCAACCATGCTAGACAGTTTCTACATAGGTGAAGTAACACCAGTAAGTTCCACCACTAATAGACAAATATGCACGCCAAAAAGAAGAAAAGCAATAATAATAATAATAAACTGAAAAATAGAAAATAAATCTTATTAAAAGCTTTTCAAGGTTCTCTGCGCTAAGAGACTAAGAGATCAATAAGATGCAACTACCAGTGAAGAACATTTTCATCATGTAGATCCAATTGCCCACCACAAGGAAAATGAAATTTAGAAACGGAATTAGCAACGGAATTAAGTTCCGTTGCTAAAAAAAATAATTAGAGACGGAATTGAGACGGACTAATTCAGAGACGGAATTGAGACGAATCAGAGACGGAAATAGAGACGGAATTAAATTCCGTCTCTAAAAAATGGCGCCAACATTCCCACCAAAACTTTGTTTTCTTATAACCGTTCATCAAATCTCGAGATTTGTGCATCAAATCTCGAGATTTGATGAGTGCCCCCCCAAAAAAAAATCCCACAAGTTCGGTCTCGGTCTCGTTCTCTCTCTCTGCTCTCTTCTCGTTCGAGCCCTAACCTCGCGTCCCTCTCGCCTCCGTCAACGCCGCGCCCTTGCCGACGCCGGAGCCCTCGCATCGCCATATCTCCTCAACCTTCACCTCGCACCGCCATTAATCTCTCGCCTTTCTCATCTCAAACCAACCAACCAACCAACCATCTCGTTCGCCATCAAAGTGTTCTCTCCATCAACACGAGTCGAGATTAATCGGTCTATTAGGGTTTCGTTTGTAAATCCTCTTTTCATCCACCGAGCAATGGCGATGCAGGCGGTCGGGATGAGCTTCTCCAAGATCGTGCTCCTTAGCGGAGCGGTAATCTCAATCGTTCAGAAAACTTGATTATTTTTGTTGATCTCTTCGCGATTGTTGTCGATTTTGATTGATTCATTCAATTGTTGTTGTAGCTTAACGCCTCGATCATGGCGACGAATGGCCAATGGCGGATATTCGGCGGACTTCGGGTACCTCACTCTTTGAAACTTTTGTTGAAATTTTGTTGTTCAATCTTTTCGTTCTGTTTTGGAAGTTAATGGGGATAAGTAGGATTTGGTGTGGTTAGTTTGTAGTGATTTGAGAGTTTTGAAGGATTGAAAATCGCCGAAAATTGAACGAAAGCAACTCTTTCATTGTCGCATTTGGTTGCTACTTAAATTGTTGAGTCTTTGGTGGTGATACTTGTAGCGGACCCTAACTATTTGGAAGATTTAATTAATCCTTGGTTTGTGGTGTCACAAGTGTGTGCCATGTTTGTATCTTTGTAAAAGGGGCTAAATGACTGTTCAATTAGTTAGAGAGAGAGAGAGAGAGAGAGAGAGAGAGAGAGAGAGAGAGAGAGAGAGATCATTATACATTCTTAATTTGATGATTTTGCTTTCTTTCAATCCTTTATTGAAAAAATGTTTGATTGAGAAACATTAATGAATAGTTATTGTGCATTAGTTGTTCGTAAGTCCCTTCTTGAGTAAAATCTATTTTCAGCACTGTAATGTTTATGTTTATATTGTGGTCATTGTATATATTTAGAGTACTCTAGTTTATTATCAATCCTAATTTTAGAAATCTAAGATTTTCAACAAAAACAGTTGATTCTTCCTACTTAAGCAAATTATGCCTATTTTTAGAGTCTCTTTGACTTGGTTTCTTGGTTGTTTGCATAGATTTGTTTCACTTATTCTATTCATTGATTCATTTCGAGATAGTGAGGATTTGTTGTTCAAAGAATTGTGTTTTTCTTCAATCTTGGTATTTTAAAGAGTAGTTGTAATCAAGCAAGTTCATCTTGCCACAATGGTGGAGGGTGGAATTCGAGAAAGCGGACAAGTCTCAATTCATAGAATGTTTTCGCTCTCGTGGACGAGGACCGTACATTTTACGTCTCGCATTGTCACCGGGATCGGAGGACTTCTCTTCGGCTATGACACTGGTATCGATTGAGTTGCTTGCACATCTATGTGTACAAGTCTTTCATTGTGTTTGTACATTTTCTCTTCACATAGTTTTATTAGTTTGTGCATTGTTGAATGATACAAGCATATATGATTAATCTTCAATTGGTTGCGGTGTTATTTCGGGTGCCCTTCTTTACATTCGAGATGAAGGTTACTTCATAATTGGTGGTTGCTTCGCGTGCTATTGAACGGTGCGCTAAATCTCAGGAGACCATCAAAGTGACAATTTCACATGATCGAGATGGAAAGAGCCAATTCGTAACCAGGTAATGCCTATTATTCAATACAAACAAAAGGCTTGTGGAAGGAGTTTGGTGAGGAGATATCAAGGGACCTAGACAATGCATCAAGCAAAACAAGGAATGCTTTGATGGTGGTTTGTTGTCTTGATTGCCACTTGTGACTTTTCAACCTGAGAATGTGCATCACTTGCCTGGGGAAGCGATCATGGCATCTCGGATTGTATTTATTTGCCATTTGATTCATTGTCTAGTTTCTAGCTTTCCTTTCTTTGTTCATTCTTTCCGTTCTAAGATTTTAGGGAAAACTCTTCTTTCATTTGCTTTGTTTCTTACTTGTATATGTTGGTTCTTTGCTAATAGGAATTGAACCTTGGACTTTTGTGCAACAACTTGGAGAAGCAGATCTTTATTCATGCTTTGGATGCCCTCATCAAGTTCGAAATCTTAAGGTAAAAGTGCTCTTGAGGACTCTCTTTTGGTCTTGCTTTCAAGTCTTAGTAATGCAGATTAAAACTCAACTCAATAGAAAGCTGGATAAATTAGATAGGCGTATTGATTAGGGGGATGTAAGGACTTGGAAGCACTTCAACAATTGCACGAAGTTGAGCATAATGAATGATTTTGATTCTTGTAGCCAACCTCAACTAATTTGGAATATTCAATTTTCACCATTTCATGAATTTGGGTTATTCAAACTTCTTCACCTCATTTCTCTTCCCTATGTGTTTTGGGCAATTTGAATTACCATTTCCCTATGTGTTTTGGGCAATTTTCACCTCATTTCTCTTCCCTATGTGTTTTGGTTGCATGTTGTGTGTACTCTCTGATTTTATCTTTATCTTGTTTTTTGAAGAAAATTTTCTTATCTTAAAAGCGTGATAAGATGTTAATGACAAAAAAATAGTTGCTGCATAACCTGTTGCACTTTACATTTTAGTGATTTTTTTACGCTGATCTTTTTGACTATTGCTCCACAAGCTCATTTTGATCACTATCGTGGCTTGGTTGCTTCTCTACTTGAAATAGATTATCATGTATGTTTAAAAACGATCTCTTGAAGGTTCGTTGTACATGTATTTTTAAAATAGTCCTGCTATTTCCATGTCTAATCATTGTAGTGTACTAATTTGGTTTATTGGACCTATGTGAAAATGTAATTTGGTATTTCTCAATGGTATTGCTGCTCATGGTAAGGACATCCTTCTCTTATTAGGCCATTGGCCATACTTTCCTTTGACCTATATATGATCATTAATATATCAAATCCATGTGATTTTGTGGGATTTGTGTATTTGGTATTCGTGCTAGATTTTTGTTATGGGATTTGTGTATTTGGATATTTGGATCACACTGGTTTTAGAGTTGTAACATATTGATCTTCTTTGGATTTTTAGCTTAAGCTATGAGTGAAGGAGTTGTGACTTTATTTGATGGATTTTTAGCTTAAGCGCAAATCGATCGTCGAAACATGCACCTAGAAGTTGAATCTTATTTCCCAAGTCAAAGTAGATGAATACGTGGTCTTCCTTGATTGTCTGCAAAAGTTCATAGGATTCACTCTTCCCCTTGCAATTAATGGAATAAATGAGACATTGTATTTGTTGATTGTCTTAACACAAAAGTCTATTTGTGTGATTGCAGTCTTTGAGGCAATGTTTTGATCTTGGTCATTTTTTCGTGCTCTCGATTCGGTATTTTCTTGTGCATTTGCTTTTACGATTCGATTTTTTTAAATTGCTAAAAATCTCACTTTCACTATAAAACTCAAAGATCGAAAGCATAATTATTCAATCTCACTTTCACTATAAAACTCATTTTATTTGTTGTTGTTGTTGATGTAGAGTGTGGACCGAGTTGCAAGATGGATCGACATTATTCATAACGATAGCAAAATACTTATCCCCAACGCGCCATGATATCGATCAGGTAGGAATTACGTCGATGTGCGGTGCACATCGCCATGCAAACTTCAACTAGAGGATTATCCTCGAAAGACAACAAAGGAACCTCTTCTTCACTTGAAGTGATTCTTGTATCATGGTAGCGGAGCATGAGTTGGAGATGCAAGAATCAAAGGGATCTACTTCGTGAAAACACGTAATCATATGCGTAATTCTTTCCTTTTCAAAGTTATCAACTAGTCATTGATGTATGTGTGTATATTTATATGTAAATTGCATTCTGCGATGGGGAATTCCCCAACACAATGATCAGTTGATGAGGACAAATGTTATACTCAAAATTTGTTGTTGATATATATTGTTGATTTGTGTATATATAAATCCTTTTTAATATCGAATTTTATGTTTTTTCTCAATTGAGTATTTGTTGTTGATATATATTGTTGATTTGTGTATGTATGTCAAATTTTGTTTTTTTGGGGGATGTTAGCACCCCAATGAGTTGTTGGAGGGGGTGCAAAGGCGATGGAGCAGTCCTATGGTTGTTTTTTCAAGTTTAGAGGTTATGGAGAACCAATTGGATTTAGCTTAGGTGTGAAAAAAAAAGAAAAGCGGAATTGATGAATCGAGAGACGGAATCGAGACGTAATACATGATTTTCGTCTCGATTCGTCTCGATTAGCCACTTTGATCCGTGGCTAATCGGAGACGAATCGAGACGAAATCATGTATTCCGTCTCTCGATTAAATGGCTAATCGAGACGGAATCGAGGAGAGAAATCGTATTTCGTCTCGATTCCGTCTCTCGATTAGCCACGGATCGAGACGGAATGCATGAACAATTGTACCATTTAGAAAAATTTCCATTTCGATCCGTCTCTGTTCGTTTCTAAATTCGTCTCTAATCCGTCTCTAATCGAAACGGAATCACAATTCCGTTCATTGATTGAATCAGCGTCGACCAAATCGAGACGAATTTATTTCGTCTCGTTCGTTGCGATTAGGATTAGAGACGAAATTTATGCAAATCAGAGACGGAAAATTCCGTTTCTGATTTGTTGTTTTTTTGTAGTGGCCTAAACACATGAATGAGTTCAAATGAACAATTAAGTTTAAACCGAAAAACAGAAAATAAATCTCATTAAAAGCTTTACAAATTCGACATCTGCTCAACCTAGGAACACATTACATGCACGAACGAGTTCAATTAGGCATTTCATCAAACATATTTCAGGCATCTCAGATACAAAATTAATTAATCTCATCTCAAGATGACCTTCTTGACTAGAAGTGCAGTTAAATCGCAGAATTCGCAATCTAAAATGACGTTTCCCGAAAAATAGATTCACAACAAATTTCAAGGACTCATTTTACACTTTTAACTTCTATCTGATTCTATCAGTGTTGAAAATTAGGGATTGAGGTTTCATACTCCCAATTTCACTTAATACAACAATTACCAAGTTTACATTCTTCAGATAGATAAATATATGAAATTTCAACAACAATGCATCAGATTGCCTAAACCCCTACCAAATGTCATTTAAAAGCTTTGTCACTACACGAATTCCAAATCTCTCCAATTTATAGCACTCGAAATGACTCGCATTTCAAATCGACAAACACGAAGGCAAAAACCAAGCCAGATCAAGAACAAAAAACCAACTACAACTACAAAATTGAGCTGAAAAAAGAATTTGAGATCGAAAGAAGAAACGAACCAAGCAACTAATCCGAGAACGAGCTTGGAATCGCGAACTTGGGACATCGGAAGGAGCCTTGTCGCTAGCGTGTTCGTTATTGTCATCGTGTGTGAGTCGCGCATGAAGATCCGAACCACGAACTCGCCATCATCGCTTGTTCTTCAACTCTCAAACTCGTTCGATGGATACTAGCTAGGGTTTTAATCGAGACTAAAGATTCGTGGAAGATGATTGAGAGCGAAATCTAGCTAGGGTTTTGATCAAGAGGAGAGTCGTTTCGGTGGGTTGAGTCTTTGGACGAAGAGCGAGAGATGTTTGGGTTTGAGTTTTGTGTTCTGTTTTCCTAACAATTTATATACATTAGATAGCGGTTTACTAAAACCCCGACTAATAAGGTGCTATTAAAAGGCCTAATTGTTCTAGTGATAGCCTCAATTTCATCAAAAAATTAAACAAAATTGATTAATAATTAATTTTATGTATTGTCTGTTTGTTTATTTTAATATATAATACGCGGAGGATTTTAAAACACAAATTAATCACATACAATCATATAACTATTATCATTTGTCGCTAAAGGCACCCCAGTTATATATATAAGGGCATTTTTTTTATAGGAGTGAAACAATTTTTGCATCTACCAAAGTTTGAACCATGACTTCTTACTTCTAAATCTCATACCAATTAAATCATTGGGTCACCCAAGTAGTTGGTAGAACAAATTAATTAATATTGTATATATTTTAATGATTTGCATATGAGTCATTTTCTAGGAGAACTCAAAAAACTTAAATCATTGATCGAGTTGCTCTTATGTATAGTTCGAGTGCCTTTAACACACTTAAAAAAAGATAAATATATCTTAAATTTGTTGTGGAATATGGATGACCATGCATGTACACCAACATATTGTGTAGTCATGTAACTTGTATTTCTCACTTAATAGTACCTCCACTTGTCTATGTATTGTCATGTAACTTGTAATCTTCTCCAATGTACACCAACTATTCTATGTATTGTCTATGTTGCTTGTGATGTGTTGTATGACTTGTGGTGTATGTATAACTTGTACACATTGTATAAGTACAATTATCATCATCACCAAATGGCCTATATAAAGGGTGCCAACCCCATTGTAATTCACACACCAAGTTGAATGAAAACTTCTCATTCCAACTATCTCATTTCTTCTCTTCTCCTTTGTAGTAGTAGTTTGTAGTAGTAGAAGTTCTTAGTCTTCTATTTCATTCTCTAGTTCTTAGCAAGTTTCAACTCAATTTACAACACGTTATCAGCACGAGCTTGCTCTAGCATTAAGGAGATCTTGAAGTTCAAGAAGGCTCGTTAAGGAGACAAAGCTAGGAAGGTATAACTTTTGTTATTTAAATAAGTTCGATTTATTTCTATATTATCATGGTTGCTTCCTTTATTACATACATCACTTCTATATGCATACTTTATTCATATACTACATTATAACGTCACCGATTGCGAAAGTATGCTCTGTAGTTGCGTCTTGTACGATCTTCTACATCAGAAATCAAAAGTCAATGTGTGACATATAGTTTTGCTCTTAAAACTACAAACGATTAGTTATTGTTCTATTCTTGATTTCATAATACAAATAATGCTATAAGTTTGAGTTGATAGTGGGTAAGCCTTGTCCCCGGTAAAGCTAAACATTGAAAGGGAGACGGGTTATCCCGTTC
This sequence comes from Stephania cephalantha, assembly GCA_039657325.1. Taxonomy (NCBI): domain Eukaryota; kingdom Viridiplantae; phylum Streptophyta; class Magnoliopsida; order Ranunculales; family Menispermaceae; genus Stephania; species Stephania cephalantha. Next base: position 1,741,206 of record CM077577.1, on the reverse strand, counting down.
GAGGAGGTATGGTATTAAGTAGACTTTGTCTCACCACCCAACACGGAGGTTGTCCCACCAACTCATACGAATAGTACATTTTGTTTATTAATGAATCAAGTTGTGAACATATAGTTAATCATATGTTATGTTTTTACATAAAAAGAGAAAAACTATTATATATTAAATTTATTTTCAAACTATTATTCAACCATAGTTGAACTTGTTGCCTTAATATATTACCGACAATAATTACTTGTCATGACAATTAGATACTACAATTTGTGAATAAAGCATATATGCAAAAGCGTGTGTTATACACAATCATTCGCCAATTTCTCTTTAGAGATTTGAAAAGTGAATATTTCACTTTATATATCTTTTCACCTTATGGAGTTATATATATATACCAAAAGGGTAATGCTCCAAAAGCTCAAAAATGAGCAGTTGAGTCTCAAGCTACAAAATTTAATCGATCAAATATTAATTATAATTCCACAATTTTAATTACCTCTATGTTGAGGCTATGTGGAAATTTGACTGATGAGACAATAAAAATAAGGTCACGTGACCCGCCTCGATTTATTGCCGCAACAAATATCGAGTGCGCACGTCAATCCAATAAATATTAAGGATTGATTTCTTGTCTCATGTTATTTGAGTAAAATAATGAGATATTATAAATATAATATCGCTCCCGTCCAATTGGTTCGAACTTCAAATTAAGAAGCATATGTTGCATATAATGATCATGATCGCAATAATAAGTTTATGGACGTGGAAAATGTGAAAATATCGTAAATGTCGTATTGACAATTCCACCAAAAATTGGAATAAAAGTGGTGCACCACTACAAAGGGCAAATAATTATTGACAATGAGCGTTCATAATTGTGACATTTTTTGGGCATATATGAAAGGCTATTTTGCATAAATATTGTCATATATATACCCGAATATTTTTGTGACATTTACCATGCCTTCAAAATCAAAGGCAAAATTATGAATTTTATCATTGAAAATGTCTCGATAAAACAGCACATCGACATGTGTTTAAATCGTGACCTAAATATGGGCGATGAGTTTATGTCTTGCGTATCGTGCTACATGCATGTACATTATAATATAAAAATGAGTATTTCTTGAATTCGAACTTAGCAGAGGCTAATGTTCGGGTAATATCTCGTACAACAATTTTATTGTTAATGTCTTGTTCGTAAGAAGTCTATTCGAGAATAATAGAAAATTTATCTATATGAATATGATTTAATCTGAGTATAATATTATCGGCTTTAACTTCTGGAATATATAAGGCACATTAAAACGAATGTCGTCATAAATCAAATGACATTCATAATATGGAAAGATCTATTTGATTATCCATAATCATCGATAATGCGAAAATATCGTAAATTCGCACGGACATCCTTTATTGAACTGATTTTTTCATCAGCTGGATATTATCTCAAGGCAAATCAATAGGAGACGTATATTGATTTAACTCTCCATTAATTATATTATAAGATGCCTTGGATCCCTAATAGGGAAATTATTTATAGCAAGTTTTGCTAATTGTCACTTTGATGAAGCAATTTTCCCACCATTAGGGGAGATATAAGTCAATTCAAAAGGAATGGCGTGAAATTGCTTGAAACACATCAAATTGCATTAAATTTGTTGTATTATGATCCATGTATAAATTAATATGAACTCAAAGTTCAAAGGATCATTCAAGTAGCAACAAGTTATGAATCAATTACTTGATGCAAGTACTATACACAAAAGAGTGACAATCATATGTTTCGGCATTAAATGGTTCATATAGAAAACGATGTCCATGTGCAACAAAATGCACAAGATGTCTCACCCATGTGAATATGAGGGGAGAATCAAAATGAGTTATTGGTTAGTATATTGCACTCTTTTTCCCTTTGCTATGGTTTTATCCCACTTGGTTTTATTTGCAAAGGTTTTTAATGAGGCAATTCTAACAATAAAATTATATATATCCTCATTAGTTGGGGTGCCTCCAGCGCGTCTTTTTTTTGGGGTAAAAGTGCACAGGAGTTACTGCCGCCTATAGGGTGTCCATAGCTCGATAAAGTATACAACAGATCATTCCACAACTGTGACAATTGTGTACGAGAGAAAAAAAAAAAAAAAAAATCACCTAGCAACAACTATATAAAGTTGGGGCACCTTTCCATAGCTTATGCCTTCTCTCTTCACTTCCTTTTTCATGAAAAGCTCAAGACATTGCAATATTTAAGGAGAATTACTCTTCCCTTTCCAAAGCTCGCCCTTCTCTCTTACTCTCATGATAGCCCGCTCATCATATATAAAAGGCTCCAAACATGTTCATCTTGGGCCTCACCAACCTATCACCTCCATCTCTCTCTCTATTTTAGTATTCCATTGATTCTCTATTTTTTTTGGATGATGTTTCTCTTCTTAATTATTATTCAAATCTCAAGACAATTAAGTTTAACATATTTTAAATATAATTAATGTACTCACTATATACATGCATATTCCTGAATTACCTCTCAACGCTTGAATTTGGTAATGACCCACCAACATCAACAATAATTTCAAAGACCACAAAGATAATGTCGCGAGATAGTGAAGGCGAGATAGTGAAGAGTCAACGAAAGTGAAAACGATAAGAGAGGGCACTAGAACTTGACAAAGAGTCAACGTTTTTTAAAAAAGTGAAAACATATGACATTTAATAACACACTAGTTAATAGAGGTTTTAAAATCTCTAGAGAGGAAACAAATTATTAGAGTTAGGCAGCAGTGTGCATGGGGGGGGACATGAAGGTGTTAATTTATAAAGATAGCAAATTCAAACTTTTATTAGAAATAGGTGGATGAACTTAATTATAATTCAAACTTTTATTAGAAATAGGTGGGTGAACTTAATTATAATAGGGTTGTTGCAACATAAATAGGGTTTAACCTAGGGTTGCAAGTGGGGTGGGGACTCCCCGTTTTTTGCCCGCCACGGTGGGGCGGTGCATGAGGCAAAATCATGCCCCGCCATGCGGGGCAAGGCGGGGATGGGGATTGTTCTCACTCCGCGGGGATTCCTCGCCTCCTGCCTCATTCTTTGCATAAAATTCTCTATTTTTTATATTTTAAAAAAATATGTATTAAAAAAAAACATTTGTAATGTACGGAATGGAAGCCATTTTAAAAAAAATTATATATTTAATTAAGTATGATAATTTGTAACTCAATATATGTAACAATAAGACCAATTGGGTAGCCCAATGACAATGATTTGGTATGAAATTTGGAAGTAAGATGTCATGGGTTCAAACCATGATGAATACAAAAGTTGTTTCTTTCCTACTAAAAAAAAATCTATGTAACAATATCAAAAACAAAATCAAATTAATTCTTCGATTTGAAAAAAAAAAAAAAATAGTTTCCTAAAAATTCTTGAGAAACTAGTTAATTAAGTGGCAAAACGGTCACGAAGTAAAGAGAAAATAGTCATTGTCACAAAATTGATGGGGCGCGAGAGGATTTCCCGCCCCACAGGGCGGGACGTGAAGCGGCAAAGTTCTTCCCACGATAGATTTGTGGGAATAAATATCCACCTCGCGCCCCGCGGGACAAAAATGATAATTTCAATCCTTGCCCAACCTTGCAACCCTAGTTTAATCAATTGAGTGGCTCAATGCTTCGGTATAAGATTTGAAAGTATATACGATGTCTTGTGTTCAAACCCCTATGGGAGCAAAGACATGAACAACATTTTGTTTTACCACGAAATATATTGAGAGGGAGGTTGCCCCTTTTGTTCCTGAATTTCCTCATCGAGTTCAAAATTAGTCAGAGTAACATTCTGCATATCCTGACAATCAATAACAAAAGAAAAATATAATAATAAGAGAGAGAGAGAGAGGAAAGGGGAGTCGGAGCGGGCCCTAGAGTAGACTATTGTTATAACCATAATGCAAAGATGGAGGGTCCGGGCCTACTCGCCCTTGAAAGCTCATTGCCTCCGACCCCATCGTCTCTATCTTGGCATCTTTGTCGTTGCGGTGGTTGCACAAGTTAAACGAGAGAGAGAGAGAGAGAATATTATTAGTCTAGAAATTTTAGAGAGAGAGTGAGATCAGAGAGATACTAAATCAAAAAAGAGGTAGAATTAATAGAAGTGGAGAGATCGCGGTGGTTTCATAGGCTCTTTTCCTTGAGATTTTAAGGTCGGAGGTCATAGTTGAGATGTGGGCGTGTCCCCCGCACTACCGCTACCATCACTATTACTACTACCATTCTTTATTGCGTGTGACCCACCTTTTTTTTTTTTTAATCTCTAAAAGTAGGTGGTGGGTGGGTTCCTCTCTAGGCATACTGAACTAACTCCACTTTTATGTACACAACAACAACAATCACACATACATGCACACACACACACAATAAGCCCATGAGGCTTTTCATGTATTTTTGGACCGGACCCCCTTTACATTCATCAACTCCTACCAATTGTTTTTTGGACCCTTTATGATGACCTCCTCATACCCTATCCTTTCTTATATAAATACCCATCATCATCTCACTCTCTCTTCATGACCTCTACTACTTAAATCTCTCTTCACAACAATTCACCACTACTACTACTACTACTGCCACAAATTCACTACAGTACAATAGATAGCAAACATGAGTTTGACAGTGAATGGCCAATCTCAAGTTCCGCCGGGGTTCCGGTTTCATCCGACCGAGGAGGAGCTCCTTCACTACTATTTGAAGAAGAAAGTGGCCTATGAGAAGATTGATTTGGATGTTATTCGCGACGTCGATCTTAACAAGCTCGAGCCATGGGATATTCAAGGTAGAGTACTATATATTTATATATATATATATATATATATATATGAGTGGTTAATTAGTGTGAATAATGACCATCTTCCTTATTGATGTGGTGTTGGTACTATTCTTCATTTGTAATGTTGCAGAGAAATGCAAAATAGGATCCACTCCTCAAAACGATTGGTACTTCTTCAGCCACAAAGACAAGAAGTACCCGACCGGAACGCGCACCAACCGCGCCACGGCAGCGGGGTTTTGGAAAGCCACCGGGCGCGATAAGGTCATCTACAGTAGCTTCAAGAGAATTGGGATGAGAAAGACTCTTGTGTTCTATAAAGGTAGAGCTCCTCATGGCCAGAAATCCGATTGGATCATGCATGAGTACAGGCTCGACGACAACACCCCCAGTACCGATGCCGCCAACAATGTAAGCTAGCTTGTAAAACTTTTGCTCCACTATTATTGATGTATATTATTTTTTATAATAGTCGGCCCCTCCCTACTCAGGCTCGACCGACTTAGTCAGTCAATGCCCTAATTAATTTAATCCCCTTATCTCAGAGAAACCAACATATTATATATGAGTTCGATATATGCGTCTTATTAGGGTTTAGGGTTGATGATCATCAACTATATATATAGGTTGCAAGTTCAATGGGAGAAGCGGCGCAGGAAGACGGGTGGGTGGTGTGCCGCGTATTCAAGAAGAAAAACCACAACAAGTCCTTCGATAATAATTCGGGCAACGTCTCTTCATTCTCATCTAAGACTCAAATGCTCAACTCGAGCGGCGATGGAGCCCTAGACCAGATTCTTCAGTACATGGGGAGAACTTGCAAGAAAGAATCATCATCAGCTCATGATCATCATCAAAATGCCAACAACAACAACAACAACAACAACAACATCATCACTGCCACCACCACCACCACCACCAACAACAACAGCTATCTAAGGTTTCTCACTAGCATGAGTGATGGAGTAGTGAATGAGAGGTTCATGCCACTCCCACCACTCGAGAGCCCAACTTTGCCATCTCTCCCAAACGACTTCACCAACTCTACTGATGATGAGCACCCAGACTCAATCAGTGCTGGCAATCATCTGAACCCCGTTTACCACGTGGACCAGACCGGCATGAGTCATGACTGGGCCACACTGGACCGGCTGGTGGCGACCCACCTCAACGGCCAATCAGAGTCGTCCAAGCAAATGGCCTGCTTTAACGATCCAATGGCTAGTAATGTTAATGAGCATTACCTTCAGCTACCACAAGTACTAATGAGATCACCATCGTCGTCATCATCATCAGTACTTAGTCATAACAATAATACACTACTCTACAACAACATCATCAATGATGGTCATCTTCATCACCACCACCACCACCACCACCATCAGGGGTACAACAACAACAACAACAACAACAACAACAACAACAATAGTGAAGTTGATCTATGGAACTTCACTCGATCATCATCTTCGTCGTCGGACCCATTGTGTCACGTGTCAAACTCGCCGGTACTATAGCGAAAATTAATAAAAAAAAAAAATGTACGTAGTTGTTGTAGCCTTTTATTTTGTCTTGATAATCATGAGTTGGATTATGCGCACATACATATATACACATTAATGTATGTAAATTTGGTACGTACGTACGGACGCGTTATTAGTTATTACTATGTATATGTGACATATATATGATCTATAAATATTTTTGTGAATTTTTTTTTTTTGATAGGAAAGAAACAATTTTTGCACTCACTAAGGTTTGAACAATGACTTAAAACATTCAAATCTCATACTAAACCATTGACCACCCAATTGGTTAATATTTTTGTGAAATAAAGTTGATGATGATGATGATGATGATGATGATGATGATGATGAGAATTAGAATTGATTCTGGTTAATTAAGCTGGGGTGGGATTTTCAAACTTTATCGCTATTCAATCACTATGTCTTCCATTTCAATGTCGCTTTCAAGGGAATATATAGAGGGAGAGGGAGATTTTCGTGGTGTGATGGTCTCTCTATACCTTAATTATATCTTTCACATTGAATTAATTCAGTTTTTAGGCTAAATCATTGATTAATTAGGTATTTAAGGGTTGGCACTAGGGCTTGGCTGAATCTCTATATATTGTGGCCTCAAGTGGAATCAGGTAATTAATTAATTAATCAGTATGGGAATTAAGCAACATTTATGTCATAAAGACTTTGGAGCACGGGTTGTTAAATAAGCCCATGATATAAGTGTCTATGTTGTCATCTTTGCCTCCATTAATGTAACAAATTCACCCTCTTAAAATAGACTAAATTGACTAATTATGCTTAAGAGAGGATGTGTGTATATATATATAGCTGTATACTATATATGTACACCAAAGTGCATGGTGGGTGTTGAATAAGCTTAATGCCATGGCCAGTGACACCCAAGTTGATTGTGAAACTAATTATTCAATAAAAAGAAATTAAGAATGAAATTAGGCAAGACCCCTCAATTAATTATTTTCCCTAACTGATTTTGAGAATTGTGTTTCTACAAATTAAGTTCACTGGATCTTCCACTTCACACTTCAACCACAACTTATGTCAAATCTTGCTTTTTCTCAACTTTAGCTAACATGTCTAACATCAGTTGGTACCATACAGATATATAAATTCTTAAAAAGAATAGGAAAAACAAAACTAAGGAAAAAAAAAACAAGTGGGTTCTCTTTCAATCAAGTTAGCTGTCTTTAAATTCTTCTACTCTGTGTAAAATATGAACACGACCTTTCCATCCAATCCTCCTTATAATGCATATATAAATTAACAAACTATGCGTTAGTATCCTTTTTTTTTTATAAAATATATATATATTAGTATCCTTCAAACTTAAACACATGCAGAGAGACTCGAACTTTCAACCTTATTTATAAATGATTACATATCAAATTATCGAGCTACCTCTTTTTTTTCGTCAAATAGTCATGTGTTTGGGATATTATTAATTGTAGCACTTTTTCCAATCAATATACACATGGTATTGGTATATACTACATGTCGAAAGAGAGAGGGAGAGGGAAAGTTTATATAATTAACTTATGAAGTTTGATCACCAATCAAGTTCACGACTCACTAATTTAAATAGTACTTAGGTAAAAGTCAAGAGTTCGAGCCTCATATTAGGCAAATTGTGTTTCCATTTTCTTCAAAAAAAATTAAAAATTAAAGTTTGTGCGGGTCCGTCATAGAGGGTACACAACCCGTATATGTTTTCGAGATCAATATAACTTTCAGCATTTCCTCAAAAAAAAAAAAAAAAAAAAAAAAAAAAAACAACAACAACGTGGATGGCCTTTTTTGGTATTTTGTATAGATTTCACATATATAGTTAGGGCCATACACGTGTGACACAAGTTATTTATATAAATATTTACAGGAGTAATGCCTCCGCTTGATTAAAAAAAAAAAAAAAGAAATTCCGAGTTTCTCGTCCATGCTACCTACCGCGACATCACTATCAGAGATACAAGAATAGTACGTATTATTATTTTTTCAAAAGCGAAAACGACAACATTCAATTTGAAAACATTATTTAAGAGCTTGCATGGTCCATGGAAGCATACATAATTATAGGTTTTATATATAAAACTTTGTCTTGGCGTATCCATATAATTAACTAATTTTATTAAAAGTCTAAAGTTAGATCTTTAGCTACATGTGTGTATTATAAGTATATAAGTATATATATATATATATATATATATATATGTGAGTGTGTGTTTGTGTGATTGTTAAACATTTATATAAATCTTACGTAAGCCCAAAACATAATATATATATGAAAATTAAGGAGCCGCCTCACGTGCCACATTGGACACCCAACAAAGTGCACTAGACGTTGTTTTGATCCTTTTTACTGGAAACGACCCCACAAGGCTTCCTTCCATAAAGGTTGGTGCCCAGTATCAATCAAAGCAACAGTACTGGCTTTATATCTTGGTTAATTATGTTGCGAAGACCTTCCAGCATAACTGCACAAATGGGTGAACCGATTTGTCACCTACTTTTGAATTACTAGTAAATCGATCAAGCACCTAGGCCCTTTTATGATTGCAATTAAGATTGATCAACTTCAACAATATATATAGCTTTCCGCCACAGATCGACGGCTGTGATTTAAAGTTGTCATTAAGCATGTATAAGTTGTAATAATAATGTCACAATTAATTAATGTTTTGTCAAAAAAAAAAAAAAAATGTCATGACTATAATGTGTTACATAGAATGATGGCAACATTGTCATCAACATGAACCCTCGATCATCACCATGTCATATAGATTGAAGTAACGAATCAGATTTTACAATTTTTTTTGTTCAAGAGCGATATATTAATTACTCCTAAATTAAGATTATGTTCATTAATCAAACATTACTTGATCATGAGAAGGATTAAGGATCATTATCACAGAAATGAAGGATGGGCCATACCTAGAGATGCCACATTATCTGATCAAATATCAAATATTTAAGAGGGGTCCCACATATATAATAATAGAAAAAAGTTTGCACAATATTAATTGACTCTAGACATTTGGGCTAAGTGATAGATCTAGCTTGTGTATGTGATCTGATGTATATTGCACTAAAATCTCATGTAAAATAGTAAATGGAGATGATATATCTTGGCTGTATATATGCATGATCTGATATGTCTAAATGAAACGAAGAGCTATAGCAAGTATACATTAAATGTGAGACACGAGATCATGGAAAGTAATTCTCCGTTATAATGTCATAATTAGACTTTGTTTGACGTATAATTGATACAGTGGATCGATCGGTAACGAAATTAGTGTTTTCCATTTGAAAAATGTGTAACCAAATGGCCTACATGCCTAACTATCTCGCTTACAGTCCAACAAATTATTGAACCTAATATTGCTTGCTATATTCAAAGAACAATTATTAATTTCCGTATAATAATATCTGATAATTAATTAATTAGGAGGAAGCTTTTTTCAATAATCCATTAGATTAAAAGCATTGAACATTGTAATGGAGATCGATAGTGACGATGGGAATGGAGATTCTTGCCTATGCGATGAGGAAACCGGTGGCGCCCCTATCCCCGAGGATGAGGAGCGATCAACAAAGAAGGTGAAAAATAAGAAAACGGTAGAAGAAGTGAATAAAGCTAGTTTCGATATCTCGAATCTCACGTCCTTTAGGGATATAATTGCTCAACATAGAAGTGCACTGCAAGAACAGCAAGAAGGGGAAGATCCCCCTCTGTCTCCGGATGATGTTTTCAGGAACAAAACGTCGAGGCCGGTAAAATTGAACTTCTCGGAGCGTGTCCAAACAAGCATGAACGAGGCAATGAAGAAATGTGTCATGATCAGGGTATTGGGAAAAGGAATAAGTTATACGACCCTTTCAAATAGGATACAATTATTGTGGAATCTCAAAGGCAGATTGCGTTTAACTGACATCGATAATGGCTACTACATGGCAAAATTCTCCTTGAACGAAGATTATATGCATGTACTGCTGAATGGCCCATGGACCATCATGGGACACTATCTTACAGTCCAACCGTGGACGCCCCATTTTGCTACCGATCGACCGAATCTCTCGGCGGTGGCCACTTGGATTCGCTTGCCAGGGCTCCCTTTCAGGTATTATCGTAAGAACATTCTTCGAGAAATTGCAGAAACGATTGGTGATTTTATCAAGATTGATTATAATACGGTTTCGGGTGAAAGGGGGAAATTTGCAAGGATGGCTGTTATCCTTGACCTCCGGGACCCCCTGGTACCGGAAATGGAAATCGATGGAAGATTGCAACGTATTGAATATGAGTCTCTGCCCTACATTTGTTACAAATGTGCAATGTATGGGCATACTGTGGATTCTTGTCCAGATGTGATGCGCTCTAAACCAAATGGTCATGATGGAATTGAAGCGTCAACGACGTTGGAAAGAACTGAGCCGGCAAAGGTACCTACTGTAACGTCATCGACGGTGGCGCAACTACCGGAAAACTCACCTGACGCCGCGGGCCCTTGGATTCACGCGCCACGTAGAGGACGACGCCCAAATCCACGAGTATCCGAGACAGTGGGAAATCTGGGCATAATTTGACAATTAAGGAAACTAGCCAGTCAAGATTCGAAATTCTCGCCAATATGCCTACTGGCGCGGAAGAAGATCCACAATCCCACAATCAATGGAAAATGACTAAAGATACGGGAGAATGGAGAAGCTGGCCACAGAATGGGAAAAGTATTTCTCAAGGAAAGGTTACGTATAAGGCAAAGAAGCAAATAAGGCAAGAAAACGTTAACAATACTGAGCAAAATATGAAGGAGATTTCGTCCATTATTGAAACATTGGGCCAGCCTAAGGAAAATAAGGCCCAAAACTGTCAAAGGCCCAAAGCTGGCCATGTTGCAGTAGCCCAAATAAACACCAATAGCCCTGGACCTTCCATGACTAAACACACGACATGCATACCTTATGCAAGTAAAGTTGGAGATCTTGTAATTGAGGGGCCGGTTTGCTGTGCTCAACCCTAACAACCACTCAGTCTCAAGGCTACCTATAGAAGTGAATATACAAGGGAAAGATAAAAGCGCATATGAGGGAAGAAAGGACCGGATGAAGACCACACGTGAGATGAATTCCAGTGGCAAACCACCAGATTCTTCGAAGGTATTTTTCCTCAAAGGTCGATCAAGGTCCAAGGAAGGACGACCACCCCCACTACCGGATCCAGGCGACCAAAAAGATGATGCTATGCAAGAGGACATATATTCATCTTCCGATGAGGATGCAAGCGAGAATGAGCAAGAGGCGGGAGACATCAACATGGATGTTATCTAGCCTAAGGTATATGTTCCTACCCCTTTATTTTGATATAATAATGACGCCTTTTCTTGTTTGGAATTGCCAGGGTGCTGCGAGCAGGGGGTTCTTTCGTCAACTTTCTCTCTTACTCAGGACACATCAAATTAAAGTGCTAGTCCTGCTGGAGACAAGAGTTAGCGGAGTGAAAGCCGAAAATTTCATCAAGAAAACGGGTTTGGAGAAATCGCACCGTGTGGAGGCGTTCGGGTTTTCTGGAGGCATTTGGGTTTTATGGAGGAAGGAAATACAAATTAAAATATTACATAGTCAGTGGCTGTTCGTACACATGAGAATCACATTGACAACATCACATTCCTTTTTATGCACAATGGTTTATGGAAGTCCAATTCCTTCTAATAGAAGACTTCTATGGACGGAATTGAGAAATATTGCTCTTCGAATCAGTGAACCATGGCTAGTTGCGGGAGATTTTAATGCGTTATTAAGGCCGGAAGATAAAATGGGGGCTCATCACAAATTCGAATCTGCAATAGGTATAATGCTTGGGTGAGAGATGCAGGACTATGTGAAACTAAGTGCAGGGGCACATATTTTACATGGGCAAGGGGCCTATGCCATGAAAAGCTGGATAGAGTTTTCTTCAATCAACAGTGGCCTCGGGTTTTTGTTTCTTTCCAAGTGACCCATCTTGCAAGAATTCAGTCTGATCATTCCCCCTTCTATTTACTGTAGAACTCCCAGGCGTGTCAAGACAAATACATAAACCGTTCTTTCTAGCAGCTTGGGAAACACATCCAGATTGGGGAAGACTTGTTCAGGAATCGTGGAATCCAAATCGGGCAATCAATGAAGCCGTTCAAATCATGAGCGAGTCAGCCAAACAATGGAATCATGAGGTGTTTGGAAATATTTTCCAAAGAAAGAAACGTCTCTCGGCGAGAATCTTAGGAATTCAGAGAGCTCTCGAAAGACATAATTCATCAAACCTTCGAAAGCTAGATAAGGAATTGCGAGATGAACTAGAGCATGTGTTAACTCAGGAGGAAATGTTATGGCACCAACGAACAAACTCTGATTGGATCACATTGGGGGATAGAAATTCAGCTTTCTTTCATGCTAGAATGAACTCACGTTCAAAAAAGAAACAAATTTTAAAGCTGAAAGTGGACAATTCATGGTGTGAGGATCAGTACGTGCTAAAGAATGAGGCTCTTAAATTTTTCAACAGATGTATGGGGACGAGTTGGAGGTCCTGCCTTTATACAGTGTGAAAGATGCTTTTCCCCTTCTTCCGGCTTCAATGAGCGCAGCCTTGGAAATGCCTATCACGGAAGAGGAGATCAAGCAAACATTATTTCAAATGGCCCCGCTAAAAGCTCCAGGGATCGATGGAGTTACGGCCTTCTTTTATCAGCGAAACTGGCAAACAGTAGGATCATCAATTTGTAAGATGGTGATGGAAACATTCGCAAGGGGGGAACTGGATAAGTCCATTAACAAGGCTTTGATATCTTTAATCCCTAAAATTGACAAGCCAGAGGCTTTTTCTCATTTCAGGCCAATTAGCTTATGCACAATCAATTATAAAATCATCACCAAATTAATTGCTAATAGGCTAAAAACTAGTGATGCCTATTCTCATTGATCCAGCTCAATCAAGCTTCGTCGCGGGGAGACACATCTCTAGTAACATTATAATTGCACAAGAACTTCTACATTCGATGCGGACATCGAAGAGTAGGAGGTGCTGGCTCACAGTTAAAATTGATTTTGAGAAGGCATATGATAAGCTTAACTGGGGATTTATTGCGGATACATTACGTGATGCAAAAATTCCACCCTTCATTTCTAGAGTACTGATGAGCAGTTTGCATACGAGTTCTTCCAAGTGATATGGAACGGTGAAACTACGAAAGCCTTTAAGCCGTCTAGGGGTGTTCGACAAGGAGACCCGGTATCTCCATATCTCTTCGTCCTATGCATGGAAAGACTTTCCCAAGCTATAAACTTAGCTGTCGTTAATGGGCGTTGGAAACCAGTGAGGTTTGGTACTCATCCCGTTTGTATTTCGCATTTATTTTTCGCTGATGATCTGTTACTCTTTGCAGAGGCTTCCGAAGAACAGGTGCAGGTAATGGTGGAGATACTTGAGGCTTTTTGCGAGGCGTCTGGACAAAATATTAACAACTTTAAGTCTCGATGTTTTTTCACCAAACATCTCGAGAGAGTCATGCGATAAGCTTAGTACCACGCTTAACATTCCTATGACTCGGATTTAGGGAGATATTTGGGTGTTAGTTGTTACATAAAAGAGTCACTAAAGGCACATATGAACCATTAGCACATAAGATTCGACAGCGCACATCGTCATGGAACCTCGAGACTATCTCTTTGGCTGGTCGATCGAAGCTGTGCAAATAAGTGATCTCTACAATGGCCGTTTACACTATGCAGACAACCAAATTACCTGCTTCAATCTGTGATGATATTGATAAGACGTGTCGGAAGTTTTTGTGGGGTGGCGCTGATCGGGGAAAGAAAGTGAACTTGGTTTCATGGAATGAGATATGCCAACCCAAAGGATGTGGTGGTCTTGGCCTTAAGAAAATGCGGTTGATGAATGAGGCGCTCCTAATGAAATTAGTGTGGAGGCTCGTGTCGTCAACTAACGAGCTTTGGGTGCAGCTTCTTAAGGCTAAATATGGTGATGTCTCTCCCCAAATGTCAGAGTTACCTAATACGAGGAAGGGGTCTCACCTATGGAGAAGTCTAGGAAAAATTTGGAGTAACACACTTTGCAAAATATTGGATGGGTCATTGGAAACGGGACCGTTAGTAGATTTTGGTTAGATAATTGGTTGAATCTAGAGAAGCCACTTTGGGAGAATATGCGACGAGAAGGGTACCACCAAATAATGAGCTTGAACTCGTAGCCGCCTATGTTACATTTGAAGGAAGCGGGAATGGAGCAAGTTTCAAGAATACCTTCCAGTGAGATACTACTTAAAATTGCAAGCACTCACCCTCCGTGTCACAATCTAGGAGATGATGGAGTTTATTGGAGGAAATCCCCATCCCGGGCATTTTTCGATATCGTCACTTATAGAGAAATTATGCAAAGCATACCACTATCAAGAACAAAGCATGGAAACTTATATGGAGTTGGCATGGACCGGAAAAGATCGAACCTTTTTATGGCTAGCTTTCGAAATGCTCACGACAAATAGCACAAGATATAAGAGACGCTTAGTGGTAGAACCTTGTTGTGAATTATGTAACGCGAAGGAGGAGACGACAAACCACGTCCCCGCGAATGCGATAGAGCACTCATGGTATGGTATAAGCTTAAAGTCATGGATGTTGTCCCAAACTTCTTCGAAGAACCCTTTGAGGAATGGTTTTTAGCAAATCTCACAAGTAAGGTTGTGCTGGAAGAGGTCCGATGGCCAATATTGTTTGCGACAGCGAGCTGGGCCTTATGGAAAAGTAGGAACAAAGAGGTAATTGCCAATGAAAAGTGTGATGATTTCAACCTTGTCTCCTCCATCCGGCTCAAGCTAGAGAGATCCAATCTGCGTATGACAAATTCATGAGCCGAGAGATAAAAAGAAAGCCGAGAAGTATGTCAAGTGGGATGCTCCACCTTCCGGATGGCTCAAAGTGAATGCGATGGGGCCTTACCGAGCTCGGGCGAAGCGTCGGCGGGGAGTACTTAGAGACTCAAGTGGCGAATGGCGAGGAGGCTTTATGTTCAACATAGGAATTTGCTCTATCTGGTGAACTAACTATGGTGCGTTAATTGGTCTCCAATATGCATGGAGAATGGGCTATCGCAAGGTGATTTTGGAAATGGATAGCCTTGCGCTAGCGATTCTTCGAAATTAATAATCGGTGTGTGTCTCATAATCAACGCTGGGCACTATTATCGCAAATACTCAAGCTTCTTGATGACCATTGGCAAGTGCAAGTCAAGCATGTGCACGGGGAAGGCAACCGGGTGGCGGATCGCATGGCTAGTTTGGCTAGGCAACTCAAGTATAGGCACCATGTTCGCCAAATGTACTGCAGGAATACATCCACTTTTAATTGATGATATAAGGGGAATGGGCTTCCCAGAATGATCCCTTTGTAATAAGACTTTTAGTCTCCCATTAATATAAAAAAAAAAAAAAAAAGCATTGAACATTGTGAGAACTTTAGTTTTTTCCCCTAATACACCATTAAAGACGTTTTTTCTTACTTTATTGAGGGGAACATATATATTATTTTTTGCCATATTTTTTAATTATTCCTTCGACAATTAATAAATTAAAGTCTCGTTGTTATCATATATATATATATATATAT
Source organism: Stephania cephalantha (assembly GCA_039657325.1). Lineage (NCBI taxonomy): Eukaryota > Viridiplantae > Streptophyta > Magnoliopsida > Ranunculales > Menispermaceae > Stephania > Stephania cephalantha. The sequence continues at coordinate 1,725,193 of CM077577.1, read as the reverse complement.
GGAAAATGCTAGAATGACACCCCTAATGACACCCTAAGTAACACCTCTATGACGTGACGGGGGTCTCACATAAAAATGAATATGCGTAAAATAGTTCTTGGTGCATAACACGTGTAGTGTGTATCTCGAAGCGCGCACGACGGCTCTCACGAATGTGGGTCAACATGTCACGTCACATTTTTATAAAAAACCCGTCTGTCACGTCATAAGGGTGTCACTTGGGGTGTCATTTTAGCATTTTCTTATATATATATAAAAACTTATAAAAAAAGAATATATAATATATAGGAGATCAGCTTCCTTGTACTGCAACTTTTTTTTTTGACAAATGCAGAGCAATTATATGTATATCATTTTATTTTTGGTTGTTATATACAACTATTTCTCTCAAGTTTTTGTTTATATAAATTGCAATTGATAGGTACACGCATGCATGCAGTGCACACACAAGAAAAGCCTATGTGCAAGACTTAAATGAAAATGTTTAAGGTACCCACTTTAATTAGATACAACTTCGGGCACCACTAGTCGAGTGTCGTTGGATCCACATCGAACGCGTATCTCGATATGCATCAACAACGTACGACTATTATGTGCCTAAAGTCTGTATCTTATAAAGTGGATACTAGGGGTGGCAAAAGTTGTCCAGACCCGTTTTAAACGGGTTCGGACAATATTTTTGTAAAAAACATATGGGTATGGACAATTTTTTGTGTCCGTTTAAAAATACGGGACCGGATCTGAAAAAAAAATTTCAAAAAAACGGGTACCCGTTTATGATTAATTTGAAGGGCATATAGGTAATTTCACACTCCATGTCATCAAATGATTCCGAAATCCAAACAGACCAAACCCTATGTGTAATGTGTATCAGTGATTCAGTGTATAACTTTTAACTTTTTAAGCCTTTTGGAAATTAAAAAATTGTGATGTTATGTATTTATTTTTTGGTAATTGAATGTTAGGTGACTTGTAGACTTGTAGTTGAGGTTTTTTTTAAAAAAAATAATTGATAAATAAAATATTTAATCATATTTAAAAATAAAAATCGGACAAAACGGGAGCCGTATATTTTACAAAAATACGGGTCTGGACAAAAAAAATGCCCATTTTAAAAACGGGAACGGGTCCGGACACTAAATTTAATCATTATAAGGAAGGGGTGTCCGGTCTCGTTTTTTTGCCAGCCCTAGTGGATACCTCCACAGCTTCCAAACTTAAGTATAGGGTCGCTATATAAGCACTTCAATACGCCATTTTTTAGGGCTCCTCGAGAAAAAAGCGAAATTTTTTAATGTACCCATATGTTTTTGATTGAATGCCTTAAATTGCCTTTTATGTGAACTAAGGCACCCCACTAATTGAAACATCAAAACGAACCCTCTCTGATTGAGCCCTATATATCTTTCTCGTTCGCAAATCAACCCCTAGATCTAGACCACCACCCCAAAAGTTCATCATTTTATGCTCTTTTTCTTTTCGAATAATGACTTTTGGGATTCTCGTGATGGTCGGCCAGACATGGCTGAAAACAATATAAGATTCTCGGTGGTTGGGCACCGAGACAACTCATCGCAGTCTCAGTTGGACATAAACGAGTCATGTTTCACTGCACCAAACAGCCCCTTTAACCGAGACCCCAGTTAACGATTCAATGGGCATCAAACGAGACATACATAGGGGTCTCGGCCCTATGAGGTCGATCTACGTCGATCTACTTATAAACCGAGTGTTCACAACTTCGACACCTCATATGCAAGAAAAAAATCACATAAATGATAAAAAAAACTACTTCAATCTTCGTGGTGCGCATATATATACTTCCGGTTATTGTTCTTTTGTCATTTAATCTCAATCTAAAAACATCCGCAAATCATCCAATTAGACGAGAATCCCTGCAAAACAAAAACCTCAAGTTCATACCACACGAAACCTGGGTGCATGGTAGAACACCAATGAGGGAGAGTGGGCTGACCGACGATGGAGGGTGACAAACTCGGTGTTTGACGAGGCGGTGCACAATTGCAAGATACAAAAGAGGAATTCGATTCTTTTTTTTTTTTTTTTGGATAAATGAAGTTATTTTCTTAAACTAAAAGTATGAAAAAATTGGGCAAGAGTATGTACATCACATCCCATTCCCCAATACAAAATATTATTTACAAAAGTTAGGCTTATAGAAGGCCCATTTAAAAAAAAAAAAAAAAATCTTCTTCTAGGCTTTTTTTTTTCTTTATTAATCAAAAATTATGTACACAACTATTTTTGATAATTAATTAATGGCCTCTTATTAATTAATTAAGCTCCCCTCTCATTAATCTAACATATGTATACCTTTCGCTTCTTTTATTCAATAGGGTTTGTATTACGAGAAGTGCTAGAATAACAACACTTCACATGCACCACAAGACATATTGGCTCATAAAAGTCATTCAAGCGTACATCAGAATGCAAGTATACACAGATCTCGATGCATAACCACAGGTTAAAGTCGCATAGAAAGCTCTTGCGAGCGAATGTGTCTTGTGATATAATATTATTGTTGTCATTCTAGTATTTTTCTTGTATTATTAATACATTGGCGGCAGGTAACCCAAAAAAAAAAAATAAAAAAAAATAGTGTGACCCCATAGGAAAAAGAGAGGAATTCACCCACATAAGATATTTGGCACACAAAATTAATCAAAAATGATGAGACATTGTACATGTAGTTCTATATATGGCGACCCCAATCGATGATGTTTCGGGTGGTTTCGCCGACAGGTCCCACCCTTAAAGAATTTAGTCTCGTTGGTTGCGATGTGCTCATTGCACCCTCCTCGATCCAGTTAATTGGCTACCTCGCTATTTGCTTCCAGTCGAACGCTTGGAAAGATATATGTATAGATGATGTATGTATGCTGTCAATCCATCTATCACGATCGACTTCTATTATTTCTTCGGTTTGTTTATAAGTAACTTTTTAATCATTTTAAAATATTTTACAATATATGTCATTTGGTAGTTTTAATACAAATTAATTAATTAATTAATTTTTATATTTTTTATAAAAAAAAATATATTAATTACATATTAATAACTAGTGTATGTAGAAGTGATGTGGTTAAGAGAAGTAAATAGTGATTTAGTTATTTAACTGTTACTTTCTTTTCATCCAAAATAATTAAATGATTTTTTTAAAAATCATGAACAATTTTAAAATGACATTTATATAAGGAGTAAAAATTAATTATCCAAACACAAATATAATTAATGCACACGTACAATATTACCCTCTATTATATATTTTTTCAACACCCCCACAGATCGAAAATAGTGAATCATTCAATTGAGTGAGGCCCCCTAGCTGTAGACACCTACGCATTCGTATAGTTTATTTAATTATTAGTATGGGCGTGGTCGAAGAATATATAAATTCTAGAGGAACACATTGACTGGTTCTTGATCAGTATCTACTTGTTGTCGTTATATGGCTGAGATCCTACCAGAAATATTCTTGGTACTTGGATAAATATATATTCTTATTTCCTAGAACTCACTGGAAGCTTATCAAAAAAAATTAACTTAATTTTTTGTATTGCACATGTATATTTGAAAAAAGTAAAATATTAGAATGACAACAACGACATGACACATCGCAATATATATTGGCTCATTGAAATCGTCCATACGGTCTCAGCCCGCACGTTATGCATCGAGATCTATGTATGTCTGCATCACGAGACGTGCATGAACGATTTCTGTGAGCGAATGTGTTTTGCAGTATGACATGTTGTTGTTGTTGTCATTCTAATACTTCTCAAAAAGTCAAATTTCTTCATTGCACTATATCTTCATGTATAAATGGAGTCTAAATATATAGTATTTATTGTACATTTAATGCAAAACACATTAGATGCAAAATATCACTCACCATTGGATTAAAATTCAATTGTAATTCAATAATAAAAATATATAGTTCTCATGACATGAATAAATACATGTTGTTAAAAAAAAAAAAGTCTGACGGGTTTTTAAGTAGATGCAATGCTCCTCATTTTGTATATACTTACTGTATAGGGGAGAGGGGTGCACTTGTCCTCGACCAATTTTTGAGATGGCAAAATTAATAAAGCTTGTTTTTTATCAAAAAAATACAAATTAAAATGCAAAGATACTATACTGTGTCCAATTCTTTAATTGAGTCTGAGTGTATCAATTAAATATCACCTTTCCAAACTAAGAACCTTTATTATACTTCCATTTTGGTACAAAGTACTCGATCGAACAATTACAAGCGTCCCAACAGGCTTACAAGAAGCTCTACAAACTTTTATTTTCCACATGAAAGAAGACTTCTTTAATTCTTCAAGAAAATCGAACATATATATATAATTCATGGACAAACATCGATCACACGTATAGTTGATTTCATAAAGTGATACATATAGGACCAGCAGAAACAAAGTTGATGGGAATCTTTATACGGATCAAATAGGAAATTTTTTGCTCAACAATTGGATTGAACTTTGACGCCTGCATGTCTGCAGATTAAATTTCTTTTCAAGAGGAAAAAGGTGTTAGCCTTTTTGGGGTTAGAGGGAAAGTTGAGTTATGTTTACATGTACAAAACACAGGCAAAGATTAATTAATTTCTTTTCATATACAGAAAGGCAAGACTTTTAAGACTTATCCAAAAAAAAAAAAAAAAAAAAAAAAAAAAAAGACTTATAAGAGGCGCGAAAGGGTGACATGCATGTGATAGGATGAGACAACTAAAAAAGTGAATGTGGTTGGTAATGAGGTGCAAGAGATGGCCCATGCTTTATAAGTATCTTGAAATTAATAGGCCCAAGTCTAAAACAAAAATTCGTTCGGCCTTTTTTAATAATAAATATGAAATTCATAAATTTCAAACTTCAAAATTAGTTCTTTAGTTTCATAAAAAAAAAATTAATTCTTTAGGACTCTCTATATTTGTAGGAAAGTTATTAATTGATGAATTAAACATGATTAATTAATAGTAAATTTAAATAAACTAATAGCATATATAAAATACCATGTTTATTGCAATGGTGAATTAAACATGATTAATAATAATTTTAAAACTTTTTTTCTTCCCTTTTTTGTTATTTTCCTTTATTTTTATTTCGTGTTAAATTTCAATAGACTACTCTATCTATAGTTTTGTTCTTAACTCTTAATTAATTTTTCCCGGTTTTTTATAAGAAAAAAATAATTTGTCCCCATTGAAGTTCAAACACATGACCTCTCAAACCTTGTACCAAACCATTGGCCACCAAATTGGTTACTTGACTCCGAATTAATTAAACAACTTTATTATATATATGACGTTACATATGTACGGGAGTGATCGAACCCATGACCTTCCTATATCTTGCCTTTTGGCAAGTGATATATATACCTAGTTTGCACCTCACCCCTTCATTTCCAACTTTAATTAATTATCAAAATATAAAACATAAAGAGTTTAAGAGAGGGGATTTAGAATTAACCTACATTTATGGTTGTCTAATTAATTATTAGTATTCTTTCATTGTCTCTTAATATCAGTTATTATGACAAAATCCGTAGTTTGAACGTTTAGACTTATTGCATGCTAGCCATAAAGGGAAAGGTTCACCAAACTACATAATATAATGTTTTCATGCCCACTGCGTTGGAACAAAAGACTTATGTGTTTTGGTCTAGTGTTTTGAAGAGAAAACATGTAGTCCCACATAGGAGAACTACAAAGCATTTTCACACTCTGTAAGTGAAATTAAAGCAACCCAATACACTTTGGTTGGAACAAAAGGACAAGAAGTTGGGGACTCATTGGGTGCACATGGATGCACGTGGATTTAGGGTGACCCATACAATATTTTGTGTAAAGATGGGCCTTGGGCCTCATTGGGCTTTAGCTTGGTTGTCAAACATAGATTTACTTTTTATCTAAATTCTTAATTTTTTAGTAATTAATTTTCGAAATATACAGTTGGGTTTTTCAACAGTCGTGACTGTTGAACCCAACGAATTATTTTATTTTCGAAATTAAAGAGTTGTGTTTATCGGGAAACAACTCTTCAACTACTATTTAAGTTCGACTAGAACACAAATTGAGATACTGAGTTTTTTGAAATTAATTGTTCTGTAAGAGAGAAAGAAACACAGTTTGACGGACTTTCAAATTGGTGATTTCTAAATTTGAAAGGGCACTCGCTCCGGTTGAATCTTGGAGACAAATTTCTGAAGAAATTTTATCACCAAATCGAGAAACAATTATGTCTTAGAACATGCTCTAGTGTAAGCCTCCGGTTAGAATATTATTTGTTTACTTACCATTCAATTATGTTTTTGTTTGTTTATAATTTCGTTTTATTTATAGTACATAAGATCATTACAAATTGTTTGAAATAACTCACTGACCAATCTAAATTAGGAACAGTACCTTCATGGGAATATGGTTATCGAACCCAAACAAATACGCCCAGCTAGTTTAAGCTAGAAAACAGCTTACTTGGTTCATGAAATGAAACTATAAGCTACTTTTTCCAATCAAAATAAAGAATATTGCAGCTAAAGCCCCTATGTTTCCTCGACATCACAGGCATGAGACCCCAGAGTTGTCATCACTAAGAAAAATGCATGGGTTTCCAAAGATTCGCATGTGCATCCATCCAAAAACTATAAACAAGAATTGAGAACTTTATGATCGTTTATATGTATATATAAATAGGGTAAAATGAATATAAAATTAGAATGTTTTTTTAGTTGGTCATGTGGATAGATTTTATTGGTACAATCTTGAGGCACTTAAAATATGAATCACAATTACTCAATTGAGTGGCTCAATGGTTTGGTATGAAATTTGGAACTAAAAGATCATGGATTCAAACCTTGGTGGGTACAAAAATTGTTTCTTTCCAATCAAAAAAAATATATATGAATCACAATTTCGTTGGACCTTTCCCAGAAAATAACAATAATAATTCTTATAAATATCTTTAAACTTTTTTTTAACAATCTTTATTTTACCAATAAGCAAGCGAAAAAATCTTATGCGTATGCATCTGTATTATTTTAAATATATATTCTCTTTTTTTTTTTGGATCACAAGAGAAACTAATTTTTTTAACTCCCTATTGGACTCGAATATTGTGTGAAACAAACTAAATTATAATTTTAGAATATATCGATCCAAAAATCTTCATTAATTTTTTTATTAGAAAACTTTGGACAATGACTAACTTGTTAAACAATTAATACTATGTAAAATGTAAGGAAAATATACATCTCGAAATTCTTCATCAAGTAATTAAAGATAGCTATTTCACCAATAATAAAGTAAGATATATAGCTAGGTATAGCTATCACAACATTAGAGAGAGAGAGAGAGTTTTCTTATCTAGTCAAAAATACCATATGCATCTTAGATCATACACTTCACATTTATAATATCACTAAATATTGTGCCTTAATCAAAAGAAATATCACTAAATATTCTGTTTATAGTATATATCAGGTAAGATATATATATATATATTAGTTTCATACACGTGCTACGCACGCAGGTTTAGGTCCGCTCGCTTCGCTCGCGGGATTTCAACTAATTTAAAAATTATGTTTTCTCTTAAGTTTAGCTATAAATTTTAATTATTAAACTTCTCATTAATATGTACACCTGTTGAGCTTGTGAGAGAAATCGAACAACAAAATTTATTGGCAAAATGATATGAGACATGAGGTAAAGAATAAGTTAGGTACAATATATTATTTTATTTACCATAGAGAAAAATGAGTCTGTAAATATGTACTTAGTTATAATAGCTATCCAAATTGAAGTGCAGAGTGTGAGAGTTATAATATGTGGACTACATGATATAATCAATCAATTATATATATAATTTAATAATCGTTATTTTAAAAAAGTTTTATAGTTGTTTAGTTCAAGTGCAACACTTAAACAATAGCACAATTAAATGTAACACGATTTTGAGATAGGGAAAGCTATCCAGATTAATGTACCGGTTGAATGAGAGTTATATATGCGGACTACATATAATTGATTATATATATAGGCATAAATCGAAATTAAGAAAAAATCGAAGAAACTAAAATCGCAAATAATGTTATGCGTAGAAAATATAAGCGACTTCCAAAAAAGTAGACATAAATAAGTGATTAAAGGGTATAAATGATAATTTAAGTCACGAAGGAAACTTTTGCTAGCTATTCATGCTTTTAATATATAGGTAGATATAACCATTTATTATCATGTATATTCAAATTCACACAACTACCATCCATGTGCATGAGTCGCTGGTTTGGTTTCAGGTTACTTCGGTAAGAAGTCGAGAGTTTGAGTGTGACGGCCCCTCTCCTAATTTAGGGCACCGCCCGGCCTAATCATGTAATTAATCCCTAATCATATCCACGCATGACTTAACTACGTATTAGTCAGCCTTTTACAACCTAAACACCTCTTTTCTCGTGTTCAAGATAAGTAATACACTAGTCTTACCTGTTTATAAAATTTAGAGTTAATTAAAACTTTTTATTAAATTAATTAATTAGCGAAAGTCTTATTGATTATACAAAAAGCAATTAGTAACTTATGCGGAAGCCATTTATAAAATCATAAGTGTGAAAAACCAGAAAATGACATCACATATATAAAGTCCTCAAAATGCAGTGAAACAGTAAAATAGTCTAAGTCAAGTCGGGGAAACGAACGCTCAACCCAATATACAACCCCAAATAGTATCTGAAAGACATATATAACATATATAATCAAAATACCAAAAGAAGACCTACAATCGATGCAGTGACGCGTCGCGGGCTCAGGGATAATCGCCGATCTTCTCCTTGCCGGCCTGCTGGTAGACGGCTCTGCACCCACCGTCATAAAAAGGACGGTGAGTACAAGAATAAAACAGTAATCCCCGATGACAAGTTTAATTTGCATTTCCAAATATTCAAATGGTATTTAAAAGCATATAAATGGGAAAATTGGAAAATAAACCATATGCGAGTAAATACCAGAGTTAAACAAGTGATACTGACACTAGACTAAGTAGTGGTGATTTAGGTCCGGTCGGTAGTGAAACATGTCACTCCGACTCAATAATCATATAGCACAAGAGACTCTAACCCAAGTGTTACTAGGGACTCTAACCCCGGTGTGTAGACCACCTAAGGGACTCTAACCCCGAGTGTCATACAGTGTCAAGTAACATGTGCCGACATCCCAGAGGGACTCTAACCCCGTGAGTCGCGCACACACCTCGATCGAGTACGAGACCTAAATGCAAAAACTACTTTAAATTTCAAGAAATACCAAGTATGGATTGTCAAGGCATAGGCACATCTACACACCTAAACAAATAAGGAATACAAGTCCTCTTAAACATTTATAAGATATTCACTAGCCTAATAGCATGCTATTTATCATTCAATTCACATTTAAAACAACAAGAATAGACATAGCATGGGATAGAATCAATGAATCAAATCAAATGAATGGATATCATGCAAACTAGACTCATCAAGTGAGCATAGACACAAAGAACACATGATATAAGAATAAAAAGGCAAAATAGTCAAAAGGACTATGCAAGGAAAACAATTAATAGATATGAAATGCCAAGTAAAGTTGTCATTGGGTATACTCACAACAACAAAGTAAAGTCCTAGCTTTACTTGGCCTCCCGATACTCCAAATCTTGTATTCGCTCTCCGTACCCTTTTCCTAGGTTCCTGAGTTTGGTGTCTCATTAGTTTAAATATAGTGGGTTTAAGCTGAATTTAGTCGTGTTTATTGTGTATTCAAATTGGTTCAATAGACTTTAAATCAATCTTCCTAACTCAGCCCCTAAAGACTAAATTAAGATTCAATTTCAGTCCTACATTTTAATGCACTTTTATGCATGAAATGGTCCAAATATCGAAATCCTCATTCACTACAATTATTGTTGATCTCTCTCTTAGCTTTCCGGAATGGTTTAGTTTTCAAAATTCTGATTTAAAATGAAAGAGATGTCATGATTTTACTAAACATAGGTCTAATTGGAATTTAACCCGACCAGCGGATTTAGAAAATCTATTTCTCCTAATATATAGTTTCTAAAAATGTAATTTTTGGTCACAAGGCATAAAATATATCCAAATACAACATACTAAAATATCAACTTATTTGGATAAGTAGTTAGGGAGTTATGCGCTTAACAAGTTTAGTTTCAAAACTTTCCTTTTTAATTCTAGTACTTATTTGTAGAGCATGTTTGGATATAAAAAAGTTGAATCAGAATACCTTCAGTTAAGTAAAGTTATTTCCCTTTAAATAATCTTTCAAATGCCACTGGTTTGGATCAATTTGGATCTAAAATGGGCAGATTATGACCAAATTACCCAGGTTGATTCCTAATACAACATGCAGAATTCTAGTTTTGGTGTTGCAACTTCAAAAATTCATATCTTTATGATTTCAAAATCAAATTAAGAACTTCAATATAGCTGGATTATCAGCTTGAAATGAGGAATCTAAATATATAAATCAAGTTACAAATACTCAATCATATACCATCTGAAATTAGCCTAAAACCAGAACTTGTTCTAATTTCAACTAAAATTATGTGTACCTAGTTGATGTAGCACCCTAGCTTGAGAATTTCTCACCAACTCCAATGGATTCCTTCAAAACCTTGATGATTCACTCCTCTCCAGTAATTCCTTCTTCTTCTCCAGCAAAAATGAATGAGTGATTTGGTTTGCATGTTGTTTGATCACTAATATTATATATTAAGGTGATGTTTCTTCTTAGCCCTTGATCTCCATGGATTTATGTATCCCGAGGAACATCTAATGGTCCACCTCTTGCCATATATCCCACTAACTCCCACTATCTCAACCTCAAAGTGACACCATTTCATTACTTACCAAGTTCCTAGATGTGCCAATGTGTATCTCTAGACCAATCTTATGCTTTCCATTTAATTTACTCAACTATAGGCCTTTAATTTGATTTACATTAACAAACACAACCATAGGCTTATAAGTAATTCCATATTTCATATTAGTATTAAATAAGACTTACCAAAATGCTAACTACCGGTTCCCCGGCTCGCACGTTAGGCGTGTCCCCGCTCTCGTCTTGACGCCTACAACTGTACAAACCGACTTAGTAAGTCTACACAATACATAACACTATGCATACATCAATACAAAAATATAATATACATCGGCCACGTGCCTCGGTCGGTGCACGTATCACAATGTAGGTCCCACGTCAAGGGCCGGTGATCCTGATTAAGGAATTAAAGCGGATGTTAGAGATTTGGGTCGTGACAAATATTCCCAACAAAATGAAAATTTCTTCCTCGAAATTAAGTTTAAGTTACGGTTCTACCGGACTCGAACAGGTACGGGAATCTATCTCGCATGTAGTCCTCCCGCTCACAAGTGAGTTCCGTGTCATCGTGGAACTGCCACTTGACGAGTACCTTCGGGATGGACTTGCTCCTCAACTGTTGTACCTTCCGATCTTGGATCTGAATGGGCTGCTCCTCGTAAGAGATGTCCTCGCTTAGGTCGATCGACTCAAGTCAATCGTCGGTCGCACGTTCGCGCTTCGACTCGGCTAGTCGAAGCATCGAAATGTGGAACACTTGATGGACCCACGATATCTCGTGGAGGCAATTCAAGCTCGTATGCCACTTTCCCGACCCGTTTCTTAATCATGAAAGGCCCGATGTACCTCGGTGCAAGCTTGCCTTTCACCCCAAATCTCTAAAGACTCTTCCGAGGGGAAACATTTAAATAGACAAAGGCTCCCTCGGAATACGTGAGATCACCGCGATAGTTATATGCATATCTCTTCTGTCTCTCATGTGCTTTTCAGAGTCTCTGACGGATCAATTTAACATTTTTCGTGTGGTCAACAACAATTTCAGCCCCACTGTCTCCCGATCCTCCGCTCACTCCAACACGATGGCGAGCGACACGGTGCCCGCCATACAAAACCTCAAATGGCGCCATCTCAATGCTAGCTCGATAAGCGCTTTTGTAAGCCAACTCACACAACGGTAGGTACTCCGCCCAAGATCCGCAAAACTCCAACACACATGCCCGCAACATGTCATCGAGGACTGAATCAATATTTTAATCGCCGTCGGCCCGAGGGTGGAAAGTCGTACTAAATCGTATGCGCGCACCGTCATCGTTTCTTGCATACTCCGCCACATCCCGGACGTATACGTAGCATCTCGGTCGACATGATCGTCAATGGTACCCCCGTGCGGACTCGATAATCTCTCTCTCGAACAAGATGCGCTCCGCCGATCGAACGTGTAATGCGATGCCACTGGAAGGAAATGAGCGAGACTTCGTCGATCTGTCAACTATCACCCAGATTGAGTCATGTCTCCGAGGACGAAAAATCCATAGAGATGTCTTCCCACTTCCATCGAGGAATGGGAAAGCGCCGTAGTAATCCCCGGTCGGCGATGCTCGGACTTCACTTGCCGACGGATACCACGGTTCACGATGAATCTAGACACGTCCGCCTTCATCCCAGGCCACCGAAATGTCTCCTCATGTCGTGGTCAATTTTAGTCTTGCTGGATGTACGGTAAATGCGGAACGGTGCGACTCTGAAGGATCTCATCTCTCGCTCCTCCGACACCTCTGGTATCCACAACATGCCCCGTATCTCGGACACCGATCCGTCGTCTCGCCCAATCTCGTACACTATGCACTCGCGCTAACTTGTCGAATCTCGAGTAGAATTGGTCGGCCCTCAACCCCTCGACACTCATTTGTGTAGACACGGTCGTAGTCTCATCGTGCGCAAATCATCACCCGAGTATCGTAGGAACCTCGTCCGACATGTTGTTGCCGCTGCCTCGAGTAATCCATACTCATGCATTATGTGACATCTGACCACCTCGGCATATCTACTCGGTCTCCTACTCAGCGCATCTGCGATTACATTTGCTTTTCCTGTGTGATACTCTAAGGAAAAGTCGTAGTCCTTCAAGAACTCCAACCATCTGCGCTGTCTCATGTTCAGCTCTTTCTATAAGAAGAGATATTTCAGACTCTTGTGATCAGTGAAGAGTGAATCTCTCTCCATATAGAAGGTGTCTCCAAGTCTTCAGCGCAAATACAACCGCTGCCAACTCTAGATCATGCATGGGGTAGTTCTTCTCATGTATCTTTAATTGTCTCGATGCGTATGCCACGACACCGCTGCCATGCATCAACACACAACCTAGACCCGTATGAGAAGCATCTGTGTACACTAGAAATCTATGTCCAAACTCCTCGGCAAGATACTAACACTAGCGCGGTAGTTAATGACCTCTTCAACTAAGTAAATGCAACCTCACACTTCTCATTCCACTCATAAGCAACATCCTTATGTGTCAGCCTCATCATCGGTGAAGCAATCTTCGAGAAATCCTTCACGAATATACGGTAGTATATCGCTAACCCCTTAAAGCTCATAATCTCCGGCATCGATGTCGGTGCCGCCAATCCGTGATCGTCGAATCTTTGGCCGGATCTATCGCAATCCCGCCGCTCCAACAACGTGCCCCAAGAACTTGACCTCTATGCAAGCCAAAATTCACAATTGTTGGCCGAGCGAAAGTCGGTGTTCCCTCAATGTCGCAACGTCTCTCTCGAGGTCTTCGCTCGTGATCCTCACGTGTCCTCGAGTATATCAAGATGTCGTCGATGAAGACTATCACAAAGCGATCGAGATATGGTCTAAGTACCGGTGCATCAAATCCAAGAATACGGCGGGGCGTTGGTCGGCCCGAAGGACATGATCGTGAACGGTAGTGTCCGTATCTGTGTCTTGAATGTTGTCTTGGACCTATCCTCATCCCTTATCCTAAGCCGATGATACCCCGATCTCAGTCTATATTGGAGAAAAATCATGCTCCTCTCGCCTAATCAAATAAATCGTCTATTCGCGGTTTTGGGTAATTGTTTCGATCGTCACTCGTTCAACCGCTCGTAGTCGATGCATAGTCTCAGACTGCCATCATTCTTCTTCAAAAATAGAATTGGCGCTCCTCACGGTGACATCGAAGGTGTGATGAATCCCTTCTCCCCCAAATCCTTAAGCTGAGTCATCAACACCTCTAACTCCCTCGGAGCCATATGGTACGACGGTATCGCGATCAGCTTGGTACCCGACTAGGTTGATGATGAAGTCTAGCTCTCGCGGTGGTGGTAATCCAGCTAAATCATCTGGGAAAACATCTGGGAAGTCTTGGACAACTAGTATCTCCTCTAGTCTAGGTCCCTGACTCTTCGCTACTGCGTATAACGCTACCTAGAGTCTCCATCTCTCCACTATATGTAAGTCGAACTCTCGTAGTGCTGAGTCTCGTGGTCGGGGATGCTGTAGAAGTAGCTGTGGTGACGGGCGGTCGAAACCAGTGCGGTCATCTGCGCCGACATGTAAGCGATGAAATCGGCGATCGGTCGCTCCTAAGCGGTCGTCCGGTCAGACATCCTATAAAAGTTGTCAACTGATACGGTGGTAGGTCGATCTGTTTGCTAGCTTCGATGTCTCCGGCCTCGGGCGAATCCGCCATCGGTGTCTTCAAGAGGATAGCGAACACGAATCAGCTACTACGTGGCATAACGCATATATAAATATATAAACTAACACGTACATATAAGAAATCATCATCTCACATTCACTCAAATCCCAACAAAATAATTCCTAGGCAAGGATCATTTGGTTTCCACTTCTAATGTTTGTGTTTTATACGAGTTCGTGTTTTTCTTATTTATCCCTAATGTTCTAATACCTAGGCTCTGATACCAACAATGACGACCCCTCTCCTAATTTAGGGCACCGCCCGGCCTAATCCCGTAATTAAGCCATAATCATATCCACGCAGGACTTAACTACGTATTAGTCAGCCTTTACAACCTAGACGCCTCTTTTCTCGTGTTCAAGATAAGTAATATACTAGTCTTACCTGTTTATGAAATTTAGAGTTAATTAAAACTTTTTATTAAATTAATTAATTAGTGGAAGTCTTATTGATTATACGGAAAGCAATTAGTAACTTATGCGTAAGCCATTTATAAAATCTAAGTGTGAAAACCAGGAAATGACATCACATATATAAAGTCCTCAAAATGCGGTGAAACAAGATAAAATAGTTTAAGTCAAGTCGGGGAAACTAACGCTCAACCCAATATACAACCCAAATAGTATCTGAAAGACATATATAACATATACAATCAAAATACCAAAAGAAGACCTACAATCGATGCAGTGATGCGCCGTGGGCTCAGGGATAATCGCTGATCTTCTCCTTGTGGGCTGCTGGTAGACGGCTCTGCACCCACCGTCATAAAAAGGACGGTGAGTACAAGAATAAAATAGTAATCCCCGATGACAAGTTTAATTTGCATTTCCAAATATTCAAATGGTATTTAAAAGCATATAAATGGGAAAATTGGAAAATAAATCATATGCGAGTAAATACCAGAGTTAAACAAGTGATACTGACACTAGGCTAAGTAGTGGTGATTTAGGTCCGGTCGGTAGTGAAACATGTCACTCCGACTCAATAATCATATAGCACAAGAGATTTTAACTCAAGTGTTACAATGGACTCTAACCCCGGTGTGTAGACCACATAAGGGACTCTAACCCCGAGTGTCATACAATGTCAAGTAACATGTGCCGACATCTCCAGGGACTCTAACCCCGTGAGTCGTCGCGCACACCTCGATCGAGTACGGGACCTAAATGCAAAAACTACTTTTTAAATTTCAAGAAATATCAAGTATGGATTGTCAAGGCATAGGCACATCTACACACCTAAACAAATAAGGAATACAAGTCCTCTTAAACATTTATAAAATATTCACTAGCCTAATAGCATGCTATTTATCATTCAATTCACATTTAAAACAACAAGAATAGACATAGCATGGGATAGAATCAATGAATCAAATCAAATGAATGGATATCATGCAAACTGGACTCATCAAGTAAGCATAAACACAAAGAACACATGATATAAGAATACAAAGACAAAATAGTCAAAAGGACTATGCAAGGAAAACAATTAATAGAAATGAAATGC
This sequence comes from Stephania cephalantha, assembly GCA_039657325.1. NCBI lineage: Eukaryota > Viridiplantae > Streptophyta > Magnoliopsida > Ranunculales > Menispermaceae > Stephania > Stephania cephalantha. The sequence continues at coordinate 1,709,090 of CM077577.1, read as the reverse complement.
CAAGTAAAGTTGTCATTGGGTATACTCACAACAACAAAGTAAAGTCCTAGCTTTCTTGGCCTCCCGATACTTCAAATCTTGTATTCGCTCTCCGTACCCTTTTCATAGGTTCCTGAGTTTGGTGTCTCATTAGTTCAAATATAGTGGGTTTAAGATCAATTTAGTGGTGTTTATTGTGTATTCAAATTAGTTCAATAGACTTTAAATCAATCTTCCTAATTCAGCCCTTAAGGACTAAATTAAGTTTCAATTTCAGTCTTACATTTTAATGCACTTTTAGGCATGAAATGGTCCAAATATCGAAATCCTCCATCACTACAATTATTGTTGATCTCTCTCTTAGCTTTCCGGAAATGTTTAGTTTTGAAAATTCTGATTTAAAATGAAAGAGATGTCATGATTTTACTAAACATAGGTCTAATTGGAATTTAATCCGACCAGCGGATTTAGAGAATCTATTTCTCCTAATCTATAGTTCCTAAAAATGTAATTTTTGGTCACAAGGCGGAAAATATACCCAAATACAACATACTAAAAAATCAACTTATTTGGATAAGTAGTTAGGGAGTTATGCCCTTAACAAGTTTAGTTTCAAAACTTTCCTTTTTAATTCCAGTACCTATTTGTATAGCATGTTTGGATATAAAAAAATTTGAATCAGAATACCTTCAGTTAAGTAAAGTTATTCCCCTTTAAATAAGCTTTCAAATGCCACTGGTTTGGATCAATTTGGATCTAAAATGGACAGATTATGACCAAATTACCCAAGTTGATTCCTAATACAACATGCAGAATTCTAGTTTTGGTGTTGCAACTTCAAAAATTCATATCTTTATGATTTCAAAACCAAATTAAGAACTTCAATATAGCTGGATTATCAGCTTGAAATGAGGAATCTAAATATATAAATCAATTGCAAATACTCAATCATATACCATCTGAAATTAGCCTAAAACCATAACTTGTTCTAATTTCAACTAAAAGGATGTGTACCTAGTTGATGTAGCACCCTAGCTTGAGAATTTCTCACCAACTCCCATGGATTCCTTCAACACCTTGATGATTCACTCCTCTTCAGCAATTCCTTCTTCTTCTCCAGCAAAAATGAATGAGTGATTTGGTTTGCATGTTGTTTGATCACTAATATTATATATTAAGGTGATGTTTCTTCTTAGCCCTTGATCTCCATGGATTTATGTATCCCGAGGAACATCTAATGGTCCACCTCTTGCCATATATCCCACTAACTCCCACTATCTCAATCTCAAGTGACACCATTTCATTACTCACCTAGTTCCTAGATGTGCCAATATGTATCTCTAGACCAATCTTATGCTTTCCATTTAATTTACTCAACTATAGGCATTTAATTTGATTTACATTAACAAACACAACCATAGGCTTATAAGTAATTCCTTATTTCATATTATTATTAAATAAGACTTACCAAAATGCTAACTACCCGGTTCCCCGGCTCGCACGCTACTCGAGGCGTGTCCCCGCTCTCGTCTCGACGCCTACAACTGTACAAACCGACTTAGTAAGTCTACACAATACATAACACTAGGTATACAACAATACTAAAATATAATATACATCGGCCACGTGCCTCGGTCGGTGCACGTATCACAGTATAGGTCTCACGTCAAGGGCCGGTGATCATGATTAAGGAATTAAAACGGAAGTTAGAGATTTGGGCCGTGACATTGAGCCTACTAGTGGGCAAGTCTAGTTTCTTTCTTATCAAAAATAAAAAATTAACACGTACAAATTTTTATTTTTAATAAAAATGGGCCAAATCCCAAAGGTATGACTTGTGCTGGAGCCATAGAAGAGACGGAATCACGTGTAGCTGTGTAGGAAAAGTGTGGGCACATCGCTGTCAAACTTCTTGAAACAAATATGTTGCTAGCTATGTGTACATATATTGTGGACTCATATGTATATAGAGATTCTCTCCATTTTAATTGGAACAGACTAACAGCCATTTAATTAACTCTAAACGCCCAACCATGTGGGGTTGGCGGGCTCAATGATTATGAATTTGGTTATGGGTGTAAGTTATTGGGGTTTGATTCCTACAAAAAGCTAGCAAATTTCTTTCTTATCAAAAAAAAAAAAAAAAACTCTAAACACCTTGTATCTTAAACCCTAAATTCCACTTGATTCTTAAAGCCTGTATAATGATATATTCTCATAAAAAAAGTCGTACATAATAATATCATATATATCTTGGATGCATGCGAGATATTAATAGTAAATTCCACTCATTCTCTATATTTGGCTGTAGTAAAATAAAATCTCGTTCATATCAAAACAAAATTCATATCTCAGAAATAAATTCGGAAAGCAAAGGCTAGCTAGCTAGTCTCTCTCAGAAGAAAAATATGAAAGCAATATCTAATACATTAATGTTATATACCTACACCGACATTTTTTTTTGTCAAATACTTACATGAGTCATGACATGTGAATGCATGCATGCATGGTATATATATTGTAAGTACGCGAGGCATCAAACACCGAAGTCATTAATTAATTTTTGTGTAGTCAACAATGATTAGTCTTTTCAAATGAAAAACCAAGTATAATCATTAATCAAATAGTACTTATTTTTAACATATCTCAAGGCAAGCAGAAGTTAAGTATGAGTTGATTTATTAATAGGTTACTCAAATCAGTTTCATTATATATATGTAATGATTCATCAAAAATTATATATATATATATGTAATGATTAATTTATAACACTACAAGAGTTCATAGTATAATCAGCTTTTTTATTTTTTATAAGAATTGTATAATTATTCAGCTAGCTTAATCATGAGCTAGATAATTTACTTATAAGTTAATTAAATCATGTGTTCAATTATATTTTCTTAATTTGCTTCTTTTCTTCCTTAATTTCTTATTAGAAAAGATATTATCAATTATATATATAATTAATAATAAACCTTTTTTCTGTCTACTTTGATGTGGCTTTTCAAAGGCCTTCAAGACGTGTTCTTTGTCCCTAATGGTGGGATTAAAGCAGCTTTAAACCAAAAATGTGATCATCGTTTGGCAATTATTTTCTTGTATAGGTTCACCTACAGAGAGGGAAGAAAAGTGGGCTAGCTATGTGTTGCAAAGTTGCTCGTCTTTTGGAAATCAAGTTTTTGCATGATTTGCCCATTGAGAAGTACCTTGAGAGATATATTACGATCGGGGCCACCTCAGTACCTTAGAGAAAAATAAAAAATAAAAATAATATATGTGAGTGGAGATTGCTTAAATTATGCCTGGTAAGCTAGCTAGCAGTTCTAACTCACCCTTCAAGATCTTATCTGTTGCGGATGAATCAATGAATAAAATTAAAAATAATTTTTGTGATGTTATACATGAGTTTTTTGTTATTATTAATTGTTTTGTATGTATGTAATTGTTAAGGATTTGGTATATATATAAAAATTGCTGATATATTATTCGGGTTCAGCATTGCTGATTAATTTAGTAGGATCGAATGCAACTCAAAAAACAAGAGCCTAAGTACTATTTTTTTTTTCTTAAAAAATATATGTTATATAATGCATGTATTAAAAATTAAAGCGCATTAGAAATCAATCAAGTGGTATACAATCAACTATGCATCAAGTTGAAGGTTCAAGTCTACGTATGTAAATGTAATATCTGCCAAAGCATATCTTTTTTTTTTTTTTTGGGTGAACGGCCAGAGCATCTTTAGTGAGATGGATGATGTGTGCGTCGTAGGTTTCCCGTTGAAGGCCTGATAACCTCATGGTTATAGTACTATTATGTTGTTATAATAAAACATATAAATTTTTTTTAATTATACTCTTAGCTAATTAGCACAGCATGCACGTACGGCCTAATAATTAACCTCGTCATTATACTATCGAGAGGGAACTAAATTTCTCTAGATTGTATATAATTGATTACTTTTTCGTAAAGATTAAGAGCTAATTAATCAGCTTCTCTCCGACATAATCGACCACCGATAAAGCCACCTCACCTGACTAAGATAGATTTAATAATCTTTTCTACAGAGAGAGAGAGCTCTTATAAACCATGAGTTACTTAACACACCAATGAATATGAACATGGCCTGAACATGTATGATGTCCAATCAAATATGCTTATGTGTTGTTTATAATTCATCTTAATTAGCTAAACGTACGTAATGTCACAAAAGTCATGAAAGATCATTAATATTTAATCGATCGTTAGTACATGAAAGCTTTCATCAGTCCTTTTGTTTCTTGCTAGCTAGCTCACTTTTCATTAAAGACTAGATACCTTACCGGGCTGCTTCTTTACCCTTCCAGTCTCTGGGGCCACCGTGACATTTGCTTTATATTCCTTTTTCTCTTTCGCCTAACCACTTTATATGAACCACACAATATTATTGACATTACATTTTAAAGATGAACTATGGCATGTAAATCACATGTTGCACTTTGATTATTTAACTAATATTGTTCCATTAATTCAATAGTGACGATTCTAAAATTATTAATTAAGCTTCCTATAAGAAAATATTTAATTAAGCTGCATATTAAAATGATCAAAAATCACGCTCACGAGCACGGTGTGTCTTATCTCTTAATTTCAAACACAGAAAGAATCGTATATATAATTAAAGAGATTATTATATATAGAAACATTTTATTATTATTATTATTATTATTATTTTAAGAATTATGGGTGTCCAATTAAATATTTTTTTCCACTCCTTCTTTGTTATGTTCGGTTACGTATGTATATATTCCCTTGATAATTAGCCAAGTGCTTCAACTTTAATGATGACTCAAGAGAAACCAATTATATAATTTTAAGTTTGATAGCAAGATCCAATCTCATAATCTAGTAATCATCAAGCACATCGCAATAATTTTATCGTATCACCATTGTTATTGATGATGTAAAGGTAATTTTACAACTAAAGAGAAAATTAAACATGATAAAATTTATCAGATACAATTTGAAAAGGTAGTTGAGCATGTGTCCTTTTGTCAAATATATGTAATTTTTTCCAACTGCAATATTTATGTATTTGAGCCCAACTAAGTTAAACATGGTAAAAAATGAAGTTCAAACATAAACTATATTTTGTAAGACAAGACTGGTCTTGGGCCTACAATGGAAACCATAGAAATTGGGAAGTTAAATTTGAAGTGGCCTCGGCCCATCGTAAGTCAAAGTGATCCATGGGCCCTTTGGATAAATAATTTTCTCGCAGGGGCCTGTTAAAGTATATAAAACAAAGGGCCCATGGAAGGCCGCCTTTGGAATAATATTGGGTCAAAGACAAAATCCAAGAAGCAGAACCTTAATTTTTTTTAGGTATAGAAACTTTTTTTTTTTTTTTTGGAAGTAGAAACTAATTCTTTTTTTTTTTTTTTTTTAACTTCAACGAGAATTGAACCCACGACTCTCCTAATCCTTGCATTTTGGCAACTAATGTCTCTCTCATCTCACCAGAGATGTGTGTAGAAAAACTAATTTATTACTAGAAAAAACAAACATATCTTTCTTTATGAAATGTTATAAAACTAAGATATATATTATTTTTTCTCATTCCGTTCGCAATAATACGAGAACAAAATAATCGGTTGCTACTCCCTTCAATCGGTTGGGCACAAGAATTAAGAAAATTAATGATTCACTAAAAATTTTCTTAATCGAGACTCTATTACGTTCCTATAAATTACTGCTTCATTAATGACATACAATATTATTAAAAAAATCGACTAAAGATAAAATTGATGAAAAAAAGGAACAATTAGTGGTCTTCTTTTTTTGTTCGGAGGGAGAGGCAGACGGTGGAGACGACGAGATGGAGCGAGATGGTGAGACGACGTGAGAGAGGAGATGGCGGCGTGAGAGATTGAGAAGAGAGATTGGTGAGAGCGTGAGAGAGATTTTTTTTTTTATTCACAAATTTAATTCAAGTGGGAGTCCAAGTAGAGATACAAATGAGGAGGGTAGGGGATGGGGACCCCATCTCCATCCCCATCCCCGCTTAAGAATTCATCCCCCATTCCTATACTCATTCCCGCTCAAGGATGAACTTTCATCCTCATCTCCATCCCCGCTAATTTCCGCGAGGATAGAGAATCCCCATAGGGAAAAATCTTTCTCCATTTCATTCCCCATTGAAGATCCCCGCAGGGATTCTTGCAGGGATTTTGCGAAGAATCACAGTGGGAAAATATTGTTTTCAAATTATTTTTTTTCAAAAAGATTTATAACAAGTATGGTACACATATATAGGATCACAATTGTTTAAAATTTCAGCCAAATCCCCACGAAGATTACCAATGAAGATTCCCCGAGGGGATCCCCAAGAATATATTTTTTCTCCATCCCTATACACATACCCGCGTGGGTATGAAACTTTATCCTCATCCCCACCTCCATATATCCCCATTTAAATTCCTCATCCTCATCTCCGTTGCGGGGAATCTTCGTCCCCCGTGAGGATTCCCCACCCTACTTGCATCCCTAAGTCAAACTCACGACATCTTCAAACATTACATTTTAGCAAGTGATGTCTCTACCATCTCATCAAAGATATTTTGGCATCAATTAGCGTTGTCTTGATTTCTTAATGTAATGAATAAGTATTTTCTTAGGTCAAATGTTGTGACAAATGTTGTGGGATAAAGGGAGTAGTAATATTTAAGTTCGTTTGCAAAAGAGGAATCCAAAGCAAAAGCATCAATGTATAATTTAATAAATATCAGCCAAAAGTGATTGAATATATATAAAAAAACAGGAGTTAATTAAAATGTTTCATTGTGAATGCATGATTAATACACTAGCTAACTAGGTGACTAATTGATAAAGAGGGAGGCAAACTAAGAAAGAATCTATAGAAACACATAAAAATGTTGTATGCAGCTCAATTTTCACAAACCCTAGCTAATATACTTGTGTAAGTCAAAAGACATGCAATGGCCTAACCATCTCGAGATGTGTGTCGCATGCAACTTCAGGTGTATCGGACGGTTTACACAATAGCTAGCTAGGCCTATACATATATATATACATATGTATCAGGCCAAGTAGTGTTCCGATGAAGCCTTCCAACTGCTAGAGAGACTCCACTGATCGGAATTCGCCGTGGAAGAAGGCGCGGTGCCGCTCCCGCATTTTGCCACCGTCCTCACGCTGTCGATGAGCGCCTCCGTGCTCGCCTCCTTCGACAAAATCTCCGATAGCTGCTCGGGACTTATCACTAACTTCACCTTCCAAACACCACTACCATTACTACTACCACACCTTTGAAACACCTCATGACTACTACTACTACTAGTACTACTACTACTACTATTACTAGTAGTCATTAGTCCTTGGTTGTCCACCGATATCCGATAAGGCGCATTGTTGAACGACGATGAGGAAGAGGAGTAGTCGAGACAGGTAGGGCGGATGTGGCCGTGTCGTGTAATGCGGGCGCCTCTGCAAGTGTTGAGGGGGAGGAGGTAGTACAATTCTCCAACGTGAAGCTCCTCATTGTGAGGTAGAGGACGGGAGAAGAGGTCGGCGCTGCGGAAGATACCGTGGCCGGGGAACTCGTTGGTGACGCACTCGGAGGTTATCGGGGCGAAGAGCTCCATGATGCCGCCGTTGGATGTCATTACCTTGATCATCACTAGCTCGTTCGCTAGTGATCCGGCGCCAAAGCCTCTGAAGGTGCAATTGCCCATGTAAGATCGAGAGAAGCTAGAATTGGAGGAGGAAGAGATATTAATGTAGAGAGAAAGAGAGGGGAGGAGGGAGGGCTTGTTTGAAAAGAAACATAGTGGGGGTCGGCGTGGGTGGGGGTCATGTGCATACTGGGGCTTTTTCAAAGCTAAATTTTTATTTTATTTTATTTTATTTCTCTTTGACAAAAGGAAAACTTTGAAATTCATGGCTAGCTAGATTATGCATCTAGCTTCTGATTTTTTTTAGCCACGCTATACGCACCCCGCGTTTTTATCAGGGCATGCACTTAAATTTTGAGTGCACTCTAAATTCAAATTTCGATTTATGAGGGCAACTCATCGTTTTTACCAAAATATCCCAAAATTTTGGTTGAGACATCTATTTTAGGTTTAACGACACGTGGCCGAGACTTATCTTTTAGGTTTGGTGTTGTCCAACAGAATATCTTTCGTGAAATTTGGTTGATAGATGCCGACCTAAAGGGTAGGGAAGGGCGGTTGCATGCGGTGGTTTGTTCACCCGCAAAAACGACCAACAAATGCCCCACTACAAAACTTGACTCCATATAAATTATAGAAATACGACGAGGTAGAGGTAGACCAAAGTTAACATGAGACTCATTAATTAAGATGAATTTGAATGGTTTGGAAAGCTCACCATCAACTGCACTTAATCGAGCATAATTGAAGACTTTGATCCATGTAGTCGACCCCAATTAATTTGGGTCGGAGGCTATGTTGTTGTTGTTGTTGTTGTTGTTGTTGATCCGACCTAAAGGTTCGATGGGTTCCAACTCACTCTCCAATTAATAGTTCGGCGGGCTTTGGCCGACTCTCCAACTAGAGGTTCAATGGGCTCTTACCGACTCTCTAACTACAGATTCGGACAAGCAAGGTCGAGCCACTTGATGATGCCCTACAAATCTCAAGAAGATAGTATGTAGAGGGATGATGGTGGGGTGTGCAAAATAAAAGGAAAAGAGTGGCGGGGTGCGCTAATCACAATGAGGTGCATAAGTGTCCTTTCGCAGTAGAATTGACTTTTTTGTTGGGGTACCATAAGTAAATGGATGGGGTGTGTATAGCCGGGCTTCTTTTTTTTTTTCTTATAAGAAAAAAAACGTGCAATTGTCTCTACCAAGATTTGAGTTCATGACCTCTTACTCTCTAAACACAATACTAAACCATTGGACCAACCAATTGGTTATATCTAGCTTGCGATCTAAAGCTCTTCGAATTTGAGATAATAAGTCGCATGTTAATGTAAATAACACATAACCAATTGATTGGCAGTGGCGGCAAGTATCACTTGCACTGGGTTGTAGCAAGTACAATTTTTTTTTGGCCTCATATATACATGGGCTATCACATTAAAAAATTAAATAATGGTTGGATTAGCCCAGAGGCTTGTTTTGCCAAAAAACCCAGTACTACTTTTTTTACTTTTACCCCAATAAAAAATAAGTCCACCCAAATAAAGTCAACAAAAAAGACAACTTTATATCCTAAGTGAAAAGTAGAAGGGATTGGGTGACATTTATTGAGTACATATATTTGCTACAAAGTTGTTATAAAAATGAAGTTGAGCTAAAATTGAAACAAACTTTGAAGTTTTTTGAGATTTTTCCAAGACAATTTAAAGTTGAAGATTCAAAGTTAAAGATTATTAATATATACCTTTATGTACTTTAATAACTTTTTCATTTCAAATTGTGTAGTATTTAAGAAGATGTGAATTAAACGTTGGTGGCATATTTTGAATTATTTATAGAAAATGCACTCACTTACGACACTTAGGTTCGACATGCACTTATCGTGCTTTGTCGATGAGCCTTGAGATGAGTGTGTGAGGCATATCACACGGGCGCACGTCGAGTGCGTGTCAGACTTGGGTGTCGAATATGTGGCACGCTAGTAACTTCCATTATCTAGACATGGTGATTGAAGCATTGTACTTCAGTTAATAAGGAGAAGAAAAATTAAAAATATCATGCGCTAGTTTAGTCATAGCCCAGGGCAAGGCAAAATCTTGGGTCCGCTCCTGTTGATTGGTTTAATGGTTTGATATGGTGTTTGAGAGTAAGATGTCATGGATTCAAACATTGGTGGTAGCAGTTGTTTCTTTCTTTTTCAAAATAAAAGTAGATAACATAGTGGGATTGATGTTGTTGGTTTGTACTATCCAATATATCAAGGAAAACACTAGAAAGACAACCATATGTCATACTGAATGATAAGTTGTCTCACAAGAGTTATCCGTGCAACATCGGCACGTGTGTTAAACATTGAGATTTGAGTATGCCCACAATCCGAAGCGAACATGTACGCCTCTTGTGAGCCAATATATGTCTTGTGCACTTCTCATATATTAATTGGTTATTAATTATATATACCTATCAATTGTGTGACTTAATGGTTTCGCACCGGATGATTTCTTGGTAACCAAGTGGTAATCTTCATTAATTATTATTATTTCTTAAAAAATCAAAGATCTAAATAATTACTTTCGTCTAACCACATTATGAAGTGGTAAAAATTGTCAAAAGCAAATCGATCAATGGCTGTGATCTCAACTTAACTCTATATCAAGTGGAAGATGGCGTCCCTCTTTGACCGTTGACTCGACCTTTCGGCGCCACGTACGCAACTGAAGTATAGCTTTCTTGGCGTGATCATAGATGGTGATGATGGTGACGATGACCAGGGACTGTTTGGAAATAATTACAGATATTTGATTTTAAACGGTTTTTTTCAAATATAGCTATTAGCTATATAGTGTGAACTATGTAGATACGTAGAGATTCCATAATGAGCAAAGTAATCGTATCAGTATATTTATTTGCATATATATATATAATTAAAGGTGACATTATTCCACCAAAGAAATATGGTGATTACGTTATATAAAACTATATTTCTTAATTATTTAATTTAATTTTTTATATCCGTGGTATTCAAACGAACTTGACTATTTTTATGAGGCCATGGTGCAATCAGTATCAGTGTATCCCAATAATCCGGACAATCTTGATGCAGTGGCAATCAAATTTGGGACAGTGGGCCTAATTAACCCACACAATCTCAAGCTCGTCCTTTGCTATTGAGCCGATCGTTCAGATTTTTTTATGAAAAATAATAATCTAACATTTATAAGAGACATACATTCACTATATAATTGTATAAATTTAATTGAGATGTTTGTCGCATGAGTTCCCAGATAATTTATACTATTGTGTAGCAAACAGATGTACTAAAAGAAGACAAGTTTCATCAATGACTAATTTTTAGTGTGGGGTCGAAACGTATTTAACATGAATGACGCGTTTTTTCTTAACTACACTGGTAATTAAAATTTTTTTTTTCGAGTTTGTGTATGAAAAACACATAATTTTTTGCCTATTTATATAAACATTATAGGGTGCATATTGACTATAATAAATAAAGCTTCGTTTCTATAAAATAAATATATGTACTAAAAGAATTTCAAAATATCATTTTTTTATTATTTATTTATATTACATTATCATATATATATATATATATATATATATATATATATATATATATCTGTATGTCCCATCGGAGATCATTGTCTTTGACTACTTTAAGCACATAAATCGAGACTTTGGTGTCACGAATGGTTGGTGGCTTCCCCCAAACCCAACCTTTTGCCACTAAAGGTATGATTACCGTGCGTATAGCTTATCAAAATAAATTTTAAAAAATGATGAGGGCCGCTAAGGGCACCCCATTATTTAATGAAGGCACTCAGTTAATGTGGGCACAAATCGATTTATTTAGGGCACCCAAAAATTAGACCGGAAATACCTAAACTACCTCTCGTGGAAATCTATCCGCACCCCACCACCCCCCCGGCACCATCTTCTCCGCCTGGACTCCAAGAACCCATTTTGTGTGAACCGACCAGAGCCGGTGAGAGGAATCTCCGAAATCGTGTCTCCGTGTCTCGCCTTGTGTTTCTCATTCGGTTTGATTTTTTGCGGTTCGTAGGGTCGTGGTGTGAGCCGATTTCGTCTCCAAGTTAGGGTTCGGTTGAACATCGTCGAACACACAGATTTTGCGCGAAATCGATCGTTTGAAGTTACGTTTATAGTATAATTAAGTTACATTTGGTAGAGTAGTTGTAATGTGTGTGTGGCGGTTTGTAGAATGGTAAAAAAATTGGGAAATCGCGGTTCTCGGCCACACGAGCCGAGCGTGTTAAGCTGTCTCGACCAAGCATGGCCGAGACGAAGCTAAATTTTTGGGAACTCGCAGATCTCGGCCACGAAAGGCGGAAGAGTTCACGGTGTCTCGTTACGCATGGCCGAGAATACTTCGATTATCTCTCCGCCGAGACATGACGAGAGCTACAATTAGTGATAGGTAATGTGGCGTCGGTGGTGTACAACCGAGAATTTTCTCCTACTCTCGGTTGTACACCGGCGAGAAGGGTTAGAGTAGGCTCGGTCCTCTATGACCGAGACATTTCAATATATCTCGGTCCTGCGAGGCCGAAACAATCGCGCACATCGACAGAAACTTCGGATAACCTCATAAAAAACACAATAAATTCACAAAATTACCTCAAGTTCAACCTCCTCTTGCACAGTAGCAAGTACAATCCTCCATTATATAGTGGAAACAAGTTCGGATTTGAGGAAATTACCAAACCCTACGTTGACAAACAAATCATCATTTTCACAGTTTTACCCAACTAAACAGTTCTAAGAAACCATCATATGGTTGTCAAACATTGTTACATCGCTGTCGGATGATGTCAATCCGCAAGAATCGATAAACGCTCGCCAAACGCAATGTGGCTTTGTGGTTCAAGCTTGATCTTTGGAGTGCCCTTTTTCTTTGTCAAAATGATTTGTGGGGTTTGAATCAATATATATACAAGGGCAAAATGGTCTTTTCCACTTTTACTGAAATTTTTACAAAAACTTTAGGTGCCTTCATTAAATGGTGGGGTGCCCTTAGCGGCCCTCAAAATGATTGATAGGAAATAAACAATAATTTTTGTTTTCGTAAAAAGTTAACCAACTTATTATTAATCCCTAAACCTACACATATCAAATCATGAGCTACCACAATTTTATTTTATTTTTAATTTTTTTGGTAACCCGCTAAACTTTTTTTTAAGTAGCAAAAAAAAAATTCAATTAACTTTTTTTTTTAGTAAGGCTCGAACCCTTAACATTGACACAAATAACCATGCATATATCATATCATTAAGCTATCAATTTAATTAGTAATTTGAGCTACGTACCACTGACTCAAATGTTGAAAGAAAAGTAGTGCAGTCTGCGGATCGAACCCATCACATACAATTTCAAAGCAAATTATATATATGGTCTTGTATTCCAAACTAAAGATCTAGGTAATACATCAATCTTAAGGCCAACAAGGGTGTAAGATGAACATGAAGTATATATAGGTGTATTAAAATTTACAGTTGAGAACTCACTCAAATATTATGTCCTCTTAATTATGTTATAATTTTTTATTTTTTATTTTTATTTTTTAAGGAAAGGAGGCGGTGCTCTCGGGATTCTATTAGTTATGCTCTAATTAATTAACCTAAAACTACTCTGGTATAGTCTCAAGCTTTGGCCTCCAATAATTACCTCTCGAAGACTCGTGATCTTCTTCGTCTTCACCTTCCTTGGCATATGATGATCTCCCTTTTTCGAGGCCTAACATCATCACTTGCTCTATCGACACCTTATTCGACAACAGCTCTTCAAGCTGTTTCTTTGTTATCACCACTTTGATTCTAGTGACCTCTCCTTTGCTTTGCTTATTGTCATCATGACCACTTGACGAATTACTTGAACTACTAATTCTTGGGATTAAGTAATAAATTCTTCCAATCTTCAACTCGTGATCCGGAGCGAGACGCATCGAATGATCAGCATCTTGTGTGAGACCGACGAAGAATGATCCACCATAGAAATTCATCAAAAGATCTTTCACTAGAACTGGTTCCTTGTATTCAAGAACCTTGCCTGTATCAACCCTCACCACCCTCAATACTTGATCATGATCGATATTTAGGGTTTTTCGAGGCGATGAAGATAAGCAATTGCCCATTAATAGTCTCAACAAAAAATTATGTGTCATATGGACCTTTGATCTATGCATGGCCAGCTGGTGCTTTATATGTATACAATAATAATAGATTAAGAGAGCTAGAGAGATTGAATAAGAGTTTTACGTTGTTGGAAGGTTTGTGATATGTGAATTAGAGCTTGAGTTGAGGAGAGAAACATTTAAATATATAGAGACAAGAGGGAAGGAAAACTAGAGAGTGAAACTAGGCTTTCCGTTGCATAAAGAAAAAGTGAACATAAACAAACAACCGTAAAATAAAAAGAGAGAGAGAGAGAGAGAGAAATATTTTCAACACGCATGCAATATGGGTCGGTTAGTGGAAAATGGCGCCTTAGAAATGCTCATCAACGACGTAATATACAATATTTCCTCCACTCGATGGATGGTTAATTAGTTTAGAAGTGCTAGGCAGATAGCGGCATGTCAAACTGCAAGATATATTGAAGTATATTTATGAGTTGTCCATGCACGCTTAGAGATGTGGACATACACAGATCTCTGTGAATAACATGCGGGTAGAGAACGTATAAACGGCTTTCGCGAGCCAATATGTCTTGCAGTGTGACGTTGTTGTTGTCATTCTAGTATTTGCCTAATTAGTTACAAAATATATATTGGTATACACCAGCTAATATAGTAATATATAATCTACACAAGTGGCGCAAATATTAATTAACAAAATTAAATTAATTAGATCAAGAGAAAACCCAATTGATCAGATATTTTCTCTTTAGCGTATGATCAAATGAGATATTAATTTTTTTGATGGATCATCAAAAAGTGCATGATATTTTGTACATATGTGGCCCATTTATTGAACTGAGCGTACTACTACTATAGCTAGTTAGAGATATAAGATATTAAATCTCCAACTATGTATATAGTGTTTGATAGATCATCAATCGATCTCAGCCGTTGAGATCAATTTTAATGCGTGTTGATGTCAATGCAGCGTAAGTCATAACGTAATGGTTGGTTTGGGTGCGCTTGCTCCTTTTGAGAAAAAAAAAGTGACAAGGAAATAAAAAGGAAAGCAAAAGAGAGTATTATGTCTTGTTTTGTCTCATTGGACATTTATATCCTATCTGGTAATTAATGCAGGACTTTGATTAGGATTCTCTATTTGTTAACAAATACAGATAAATATGTAATGTACCTATTTTTTTGAAATAAATGTAATATACCTAATTAAGTATACATAAATAATTATTTGACAAAAAAAGTATGAGTAAATAATTTGTTTTTTATCAGAGCGTAAATAATTTGTTCGTTATTACCAAAAACAAAATTGTTCAAGTAATTAGCAAAAAAAGTACGCATATATTAAATAGTAATGAGTGTATTGCATAAGTATAAAATGTGGAAAAAATACGTACGTAAATATTCGATTATATATGTGGTTATGGTGAGGCATTTTTGAATGACGATCCGGTGAAACGTTAATTAGCTACTGTGGTGGAAGTTGAGGTTTAGTAATGAAAGTTTAGGTCTTGCTTGGTTGATGCAAGTTTCTTAGTAAAAAGGTTGTTGCATTCTCTATTCATACCATATTTATATTAATTTATTTCATCAAAAAAAATTGATACCATATTTATATTAATTAACTACCCAGGTAATTACTTTGGAAGATGCTACAATTAATGAAACTTGCCGAAAGTCACACCAAAAGTCACACCGAGGTGACGTAGCATACGCGCCCATGTGAAGATGGGTATGCGCACAGATTTAGTTTTTGATGCATAACACGCGGGGTGTGTATATTGAGGTACACACGGAACGGGGGCCACACTCTACTCACCCGATTAGCTTTGTGGTATCATTCAAGCATTTTCCAATTAATTATATCACAAAATAAAAGGTCTTTTAACTTGCAAACCCCACCCCATAAAAATGTATTTTTATCTCAATACAAGTAATTAAACTTGAAACTACCAGTGGGTAGAAATGTAATTTTAAATTTAATTACTTATATTTAATTAGTGGACCTAACCAGTAATAGGAAACTCATAAAACCTATATAAATAAATGGATAAAGCGTAGGTGAGCCTAGTGGGCCTTTATGACCTATTATATATATATAACTATTTTTTTAGGCCCATATATACAACTATTGGAATCCATGTGGATTCGGAATTATTCTACAAAAAAATTTATATCAACCAACATTTATTATGTATTCCATGAAATTGAATCTTGTTCGTCTAAGTAGAATCTTGGACATTAGCCATTGTTGCTACTATGTGGTGGTTCATTTTAACACGTCGTATTCACTATTAATTTCGTCGGACACAAATACCATCCAAGTTATTCAACCATTAATTTAATTTATGGCTTATATTTCATGTAAAGATTTTCCATTAGATAGACTAAAATGCATATTATGACAATCGTATATCATAAGAATTAATCAAACACAATTCATGAATGAATTGCCATACCTATGACTCTTTCAACACGTAGTTTTAAACAATATATAGAATATTGTGTTATGAAAGAGATTGTTCGTGGTTGGAGCCTCCACTATATAAGTGTTACCGTTATTATACAATGTAATCGAGTGATAATAGCACTACTAACAATTCTTTTGTATAGCCCTCACTATCTGCTGTAACTTTCTGTAAATATATAGATATAAATATATGGAGTTTCGCCTCCTATTCATCAAAAAAAAAAATAGCACTACTGATATGCATGCATGAGATTAATTGTGTTATTTTGCACGTGCCATAGTTACCTACTGGTGAAAAGAATGGCCGACCAGTGGGTAGAAATGGTTAGTTAATTACTAATTTAATTGCAAGTTAAATAAGTGGGAACAAGTGGACAATATATTTGACTTAATATTGGTGACTAAATGATTTAAATGCCAAACAATCAACTTAATAATGCTACTTCAAAAAAATATAATGCAAGAAAAGAAGGATTAAAGAGATTTTAGTATTCTCAAAATATAGTATAGTATTTATATATATATATACTTAGAAAAGATAATAATAAGAAACCAATATAATAATGAAAAAAAATTTCAATTCCAAGTAATAAAAAGTGTGGAAATTGTAAACCCTTCAAAGTTTAAAGGCCCATGACAATTTTTGAACACTGAAGCTCATTGACATTTGAGAACTAAGGTTAAGTCAGTTTTTTGGGCCTTCCTAGTTATTTGGGTTGTTGAAAGCCCGAAACAAATGTAAAAAGCCCGTATTTACTTTATATAATTTTATAGCTTAAATATATACCTGTATCATGTAAACTATATATCTCACCATTGAATTACTATGAAATTTTAATCTAATAGTAATTGATGTACATTTAATGCAAAACACATTAAATGTTGATACTGTTCAGTTGACAAATATAAAAATAACTGTTCAATAAACAATGTACAGAAGAGAAGCACATTGTATAAACATATTTTTGACCATAGATATCAGAGCCTTTTTTCAACCTCTCCTTACTTTGATTCAACTAAGTCTACGAAAGTTAGTCAGACGCCCGACCCCATAACCCAGGAGAAACCAAAGAAATATAATAATGTTGCCAAGAATTTGTTTATGTCTATACATACAAGTATTTTTGTTAATTAAAGAGTTGATCTACAAATGCTTAATTATAAGATAATTAATTATCTTTTCTTATAAAAAAAGAGGTAATTTTTTTTCTTATGTAGTTTATTTTTTGTTTATCTATACATGAACTCTGCCGTGAATTGCCTCTCTCTCTCTCTCTTATTTCTAATACGACATCTCTAAATCATATCCTAAAAGCTTATTCGGTTCGTGATTTTAGCTCGGATTTAGTGGTTGGACTTCTTAAGCCAGGTGTTCGGTTCACCTACTAAATAGTCTGCAAGACTAAATATAGCCCACAAACTTGAGAATAATATGAACCATGGTTTTGATAGTAAATGTGTCACATACCAAATGACTTAATTGCCCTCATAAAATACACACTTCAAAACTTGTCTACAACAAATCTTAATCGATCTCGTCTTCTCCAAACTTGGACATCATCTTCATCGTCTTCGAAGGTACGAACTCGTTCTCGTCAACATCAAAGCAAGTAATTTTTTTGATTTTGTGTTCTTCGATGAGAGTAGTAGATCAAATTGTTTCACAATTTTGTATTTTGATTCGATTTGATGAGGGCAGTAGCAGCTCACTTGCATTGATGTTTTGTGTTCTTCAGCGATCGGTATGAATGGTGGGGTTTGTGGGATACCGCCCTTGACGCAGGAACACGATGAGGAAGACGCGGAATATGAAGACGGCCTCACCAGAGATGCAGGAACTCGGATGGGGAGAAGTGAATGGCGAAGACGACTAGGATTTTCGATTTGGAAATGTGACTTAAATGGAGGGGCACTTTAGTCAATTTACCTATTGCAACCACATTTAATTCCACCCTTAATACTCCTAACCAAACAAGAACAAGTTACCCAAAACAGATTAATACCTAAACCCGCGTGTTAATCCTAGTACAAACTAATCTCATGATCTTGGGTCTCCCAAAAATGTGAACCGAACATGCCATAAATCTCTTTTTTTTTATCCTCTTGTGATACAAGATCTTGAACCAATTAATGCCGATTTTCTCTTCCGATCGGTGGTGGTTCCAATCAGTATATCTTTTTGTGTTTTATTTGTTTTTTTCAGATACGTGAGATTTATTTTTGTTGCGTTACATCATTCTCAACGATCATTCATGGATCTGTGCGGCTGATGGGTAGATCCCCTTCTTTAGTTTTTGTTTTTAGATAGTTTTTCTTTCCTTGTTGGAAGTTTTGATTTTGTCTTCGCTTATTGGAAAGTGTTAGGTTTTCTTACCTCGTTAGAAGTTTTTTTTTTTTTTTTTCGTTATGTGGTTATAATGGTGTTTGTGTATTGTTATATGTCTAGATAGTTGTAAAGAGCCGTCCTTGATTGTCACACTATTTCAATGTTACAATCACATTCGCAACCAAATTCGTGGCAGTTCTTTTGAACAAATAGAATTAAGCGAGTCAACTATTGAAAAGTACAACTGATTATATGTCTAGTTTTGTATCGCGTCATTGATGAGTAATAAAATTTTTATTTCACTTAAAAAAAAAGAAAAGAAAAAAAGAAACAGCAATGAAAGCAATTATAGAGTAGTATAGTATGCTAATGATGACCTAGTATTAATTTACATGCCTAACGCATGAATGTACTGTGCATATAAATTTACTAGTATACTAGTTCTTCACCTACCTTACACACAAACACGCATGAAAATGTTAATCGTTCAATATTAATTATTAATCATTTGTTTTAATATATTTAACTAGAATTGGTTAGGTTTAGACCAAAAAAAAAAAGAATTGGTTAGGTGAGAAATGCTGAAGTTATTAGTGCATATTTTTGAAGGGTATAAAGAAAATGCACTCTAGAACATATGTGAAATCATTCTTAATCCAAACAACAAAAAGATTGTTGACAGAAAAATATTGAAACTTTTATTAACCTTGGCATCTCTAATATTTGACAAATTTATATAGAAACCTTAGTACTCATCTGAATACAATCTCAGTATCAACCATTTCACATCTTTAACTTAATTTTCTTTTCTTTTTTTTTTTCTTCATTTGATTTTCAATGGAGGATCAGAAACATATTTCATCGCTTTCTTCGACGTCGCACACGGGGTTGATGTTGTTTGTTTTGATGGTTATGACATGGGTTTTCTTCCACAGATGGAGCCAGAGGAACCTCAAAGGTCCAAAGACATGGCCAATTGTTGGTGCTGCAATTGAGCAACTTCTAAACTATGAGAGAATGCATGACTGGCTTGTTGAGTACTTGTCCAAGTCCAAAACAGTGCAAGTCCCCATGCCCTTTAGAAGTTACACTTACATTGCAGATCCTGTGAATGTTGAACATGTTCTCAAAACCAACTTTGCCAATTATCCCAAGGTTTGTACATACACTAATAACTTGCTACATAATTAGTTGTCACAATTATATATGGTTTAATTAATTTGATTTGTTTAGATGAGATTATATATATATATGTACTATGTATGTGATGTTGTGCACAAATTAATTAGGGGGAAGTGTACCATTCATACATGGAAGTATTACTTGGAGATGGAATTTTCAACACCGATGGAGAGCTGTGGAGGAAGCAACGAAAGACGGCGAGCTTGGAGTTCGCTTCGAAGAACTTGAGAGATTTCAGCACCATAGTATTTAGAGAGTACTCCTTGAAGCTCTCCAACATACTATGCCAAGCATCCATTGATGACAAAGTGATTGATCTGCAGGTACATTATGTCAATTTCCTATCGGTACTCTAAGCGATCGCCGATCACTAATCTAATCAAGTACTAATTGATATGAATTAATTAGCAAAGGTCAAGTGCATGTTAACAAATTATAAAACAAGTGATGAAACATGTCTTGATGTGTGTAACATTTTTTCTCACTTGTTAATTACTTAGGAATTATTGATGAGGATGACCTTGGACTCCATATGCAAAGTGGGATTTGGTGTTGAGATTGGAACTCTAGCTCCAGAGCTTCCAGAGAATCGTTTCGCTCAAGCTTTCGATACTGCAAACACCATCGTTACGCTTCGGTTTATCGATCCCTTGTGGAGTATAAAGAGATTCTTCAATGTTGGGACTGAAGCTTTATTGGATAAGAGCATTAAAGTGATTGATGATTTCACATATTCCATGATACATAAGAGAAAAGCAGAACTACAAGAAGCTAAATCAAACAATAAGAATATAAAGGTGAGTATACATTTCTTTCAAAATTGCAATTATATGTGTAGAGTTGTATATAATGTATACATATTTTGCTAACTAAACATCAGATGAATTAATTGAATCAGATGAAACATGATATCTTGACAAGATTTCTTGAGTTAAGCGAGAACCCGGACGACAATTTGAACGATAAAAGTCTACGAGATGTGGTGCTAAACTTTGTAATTGCCGGACGGGATACAACTGCGTCGAGCCTCTCATGGAGCATCTACATGGTCATGACTCATCCTCATATAGCAGAGAAACTCTACAATGGCCTCAAAGCTTTCGAAGAACAGCGCGCCAAAGAAGAGAATGTCACCTTACTTCCATATAAAGATGATGACCCTAAAGCATTCATGGAAAGAGTGACACAGTTTGCAGGGCTGGTAACTTATGAGTCACTAGGAAAATTAGCATACTTACATGCAGTTGTGACTGAGACCCTAAGATTGTACCCTTCAGTGCCACAGGTATATACTAGCCAAAATGACTATACATTGCACATGCAATTGGTGTTTCTATAAGAAAAAATCTCTACTTTAAGAAGGGCAATTAAATAGAAGTTTGATGTGAATTAGTTGAGGCAGTTGGCTCCGAATACTTTAAATAGAAGTACCAAAAAAAAAAAAAAAAAAAGATAGAAAGTTGGAGCCAAAGGGGAGCGACCACCCCCTCTGCCCTCGAACGACCCCCTCTATTACTCTTATAAAATTGTCGTCTTTAATTATAGCTTGCCCCTATGTTTTTTTAGTTAACTTAATTTTTTGGCTCGGCCGCTGCCATGTATAAGTATATTTCTAGTCCAAGTTCACTTAACAAATGTAGGGAATCATGTGTAGGATCCTAAAGGTATTTTGGAGGATGATGTGTTGCCTGATGGAACCAAGGTTAAGGCTGGAGGGATGGTGACCTATGTGCCCTACTCAATGGGCCGAATGGAGTACAATTGGGGTCCTGATGCTGCTCAATTCAAGCCTGAGAGATGGCTCAATAAGGATGGTTTCTTTCAAAATGCTTCTCCTTTCAAGTTCACTGCTTTTCAGGTATATATAAGTTGTTACAAAAATTGTTACATGCACATCATGACTTAATTGGAATATCAACCGAGAGTGTTGTCAAATGTACCTCAACCAAAGATAACGATAACAACAACAACAACAACAACATAGCCACAATTCCAAATTAGTTGGAGTCGACTGTATGGATCAAACTCTTCTATTACGTTCAATTTAGTGCAATTCAGGATGTTCTTTATGTACTTTGAACCACTTGTCTTTATATAATTTGAGGCGAATCTGACAGCACACGACCAAAAACAAACGAGCTAGGTCATTTATTCATTATTCGACACATAAAAGACCAATTTAACCTCACTTCTACATTAAGGATTAGATTTTTAATTTTTTAAGGACAAAATGTGTAATATATATATTTATATATGATATATTTGTTGTGTATTTTTGAATTATTATTACAGGCAGGGCCAAGGATATGCCTAGGGAAGGACTCAGCATATCTCCAGATGAAGATGACATTGGCTATACTGTGTAGATTCTTCAACTTCACTTTGCTTCCTAAGCATCCAGTGCAGTACAGGATGATGACAATTCTGTCCATGGCTCAGGGTTTGAAGTTAATTGTTGCCAGACGCTCTGCTACTTGATCATTTATGCCCTTCTAGTCAAATATTGTTATATTGCTGAAAAACATGTTGAATCCATTTTATTAATGAATTATGTATTTATATATTATTTAATTAAGGACTTTTTTTTTTCGATGAACAAAAGGGCCTTGTGCTCAACCAATTCCATGGTCCAATGGTTGGGTATAGGATTTAGAGTAAGATGTCATGGGCTGAAACCCTAGTGGAGCAAGATGTCTCTTTCTTATAAAAATAAACACCTAGGTCGTGCTCCAAGAGGATCGAAATCCCATGCGTGGGTAGCGTAAGTCCTTAAACTTTTTACTTTTTCTTGTCAAAATGAATTGAGCAACTTTTACTTAGAAGAAGCCTCTTTTTTTCTAGATTACTGTCAGGGTACGTGATGCGTCAACTAATCGAACTGGGGCCTGAAATAATGAAACATACGGATCCTGAGGCGCTGCGGTGCTCCCTCGTCGCACTCTACTAAACGGACTCGGATTGGGGGCCTCCGAGGAGATCACTCTGATGCCTAAGTAATTAGAGAGGGAATTCGAGAGGTGAAGGATTTTTGGGAATTTTGAGAGCATAACTTTTGTCCCAAATTAGTCTTGTATGCTAGGAAACGTATTAGGTCAAAAACTTGCCTTCTCTCTCTCCTTTTTTTGGGATTCACAGTATTAGGCAAGCAGTTGGGAGATTTAGGTTCATCAAGAATCCCGTTTCTCTATACTTCCCAAATTGGGGAAATCTTTTTCTTAACCGTTTATGAATCCCGTTTTGATACTTCATTGAGCACAGACAGTGCCATGAAAAATGACACAAAAAGTACCATTAATCGAGGTCACAGACTCATCTTCATAACACTTTGAGCACAAACAGTGCCATGAGAAATGACACTAAAAGTATCATCATATAAAGTCAAAGACCCATATTCATAGCACTTTAAAATTGACAGTGCCATGAAAATGTCACCAAAAGTGTCATCAACCGTAGTCAAAGACCCAATTCATAGCACTTTAAAATTGACAGTGCCATGAAAAATGACACCAAAAGTGCCATCAACCGTGGTTAAAGACTCATATTCATAGAACTTTAAAATTGACATTGCCATAAAATTATATCAACCGTGGTCATGGACTCATCTTCATAGCACTTTGAGCATAGATAGTGTCATGAAAAATGACATCAAAAGTGCTATCAGTTGTGGTCAATGTTACATGACATATTGAACCATCTCCAAGACCTTTTAAGAGCTAAAAGTACAGTTAGTACTCCTCCATTAAGTGCTTTATGAAGGAGTGGGGGCATATGATATATTATATATAATACTTTTAATCGAGATCGTTGTATGTGGATCTCGAGGACATACAAAGGAAAGATTTTCAGAATTTAGAAACCCTCAAAAAAACAGAATTCATAAATAGTTAAAGAAAGATTTCTCGAAATTGGAAACCCTCGGAAAACGGGATTCATAAATAGTTAAGGAAATATCTCCTGAATTTGGTAAGCGTGGAGAAACGAGATTCTTGATGAACCCAAATCTCCCAACACTTACCTAATACTGTGAATCCCAAAAAAGAAGGAGAGAGAGAGAAGGCAAGTTTTTGACCTAGTACATTTCCTAGCCTATAAATATAAGACTAATTTGGGACAAAATGTATGCTCTCAAAATCACCAAAAACCCTTCGCTTCTCGAATTCCCTCTCTAACTTAGGCATCGGAGTGATCTATCTGGAAGCTCCCACTTCAGATATGTTTTGTAAAGTGCGATGAATGAATATTGGTGAACGCCTTGGGATTCGTGTGTTTCATTATTTCAGGCCCCAGTGTTGTTAGTTGACGCATCAGTACATATCTGGATCCTTGCCCTTATTTATTTCGGACTCGATGAAGGAAGGAATAGATAGAGGAGTGGCCAAAAGTTTTAAAAGTTTTTTCATTTCTAAGACTAGCTGGAACTTTAAGACCTCTTTAATTAAGGGATTAGGGACTATTCTGCCATTGATATTGATATATGTTTGGTCAAACACTAGCTATTTCTTTGGGAAGTGTATTTCTTAACTTCTCGGAAAATTGAAATTACTATACTCTATTTGATTGAGCACTCTATTACTTTTTAAAAAAGTTAGATAAGGGTGTACAAAGGTTGGGTTGATTCGGTTTTGGCCTCAAACACAAACGAAATCGAATAATTCGGGTCCGTATTGTTTTAGAACCAAACTAAACTAATTAGCACTTTAAAATCAAACCAGCCCAACTCCACAAATTTGGGTTGGGTTAGTTTCAACCCTCCGGTTGATTTTACAAACCATAATATTTTTTCTTTCAAAAAAGAAGAAGTAAACCTCCAAGCATATACTCCTGCAACATATAATTTCAGATTTTAGTTCACTTCAAAATAAAATAACCCAAACAAAATTATGATCAAGAGGCAACAAAAATATAGCATTGTTATCAAACTAATATTGAAGCACAATTATTAAACCACATATGAAGTTCATCGCCTTCGAAAAATAAGATGCAAATTATAGATAGTTTTTCAAAGTAAAACCAAATTGAAGTCTAAAGATAAAATAAAAGAGTAACCACAAGTCCAAAAAGTTCAACTTGATATAGAAGAGAGTGAGTTTATTTGGTATATCACTGATTGATACAAGTAAGAGAAAATCTCTCAAAAGATATTTGAGATCGATTGAGATTTAAGATTTTGTTATGTATATATAAATCAACTATATCTAAAACTTTTACAACTACCCAGTGTACTGAGTAGTTGTAAAAGTTTTAGTGTAGTCATGGTTGGTTCGAATCTAATTGGGTTTAAAAATATAATCCAAATACTGAACCAACCAATCGGTTCTCAAATTTGAAGAGTCAACCCAAATCAATAGCCTTATGAACTCAACATAAATCCATTGAGTTGATTTGGATCTATCGGGTCCATCGGATCTATCGATTTTGTGTACACCCCTAAAGTTAGATATTTTAAAATAATTAGTTATTATAAGCAATGGATAAAATGTCGTTTAATAGAATTTTAATTAAGTATTTTTTCAATCAAACAAGCAAATCCGACTTTTTGTGAATAAATTAAGGGACCAAAATGGGCATGCGTGCGAAGACACGCCGCACTTGTGATATGTGTCCATTTAATCGATATAGATTTCCATGCGCATATATATAGATGCACACACATGGATGTATAAATCAAGCGATACACAAGTGCTTGCGTATCTATTTCACATGCCTATTTGTGAGTCAACTCAGTATTTTTCTAGATAAAAGTAGTCACTTCTTAATTTTCATCACTCGTGCGAGTTTTTTTTTTTTTTGATAAAAAAGAAACAACAACTTTGTTCGCTATGAGTATCAAACTCTCCACCGCTTACCAAGTAACTTCATACTAATTAAATTAATGAGTCATCCACTTGATTACATGAGCTAAAATTAAAAATTAAAAATCAAATAAGAATTGAAATTTATCCACGCCACGTAATGCACTACCCCCTTCAACTTACGTATCAACCAAACAAAGGCCAAATCATATGCCCTCGGTTGAAGAAGGCGCAACGCACATTAGGCAAGGTGCATGCACATTTCCATCTATTACAATTTTCTAAAGCCGAATTCACGTAACCTCATTGAAGAAGGTGCATTACACATTGGGCTCTGTTCATGCACATTTTCATCACATGGTTTTCACAACCGCTATGTTACACGTGCAGTACGATACATTAGTTCACAAGACAGCAAAACACATTAATTTACAAGAGTCATCTATATGCGTGTCGAGATGCATGTATACACAAATCTCAGTGCATAGTACGCCAATCAAGACCATATGAATAACTTTTATAAGATAATATGTTTTGCGGTGTGACATAGAGGTGTCATTCTAGTATTGTTTTCCTTTCACAAGTGGACATTACAACTTTCATTTTTAAAGGGTATTACTTAATTGCGACTTCAATTAGTCATTAAAAATGTGAAAGTAATTAATTAAATGAGAAGTTATGCTCATTAATTAAAATGTTACCTAGCTAGTATGAATCGATCGAGTATTAATTAATGGATCAAGTATAGTACTAGACTACTAGTACAATAAAATTTGTCAACCAAGCATGTGGACCTTGCTAGCTAGCTAGTCTATTACTTCATACAAACGGCTTCAGACTTGCATTTAAACGGGTAGTGCTAGCTAGGTCTACATCACAATGGCAATCATAACCCGCATTGCGTCTTGACAGTCGTGTAATGCATCTCAAGATGCGTGTCATTTCATCTCAAAGTGAATCACATAGCGGTCGCATGTACACATCAATCACAATGTACGTATTTTTCCATTTAAACCGACCCATTAATTAAACAACCGAACCAATTAACTTCCACCGTCAAACCTCCATATAGTTGGGAAGTATCTACAAAACACCTTGATATATTGATTGAGTTCTCTTCAAACTCAAAGAAGAAGAAGAAGAAGAAGAAGAAGAGATGGGGAACTGCTGGACCGCCGCGAACCGCTCGGTTCACCCTTCGGAGGCCCATAGACCTAGCCACGGTTGGGCTCATGGCATGAACCGGTCGGTCATTACAAGTACAAGCGATAGTAAGACTGCTAGTCTGCGCCTGAAGGTCAGGATGACAAATAGGGAATTCGAGGAGCTGAGGTTACGAGCAGGACAGAATCAGTGCGAGAGATCATCCGGACGTCGAGGTGATCATCATGAGATCGGACGGCTGATATTGCAGGAGTGTTTGGATGGGAAGTTCGAAGCCCGTATTGTTCAGCATGGCACTCAATTAATGACGACATTGACAAGGAATTTCGGTACAACTGCTCTGGAGTCCGCATCTGAGTGACAATATTGCGTATCCTCGCGATACACACCAAATTAATTAAAGAGTTTGATTTTGTTACTTTTTAATTTGGATGGTAATACTATTTGTAGTATTGTTGATCAGTTTCATGAAAGTATGAAACATATATATAGTGTTGCTTGGTCCTATATATATATATGTGTGTGTGTATTAAATGAATAAAATGTAAACAGATGTGATTTGAACCACCGCTAATCAAAACGGAGGATCGATTTGATCGGCGGTGGTTCGAGATGAAAAATCTCAAAAAAGAATCAATAAAAAAAGTTTTAAGGTTTTTGAAAGAAAGAAAGAGGCTTGAATCCAAGTCTTTTGGAAGGAGTATATATTTATCTATATATCTATTAAAGGAAGGCCTCGAGGTGTTCGTGTGGCGATTTTCAGCATTTTCGTAGCGCCTCGTGGCACATTCCAAAGTCTTCCCTCATTAAAATCTCGATAAATAACGTACCATATAAAACGTACCATATAAAAAAAAACCACAATTCAACACTTTGAATATATAATAATCTATATATCTATATTAAAGGAAGATCTTCGGTTGCCACATTGCTTCTTCTCGATCTTCTTTCTCGCCACGTCATCAACTCCAACTCATAATCTTAATTATTTGTAACCATTAATAACTAAATATATTTCATTAACACTGCAGACAACATGCACAAGAGGAGACCGGGGGCTTTTCTTCAACCTTTGTATCGTCAAAAGGAGGAAACAATGAAATATTTGTTCATCGACTGTGAATATACGGCTAGATCTTGGTGGTGGTTACTGAGGGAACTTCGTCTATGCTAGGGTACACCAAAGGACACGAGCACCTGTTTAGAAGATAACCTAGTTTGCTGCCCGGGGACCAAACGAAAAACACTATGGAGGTTGGGGAGACTTGCATTAGTGTGGGCAATATGGCTTGAAAGAAACAACAGAATTTTCAATAATAAAGAAAGTGGTTGGGAGCAGATTAATGACTCCATTAAACGTAACGTGGAAAGTTGGCTGGAAAACAGTGATGAATTTCAAAATTGGAGATGGAATTTTATATCTGGGGCCTGGATAGATAGTATTTAACATATATGTGGCTGAGGAAGGAGGGAAAGAAGTGGCTGTATGGTGGGGGATGTAATTTTAATTTCCACTTTTGTAATTTTGTATTCCCACTTTTGTAAACCCGGTCGTATGATCACGGATCCAACCTAGTTGGTTCGGTGAGAATACGATACCATCGGGGATTAAGTTCACACTATTGACTTGATTCCAACGTGAGGGGACTTGAGGTATTTCCAAATGGACGACACGTTTTTCCCCTACTACATTGGTATGGGTTTTTTTCGATTTTATTTTGAGGGAAACACATTGTTTCCCATATTAAAATAAAGTCTCGTTCCTATCAAAAAAATATGTATTCATTAACTAAATATATTTCATTTCAATTTATTTTAATTATTTGTTTTAGGTCTGTTGATCTTCCCGTGCAACCACTAATTTGATAAATTATATAAACACTACTTCGAATAATTATGTAACTATTTTTTTCAAGGCCAAATGATCAAAAATATCCTAACCTTTACAACTTGTATCAATTATATCCTAACCTTTGAAATTTATCAATTATATCATAACCTTTCCAATTTAGTATTAATTCTATCCTCGATTAATTTGGGCATTTTTTCTTTGAAATCAACTGAAATCTTCTAACTTTCCTTTTAATTATAATCATCCACATTGATTTATTTACATCGAAATCTTTTAAGTCACATGTTTAAAGTAAGTTTACGAAGACTCACAAAAATAATAATTTATAAATCAATATATGATACATTAATACTCTAATTCAAATTTAGTTACTCATAGATAGCCAATAGTAAATTAAAAATTATGTGTATATATTCATTCGAAAATGACATAAATTTATTTGTTAGAAGGTTACCCATAGTTGTTTATTTTGATAAAATAACTAAGTACCTAAATTATGTATATGATTGAGTAGGCATATATATGTACACACAACTATGTGTATTATATGCATGAAGACATATATATATGTTTATCAAGAATATTGAACTCTAAGGCATATGTATCAATAAATCCTTAAAGAGTGTTACAAGAATTAAAGTTGAAGAGAATAATGTATACGGGAAAAATAGAGTCAAATTCGTTGATGATAGAATTGATACTAAATCGAGAAGTTTAGGATATAATTGATAAATTCCAAAGGTTAAGATATAATTGATACAATTGGTAAAGGTTATGATATTTTTGATCATTTGGCTTTTTTTAAATTATACCTTAATTATTCACTTTTCCAAATAATTATTTAATTTATTGCTTCTTCTCAAGCTTCATTCTCGCTACGTGTAACGACCCAAAATTTCTAAGCGTGTTTATGTTTTTACACAAAGGCTCAACGACCCGTCTTGTGGGACCCATACCGTGATATGTCCGTTTACCGAGGCAAGGGCGAGGTATATTTTATTTGTGTTGTGATGTATGCCTAGTGTATTGTGTTTGTGTAGACTATTAAGTTAATTTTTTATGGGTATGTAGGTATCGAGACGAGCGGGGACGTACCTCGAGTCGCGTGTCGATGTGGGACCGAGAGGTAGCGGCATATTGAGGTAAGGTTACTTTATTTACATTAAATGTGAATTTATTGGGTAATGAGTGGTTGCAATGTGGCCACATGGAAACTAAATGAGTAAATGGCCTATAGTTAGGAAAATAAATCATGAGGCATAGGATGTGCATCGAGACACGCATTAACCATCATGAGGCAATGTGTCACATTGTTGAGTCACTCACAACTTGGGGGACAAGTGAGACAATGTGCTCCATGTGATGAGCCTCGGGATACATGTGCACACCAAGATCTAAGGTTAAGTTTTAACCTTACACTACATACATACTTAAGTCAACATTCCTTCTCCTCACCAAAAAAAAAAAAAAAAAACAGAGAAAATCGGGAGAGGATAAAGAAAGAAAAATCGCTGTGGAGGTGGAGGAGAATGAGAAGGAGATAACTCGAGACGAATCAATGTGAGTTTGTTGTTCCATTGATGGGGTGGAGTGGTGTCGGTGGGGTGTTGGTGAGGGAGCTCGGGAGCTCGGGAGCTTGGGAGCTCTCGTGCTCCCGAAGAAGGAGTCCCCTCCCCTACATGAGCTGGGGTGGATTGCCAACCCCAGCTCGTGACAAAAAAAAAAAAAAAAATAAAAAATTTGCCTCCCAACGAACCAGGGAGTCCCTGGTTCTTTGGGGAAGAAGGAGCCCCAAACGGGCCGGGCCAAGGGTCGGGTCGACCTGACCCAAAACAAAAAAAAAAAAGAAAAAAAAGAAGAAAATTTGGAGAGAAATTGGAAAAAACTCCAGAAAATAGGAAAAAATTCGAAAAATCATATTTCGACAAAATAAATAGAAAATAATGAATTTCGATGAAAAATAAAATATTTGGAATTTCGGACGAGCATTTTACGGAGGTTTTACCTCGAAAAGTGTGAAATGGCGATTTGATTGGCCGAAAAATAAAAAAAATGTTAGAAATTTGTCGCGACTTCGATTTAGCCTAAAATGCTACATTATTAAATGTTAGGGAAATGGGAGAATTCGGTGTTTGGGCACGCATTTCGAATTTGTCGAGGGATCGAATAGACTATGACAAGCATGTGAATTGTAAGTACATTTGTGAGAATTTTATATTTCATTTCATTCATCTTTGTTGATTTATTGGTCTCTTGGTAGACATTACTACTTGAACTCGCATATCATGTTGTTCTTGTATCTATTCATGGGTGAATATTGTGGCGTGATGCCTTGTGAATTGTTTCATTGACTCGATTCCTACACTTGATGTCATTCTTGAAAAGATTGATGAAAAGCATGCTAATGGAATAATTTGGATTTAATTGGACTTGTATTTGATTTCCTTTGGGCTTTGTAGCCTAACTTGTTTTGGAATCCTAGAATTTTGAAATTATTTGTCTTTGAAAGTAAAGTAGGGATTATCTAGTGTTCATTGCACGAGAGATGCGCGGTTCACGGGGACATGGGTTTACCGAGGTTCCGACACTCACCACTACACTTGCGTGACATACGAGTTATGGGACTCGGGGTGGTTGGCAAGCATGAGATTGATGTTGTAAAGCGTAGAGCGCGGCTCGCTATTTATGTAAGATATGTTGAGCGCGGCTCCATATAGTAGTGATTAAGGGTAGGTGATAGGTCTCACCGCCTACCTGGGATGTAGATAATCTCGACTTAGCTTGTGTCTGTTTCTACATCTTTAAAGCGTGGTATTTACTTGCATTACTTGTTTCAAGCAATTTATTTCGCTACTTTATGCTTTTAAATACCATTCGTTTATTTTAGAAATGTGGCATAAAATTCCCAGTTAGTACTTAAATATCACTATACTCACCGTCTAGTTTCGACGGTGGGAGTAGGTCCGTCGAGTAGCAACAAACCGGGGAATGAGAAGATCGGCGATTTCCTACGAACAGGTTCGGCGACTCTCCTCACTTATTTTGTACGTCTCGACTTTTGTTGTATTATTATTGTTATGTCATTTTTGGTTGTATATTGGGTTGAGTGAATAGTTTCATATATATACATGCATGTGATGTTGTATTTTCTTGGTTTTCCACACTTATGAATTTTGAATCATAATAGCTTCCGCATGATCTTTAAACTACATGAAAATGATAATATAGATCAATACATGGATTGAGAGTAATATATGGACAAAAGGTCGACTAATACGTAATTACGTCTTATGTGATTAATATTAAGGCTTGATTACGAGATTAGGTCAGCGGTGCCCTGTTTAATAGTTGGGGGGTCACACTACGTCATCAACTTTTATGTCACGTCATCGTCTTTATTTAAAATTAATGTAATCTTAATTATTTGTAACCATTAATAACTAAATATATTTCATTTCAATTTAATTTAATTATTTTTTAAGGTCTCTTGATCTTCCCGTGCAACCACTAATTAATTAGATAAATTATATAACCACTACTTCAAATAATTATGTAACCATTTTTTAAATTATAACTTAATTATTCAATTTTTTTCTTTTGATATTCCCTGCGCATGTATGAAATATAATCGTCATTATTCACTAATTCATCTATTAAGCCACTAAGACATATTTATTCACAAATTAATGTAATTTTAAATAATTAAATATGTTTTAATGTAATTTAATTATTTTTTAAAACCCTTCAATCTCCCCGTGCAACCACTAATTTGATTAATTATACATGTAACCACTACTTCAAATAATTATTATGTAGCCATTTTTTTAATAATTATACTTTAATTATTCAATTTTTGACTTTTGATCTTCCTACACAAGTGTGTAACATAATCATTATCTTCACTATATAAGTCAATAATTTTCAATCACTCATTCACCTCTCAAACTCTCTTTCAATATCTAATTTTATAAGTATCTGTCATTACTCTGATTCTTGGCAAGCTATAGGTGTTTATGCCTTGGGTCCTTTAACATCAGAGGCTCGAGATCTACCCTTAAAAATTTGGGTGGTAATAATTATATATATTTATATATATTATGGTTATTTTTTAGCTTTTAGTATGTGTTGTATGTTTGAATTATCTTGAAGTTTTTTTCAGTGATTAGAGTATATATTTATATTTAATAATTTAATAATATTACATCTTTCTATTTTTTTTTTGTTTCTAACTTTTTTTTGAAGTTTTTTTAATAATTTTTTTTTTTACTTTAGCCAGCTAATAATACTATTTAATTAAGATAGTAACATTTTTTTACATGATTCTAACGCTTTTTGTCTTTGTATTAAATTACAATTAAAAATAACATTTAAAAAAACATATTTATCAACTTACCAACAAAACATATATATATATATATATATATATATATATATATATATAATTAATTATGCGTGCAACGTTATATATATATGTATATGTCTACCTATATATTAAAAGCACAAATCTTAAAATTTTCCTTCGTTACTTGAATGTACAAGTTTGCCCTTACCTAATAATAGTTATTAATTATATTCGATTCTTTTTTCTAGCAAAATTAGAATCGATCATAATAGATAATGGCATAATGGCATAATTAAATTTATAATAATTAGAATTTGTAATTTGTTATCTCACCGATTGTGATTGATGGATTATTTATACGAGATCTCCTATTAATTAGGATATGATCGATATATATACATAGCTATATATAAATATGACAACGATTCATTTTTCTAGCAAAATTAGAATCAATCATAAGTAAAGGCATAATTAAATTTATATTAATTAGAATTAATAAGTTGTTTATCTCAGCGATTGTGTTTGATTGATTATTTATAGAAGATCTCCTATTAATTAATTATGATAGGATCGATATACATACATAACTATGTATGTACATGGCATATTATTAGAATTAGTATTGTAGGTTTATTTGATATATATATATATATATATATATATATATATATATATATATATATATATATATATCAAACTATACGTAGATCTATTGGATTAGGGTTTAGGAGTCTATTTAATATTTAAGGTTTCGTGAAAGTAATATAATAAACATCAATCTTCAATTTTTCCTTCATCACTTAGAGTTAGTATTCTGTTATGCATAACCTTTCGATGAACACTTAAAATTATTATTCTACCATCGTATTACCTTCATTTTTTATTGCTTTCTTTTTTTCATCTATCGAGTGGTACATCGAGTAAGCCTTCTATTTCTTTCAAAATCTCATCGAACCATCTATCGATGCCTATTTCTTTCAAAATCTCATGCATGTTTTCCACAATCCTCACTTCATGTTTGTATCCATCATAGTTATCATAATCCATGTGAACCACACGTTGCAATGATGATGATGATTTTGATAGTTATTTCCCTACATCAATTTTTGATTTTGTTTTTACTAATTTTATTCTCTTGTTATTAATTTTAGAGAAGGTTTGAAAATATTTGATCGGTCAGAGTATAAAATAGTATTGATTTATATGTAACTGATATTGGAGTAGTACATTATTAGACTAACCTTGTAACCTCGGTTGCAATGATCTTCATATTTAAAAGCGATTAAAATCTATATATTAGATCATAATATAATTGGAGTAGTATATTTAGTTTAGATTGGATACTAACATGTTAGAATTATATTCCCGCGAGCGTAGCGAGCGGGTTCATTAGTGCGTAGCACCTTAAGAAACTAGTATATATGTATAGTATTACATCGGATAAATTGTTGTGGACTAACTGAGAAGTAGAGAATTTGTCAGATTTGAGAAACGAATCTCTATACATAATACGTATACTAGCTTATATATTTTGTAATTAACTAAGCTTAGCATAATCAATACTCCCTCTTGTTAGTAATATACTCACTCTGCTCCATAAAATATGCCACATTTTTGAAACTTTTTTCCCAAAATGCGTCATATTAGGAGATCAATATGAAGCACTAAGTGCTTTATTTTATAAATCCATCATCTGGCGGCTAAAAACACCCTTTTTTTTTTTTTTTGGTGCTCCTTATCGATTTAGCCTTTTGAACCACCGTCAATCATTTTTTCTAATCGTCAATAGTTTCAATAGCCACTTTTGTCTTTTATCTTTTGATGAATCAATGATTAGGTTCATTCCCGTTGCGATCATCAAATTCAATATTGGCAACAATTACTTCTCTACGTCTACATCATTCTGAAAGATTATATGTGGGTTTGCTTATGGGGTTGGTACTTGTCATTAGGTTTTATTTCATAGGTAGTCGTTTTATGTCTTTGTTGGAAGGTTTAAGATTGTCTTCTCTCGTTGAAAGTCTTATGTTTTTTTCCCTTGTTAGAAATTTTATTTTTTTGTTATGCTTCGAATATTTTATATGTGTATTGTTGTGTTCCAAATTAAATGTTTATCTAGAGAATATTCATTGATGATCAAATTGTTTTATTGTTTACAATCTCAGTTCTTGAAAACCAACTTTATGGTGGATCATGAATGTTCTTTAAAACAGTTAAAATTTAGCAAATCAATTTACTTCAATGATTAATTGATTCTATGTTTCGTACTCTCCCATTGAATATATTGATGATAAATTTCTATATATATTTTTCAAAAAAAATTGTTTTATTTTCAATTCTAATCTTATTCTATATAATTAGTTAATGACACTATTAGTAGCTTTTTCAGACAATACTTATAATATATGAAATCATTTATAGTAAAGTAATTTAGTAAACAAAAACTCATTACCTTAATTTTTGTGCAGAAGCAAAAACATCATATTGTGGAATGGAGGAAGTTAAATACAAATATAATGAGAGCATTAATTATTAATTTAAATTATACCAATTCATACTCCTGCTTTAATTACATACAGTACACAAGTTTGGTTTCTTTCCCTCAATATAAATATATATAAGGAAATTCTACAATGGATTTTTTTAAAATTCTCACCATAAGATTAATATTTAATTGTGAATTTGAAAGCTACATTTATGACTCTTAAATGTGTGCACAAATTTCAAGAAAGCATATTCACCATTGGATCTAAATTTAATGGTCAAAATTTAAAATCACCATATATTTATGATGATTTTTTGCAATCATCATGATAGAACTACTTATATATATAAGGTAGTACTATGAGAGCTACAAAAATACTTATGCCATAGGAACCACATTTACAACCATTGGATTTTAATCCAACACATTTTGAAGAGTTCTCATGGCATGAATATATATTTGGACTCCATTGTAGAATTTTTATATTATACTATATTATATATACATACACACTGGCTGACTGATGGTATGGGGTTACTAGCTTGGTGTCAGCCCCTCAATAACATGACCCGAGTAGGCTGGACCGGGCAGCGAGAAACCTAGCAAATAGCCGAGTTCCGGGGGACTCGGATGGTTCCATGAGGTTTGGTTGCGAGATAGCATGCGTGACGGATGAGGCAGCACACAAGCGTGGACGAGGTCGCACCTTGGCGTGCGCCTAGGCACGGTGCCTGGGCGCAGACGAGGTTGCGCCTTGGCACGTGCCTTGGCGCACCCCTTGGCACAGGCATGGGCAAGCCTTGGCAGATTCCTTTGGCACGAGCAAGGTCGCGCCTTGGCATGTTCCTTTGGCATAAGCAAGGCCGCGCCTTGGCAGATTCCTTTGGCACGAACAAGGTCGCGCCTTGGCAGGTTCCTTGGGCACGAGCAAGGCAACACTTTGGCATATTCCTTTAGCACGAGTAAGGCCGCGCCTTGGCACGGGCAAGGCATACCTTGGCAAGAGTTGACAAAGCTTGACTTGGTCAAGTACGATTGGTCTCATTTCTTGATGTTTCCTATTGGAGTTCGGGGAACGACTTAACATCTACTATAAGGAGGGGTGTGTCCTCTCCTAGAGGCGGCATGAGCATAGAAGCAAGGAAGACCCTCGAGCATGTCTTGGGCAACCATGCCAAGGCAAGTCCCACGGACCCATGGTCCGAGCCACCCCGAGTCGGTGGGACTCGATCGAGCCCCGGCTAACACCCAGGGTGCCTAGGCTTAGCTAGGCACCACCGAGCAGCCCTGTCCCTAAGCGAAACATGGACCAAGTCACCTTGAGGCACGGATTGACCAAGTCAAGGTGGTTCCATGCGGTTGGGTAACTACCTTGGTCATGGCCACTGCATGACCAAGGCACGTCCGAAAATGTCCCGAACACATGGAGCATGTGGTAATTGACCAAGCAGTTGTGGCGGTTGTGGAACCAAGTGGCAGCAAGGGAACAAGGCAGTTGAGTAACTGCCTTGACCACGAGGAGTGGGGTTTTACTTAGTCTACGAATCAATGTAATCAGGACATGTGTCATTGATGGTTATGTAACTACTTGTTGGCTGATCTATAAAGCCATTGGCTCTAGGCTTGAGGAAGCATAGAGTACCAGTGTTGTATTCTCATCGAGAGCTTAGTAAAACGTTTCATTGGTGTCATTGCTTGTTGTTCATTTACTTTGAGTATTGGTAGTGTTGAACTAAGGTGGCCCTTAGGCACCACGGGTTGGGTTGAGCGAGAAAAATTTTCATAGGGTAAACCCCTCACTTAATAGCCCTGTGACACTTGGCATGGCAATAAGAAATCGAGAGTTCAAATTTGTCTGTGGGCAAGTTGTAATTTATTTCTTATCAAATAATACTTAATTCTATATATATAGTCCAATTAAAAAAGTACACATGCTCAACTCAAGTTTCTGGAAGGGAACAACATGATTAATGCATTGATCCAACAAATTAATGCGCTTAATTAGTTATTTCTATGATTTTATTTCCACGATACAGTACTTTACTACTTCGTAGTATGCACTAATATTGATCATGGGCCTCAAAAAAATATATCGATATTAATTTTTGCACAGTATTATTTGAACTTATAAATCTGAACTCAAAACATATTTTTATTTCAAAGTCATCCTCAAATAATAAATTAATGAAGCAAACACAATCACTTGTAAAAAAAAATTTGATACCCCTTTAATATTTGTAAAAAAATTTAAAACTCTCTTATGCATCCGGACTTATGAGTCTAAGTAGAATTATTGAATTTTTTTACTTTATGTTAATATTAATTAATCAATGCATATGTATAGGTTTATGAAAGAAAAAATCAATTCCACTCCTGATGTCAACACGTGTATTTTTCATTCTAAATTAACTAGAGTACTAAACTTATCAATGCAACTCCTGATGTCCACACAATGTTTTTCTAATCTCCATTTAGTAGAATCCAAATGTCAGCAATACCACGAAGGGACGTGCTCTATTAATGGCTCTTCCACGAAGTGGGTAAGGTATTTATTCCACTTAAGAATAGCCTATGTTTGTGAAAAATATATCATTTCTCGCCTTGCGTAAAATAGTACAATTTTTTTTTTCGTACATATTGAGTTATAATAAATAAAATTTTATTTTAAAATAAAAAATAAAAAATATTTTTGCTTCAATAAGAAAAATAATAAATTTGGCATTTTGTGG
Organism: Stephania cephalantha; assembly: GCA_039657325.1. Lineage (NCBI taxonomy): Eukaryota > Viridiplantae > Streptophyta > Magnoliopsida > Ranunculales > Menispermaceae > Stephania > Stephania cephalantha. The sequence continues at coordinate 1,670,937 of CM077577.1, read as the reverse complement.
TACACAGGCTAGGTGCATTTATAGCAGCTAGTTGAGCCTAACAATTAAAGCATTTATGTAATCAACCATTTTGCTAGCTTAGTGTGCCTTTGCCCATCCTCCATCCCTCCAAACTGCAACCACATTATTTCAGGGAGTTTTTACTTGAATAATATAATTAAGGAAAATAATTACCAAAAAAACATATCTTTTGAAATAATTCCCAATATAACACATTTAGCGCCATGTCAGCGCCATGTGGCAGCCAAGGTGTCGAAACAGAAGTCGTGACCCAGGGTCACGATTTCCTGACATGAGGAAGTCGTGACCCAGGGTCACGACCTCCATACAAATGGAAGTCGTGACCCTGGGTCACGACTTCCAAGCCACTTTAAACCACCCAAAACCCTCGTCCCTGTTTGCTTTTCTTCCCCATCGCCTCTGCTCACCGAGATCTGCGATCCGACCGTCCCCTGCCGCGTCCTCGCCTCCTGCTAGGCGTCCCTGCCTCCCTGTCGCCGTCCCTGCCAAGGTGCAGCCTCCACCGTCCCTCGCGCAGGTGTCGTTGACTGCCTGTCCCTGCCTCCACCGTCCCCGCCGGCGTTCCTGCCGTTGTCCCTGCCTCCCTTCCCGGCGGCCCCTGCCTCCTCGCCGTCCTCGCCTCCCTGCCTCCACCGTCCCTACTTCCCTCGCGCCCTCCCACCCGCCGTCGTCTGCCTCCCTCGCCTCCACCTGTCCCCGTCGCGTCGTTCGTCGCAGAGCCCTCGCAGTCCTCGCCGATCACTACTCAATTTCCCGCCGGTATAATTTTTTTTTAGTATCAAATTTTTTTTTTATAGTTATTGCTTATGTATGATAGTTGATATTACGCCCTTTTCATATGATGGCACCCTATCTAGATATGTGTTCACCCTCATTAACTCAATGTACATACCATGACCATAAAATCCATAGATGTTTTGTATTTTTTTCCCATGAATTGTTGCCCTAAATGTTGAGGGTGTTATTGAGGTTGAGTTTGCATGTAAATACTTAGAAATTAGGTTACAATTGCAGCGACAACCAATTCTAATTTAGTCTTGAATTAGTTGAAGTCTAAGTGCATGGATTGAACAATGATAATGTAAATTGAAAGTAAATCTGCAATAAATAAAAAAATGTGATGATTTGAAATAAGTTTTGGCGTGACTTTTAGGTATTAAGGATAATTTTAGTTGGAATGCTAGGAATTGCGCAAGACGACATGTATAGCGATTACATTTTTGTTTGTGGCATGTTAGTGGTATTGATTGATATGGTATGGTTATGTATCTTCACTTATTTTCTTTCCTCATTTCTATGACCTTTCGATCTATTTCCATTAAATTTGTTTATGCACCTTCTTGTCATAATAGCCTATATATTAGCGTATTTATGCCCATGGTACGTTCGTGACTACATGTATGTTCATGCATTCTTTAGTTCATGTTATGACCATCTAGTTTAGTTTAGAGTCGCCTAAAACCTTGTTGAGTGACTTTGGTTATGGATGAGTTAAAAATATCAACTAATTGTTCCCATTAGTTATGTATTTTTATTTTGGACCTTCCATTGGACAAAGTCGGAATTGTTTACTTTGGGGATGGATCCTTCTTTAACTTTACTCAGAATAGCGTTTTTAGTATGAACCACTACACTTTTAAAAATGTTGATATTGTTGCATTCACTTCTATTGATCATGCTTTGTATTCTACATATATAGATTCAATAATGGTGATCGAAGAGTAAGTTTGTTGTGCTATATGAATGGGGACATGCTCGATGGACCATCGGGAATTTCATACACTAAGCCGCCTGTTCGACATCTTAGAGCGAACATGGGTTTAGGGTACGAGAATTTATGAGTTTTGTCTATAATTCTTTGGAGATAGACAATGAAAAGATGATATTGACCATCACATATCGATATCCAGCGTACATTGGTAGTGGTACTGGCAACTACGTCCCTGTGCGAATAGATGATGAGGCGAGTCTCAAAGATGTTTGGGAGATTGTGGCAGAATTACCACCACCAAAATGCATGGAGCTTTATATCGATTTGAGAACGAGAGATTCGTATAATAGTACAAACTGTAATATGGCGTTACATTCTGTGGCTGGACCTAGCACTCAACCAAATATGGAGCAGAGTCATTGTGCATCGCCCTTGATGAGTGCAAATCCCGAGATGGACGAGGATCCTCGTTCCTGTGATGAGTTGAACAGTAGTGAAGACGGAGACTATTGCGGTAGTGACGAAGGTACTAGTGAAGAGAGTAGCGATGATGATACAGATGATGAAGGGGTTGATGCTCATCATGTTGATGATGCCATGATTCGATACACATTAAATCGAGTCATTGCCGATGATGGCTCATTATCTTGTCCTCCAATTTCGAGCGAGGTTGGGAACGATGAATTTTTCGACGAAGAGGCTGCTGGAATCGAGGGTTCGCCCGTTGGTGTACGTGAATTTGTCGTACCTTCTCCTGCATTTATGGAATTGAGTAGTGAGGCATTGCAACCCCTCAATGAGAATGCTATGATCCCTTTAAGGTCTTTATGGAATGAGGGAGCAGAATTTCAAAAGGGCATGCGGTTCATGTGTAAAGTAGATATCCAGCATGCCGTGAAGTTGTATAGCATCAAAGAACACAGGCGATTTGTGGTGACTCATTCTACACCTAATGTATGGATTGTTCGATGTAAGAAATATGTAGATGGCTGCACTTGGAGGTTGCGTTGTTCGAGAAGAAAATCGCATGGAATGTTTGAGATTAGTAAATATGCAGGACCACATACATGCATCTACGCCAATCATCCAAAGATCATGCGCATTTGGACTCCACCGTTATATGTCGTGAAGTTGAAAATGTGGTGAGAAGAGATCCGTCCATCTCGGTTCAGTGCTTCATCAAATGATCAAGGACAAATACGGTTATGACGTTCGTTACAAGAAAGTGTGGTTGGGAAGAAGAAGGCAATTGCTAAATGTGACATTAGTGAATCGCGATAATGGTACATTTGAAGTCGTCACTGCGCCACGTGGCCATCATTTGCGAAAAGGGTCTAACAAGCAAATAGTTAAATTGCAGGCTCGTAGATGCACTTGTATGAAATGGCAGTGTTATGGCATTCCATGTTCTCATGTTCAAGCAGTCTGCGCCAGTGTTGCCATGGATGCTCATCAATACATTGAGGAATACTACAGATTGGTTGTGTACAGTCAATGTTATGCTGCGAATTTCCATCCCATTCCCCACGAAGATTATTGGCCAAGCGCCAGACTTCCATACTCGTTACTGGCTGATCCATCTCGAAAGCGAGTAAAAAAAGGTCGCCCTCAACAACGACGTCGCGCGAGAGATGGATTGGAGAAGCAACCGAAACGACCACGTCATATGCGGCGTGAGAATGAATGGAGAGAGACCCCAACCACGCTGCGATGTAGTTTGTGTAAGCGGGATGGACACAATAGACGCACTTGCTCTCGTCGTCGCAACAACAACCACCAGAGTGCTTCATAGTGACAATATCATTCGAGCATACCGACATTTAGTTAAGCTAGCTATGCATCTGTCTGTTGAGGGTCATGATTGTGGCGAAATTTGATATATTTTCATGAGTAGCGTTATTTTACTTGATGAATTATCTCCATAATTTTTTTAAACCTTTCCTACTTATTCATGTTGACTTTCTTGGTAGTTTGCTACTTCTCATGTTCCTTCATTGATAATGATTTGGGTTTGAAGCGCGATATGGAGCCTGGGCCTATAGATGATTCGGTTTTGACTTCGCAAGCTCTCTATAGATCTACCCGAGTATGGGAGGGACCAGGTAGGACTTCTTGCCGATTTGCACTACACCGTTATATCAGCGTGTACATATTTTAAATAATGCCTTATGCTTCGTATTTTCATAGGAGCCTGGTATATTGACTATCGAGACGGAATTGGCCGCACTACATCGGTTGGTCCAACCTGGATGAACGAATCGTCGAGCATCTCCACGCAGTGGCTTTTACGGGACGGCGCGAGTAGGTTTCATCTCAATTGATTGGCATCTAATCACCGCCCTTGTAGAGAGGTGGAGACTAGAAACTCACACGTTCCATTTTCTGTTGGCGAGATGACTATTACCCTTCAAGATGTACAAATTATCTTAGGGTTGCCCGTCGATGGATTACCCATCACTGGTCGTGTTGAGCAAGATTACAATGCCTTATGCTTGACACAATTGGGGTTTCCATTCCCTGAAAATAACAGGACCGGTGGCGGATTCAAATTCGCCAAGCTGTCACGATGGTTTCCAAACCTTCCACGGGATGCGATGATGTGGACGTGCAACGCTACGCAAGAGCGTACATCCTACAACTTCTTGGCGGAACTTTATTTGCGACAAGTCTAACAACCTCGTGCACATCACGTATTTGCAATTTTTGGAAGACTTTGAGGCGGTGGGACAAGATATAGTTGGGGTAGTGCAACTCGGCTCACCTATATAGACGATTATGTCTTGCGGTGACATTGATGGAGCGAGAGATAGCGGGGACCGGTCATTTTATTGCAATTGTGGGCATGGGAGAGGTTGCCTTTTCTCGCACCAAATATGGGAAACCACATTAGAGATGACATGATAGACAATGAAGAATTATTTCCACCTCCTCCATTTGGTCATAGGTAATTATTTTTTTTTAACATTACAATTTCAATTTGAGTATATGTACAACCCATTTTTCATGCATGCTCTGTTTTGTTTGGTTCATTTGGAAAGGTGGAGGCATGCGTTGGAGACCACAAGAACATCGATGCACGTGCGACAAAATACGAGAGAAATGATTGACATGCAAGGACCGGATGAAGTAATAAATATACTTAATCATTCTCTCCAACAAGTGCTTATGTCGACATCTTGTTGATGACACCGTTTATTCAATTAATGTTATTTTTCATGCTACAGGTTGTTTGGGAACCGTATCCAGGAACCATTGATAAGTGACGCCCGCATATTGTAGCAAGTGGTCGAGCAATTTGGCGAACGAGGGCACCTTTGCTTTTTTCTTCGCGTTGTCGAGCCGTACAATCCGGATAGAGTAATGCGACAATTCGGTATGAAACAAAGGATACCTAATTTACATAGCACAAGTATGGAACTACATAAGATTGACTTAGAGGGAAAACGGATAAGGATTGGAGTGCGAGAACATAGTGCTTATGTTTGCTTGTGGAACGAACGTGCTTCCAACATAGCAAGCGATGAAATATTAGACGAGCCTTTGGACTTTTACGACCCGTATATGCAATGGTATCGTCGCATTACACGTCGATTCATGTCTCGTCGTGGAGCTATTGCTGAGGCATTGGTAAGTGCAATTTCATTTTTTCCATTCATGAAGTTTCATATAGTTGTTTTCATTTTACTTTCACATACAAGTTCTTACATAGTTTATATGTAGGCACATGGAATGACATCGATCCATCAGTTGACATTGGGTGATGACGTGCCGATTGCACGCATTAGAGATGTAGCTGCATCGACTTTGACTGCAGTACGAGCAGATTATCGCATGCATAATGTGCCCACTTCATTTGAAGCCTCTCATCATACTTCTCACGATGATACGCGTTCGAGGCATGGCACTCCAGTGTATACGTCATCAGTACCTCTCAATGAGCGTGACACTCCACATACTCCATCCGTTCCTCCCTACATGGCATTCGAGCCTACGGAAGTCGTTCCATCTTCACGCCATTTCAATACCACTCCAATAATGATGAATTTCTCTGAGAGTACAAGTACGCATGAAGGTGGAATGCGTGATACCGATGATATTCGAGATAGAAGATGCTCAAAATCCTAGTGATATGGGCCGGTCGAATGTCCCATTAGCGTTAAATCGTAATGTTCGAGTTGTAAAGAGAACACGTTGTGGGACCTGGAAGTCATTATTTGGGGTCGGAGTAGGACTTGTGTGTAACAATAACAAGACTTCTTTTATTATTGCTTTGTACTCAATCACTTTGCAATTTTATGTATGGATGTTATGTTTGGATGTATGTATGTATGTACTCATGCTTACAAACGTCATTTACAATTAGCGATCAAACATGGCACTTGAACAAAATAAAGGCATTTTGCCTATGCCAAAACTAAGGCATTTTGCCTATGCCAAAACAAGTACTCATGCTTATAAATTCTTGAAATTATTATGGTAATAATATTCTTTGTTGAGGTTATGTGTATCCTCTATGGTTTAGTGTAGTTTGTACTTCTATTTATATTTTTTCATGTTTTTTTACATAAGATGCAATGCTTGTTTTAGTACTTCTATTTTGATGAATGGTTTTTTTTCCTTTGTTGCATTGTTTGAAAGAAATTTTTTTTTCCTTCGGTTTAAACACTCCAAACTGATTTTTCCAATTAACATTTCATAAATTGTTTAGTTATTAACTTGGCCTTTGCTTTTTATGATGTTAAGTCATTTTAAATAGCCATTATCATTCTTTGATTAGATTATGTCCAACTCTTTTCGGGTTTTCGGTGTATAGAGGAGGCCCTGTTTTTTTTTTTGATCCCAGAGTGGAAGTCGTGACTTGCAAGTCACGACTTCACGACTTCCACTAGGGAAATCGTGAGTGGAAATCACGACATGCACAAAACGTGATTTCCACTCACGTTTTCCACCCTCCCGATCACTCACTCACGTCCCATGTGGCACCCTACGTGGCACTAAGTGTGTTATATTGGGAATTATTTAATGAGATGTGTTTTTTTTTGAATTTTTTCTCTAAATTCTATTAATCGAGGCAAAAAGTCCTTATTTCAGCCACTAAATAATTATGTAACAATTATAGTATGTACCAAAATAGATGCTCGATCAATCTACTATGCACGTATTGAGTTGAAGGCTTATATAATTAGCTTGATTTAATGCAGGTAGACCCTTAATTAGCTTATTTATTGTAATATGACAAAATGGGGCATTACTAGATAGAAAAACTAATAAGTTAGTGTCAGAGCTAAGTTTGTAGTGTACTCCCTCCGGCCATCTATATAAGTCGTTTTAGCAAAAACTTCTTGTTCAAAATTATAACTCGTTTTCAAAATTCAAAAGTGCATTTATTGCATTTTTACCAATTTTACTCTTATACAATTCAAACATTTACGATACTTCAATTATACAATTCATTTAATGTCAAATGACATATATATAAATTACACTCGTAATTAAAGTTATCTTAATTCTTGTGTTCTTACTTTAAACGACTTATATAAATGACTAGATGGAGTACTACAAAATATTAGTGTCAGAAAAGAGTTAATTGCGCAATGGAAGGCGCATTAGCAATTGTGTTATTTTTATCGAGTAGTGATATTTGGACTCATGAGTCCAGACTCAAAAGTGTTTTATTTTTCAAAATCGTTTTCAAGCAATAAATGAAGCAAACACAACATCTTGTAAAAATTCATGTGATGCTCCTTGAATATTTGTAAAAATCTCGAAAACTCATACTCCCTCCAGTCAAAAATATAAGTCTTTCTGGCTAAAATTTCTTAGTCAAAATTATAAGTCATTTTTGGAATTCGAAAGTGTATTTATTATTTTTTACTAATTATATCCTTCTACAATTCAAATATTTATGATTCTTCACTTCTTTAATTCTTCAATTCATTTAATGTCAAAAGCGTATACATAATGATAATTTCTGAATAGAATAAGTTTATTGTGTGTTCAACTTATGTACATGGTAACCATATATACATATATATATAATATAAAAGGAAAGTATAACCACAAAAGGAACCTACGAAATACACGAGATACTAATTTCCTTAACTGTTAAATACAATATTTAGTTTCCTTAATTGCTAGATACAATATTTAGTTTCCTTAACACCCTCCCTCAAACTCAAGATGGGTTTGTAGAAATCAATTTGAGTTTGTCAACCAAAGCATGAAAGTGACTTGGAAGATGAGCTTTGGTGAAGATATCAACCGTCTGATTGGAGGATGAAACTAAAGAAAATCGAATAGTACCTCGAACCAAGTGTTGATGGACGAAGTGACAATCATTCTTAATGTGTTTTGTTCTCTCATGAAAAACATCATTATGTGCAATTTGGATTGCACTATGATTGTCACAGTGCAGAACGGTAGCAAAAGCATGTGTAACCCCCATATCTTCAAGTAACCAACGAATCCAAAGTAGTTCAGAGGTACCATCAGTAAGAGCCCGATACTCTGATTATGTGCTAGAGCGAGATGTGACTGTTTGTTTCTTGCTTCGCCAGGATATTAATGAGTTGCCCAAGAATAAACAATAACTAGTAGTAGAACGTCGGTCGGTAGGATCACCAGCCCAATCTGCATTCGAGTAACCAGATAATACCAATTGAGAGTTGACAGAGAAGTGGAGACCATGAAACAGGGTGCCTTTCACATATCGAAGGATGGGGAGAACAGCAGTGGAGTGAGCAGTACGAGGAGAACTGACTGACGACATGTCTGGACGACTAACAGTGAGATAAACAAAACTTTCCACGAGCTTGCGATATATGGTAGGATATGAAAGAAGTATACCATATGATGGAGTCAGCTTGACATTCATGTCCAATGGAATGGATGCAACTACAGTATCAGTAATCACAAAGCGAGAGATCAAATCAGATGCAGATTTCGCTTGTGAAAGATATTATCCATCAGGAGTAGAGGTAACTTCAAGACCAAGAAAGTAGCTCAAGTTACCCAAGTCTTTCATCTCAAAGTGACTTTTGAGATATTGCTAAAAGTCAGAAACCCCAATGGAGTCATCCCCGGTGATGATCACGTCATCAACATAAAGCAGGAGAAGAACCATGCCCTTGTCAGTTCGTCGAGTAAACAAGGCAGAATCGTGAGGACTCGACTGAAAGCCAAACTATGTAATAGTGAAACTGAACTTGGCAAACCAGGCACGATGAGCTTATTTAAGGCCATATAATGCACGACGGAGGAGGCAAACTTGTTTTTGAGAATGAGAGTATCCAGGGGGTGGGCACATATAAACTTCTTCGGTAAGATCACCATTTATAAAAGCATTTTTAACATCCATTTGGAACAAAGGCCAATGTCGGACAGCTGCTACAGCATGCAAACTTCGAACAGAGGTCAGGCGGGCTACGGGAGCAAACGTCTATTCATAGTCAATGTCGTATTCCTGTGTGTAGCCTTTAGCGACAAGACGAGCCTTCTACCGCTCAATAGAGCTATCATAGCGAGTTTTTATCTTGTAAATCCATTTGCATCCAATCGGAGTCTTGCCAGAGGGTAGATCCACTAAGTCCCAAGTATGAGTCTTCTCTAATACACACAGTTCTTTTGACAATGCTTACTGCCAAAAGGGGTTAGAACTAGCCTCTCGATAGGAGGAAGGTTCATGTAAAGAGGAGATAGCAGAGAAACAATGATAATCTTTAAGGTAAGGGGTGGTTCAGTTACTCGTTCAGAACGACGAGGGGGGGCATGAACAAGAACATGAGTATTAGAGGGGGCAGATTCGTCGACGACGGGCGCTGGAATGGGATCACGATCGTTGAGCTCATCTGGAGTACCTGCAACAGGAGATGGGAAAAGCTCGATAGACGAGTTAGTGAAAAACGGTTGAGTACATGATAAGGAACTGTCGAACTTGGATAAGGTAGAGAACATGGTGTTTTCCCAAAAAGTGACATGTTTGGAGATGCGTAATCTTCGAGAAAGAATATCCCAACACCTATAGCCCTTATGTTCAGTTCCATACCCGAGAAAACAACACAGACGAGCACGCGGTTCAAGTTTGGTAAGCTCAGAGTGGTTAAGAAGAACGAAACGTGCACAATCAAAAACCCGAAGATTCGAATAGTCTGGAGGTGTACCATATAATCGTTCAAAAGGAGAGATGTTCTTTAACACTAGTATGAGAAGTCGATTAATGGTATGGACACAATTTAAAGCAGCTTCACCCCAAAACTTTTCGGGACAAGATGCAGAGAGAAGTTGGGCACGTACTGAGTCTATGATATGTCTATGTTTCCTTTCAGTTCGACCATTTTGTTGAGAGGTGTACAGGCAGGAACGTTGAACAATGGTACCTTGCAGTTTAAGAAACTGAAGAAGGACAGAATCACGGTATTCTAAAGCATTGTCAGTACGAAGAATTTTGATTGTACATGCAAATTGAGTTTTGATCATGTTAGCAAAATCAATGTAAGTTTGAGGTATTTTAGATCGATGCTTTAGAAAATATATCCTGGTAAACCTTGAATAATCATCAATGAACAGTACAAAATAGCGATAGTCATTCACTGTTGAAGTAGAAGCAGGACCCCAAACATCAGAATGAACTAATCCAGACGGAGTATTATTGATGGATCCGCTAAGACAGAAAGAAGAAGCATGTTGTTTTGCCAACTGAAAATGCACACAATTAAAATACTCGAATTTAGAAATACCCAATGACCCATTGGAAACAAGAGTACGAAGTTTACTGGCTGATGTCTGGCCATGACGAAGGTGCCACTGATAGACTGTGGGGTTGGAAACTGCGGAAGAGATCTGTTTGACGGCAGGCGTATGAAGTGACGTGAGCTCAAATAATCATCCCACTTTGATTCCCGTTCCCAGATTCTGACCCGTCTGAATGTCTTGTACCTGACAACCAGTGGGAGAAAATAAAACAGTCAAGCCTTGGTCACATAACTGATCGACAAAAATTAAGTTCAGAGTGAAGTCAGGAACACAACGGGTGTCAGAGAGATTCAAACTGTGGTTGATACTGTTCCTGAATGGGTAACAGACATGGAGCTACCGTTTGTAGTTTAAATGCTCAAAGAATGTGGTGAAGGACTACTGTTAGAAAATAGAGATAAATTTGGTGTCATATGATTACAACACCCAGAATCAAAGAACCAATGGTTACCTGAGGTTACAGATAGGGCAGTGGGTTGGGGAGGTATCACCTGTTCGATGATTGCTGCCAAATCACTAATAGAAAACATCGGAGATGAATGTGACCCATCAGAGACAGCAGCAACAACAGAAGAACTAGTGTTAGAGATAGATGCAGACTTGGGTGTGCCTTTGGGACGAGATCGTTTATTTGGGCAGTTTTGCACTATGTGACCACGTTCATGACATTATTGGCACTCAATTGTAAGACAAGTAACAAATGAATGACCCGTTTTTCTGCAGTTCTTACAGAGGTGGGGGACGAATTTTGAGCATGATTGAGTAGTTGCGAGGGCCACTTCTGATGAAGGGGCCGAGTTGACCAAGCCAAGCCAAGTTTCTTAAAACAAAATTTCTTTCACTGCTGCGTCAAGAGAAGGTAGTAGATCACGATACAGGAGGGTCGCACGGACCGATTCATATTCAGGGCGAAGAGCCATGAGAACTTGGATGAGATGAAGGTGGTCTTTGCTAATTTCAACTAATTGTAACTGGCTCCTGATTGGTTAGATGATTGCTAAGAACTCATTGATGGACTGACCAGCTTCTTGTTTCAAACTGTTCAAAGTGGTGAACAATTGATAATATTGTGCCAAACCAGAGGTTTTGTTTCTAACAGACATAAAATCTCAAATTTCTTTAGTCGTTCCAAAATCAACAAACTGAATATGAATAGAGGGAGTAGAAGTGTTACAAAACCAGGTGATGATCTGATGATTCTTACTGTCTCAGTCGTCAAGTCGGTCAAGAAATTTGGCTTGTGTCTCCGTGTCATCCTTTTCTGGTTTGAGGTTTTCTCCCGTAACGATTCGCCAAAGTTTTCGACTAATTAGAAGACTTTTAATTCGTTGGGACCAATGTGAGTAGTTTGTACCATCAAGAATCATGGAGATAGGCTTTGAGACTTCACTTTTCTCCTTTGAATAATGAACTGTCGATCGACGATCGGTGGTGTGCACGTGTGTGTAGAAAGCTCGGATGGCGCAATGTGCAAAGCAGCAGTGAGTGTCAGTAAGCAGCAAGCAATGGCTGAGCAGCTGAGTGTGCAGCCAGTGTAACAGCAATGGCAGGAATGCAGATGTGTAAGCGATGCGGAAAGCGAGTTGCAAAGGCGGCGAGGCGCAGCGCACGTGCAACAGGCGTGGAGCGGATGGGCGGATGGTCGGCAAGCGTGGCGGCGAAAAGCGCGAGGGGTGTAAGGGCGGCGGATGCGTGTCGAGCGGCGGCAAGCGAGAAGAGACAACAACAAGCAGCGCGAGCTGGGCTGACGATGACGGGTGGCGGCGTGGACTGAAAGAACAACAACAACAGGTGACCAGACGAGAGATACGTGGCGACGCGTCAGACGAGACCAACAGACGTGAACTACATTTCACACAGAAAAGTAGTGTTGTGGAACACACAACCAAAGGACAAAGATGCAGGTGTAGTACATGCACGCCTACCGAGAGGCGCAAAGAAACGAGACAGAAAAACAGAGAGAAAGAAACCCACGATTAGGGCTCTGATACCATGATAATTTCTGAATAGAATAAATTTATTGTGTGTTCAACTTGTGTACATGGTAACCTATATATATACACAGGTCTAGAATGCAAAAGGAAAGTATAACCACAAAAGGAACCTACGAAATACACGAGATATTAATTTTCTTAACTGCTAAATACAATATTTAGTTTCTTTAATTGCTAGATACAATATTTAATTTTCTTAACACGTAAATTATACTTGTAATTAAAGTTGTCTTAATTTATGTACCCTTACTTTAAATGATTTATATTTGCGATCGGATAGAGTATATGAAATCGGACTCTTAAGTACAAATAGATTTATTGTTACCAATTTACCATGGTCTACTCTGTACGACTTACATGATTAATCGCATTTATATATGTGCATGGACACATATCAAAATAAAGTTTTGATATCCCTAGATTTATTTTTTCTTGGTAGACCTTTTCAACTCATGATGGCCCGCACGGGCAGTTCTATGCAGCATTTTTGATTAAAACAAATTAATGCAATTAATATATATGTCGTCCAATGCTTTCTCAACTTGGATATATGTCCAAATCTTGTAGGGTTCTCCCATGCTTTCCCAACTTGGCAATGCATGATATGGAAGGAAACAAAAAAAAAAAAAAAAAAGGTCAAAGAAAGTCTCTTTTTTTTTTGTTTTATTAGAAGGTGGCTTATAATTGTATGATGCATTTATGGGAAGGAGACATCCATTAAATCATCTCTAATGAAAGATACTAGTCCACTTGGGCAAGGAAAAATCTGATCACGAGCTCCAATTGAGTGTTGTGCTGTGTAGTCAGTCATCCCGTCTACGACTCGGTTACCCTCACGATGGACGTGGAAAAGTATAATAATCTACTTTCTTTGGATGAGTTGTCTCATCAGAGACACTAGGGGCCAATGATAATTATTTGGGCAGCTCTCTCCTTTGAAAATCTTTACCACCACCTTAATATCCATCTACAATATGACCCTCTTGCGATTCTTCTCTCATGCAGGAAGGAGCCAAGTTTTTTATGAAGTCTTAGGTTAAAATTAATGTATATTTTTTGCATATACAATTTCAAAATGTTGTAGTGCATGCATCGGATATACACTCATATCACCTTTGATTCTCGGGCGTGCTCGCATTCCTTGATTCTTGAGCGTGCACGCATCCTGAGGAATGTCGAATGACGGGTGACTTATTATACACTACAATCATAAACTTAATATTATTTAATGCACTATTTATATAATTAAAAAACACTACAATTATCAACTTACAATTATCAACTTAAAGAATGAATAGAAAACATTCGATCTTTTCTTTTCACAGTGTTCTATCAACTTAATTAACATAGCACAGTTATTTAAAATTAACAATCTGGCCAAAAAAGACAAAAAAAACTTGAAAAGAACAACCTAATTTAAATGAATAATAATGCCTATAAACTTATTCTTACCCACATGAATAATGGAGCATATAAACTTAGGGTTTTGATGATATTTAAAAGAAGAAAAGAAGAAAGATCGAAGAAAAACAACAAGACAAAAATAAATTAAAGGAGAGATATAAAATATAAATTATTAAAAAAAGATGGAAAAATTAAGAAAAAAAAAGTTTACTTAAGCTTGCAAAATAGGTGAATGGATTTTCAAAAAATAAAATAAAATAAGGTGAATGGAATGTAACCACAATTTGTCTTTTTTCTTGTTTTATTAGTGTAGATGTGGCAAATAGTAGATTTTAAAGCATGCAAGATAACGTAAAAACTTAGTGGGTTATGACTTATAGACAAAAAAAAAAAAACTTTGTTTTGGGTTTGTGCGTGCATTTTATTGAGTTTTTTTAACGCATGTGACACTTGGGAGTTGGGATTTTTGTTTGGGCTACCGGTGAGCTAAGCTAAATAAAACAATTAGGGGTGGGCTAAATAAGTGTTCAGGTTAGATTATCGCTAAAAAAAATTTTTTTTTTTTTTTTTTTTTGGATGGCTAAGCGAGCTACTGACCAGGCGACCATGCCTTACGCTTCGCCACTGCTCCCATGAGAATTGGAGACCTTTGAGAGCTCCCCATTATTCTGACTCAAAAACAGAGCATGACCTTAAATTTACTGCAAAACCTGCAATCTAATCGTCATTGGAATGCAATATAAAGCCCCCAGCACTCGCCGCTTGTGAATTTGTTAGTCAAAAAAAGTCAATTAATGGTAAATGTGCATTGTAAGTATGGACGTCACGTCAACAACATGAAAATAATATTCATAATAAGTAATTTAAATATGTATTGAAGTTAAAAGTGCTCTTTTAAGTCAACGTGGATTGCAAAATTTTTATTCTAAATTTTTTCTGTACATTTTTAAGAGAATCAATGGCGTAGTTATAGATTGCATGCACACCATCTAAAAGTTCTAAACATAAAAATAGACTGTTCGTTCATTATCTATCACGTCAGCTTGACTGACATTAACTGACCACTCAAGTTTCATTTCTAAACTTAAGCATAAGAGATTGATTGACGGTTCTGATCACATTAAGTCAAAGTCAGATGAGGATCAAGTTGTTCAGACCACGTTTGACATGGTCAACGAAATGGCAGCTGTGTACACTTTTGAGTTGGAGACTTGGAATACCATTCTGTACGGAATGCATCCACAGACCAAGTGTTGTAGCAAGGCCCATTTTATGCATCTATTGAAAAGAAGTCAAAGGATTTTTATTAAGAAAACTAAAAGATTTATTTCTTAACTAGACATCTTTTTTTGAAGTTCGAGAAATAAATGAAAAAACTTTATAACTCTGAGTCAATGACCGTTGTCCTTGTAACCATCTCTCAAGAGTTGGTTGTACTGTGGGAATAATTATAACAACAACAACAACAACATAGCCTTAATCTCAAAACCGTGGAAATAATAAAAAAAAAAAAATATTCTCTCCTTCCTTAACTAGACATCTTTGTTTGAAGCTCGAAAAATAAATGAAAAAACTTTATAACTCTTAGTCATAGACGGTTGTCCTTGTAACTACCTCTCAAGAGTTGGTTGTACGGTGGGAATAATTAAAAAAAAATAAAAAAATAGCTACCATATAAACATATATATACTGTATGTTGTGTGATAAGCATATGTTGTAGTGTGGTGTTACCTTTAATTGGTTGTAACGCTGAGTTGATTTTATTTAAGTGAAGGGCTGAGTTGATTATTCATTGGTGGATTGTGTTATTTGATATATTATATTTATTATTTTTTTATTTTTTTAGGTCCAAACAGTTTATTTATTTATTTTTATCTCAAAACAATATATAATTTTATTGAAGTTAAGCTCAACATTACAACATACATATTATATATGATAATGCTTGAACAGATTGGATCTTGTGCTCGACTCTAATATATTACTCCGCGATGATTTTTTCATTCGATGGACACCCTCATTCGCTTGTCGTTTCCTCCAATTAGTGTGCGAATTCAATATTAATTTGCAATCCTGTAACCACATCCTAAACCACTCAATGCATTTTCTGATGTATGATATTGGTTAGGGGAATGTCACTCTTTTTCCACAATAAGGTATTCCGAAAATTCCATCCTGATCACAATCGCGCACATGCCTTGTGGATTTGTTGTAGTGGCGTTGATTGGCATATGTTAAAAAATCAATTCTTTTTGAGGGATTAAAAATTCAATTCTAAATCTATAGGCCCCTCCAACAATCCTTCTTAAAATACTTCACACATGCCATGCATATAGATCTGTTCAACTGGCGTTGATATATTATATTTAAGACTATTATTTTTGGGAAGACGTTAGAATGACTAGGCATGAGCCACCCGAGATGGACACTCGTGCATCCAGATTTGTGCGCATACACATCGGTGCACAAATGGATGGATATCATCGCCGGATGTCTCATTATCGGGCCATTCTAATATTTTTCTTATTTTAAGTATATATGTATTTTTTTTTCAAAACAACGTTATTTTTACAAAGAAATTATCTTTTATTATAATTAACAATATATAGTTTGATTTAAAAAAAAAACAATATATAGTTTCGAAAACAAATTACTATAAAAATCAAACACGTATTTAAGAAAATTATATAAGGTGAATTTTCTCTCACATATGTACTTGAAAAAGTTTAGAAAAGCCGGGCAGCCGACCGCAGCCTCTTTGCCTTTTTTTTAATGAAAAGGAGACGATACTTCATTAATTTGAAAATTTATGTACAAGCATGAAAAAAAAAAAAAAAAAAAAAAGAATGCCCCATCCAACACATATTTTCCAAACCAAAAGAGGTACCACAATAATCCGATCACAGCACCAGATCTGAATGCAGTAATGAACGCCCACTAAAACCTAAACTCACAAACTTGCCACGAACCTACCAAACTCGCTAAACCCTCCGCAAAGTCCGACAACCGCTTCCTAGTCGACTCCATCGACGTCCCCAACCCCATGCCGACCTGTCGTGACATTTGCCTGAGCTCTAAACCCCAAAACTGCTTCCCAGTTACATCTTAGCCACCGGCACGCTCACGACCGCCCATCATTAACAGCCCCCAATTCACCCAAGTCTTGAGCTTTATAAGGCTCCTTACATTCAGGACAAATCCCACCACTAGTTTTCACAACATCTAAATAACAATCCATATAAATCTTGAAACCATACCCGCAAGAGAGAATATCATTCCCCCTCTCATCACTCATAACCTTAGCATCGCAACTCGGGATCGAACAAGATGACCCCCTCGCTCCCGCCATCTATGGATAATTAGTCTCCGATTCAATCACTATATCCATCAAATGCGGCCAACCTCGTTTGATATGAAATTGAAATATAAATAGAAATTGTTTACCAAATAAAATTGTCTTTTCCTTTGAAAAGAAAATATTTGTAATGTAGAGGACCAGCCTCAAAATCCCAAAATGAGTATATGATATGTCAATCATAACGTTTGCTATGATTGGCATAGCCTCAAAATATTTGTATTTTCAATATATATATATGTATATATATATATATAGAGAGAGAGAAAATATAATTTGTTTAAATTAAATATAAAATATAGAACGTATTTTATATTCTCAGCTCTTTTTTGTGGGGTAGTTCTACCTATTTTTACTGGGGTAGTTCCAAAATTGAGTATTTGATGTAGTATCTATTCCATTTCACTTGTTGAAATATTGTGATAATATGGTTTGCCCTCTTGGATCATGAAGGAATGAACGAATAAATCTGCAAGTTTAAGCTTCAAATAAAAAATTTAATATAATGATATGAAAATCTCTCATAAAAAATAAACTATTTTTTTTTAATCTTGACAAAGCACCTTTGGTGAGACCGTCAGATGGATGAGGCATCACCAGTAGTTTTGGAGAGGTCATGGGTTTGACTCCGATTTGCAAGGTTAGGGCAATTAAAGACTTCTAAATGCAGTATTATTGCTAAGATATTTTCCTTATCTTGAGAATAAGTGGACGTCAAATAGACACAATCCACCACTTTACCGTTATATCCACACTTTGCTGTTTGTTGTACTTGTTTGGAGGTGTAATTGACAACAATAAGACGGTTGTGCGTATTTGGTGTTCAATTTACTGTTAATGAAGCACAACTTGATTGAAAAAGAACAACTAATACATGAACCGACTAGTGCCCTCTCTTCTCTATAAATGTATGTGCATGCATCTTCACAAAATAAACGTATTTTAGAACACAAACATCAAAAACACTTGCAGAGATGGGCAGCTTGTTTGATCAAGATAATCAAGAATCCTCTAATGGATTCTTCTTCAATCCAAGCATAACAAAAGGGGAAGTCATCACTTGCAAGGGTAACACTCATAATCTCATCATTTGTGTCTCAACATTGCAAGTGCTATGAATTATTCCATCCAAATTAATAATGTTTGTGTCTCAACATTGCAGCTGCTGTTGTTTGGGCTCCTGGAGAACCCTTTGAAATCGAACAAGTTCGCGTCGATCCGCCGAAGAACATGGAAGTTAGAATCAAAATTCTCTACACTTCAATCTGCCACACAGATCTAAGTGCATGGAAAGGAGAGGTAATGACTTGAATTTGGACCAAACAAGTAAAAAACAACAACAACAACAAACAAAAAGGATCGTGGTAGGTTGGCACGGGTCCTTCTCCTCTGACCGAAGATCTTAATTAGTTTCGAGTTCCAGTAATGAAAAAAAAAACTTTAAAAACTCCTAGTTATAAGTTATCGTACTTGTGTTCTTTCTCTCCTCGAGCCTTCTCCTTTGACCAAAGGTCTTAATTAATTATTTTTAAGTTCTAGTAATAAAAAAATTTTAAAACTCCTGATCAGATGTTGTCGGCTGTTACTTCTCTCCTCGAGTCTCTTCCTCTTACTAGAGGTCTTATTTAGTTTCGAGTTCTAGTAATAAAAAAACTTTAAAACTCCTGATCAGAGGTTGCCGTCTTCGTGTTACTTCGCTCCTCGAGGATGGAATTAATAGGCCCAAGTAATAATCTAAAAGAACAAAAATAACAAAAGAACAATTTCAAGAACCACCGATTTGCCTAATTTGAGTCTTATCTTGCTTTCGGTAACAAATGATCAAATGGGCATTGATTTTTTGTTGTTGTTGTTGTTGTAGAATGAAAGCCAGAGAGCATATCCAAGAATACTAGGCCATGAAGCCATCGGGTATGCACAATTGACACTCTTTTAAGAAAAAAATTATATGTTTTGTTCTGTTTTGAAGTGTAAATGTAGTTTAAATTGATGTGAATTCAATGTAGAATTGTGGAGAGTGTTGGAGAGGGAGTGAGTGACATGGGGGAAGGAGACTATGTGGTTCCAATCTTCAATGGAGAGTGTGGACATTGCGCGTATTGCGAATCAGAGAAGACTAATTTATGTGAGAAGTTCAGAGTGAATCCAATGAAAAGTGTGATGAGTAGTGATGGAAAAACTAGATTCTCCACCATTGATGGCAAGCCCATCTACCATTTCCTCAACACTTCGACTTTCGCCGAGTACACCGTTGTCGATTCGGCTTGCGCCGTTAAGCTCAGCCCTGATGTTCCCCTCAAGAAGATGAGCCTCCTAAGCTGTGGTGTCTCTACTGGTATCTATTAATTAACTTCACAAATTGAACTTAATAAAAACAGAGTACTCTGTTTTTCTTTTTAGTAACAAATGATCTCTTTTGCTTGATTTTTGTGTAATTTTGAAGGATTAGGAGCTGCATGGAACACTGCAAATGTTAAGCCTGGCTCAACACTAGCAATATTTGGATTGGGAGCAGTTGGACTTGCAGTAAGTTTCCACAATTTTTTATTTTTATTTTTCTTTTTATTTTTATATTTGTGGGTATTACTATTCCCACGAGACCCTGATGTAATCGGCAATTGCGTATCTCGATGACCCGAACAATCTTACCACACTGGGGAATCGAATCAGTGGTCTTGCGCTTAACTCACACTATCTCGCCTTCACTTTTACTGTTGCGGCAAGCTGATCGAGTTTAAGTTTCCACAATTAAAGAACAAAATAAATCTCAATTTTTGTCATTTGCTTTGTTTTCTTGTTCTTTAAAGTTTTTTTTTTTAATGTGAAATTGATTTGTTCATATAAAATTACAGGCTGCAGTGGGGGCAAGATCTAGAGGGGCTTCTCGAATAATTGGAGTTGACATAAACCCAAATAAATTCGATAAAGGTACAATTGGGTGTTTGAATTTAGTCTCAATTATTCCCGTGAGTGTCAGTCGGGCATCCTAACCCTAAAATCTTAAGTATTTATTCTTTCATTAGTCTTTGATCTCTTCATGTGTGCTTTTTATTTCAATTGATAGTTTATGTATCTCAATGTAGGCAAATCAATGGGGGTCACCGAATTCATCAATCCTAAGGAGCTAGATACACCTTTGCATGAGGTGAGACATTAGTTGAAGTACATAAGTGCGGATATCTCCTTATTTTTATTTTATTTTTTTGATAAGAAAGAAACAACGTTGCCTCCAGCAGGTTCAAACCCATGACCTCTTACTTTGAAATCTCGTACCAAATTATCGAGCCATCCAATTACTTGGTTATATCTCGTTAATTGTTTTGCGTGTTTGTGCAGAAAATAAGGGAAATGACACAAGGTGGTGTAGATTACAGCTTTGAGTGTGCAGGGAACTTAGATGTTCTACGTGAAGCCTTCTTATCCACTCATGATGTATGCCTCTTCAAACAAAAACTTACATATAATTCATCATCAATTAATAGCTTTTTCTAACTATATAGGGACTGCCTTGACATACAAAAAATCTAACTTTTGACAATTCACAGGGTTGGGGATTGACAGTGATTTTGGGGATTCATCCTACACCAAGAATGCTTCCTATCCATCCAATGGAGATCTTCGACGGTCGCCGAATCGTCGCATCGGTGTTCGGAGACTTCAAAGGGAAAACCCAGTTGCCTCACTTTGCCAAACAATGCATGGATGGGGTTAGTACATTGCATTACTAAATTCTAGCTACGTTTAGGGATCAAATGCACTTAAGCGTTGTAATTAGGGTTTGAATCCCGGTGTGTGTATACTAGTGATCGTTTTTAGAAGGGATACCCGCTATATGTGTTTGATAGTAGCCAGACTCAAGAGTAGTCCGAGTAATTAGAATGGTCACAAGTCAAAAAAAAAAAAGAAAAAAGAAGAAATCTACCTATGTTTGCTAAATTGATGTTGCCTTAATCCTGTACAGTCTTAGTTTGTATTTTAGTTTCAATTTTTCTAATAGTAGTGGATCGGTTTAATTTGTGTTGATGATCAGGTGGTGAACTTGGATGGATTCATAACTCATGAGCTTCCCTTCTCAAAAATAAATGAAGCCTTCAAGTTGCTTGGCAATGGAGAGTCATTGAGATGCCTTCTAACTCTTTAAAACTGTTGTGAAGGCTAAAAATTTGCCATGTATGTTACAATCTAATTAATGTTCTTAATTGTATTGTCATAATTATATTGTTATTTATGTGCTTGATTATACAAGCAGTTGCTAACGTACGGTGTAAGTTGGGAGTTATCTCTTTGGGCTTTGTTTGGTATAAGGTGGAGATATCTCCAAGAGATAACTCACAGGGAGTTAGGAAATTAGACTTGTTTGGTTACCGGCAAGTTATCTCCCAACTTAGGGTGTGAGATATCTCCCTATCACTCCTTTAGAAAGTTATCTCTCAGGAGTTGTGGACAAAATTACCCTCTTATGATTGACCTTTTTGTTATTCATTTCTCTCTCTTGTTTGAAGGCTATTGTGTCAATTCATGTTTTTTATTGTTTAAAAACTTGAAACTTCCCTGCAAGTTTAAAGTTGAACCAAATATGAAAATATTAACTCAAATGAGTTATTTTCAAAGAGATAATTCTCAACTAACACTGTAAGTTATCAAAAATAAATCAAACGAGACCCACAATTTAAACTTGCATGGAAGTTTTAAATTTTTAAACAGTAAAAAATATGAATTGATAAAAATAGTTTTCAAACAAAAGAGATATATGTAACGAAAGGGTTATTAATGAGGGGTAAATTGTGTCCACAACTCTTGGGAGATAACTCCCTAGGAGGTGGTGGAGAGATATCTCACACCCTAAGGTGTAAGTTGTGAGATAACTTACATGCAAGTTGAGCAATCAAACAAGATTAGTTTCCAACTCCCTATGAGTTATCTCCTTTGAGATAACTCCACTTCATACCAAAAAAGGTCGAAAAACAGAGTGGATTTATGATATTTATTCCCTCTGGTCATTTATATAAGTCGTTTAAGGTAATGACATAAGAATTAAGACATCTTTAATTACGAATGTAATTTACATATATGTCATTTGACATTAAATGAATTGAAGAATCATAAATGTTTGAGTTGTACAAAAGTAAAACAAGTAAAAATATAATAAATACACTTTTGATTTACGAAAAGGTTTTACAATTTTTAACAAATTTTTTTTACTAAAACGATTTATATAAATGACTTAAGGGAGTATGATTTGTCAGTAATTTTAAGGAACAATGCGTGATTTCTTATTTATAACTATTGGGCCTTGGGCTTACTTGTATTTGTGGGCACATGAATCTTCGTAAATATATTAATATTGTTTCTAACTTAATCAGTGCAGGGTTTATCAAAAAAAAAAAACACACACTAAAATGACAGCAGAAAAGTTACAGTTACATTACGCCACAGGAGATGTTTATTGGTCTTAACCGCATGTTATGTACACGATTTGTGCATATATGTATCTTGATTCTTGTGGCATGCATGACTTAATGGCCGGACATGACTTCTCAGTCTAGCATTTCCCTACTCCAAAAGGCTATGTACAGATGTACGTACCTTATGAAGTAACGTAAGTACCAATGTTGATATATTTGGGTCCATCCCCAACAGTAAACCCAGTTGGCATCGCGTTGAGTGTGGACTGGTTTGAAGGCTTGAAGCTGCTAGGTCAAGTGGACAACCAAGACAAAACTGTCCTACCATATTAATGTCCTGGGTCTAGAAACAGCAATGCCCTTGTCAGTGTCTTTTTTTTTTTTTTTTTTTCTGAAAAGTAGGGAATCGGTGTTGTCACATCATAAGACATATTGACTCATAAAAATCTTTCATACGACCTCAAAACACGTGTTATACATCGAGATCTGCGTATAATCACATTTTGAAGTGCATATGAATGATTCTTGTGAGTCGATACATTTTACGGTGTGTCACGGTACTGTCATTCTAGCACTTCTCTTTTCCCATATTGTATTACTTCAATCATACAATGAAGGTTCCGTCTCTACGAGAAAAGTAGACGCAATGAAGCTTCTCCACATCTATCATGGAATGCATGTATATTAGGTACGATTGATAGGGAAGAAAGTCCGGAAACAACACAAAGAAAGCCCTGACAAATCAACCAATTGGGTGGCCTAGTAGTTTAGTATGAGATTTTGAAAGTAAAAATCGATGGGTTCAAATCTTGATGGATACAAAAGCAGTATTGTCTTTAATTTATCAAAAAAAGAAAGCCCTAATAAAGAGGAAACAACTATCCTAAAAGAAACACTAAAAATAGTAACTATACATATAGGGAATCAGTGTTACTACCGACGCAATGGAGATCTTCTAAACCGGTTGAACGAATCCACGAACAACTCAATCTATGTCGAACTTAAGCCAAAGTTCAAAAATTCTTTTATTCAAGCAAAAAAATCGTGAATTACATCCAATATGTCACTTAAATAGCGAAACCCTAAAATTTGCCAAAAATAGTAAAAAGTCCAAAAAGCCTAAAAGCCCTAAAGCGAAAACTAGACGAAAAATAGAAACGAATGCCGCAAACGGAAATAAAAACGGAAATTCCTAATGAAAGTTATAAGCTAAACAAAACTTTCCTAAAATAGCAAAATTGTCGTTTCGTAGGCGAAACGATGGAATTTCGCCGAAAAACGTCGTAAACACAAAGCATAGCGGTGACCGTGATCTCCACGCCGTTTCCAATCAACCCATGCCCCCGGAACGCCGAAACTCAAACGCCCGAACTTCATCGAAATTACCAAAATGTCATCCTGTCATATCTTTTCATATTTTTCCAAGAATTTGCAAACTAATTCTTGGACTTCATCATTATCCTGTCAAGAATTTGCAAATTAATTCTTAGACTAGTTTAGGGTTTTTTGGCTATTTTTAGCAAATTTTAGAGCTTCGCTATTTAGCAATATTTGATGTAAACTTCATCATTATCATGTCAAGAATTTGCAAGCTAATTCTTGAACTTCATCACTACCTTAAAGTGGGCATGCAAATTTGGAAATGCTAATCTAGGACGCAGATGTGTATGCGTGATTCATGATTGATGTATGTAAGCATCAATGTGCACATGTAAATGTACAAAAAAAAAAAAAAAAAAAATAATGAGTGCATCATATGCTTAAATGAAGTCAAAATATCATCTAAAGAACTCTTGATGAGTATGTGCTAATAGAGGGATTTTTTTTTCTTTTTTAACAAATATGCAGGCCTTTTTGGTAGGCCTAAAAACTTTGAAATTGTTATGAAATGGATGGACACTTGTGCATGTATGTGACCACATTGTGAAGCACGGTTCTCACATTGAATTGTAACATCAAGCATGGCTCTCACAATTCATGTAACTTGTAATTTTTTCCAATGTACACCAACTCTTCCATGTATTGTCTATGTTGCTTGTGATGTGTTGTATGACTTGTTGTGTATGTATAACTTGTACACATTGTACAAGTATAATTATCATCATCACCAAATGGCTTATATAAAGGGTGTCAACCTCATTGTAATTTACACACTAATGTATGAATGAAATCTCTACATTCTCATCTCTAGCTCTCTTCTCTTTGTCTCATTTTCTCTACTTGTTCTAATAGTTCTTAGTTTATGCATTATATACTTAAGTCTCTAGCAAGTCCAACTTAAGTTCTAGTTAGCTTGCAACTTAGTTTACAACACGTTATCGCACGAAGTTGCTCTATAAGAAGAGGTCTTGAAGATCAAGAAGCTTTTCAAAGATATAAAGCTAAGAAGGTATATTTTTTATTAATTTAAATAAGTTCAATTTATTTTCATATTGTCATGGTTAATTTCTTTTTGTTACATGCATATTTAATTATGTAAATGTAATTTATTCATACATTATGCATTGTAACGTCACCGACTACGAAAGTATGCTTTGTAGTTGCGTTATGTACAATCTTCTACATCGAAATCAAAAGTCAATGTGTGACATATAGTTTTCTTTTAAAACTACAAACAATTACTTATTGTTATATTCTTGATTTTATAATACAAATAATGCTATAAGTTTGAGTTGATAGTGGGTAAGCTTTGTCCCCAGGTAAAGCTAAACATTGAAATGGAGACGGGTTATCCCGTTCGAGGAGGCATGGTATTAAGTAGACTATGTCTCGCCACCCAACCTTGAGGTTGTCCCGTCAACTCATACGAATAATACATTTTGTTTATTAATGAATCAAGTTGTGAACATATATTTAATCATATGTTATGTTTTTACATAAAAAGGGGAAAACTATTTTATGTTAAATTTATTTTCAAAATATTATTCAACCATAGTTGAATTTGTTACCTTATTATATTACTGACTAGAATCACTTGTCATGACAATTAGATACTATAATTTGTGAATAAAACATCTATGCAAAACTATGTCGTGTTATACAAAATTTAAATAATTTGTCAATATCTCTTTAGAGATTTGAAAAGCGAATATTTTACTTTATATATCTTTTCACCCTATGGAATTATAAATATAGAAATACCAAAAAAGGTACTGCTCCAAAAAGCTCAAAATGAGCGGTTGAGTCTCAAACTACAAAATTTAATCAATCAAATATCAATTATAATTCCGCAATTTTAATTACCTCTATATATGAGGCTACGTGGAAATATGATCTCGATGATGAGATAATAAAAATAAGGTCACGTGGCCCTCCTCGATTTATTTAGATTCGCAACAAATATCGAGTGCGCACTTCAATCCAATAAATATTAAGGATTGATTCTTTGTCGCATGGTAGCATAGTTGAGTAAAATAATGAGATATTATAAATATAATATCGCTTTCTCGTCCAATTAGTTCATAAAAATAAAGAAACAACCCTTCAACTTTTCAAATTAAAAAGCATATGTTGCATATAATGATCATGATCGCAATAATAAATTTATGGACGCGGAAAATGTGAAAATATAAGGTAAAGGTCGTATTGACAATTCATATAATGATCGATCGCAATAATAAATTTATGGACGTGGAAAATGTGAAAATATAAGGTAAATGTCGTATTGAAATTCCACCAAAAATTGGAACAAAAGTGGTGCACCACTACAAAGGGCAAATAATTATTGACAATAAGTGTCATAATTGTGACATTTTTTGGTAATATATGAAAGTCTATTTTGCCTAAATATTGTCATATATATACCCGAATATTTTTGTGACCTTTACCATGCATTCGAAATCAAAGGCAAAATATTATGAATTTTATCATTGAAAATGACTCGATAAAACAAAGCACATTGAGATGTGTTTAAATCGTGACCTAAATATGGGCGATGAGTTTATGTCTTTTGTATCGTGCTACATGCATGTACATTATAATATAAAAGTGAATATTTCTCGAATTCGAACTTAGCGGAGGCTAATGTTCGAGACAATATCGGTACAACAATTTTATTGTTAATGTCTTGTTCGTAAGAAGTCTACTCAGAATAATATAAAATTTATCTATATGAATATGATTTAATATGAGTATAATATTTTCGCTTTAACTTCGAAATATATAAGACACATTAAAACGAATGTCGTCATAAATCAAATGACATTCATAATGTGGAAAGATCTATTTGATTATCCATAATCATCAATAATACGAAAATATCGTAAATTCGCACGGACATCATTTATCGAATTAGATTTCTTTATCTGCTGGAGATTATCTCAAGACAAATCAATAGGAGACGTATATTGATTTAACTCTCCATTAATTATATTATAAGATGCATTAGATCTCTAATAGGGAAATTATTTATAGCAAGTTTTGCTAATTGTCACTTTGATAAGCAATTTTCCACCATTAGGGGAGATATAAGCCAATTCAAAATGAATGACGTGAAATTGCTTGAAACACATCAAATTGCATTATATTTGTTGTATTATGATCCATGTATAAATTAATATGAACTCGAAGTTCAAAGGATGATTCAAGTAGCAACAACTTATGAATCAATTATTTGATGCAAGTACTATATACAAAAGAGTGGCAATCATATGCTTCAACATTAAATGGTTCATATAGAAACGATGTCCATGCATGTGCAACAAAATGCACAAGATGTCTCACCCATGTGAAAATGAGGGGGAGAATCAAAATGAGTTATTGGTTAGTGTATTGCACGTTTTTCCTTTCGCTGTGGTTTTATCCCACCGGGTTTTCCTAGCAAGGTTTTTGATGAAGCAATCCTAACATTATTATACTTCATATAAAAAATAATAAATAAATAAATTATGAGAGCAATTAATGTACTCTTTTCCTATACTAGATTTTTCCCACGGGGTTTTTCTAGAGGTTTTAATGAGACATTTATATTATCTCTAAATGTATCAATGTGTTGCACTTTTTTCCTTAGCTACGGTTTTGTCCTACCGGGTTTTCCTAGCAATGTTTTTAATGAGACAATCAACAAATATTATATTTTTTCCTGTACAAGATTTTTTTCCCACATGGTTTTTTCTAGTAGAAGTTTAACGAGACGCATTTTTTCAACAAGTGTCATCAAGGGGAGTGTTATGAAATGGATGGACACTTGTGCATGTATGTGACCACATTGTGAAGCATGGTTCTCACATTGAATTGTAACATCAAGCATGGCTCTCATACTTCATGTAACTTGTAATTCTCTCCAATGTACACCAACTCTTCCATGTATTGTCTATGTTGCTTGTGATGTGTTGTATACGACTTGTGGTGTATGTATAACTTGTACACATTGTATAAGTACAATTATTATCATCACCAAATGACATATATAAAGGGTTTCATCCCCATTGTAATTCACACACCAATGTATGAATGAAATATCTACATTCTCATCTCTAGCTCTTTTCTCTCTTGTCTCATCTTCTCTACTCGTTCTAGTAGTTCTTAGTTTATGCATTATATACTTAAGTCTCTAGCAAGTCCAACTTAAGATTTAGTTGGCTTACAACTTAGTTTACAACATAAATCTATTTTTTAAAAAAATCTATATATTTACGTTAGTTAATGTATGAGCATGGAGGCCTTCTTAATTTTTCAAGGAAGCCTAAAGCGATCACCCTTTTTGCCTCAGCTCATGCACGCTCACATATGTTACTCGATGCGGGACTATATCTAAAATGAGTATTTATTTCAAATAGATGTTTCGTCTTGAATTACATCCTTGGTCATCTAAAATGAGTATTTATTTCAAATAGATGTTTCGTCTTGAAATTATTTTAGATGACCAATTAAAGCAATTGCCGCGGGAGAAATTTTTTTTTCCTTGAATTGGCTGATTAATTCAAATACTAAAAAGATGTAATTAAAATTTTCTTAAGAAAAATCGGCCTTTTTTTTGGTCATATAGCTAAGTGGCGACTTATTGGGACAAATTCAGCAATTCAGCTGGTCAAAAAAAGGCAGCCTCAATAATGCATCATATTTTGATAAATACATAAAAATCTATATATATATATATATATATTATCTTCTCGCATCTCATTTAAATCACACATAAAAAAATAAATAAATCGAGATAATCCAAACAACACGTTAGTCCAAAGAAAATAAATATGGGTTTTATGTTTTGTTTGATTATATCTATTTTTTTAAACAAATAAAAATTTCATTAATTATCAATGGCTCTCAGTACATTAAATGAAACAGGACGAGACATAGAATTAATTCGTTAATCTTAATTGTTCAAAAGAACATTCAACCGTCATATAAAGTTGGCTTTCAAGATTTGCGTATGTAACAATAATTGAATAATTTGACAATAAGTGATTGTTTTCTTGACAAACGTTTGCAACACGACTATATACAAATATGAATTAGAACAGAATATAATCAGTAGAATTCAGAACTGTTGAGATATCCACTCAGCAACTTATCTTGTCCCACAATACATGTGTCATCAATACCATATCACTCGAATCACAACGAAAAATAAAAAATAAATTAAAACAAAACTTATATCTTTCAACATAGGAAAGATATAAGTTATGATGCTTCTAGATGCATTAATAAATTTGTGTCTGACCGTCCCATCTCTTTCTACACTAAAAGCAAGTTGGTTGACCGATTCATCCATTAAGTCTGCATTAACTCTGCTTAAATTTCCACACTTTCCACGTATAGATCTTCATCTGTAACGCACACAGCAGGGCAACTCAAGCCAGAAGTACTACTACTTCCTATACTATTTTTAGAGATATCATTAGACGATCGATCGATGAGCAATATTAATTACTCTCATCATCAAGAGTCCTCTAATGATCATGAAACAAGAGGGAAGACCATCACTTGCAAGGGTAGGGTAATTTACATTAATTAATATATAATCACACATATATGTTACATGTATATATATATATATGATCATGATTAGTATTAATTTGTGTTATGTAATTAATCATAGCTAGATGACTAATTTTTTTTGTTACATGTATATGTTTCTCATCAGCTGCTGTGGTGTGGGGCCCAGGAGAGCCCTTTAGTGTTGAAGAAATTCAAGTTGATCCTCCAAAGCAAATGGAAGTTCGGATCAAGATCCTCTACACTTCAATTTGTCACACCGATCTCAGTGCTTGGAAGGGCGAAGTATGTACTATAGTTCACTTGATTAGCAACAAATTAATATTAATAAATGATAATAATATATGCAACACAATATCACCTCTAAAAACTTAATTTGCATTGATTAGTTTCGATCTTAATTTGATGTATAACAGAATGAGAGCCAGCGTGTCTATCCTCGCATACTAGGCCATGAAGCTGTTGGGTATGTATGATATTAATTCGAGCCTTACTACAAATATATTCTGTACGTATTAATTGATTTGAGAAAGTGGTTGAGAACATTAATTTACTAGTTATTCACCTTGAGGTTTCGGTTCGAATCTTTTGATTTTTCTTTTTTTTTTTGATAAGAAAATATTTTGATTTTTGAAGTGTGTGTGTGTGTGTCTCATGATGTACTAGAGTTAGGGGTAATCCATCTAAGGTTTGAATCTTCTAAAGTTTTTTTTGTGGAAGGAGTAATCCTAAAAACTACAATATCAAAAAAATTTGCGCCTCAAAATTAAGTTAATTTAAAGTTTTCAATATTTTAAGTTTTAGGTGTATATCTTTCTTTTTTAGGGATATATATATATAATAGTTAGGGATATTTTACCAAAAAAAAGTTATGGATAATATTGAAAATTATACATGCAATATTAAAAAAAATTAATGTCACAAATCTAAATCAGCTAATAATTTTCGAGGCATGTCGCATTAGAATTGATTTAACAAGGCTAAGGTTCCGTTCCCTAAATTAGTATTTCCCTTTATATTTAATTACTTTATATGTATAGTATTTAATTTTTTAGGAAAGTATTAGGGTGCCTAAGAACGGTCACGTACGTCGGACATGTACGCACTTGTCGTTCACCGTTGATACACTTAGAGATCGCATGTGCACTCTGAGAATTAAGGGCGCACGACTGATAAGCTATGTGCCCCTCTTGCGTGTCCTATATGGGCACGACAACATTTTCCTATTTTTAAATAAAAGTGGTTTGATTGTTATGTCAATTAAATAATGTAGAGTGATTGAGAGTGTTGGAGAGGGAGTAGAGGACATGAGAGAAGGAGACTATGTGGTGCCAGTCTTTAATGGAGAGTGTGGACAATGCATTTATTGCAAATCAGACAAGACCAATCTCTGCGAGAGGTACCGAGTCAACCCGTTGAAATGTGTGATGTTGGCCGATTCCAAGACCAGGTTTTGGACTCAGTACGGCCGACGACCCATCTTCCATTTCCTCAACACCTCCACTTTTACTGAGTTCACCGTTCTCGACTCGGCCTGTGTTGTCAAGATCGACTCGGATTCACCTCTCAAGAAGGTTACCCTTCTAAGCTGTGGCGTTTCAACAGGTAATTAATTACTAACATGCATGTGTATACATAGAAATTCTACGATAGTGATCTTTTTTAATCAGCATACATGGTGATTTAACTTTTAAATTATTGGATTTAAATTTAATGGTCAATTTGATAACTACATTAATGACACTTCAACGTGTGCACAAGTACCAAGAAGTTATATTATCCATTGGATTTAAATCGAATTGTCAAAAATAAAAATCACCATGTATGGTGATTTTTGCCAATCACCATGATAGAATCACACACACATATCTATATATATAATTCTTTTTAGCAAAAACTTATTGATTAAAATTATAAGTCATTTTTAAAATTCGAGAGTGTATTTATTATTGTTTTTACTAATTATATTATTTACAATTCAAATATTTATGATTCTTCAATTCTTCAATTTATTCTATGTCAAATGACGTATATGTAAAGCACATTTGTAATTAAGGTTGTCTTAATTCTTGTGCTCTACCTTAAACGATTTATATTTGTGATCAGATGGGGTATGAATTAGTTCCACGACATTTATTTTGTATTCCATGTGCTCGAACTTTGTTTGTCTCAATGAATAAAATGTTGGACTTTGGCCAATATAGCTGCTTTGCGACGTTCAAATTGAATATATTTGAAATTTCGAATATTGTGGAAAAGTTTTAGTGAGATTGAGTTGAAGTGCGTATTTTAAAAATAAAAGAAATAAAGTTTATATTATAACAAATCTCAGACAACAAAAAATTATTCTCTCCGTTTCTTTTTAAGTAACATTTTAAAGTTGTTTATATTTTTTAAGAAAGTCATTTAATTATCTTGATTAAGAAGAAAATGACAGTTAAATAACTAAATCACCATTTATCTCTCTTAACCTCGCCACTTCTACGTACACTAGTTATTAATGTGTAATTATTAAATTTTCTTTTTCTATGAAGGGTATAAAAATTAATTAAGTAATTAATGTGCATTAAAACTATCAAATGATAAATATTGTGAAATATTTCAAAATGACTAAGTAAAAAAATACACTTAATGTGGACAGGAGGGAGTATAATTTAACTGAGTTGCTATTATGAGATGGGAATCAAATCACGTTCTTTCGATACAATTTAAATTATATGATATATCTAATGATAGCTCAAGAGGGCTTTACTTATTATTTGACTCGCTAATTGATGTCTACATAGAGAAATGTCAACTTTTATTTTTTATTTTTTGAAACCGTCAACTTTTATTGATTATGATTTTATTTTTTACAATGGTCAACTTTACAAGTCGCAATCTTCATAGTAATGAATCTAGTGCATTTATTAGGTTGTCCCTTATAGGATTGTTTTCTCCTTTTTTATTTTTTATTTTTTAGGGCTATCTCCCTAGTATTTAACTGACATTCTTTAGCATCCACTGCATGTGAGTAGACCTTCAATGGTGATTTGGGAGGGGGCTTGATTTGCCTCCATTGTTCTCAAGGAGACCGAATTATATTGTTGTATTTAAATTGTAATAATTCTCATAAATTTATATAAATGAATTTTATTTTACTTTGTCAAATAAAGAAAGATAATAGGTGACTCGGAATGAAACACTTAGGAAGACACTCAACGGTGTCCATATATTCGTGCATCGAGATTTGTGCGTACACACATCGATGCACGAATGAATAGTGCCCACCCTGAGTGTCCCATCGTCCGGTCATCCTAGTATTTTCCTACGTGAAAATAGATTTCATTGTTCTAATAAAATACTTTTTTTAATTAAAAAAAATTATTTGTTATATTTTTATACAGGTCTTGGAGCAGCGTGGAACACAGCAAATGTGCAACCTGGATCCACAGTTGCAATATTTGGGTTGGGTGCTGTTGGGCTTGCGGTGAGCCCAATTACTTGAATACTTTAATTTAAGTCCATTGGATTTAGATGCATATCCAGATAAGTTTCCACATATTTTGATGAGTATTTTTAACAAACTTGATTTCTTTAATGTACTATGGATTACAATTTATTTA
The DNA here is from genome assembly GCA_039657325.1 of Stephania cephalantha. Lineage (NCBI taxonomy): Eukaryota > Viridiplantae > Streptophyta > Magnoliopsida > Ranunculales > Menispermaceae > Stephania > Stephania cephalantha. The sequence goes on along the minus strand of CM077577.1, from coordinate 1,637,755 downwards.
TTTATTTTTGATAGTTTTGAGTATGATACCAATTATGTTTGGATTCTCATAGTAATTTTAACAATTTTTAAAAATTGAATGCGCAGGTCGCTGAAGGAGCTCGATCGAGAGGTGCATCTCGAATAATAGGGGTTGACATAAACCCTGATAAATTCATCAAAGGTTATTTATCTTCCTTACATGTGCATATCTCTATAAAATGTATTTGGTTGTCAAAAAATTAATTTATACTATATATATATATATATATATATATTTTATTTTTTTTTTTTGGTTACACAGAAATTGCAAGTATATTATATATAAATGTTCTTGACTTTTTGGGAGTATAGGGAAGGCAATGGGAATCACAGACTTTATCAATCCAAATGATGTGGATTCTGTTAGCGAGGTAATCATAATTTAGTGCTAATGTTATCTCTGTTTGGTTCAGTTTTTGTTTTTTATTTTTTATTGCCGAATGTACTCATTAAGCAGTTTTTGTACCATTTCGTCCTATTTTATATTTTTTTCAATTGGTTGACGTAGTGGCGGTAACATGACAACTAAGACCATCTAAAAATACAAAATTTATTATGATTTTCAAAAGCATCTCCCTACTTGTTCTCCGTTTTTCATAAACACTTACTCACGTCATCAAAACGTAAGTAGCTAAGCTGAATCAAACACGACGTTAATTTGATGGTCATAAATTAAAATAAAGTTTTGTGAATTACATTTAATTTCTTTATTTCTTTTTTTTTTGTTTATTTGCGGAAACAGAAAATAAAGAAGATGATAAAAGGAGGAGTTCAATACAGCTTTGAGTGTGCTGGGAAATTAAGCGTTCTAAGGGAAGCATTCTTGTCAACACATGATGTATGTGGTGGAATAATTTTTAACAAAAACTATACATACTCTCATATTTTTGTAGTGCATTCTAATTGATTAAGTTATTTTAATGGTTGGTTACTTGTATGTTTTAGGGATGGGGATTGACAGTTATTCTAGGGATTCACGCAACACCTGAGATGATGCCATTCCATCCAATGGAGCTGTTTCAAGGCCGTCGGATCATTGGATCTGTGTTTGGTGATTTCAAGCCCAAGACCCAGTTGCCTCTTCTGGCCCGTCAATGCCTCAAAGGGGTCAGTCCTTTCAATTTCTATTTCTATTTCTAGCAATCAATTCTTGCATACGTAATTGATGATAAAAAAGGGAGTTACTATTAGCACCTCTATATGTTATATCAGCCCCTTAATTAATTTAATGTTATTTTTAGCTCTCAATAAGTTAGTTCATGCTCTAAGTATCCCCCTTAATTGTTAGTAAACTCTCAATTGTTACACGTCATCTTTTTCTCTCCCTAGCTAAACTCAATTTGCTCCATATGCATTTAGTAAACTCTCGATTGTCCTTAAACTTTTATTGTCGTACATTTGGTCCTTGAACTTTTAAGTTTTTGGTCTCTGAACTTTGAGTTTTGTATGTTTTGGAGGGAAAATATTTTTTTATGGGCTTTTCTTGGTCGATATGAGTTGTTCGGTTCAGTAATATAAGTCATTTTAATCTTCTTGCATGATTAGTCACGTGGTATTTATGTTACTCATATCGCCAGAATTTAACACTTTAAATGGCGGAAAGACTAAATGTAAATCTTTGCGAAATTTCAAGGTAGTAATAAAAGTTCAGGGACTAAAAACATAAAAAACACAAAGTTCAGAGACCAAATGATGAGTTTTGCCTAAAAAAAAACATTATATATATATAAGTCTATATCACCAAAAAATTAAGGAAAATGTTAGTGTACCCCAGAAGAAGCGCGCGTCATGAAATTGAGTCACTGCAGTGGGGCTCACAAAAAAAAAAAAAATAAAAATTGTTTGTTTGTCACTTATTTATTTATTTATTTTTTATTTTTTTTTTTTATGGCGTGCTTTGAGTCGATTTGCCGTTGTCGTGTCTTCGCGTGACTTGTTGGGCACGCTAGCATTCTTCAAAAACTAATGTCTCATTGAAACACCACGGGTCCCTCCTCAGTAAATTAGAGATTACGGATTTAAGACTCTTGAGTAGAAGTCCTTAAGGTCGATCTTAAGACTTTTAACCTTCCTCATCAGTACAAAATTAATCGAGGCAAAACTTCTAGATATTCAAGTGTTAGCCAGGTCGATATAGAAAACAAAATAAATGAAGCATATACTATTTAATTATTTTTAAGTTGTTTGATCTACTTGTTATTTGGTTTCAGGTGGTCAATTTGGATGGATTTATAACTCATGAGCTCCCATTCTCTCAAATCAATGAAGCATTTCAGCTCCTCGTTGATGGAAAGTCTTTGAGATGCCTTTTACAGCTTTGATTGATTTAAAAGCAAAAGCTGCCAACACAAACGGTTGATAAACAAGAAAAAACAGTTTCACTGTTCATTGAATCACTATACTTAACGTTCCAATAATTACATTAATAAAGTTTGAGTTACAAATAATTCAGGAAAAATATTTCCAAGCTGTTTTTAACTATATGTAACACATTCATATATGTATCCAAGTATGTCATCAACATATTTTTCTTTATGTTTCTTGTTAGTTATCATTAATCGCATTTTGTAATCATTTTCACTGCGTTATAAGCGTGGTTAGTAAAAAAATAATTAATATAAATTATAGCCGATAAATGAATCGATAGTAGATGGTTCACTGACTTGATATGAGGTTACATGGGTAAGAAGTCGGGAGATCGAGCCTTACAGCGAGTAAGTGGTGGTTTCTTTCTTATCGAAAATAAATAAATTATATGAAGTAATGTGTCCTTTCTGCCTAGTCTTTTATTGTAGCAGTGCAGTGAAGAACATGCACCAATTGGACAACATAGAAATCATGAACACAGGATAAACAAAGACAGGAAAAGAGTCAAAGTGGTCAGTCTTTGTGATCACATGAAACAACTAACTTTCCAGAGACTTAATTGGGCAAACAGAGCAACTCCACCAAGGCTGCACACTTGTCCTACATGTGCTTGTGTGCAGAACCAATCATAGCAAAACTCATCCAAAAAAATCAACACAAAAATAAAAATTTAATTAGTACACATTAATTTGGTTATAATCTTTTTTTATTTATTTTGTTTAATCACAAATTCACAATTACCCTTTTTGCTACTGTACTTGTTTAGTAGTGGGGCACCACTGCACCTTTAATTTATGTATGTTTAGTACTCCTTCAGCACAAGAGAGTTAAACAATTATATCAGTGGTACTGTAAAAAGTTTTATTTCATGAACTAGTTGTTGTTTTTATTTTTCATTTGATTGTTCATCTTGCTCAAGAAAAATTGTATTTTTCAGATGATGAGAGGAAAAGGTGACACAACATATACAAAGATCTTTGTTGGAGGGTTGGCATGGGAGACCAAAAGAGAGAACATGAAGCATTATTTTGAGAGGTTTGGAGCAATTGAGGAAGCAGTGGTCATCACTGAGAAAACCACTGGGAGGTCTAAGGGATATGGCTTTGTAAGTTAATATATTGCAACCCCTTTTCATATAATATGTTCTTGTTCAATATTTGATTATACATGTACACGCAAATTAGTCGGGCCGGGGTCGGGGTCGGCTACATGAATGAAAATCTTCATTCTGCTCGATTTAATGCAGTTGATGGCGTGATTTCTTTCGTACGTTATGTCGTACTCTCTATCACGTCGTACTATCTATCGACATTAATTCATCACCCTTTTTATTTTTGTTTTGAAGGTGACATTTAAGGATCCAAACGCAGCAATGAGGGCTTGTGAGGATCCATGCCCAGTGATTGATGGAAGGAGGACTAATTGCAATCTTGCAAGTCTGGGTGTACAAAGGAGGGCTACCCCTCATAATGGTCTGCTATGTATATATATATATATATATATATATATGTGATCAAACACTATGCTGTTCTTCTATTTGATCATCACAAATTCAATTAAATGTAAGGTTTGATTTTTATGCAACTTTATCACATTTTGTTTCACCCCTTTTTACAAGGTCACAAGAGGAGTTTCAGACCTCCAATGCCTGCTCAACCAATGAGTTACGAAGGGTCTTCCAATATGGCATACTTCCACCAACTTGCTTACTATGCATTCCCTTCTTATGAGTGAGTTGTACTCTTAATATCAACTAGTATTCAAAGCTTCAAAAATAGATTTTTTGATCTCTTTAGCATTTTTGTGCTTCAGGTGTGGCTCTGGATTCCCCATGGTTGGTAAATTGTACTAATGAAATTCTAACTAAATCAACTTCATTCATTTGATGGTAAATGGAAGTTGAACATGACTTGGTTAATTGTTTGATTAGATTTATCCTTATGGAGAGCAACAGTTTTTGAATTACTATGTCATGGCCGCGACGTCTTCCTTCGTGCCTAGAATGCCATGGAATTCTCAGGCGCATTATGCGCAATTCGCTCAAGGTGGCGGTCAGCCGCAGAGTTCCGAAGCTTATAAGCATCCCTCAATGGATCAGTTTTCATATATTCCTATGTTACTACCACCTCCTCTATCTGGTAAAAATTCCATACACCATGTCTACCTCCATAGTTTTATTCAGTTATTGTATATGATCATTTCTCCCTTTGTTTACAAAATTTTTAAAAATATTCAAGTTACTCAACTATAGATGTATGCAAAAATTAATTAATTTTGTGCGTGCAACAGGTGCGATGGGTGATCGAGCGAATGTGTCTAGTGTAGCCACACCAGCACAAAGAGATGATTCAATTGAAGAGTAATTTAATTCAGCAGTGCAAGAAAAGAGAGTAGTATACAATCTGAACCAGACGAAATTAAGTAACTTAGATGTTTAGTGCTTTAACTTGATGAACATACTTTGTGTACTATCACACTAGCTCTATAACAATTAAAAAAGGCTTTGAAGAGAAGTATACATTGCCTCAACTTTTTTGTCTACTGTCACTTAGTTTTCTTTTACTTCTTTTTCACCAACTTTTCTATCTGTTTGTGTGGGTTAGGAAAGCATGTCTGGAATCCTAGGCATTTATATTTCACTAGTCAAACATAAGTATTAAACCAAGTAAATTTGATGGAGAGAATCCGAGGTATACAATGAGACTAGAGTGGTTTGTGGAATGAGTGTGTCAATTGTAGGCATCATTACTATAATCACTCCACATGAACACCAGATTTGGCATCTCTATTGTATATGTGAGATTGGGTTGGAAAATGAGCGTCGCCAAAGATGGACAAACATCCAACTAAAGAGAGAGAAGTGCTAAAATGACAACGGCATGTCACACCGCAAATTGGCACGCAAGAGCCATCCATGCGTGTCTCAATCTGCGCGCACACATAGATCCCGAGACACTAAGCAATCCTGCATAGAGCCTATTCTAAATGTAATCCTAAATGCAGTCCATCTCCCAAGCTTGATATGAGTTGAAACTAGATGGGTCTAGAGGCCCTAGATGGTGTTATTAACATTTTCAAAAAAATATATTGGCAATGTAGAAGTTGGCTTAATCAAAGTTTTAAACTTACTAGGAACTTTCTTTAACAATAAAAAAAAGCATTCCTTTTTTAATTGGTTTCCAGCACGGAGTTCGACTCTAACTGCATTGACTAATCTATATTCAGGCACTATCGGGCTCCATTAGGGAGCGGCCCTTTTAACCCAATTTTCTTTATCCACAAGACTCAAAACTCGAGACATCACTTAAGAAAAACAAATTCCTTACCACTCGAACCAACCTGCTCGTCTATCAAATACACAAAACTTGAGTCTGAGATGGGCCTAGCCTGTTTAAATATTTATCAAACCTAAACATGGTCCACATCGTGTAGATCTAGCCATGAATGTATCTACTTCCCTGCCAAGTGAAACAAAACATAGATATGGTCTGCTCAACCATCTACTTTCAATTCCGTGTCTGCATTGGAAAACCTTTTTTTTTTTTTTTTTTTTGCTTCAATGTCTGTCTACCACTATCAATTGCACTAAATCGAGCACAATAGAAGAATTTGATCCATATAACCATATAACCGATCTAATTAATTTGGGACTTATGGCTATGCTGTTGTTGTTGTAGTAGTCTGTCTAGTGCAATTGATATTGATGTCCTAGCATGCACATATAAAAGACCTCAACATTGATATTGACTAAGATTGACAAAAACAAAATCATTGACATGACTAGTTGTATCTTGCCTATCTTCTAATATGATTTTCCTTTCCAAACCCCTTTAAGTAGTGACAGCAAGACATCTTAATTCATGCTTAGCCAACCTTAAATTAAGCTTAAGATTCACTATAGCATAACTGTAATTAAATATCAGTGTTTCACAAAAACATAGAGATTAGAGAGTGCAAGGACCATTCAAAGAACAACTGAATAAGCATCCATAAGTTTTTTGAGGTACCAACATTACCTTCATGGATAGCATCATAAAAAGTACTTTCAAGAGTTAGAAGCATTAAATCAGCATTCATATCCGGGACTCTCCCCTATAGTTTTCTTTCCACTGCGGCGACCATAATTTAACTCTTTCAAAGCCTCGAAGTTCCATCCAACTCTACATGCTAGAAAGAACAAATCATATATCTCCCTACATAATGTCGATCGGTCCCCAGACAGACATATATATGTATAAAGAACAGTGTCAGACCAGATTACCATTAAATACTTGTATATGTGCATGTGTAATAGATACATCGAACGGCGAATCAGAGTCTGGGAGGAAGGAAAACAAATTTCAGGGCATGATTGCCCTAGTAGCACGCGGACGAACAGGCGTCTTTGATGGGCTGACCCTGTTACAAATGAACAAAAAATGGATAAGCAGGGATCGCCGAGAGGGGGATGGATTCATACAAGGAATTTTTTTTTTTTTTTTATAACGTTATAAATAAGTGCACCAAATCAAGAATTCACGAATCCATGAAAAGCATGATCATATGACTAACCTTATGGGCAAAGTTCCCAGAACAACGCCACTGCAATTGAGAGCAGCAATAGCGCTTTCAGCCTGCAAAGGCAACACCAAGCATGAAACAACAGGATAATTTGAATTGGGCAACCAAGGTGAAATCAGTTAGTTGAAGCGCGTAAAACACAGTAAACAAACTGGAAAATTGTAAGAGAAAAGTTGCTGAGCTGAATTTAATATTCCAGAAAACAGGTAAATCCAGCAAAACTCGAACTCAGTATTCGTATATCATGGACAAACTAAGCAGCAAACCCCAAGTATTAAAAATAAAACTTCAAACTAGTACTAATATGTCTGAGGAAGCCCAACTTCGGACAACATGAACTAAAGAATCGGCATATCATAAATTCATAATCACAAGCGATGAAATTCAATATCTATACTCCAGATCCTGTTTTACACAAAAAAGTCACTATATTTCAGCTACTGAGAAAATATCATAGCAACCACCCCCACTTTATGATTGAAAGTCTTGAAGCGTAGTTGAGCTTCGATATGTAATGTTGATCTAAACATGAAATCATACGCAATAAACTCATTGACCATTCTACCTTATTGACAAATCTTATATAATATTAAGGTTAGAAGTGTACATTTGCCAAATACATATGCTACTCGGGAGTATGTACTATAACATCTGTCAATTTCTTTCTTATACAGGCATTTTATTCTCACTGAACTAATGAGAATCAAACCCTGGTGGCATTATGTGAAATGAGTTTTGCTACACTATGAATGTTTAGAGAGAGCTGAAATCAGGGGAGTTAACTCATCTACAGCAAAAGCACAACTTCCACTTACAGACTTGCAACATTTCTGAGAAAATATAATCCATCCATCTCAATACAAGAATAAAACAAACTAATCAGGTAGTTGATTGAAAATAACAGTTTCCATTGTCAACATGCACAATACAAGATAAATAGTAAAAAAAAAAAAAAAAAATTGCTAGACACAAATTGCAAGAAACAAAGTAGACGAGATAAAGGCCAAGAAAGAGGTAACTTTATCTGCAATCAAAGAGTTCACAACAAATAAGTCCCCATCTGAGTCTTATCTAGTCAAAAAAAAGTCCATCTAATTGAACAGCACCGGACATCGTTTATGCCTTCATAGGTTCAAACATAACACATACACTGGATATAATCCTTACTGGCTGTCACACACTCTAAAATCATAAGCACACAGCAGACAGTATGCACATCACAGAACCAACAAAATAAAAACCTAAGTCTTATACACCGAAATTTCTGCTCGAATGCAATATACAATTACATGATCAAAAAGTTTTAGAATGGCAACAAACAGCATTAGTTTCTGAAGATTCCTAAATTTGCAAAAGAAAAAAGTTCATAGTTCACTCAGTCAATCACTCGTACATCCGATAACTCGCACAAGTTTACTTTTTCTGAATTTAGCAGGACAGGAATGCTTTGAAATATGCACTTTATCTTAACCTCTTCCAGCAAAGAAATTCATAAGTATCTTTCTTTTCCTGTACCCTTGAGTTGTCGTGTACATTCAAACTGTCTTTACACTAGAAATAAAGATGAAGAGTAAAACCCTTCTAGAGAACTAAACTAGATGACTCCCGCCTAGAAGCCTTGAAGGCCTAGCACCTCAAAGAGCAACAAGAGGCTCTATGTTCAATCAACAGTAAGAAATGCATGAATAGGAATGGAACGTTACATGCTAGGAGGCTTCCCATGGCCCCAATGTAACAATTAAGGCTCCCTGATCCAAAGAATAGTTCCCACCCTTCAATTAGGAATGAACGAAATGTAGTAAGAGCGTTACCGATGAAATTAAGAGCATATACCTGATTTTGTATTTGGACTTACTACGTCATGTTATTCCTTGAAGGCTAAGTTCATGGCACAGTAAAAAACCTTTTACAGTACATCCTTTACCATGTCAAGTTAGCAAGATTTTATGTTGAGTTACGAGAATAATTCAATCACTTTCACAAGACTATTTAAACAATGAGATCATATTTATCAGCAATAAAGCAATAAAGAATGGGGGTAGACTCCAAATCCTCCCAAAGGTTTAACCTAATATGCACTTTAGTTCCTATGTATTAAAAGATATCCACATTAGACCCTCTAGTATAGTTCTTATAGCCAAAGCACATGTTTTTAAGGCTTCAGAATCAAATAACAATCAAAATAGGCCATATACCATTATATTGATGATATTTGTGGTTCATATTGAGGTTGACCCATCCTTTCAATTGTTAAAATGGCATTAGAAGGACCAAAAAGCATATTTTTGAACATGGATGGACTAAAGTGCGTGCTATAGCAAACTTAAATAATGACTTGCCTTTAAGGCATCCTTCCCCCGACATTTCAAGGTTTGACATAACTGAAAATTTTTTTTGCAAAAGACTACTAACATTGGCATGTTGAGTAACCCTAAGAGAAACCAAGAAGCACAATTTATGGGAGATGGCATTACTTTCTTTCCTACTTCCTCTAAAAAAAAGACTATTTCCTACTGTTCCTACCACTATTTACAACATACTTGGTAAACACTTGACGTGAAAGATATTGGGAAGTTATGATATATACTTAATCGAAACAATTTCTTCCCCATTTAGCAACTTTTTAATTTTGAGCATCTACTATATTTTCCCTTCAGTGTCGGAACTTGGAAGGCTTCAAGCCTGTAGACCATCCACCTAATCAATTTCCCATATTAGTCAGTTTTTCTTCCTAAAACAAAAATAAAAACATTCAAGTAAAAAAGTTAAAAATAAAAATAAAAATAGTCACGTAAATATTCTCCATCGTGGGGAAGAAGTAACCAAAAAATCAGTTTTGGGGGGTAGAATCCTATTACCGAGAGTTCAACTAATCTATTAATTTATATAACCTTTTATATGAAACAAGATGTATTTATATAATTCAAAGAAATTATGAGATGAAAATAACGCATCCTCATTTCCCAATCCCTTTCACAAGAAAAGTGTGCATCCCTTCATAAATCAGGGACAGATGTATCTGTAGCGGCACCTCAAGACAAAAACAACAAATTCTTCCCAATTAGGGGGGCTGGCAACCAACCTGGGTCAAACATTTCCAAACTACTGAATTTAATGCAGTGGAGGCACCTCAAGAGAATCTATATCATCATTCAATGTAACTTCCATGATCAACTGAAAGGTATTCTTCTATGAGATACAATCAACAAGAAGCTTCTTATTCTCCTACCCGTAAAAATTGCATAATATATATCACAAAAAAAAGAAGCAAGGTCACGAATATCACTGCAGTGAAGGAAAGTACATAAGACAAACTGAACCGTAGGCTTTTTTTCATGTGCAAACAATCACTGGAAAACCAATCAACCAATCTGTAGCATGCAGTTGCACTACCACTGCACCAAACGATCCTTTTAACTTTTTAATATATCTCTTCTTGATCTTAAGAGATTTAGGGTTCATATGACTTTGATTGGTACCTTGAAGAAATAAAATAACAAAACAAACCAATTTTTTATTTTTCTATTAAAAGATATTACAGAAAGTTGAATCAAAACTCACGAGTAGGTCAATCTAAAGAATCTCTCGAGATTTTAAGTTTTAGCTATTTTTTCAGTAAAGAAATGGGGAAAATACAAGTAAATCAACATATAAAGATTTTTGAATAAAAGCCTCTTGAATGACAATTGAAATACTTAAACCAAGTTTTAAAAAAGGAAACAAACATATGACAAGATCAATTTTTTAAAAGAAATGCAGAAAAGAAAGCACATTTCAAACTATGAATATACCTATAAAACCATCAAGGATTTAAGAATAGAAGTGATGGATGATTTGCTGTTCATGTAACGAATTCCAGCAGAAAAGAGATGACCAATCATATTTTAAATCATGGTATTTTATATTTAATTAACATACTTAAAATGGATAACATAATTTATGTTTTGCAAAGCAAACACTTTCCCAACAGACTAACACTTGACAGCTGTCATCCAATATCCATAGATTCCTTTTCCATAATGTTGAAGCATTACAAACCTGTAGTGCCAAAACATACAGCACATCTTTGAGTTCAAAATCCTTTAGCTGCCCAAACCAAGGTTCTGTGGTTGACCACAAAAAGATTAGAGTGCACCTGAATGTATACCCTACATCTAGTTCTCCAGATTGAACAAGAAATCCCCTTAAAGAAAACATTTTGTTTGTCGAGACAACAAAAGCCACATGAAGACGGGCAATAGATGTACTTTTCCTTAGCAAAAACTTGCTTTTAATCTCTCACCCACATGCTATGACCTTTACTAGAACTCAAAACCCCTCAAGCTCTTGGTAAAAAGATAGCAACATCCTTCCCCATCCACTAAATAAACAAGATACGAAAACTTTTTCAATTACCAAAACCAAGTTGGCAGGTTAAGAATTGAAAATAATTATATGTAGGCATAAACAGTATATATAATAATATGTACAATACACAGTAAAAAGCACAGAAACCCCTTCCTTTACCATCCTTCCAAATGTCTCTATGCGGGGAACACAAAGAATACCATTTCTTATAACCAACAAAAGCTCTAAGGTAAAGATAAGCATATCCATTTGATTCGAAGAAGAAAATACTATTCATTTAGCATTCACCCTATCGAGAAAATTCAAGCACAATGGTCATCATAATGCTACACAAAAGATTTAGGCACTAAAAACACATACTTCTATCAAGTTTATCCTTTCAAGATAATGAAAGCCTCTCGAATTTCGTTTAACCATGAAACTAACATGCAATATCAATAGAACTCTAACAACAGCGAAAAGAAGCATGCCAGCATTAATCATAAACACAAATCTAATTCAGGCTCCCATAGTAATAAGTTTATGCATAGAAACAAATGTCAACTCATAAAAATATATGAATGATGTATGTTTGTGTAGATCTATATATTTATTTATAATCTAAAAAACATAAAAAATAAATAAATGAAATGCAGCCAAAAAATATCATTAGAGCAGGTGCAACGAGAGCATAAAAACTGGGGGCATCTTAAAGATTAAAAGTTAATGAAAATAACGTGAAGTCATCTGTGCACATGAAACATGTATAGTTTGTAAAGCCATTCATATGTCAATCTGTAGCTTCTTTGACTTTGCTCCATATGAAGACAGCTTCCAGCTGTATTACATAATTTACATGGTAGTTATTAGTTATTACAATCTTCTTGTTTTTCCATTGCCAAAAACTTCTTTGTCGCTATTTGCTACTGGCCCTACAACACGCATTACTTTGGCTAAAAGTGATAAAAGGAAAAAATTACTTTGATTGGTACCTAGGAGAAATTAACAGTGTTCTACAGCAAGCTTCAAATTTCTTTTCTCATTCATAAACCCAATTCGACAAATGCAGTGATTAAAAGTTTTTGAAGGTCACGTCGTGAGAGAAAAACAAAATTTTTTAGTCACTTAAAATTAAACGAAGCAAAGAATATTAAGAGTTCAGATGTCCTTCTGATAGCTATGAGATAACCTGCTAAAGTAGAGCAATCAGTTCTTCAGCAGATACTTATATGTTTTTAAAGTATCAACTAAAGGGGTTAATACCCATTCAAGGAAAAAATTCTACGGTATCTCATATATGTTCAAGCTAAAACTAATGGAATTATCTTCAGAACAACCCTGAAGTTGACACTTTTCACAAAGAAAACACTAAGCCTTTTTACTTTGGCCAAATAGAATGCAAATAAAAAGATAACCTCTCCAAAATATCCAATGCATATCTCAAATAAAATCCCAAGATTTAAAGATCAGTGAGGACAATGCCTGTAGAAATGAAGAGAGCACCCCCTAAATACAACAAAAGATATATATTAGCAGTTACCAAAGAAACCCACAACTCACACAAACGAAGAGACACTCCAAACTTAATGTTCCAAATGTAAAAGATCAAAGAACACAAGGTATCTAAATTCACAAAGACAAAATAGTTAGGAAAAGGTTAACGCGCCCAATAATACATACATTGCACAAGAAACACAACCAACAAACACATCAGAACTTTATACATTCACCATGCATCCTGTGACTTTCCTAACCTCCATTTTCGCATGAAGGGAAAATATGACAATGGAGAAGAAAGTTACCATTTCAAACTCGACAAAAGCAATACGAGTAGAATGATGATAGTCCCCAAGAAGTCTCAAGCGATAAACCTACACCATTAAAGATGTGCCTCGTTAACTTCTCTACTTTAAAAACCTAAAATCTAACAGTTCAAGAATCAGCAGAGCTTTGTATATAGCAGCTACAAACCCGTCCACAGATTGATTCAAAGAAGAGTTTGACATCTGCTTGAGAAACCTGCAGAAATAAACAGAGACAACAATTCAGAAACAAATTGCAGTATACTCAGAGAAATCACAAGCATTACCTTTTTGTCAATATTTGTACAATATATGGTTCTCGCACACATTTCCCTCTCATCTTCAGACTATGGAGTGATAAAGACAAAAAAAAAAAAAAAAACATAAGATTACTAGAAAAATCAAAGGATTACCTAAAAAAAATCAAAAAATTCAAACAAAACAATTCCTCACCCTTGGTAAAAATGTAGGGTTAACCGGTGCAATTGCAGTTTTCGATGGCAGAACCCTCACTGGGTAGTATCCAAGCATTGTTCCAGCCAAGCTTAGAGCAGCCCTAGCACCCTCTGCATTGAACAACACCAAAAAACAAATAAATAAATAAAATAACTAGTTAAAATGTGGCAACATTAGAAGTTTTCAAAATTATTAGAGAACAATTAACAAAACAAACAAAGCAAATGCTTAGAGCAATAGTTATAAAAATTACCCTCGTCTGTAAACTCGATAAAGGCAAAACGAAGAACCGAATTAGGGTCGCCACAAATGCGGCAATCGACAACCTTCAAAACCAAGTAGCATAATTGATCAGACATCAAAATAAACTACAAAAACCTTAAGCCAAAATAGAAGATTGTAATGATAAGAAATTTACTTGTCCACAGTGCACGAAAAGGGCAGCTAGATGCTCTTCAGTCACCTAAACAATGCCAACCAAAAAATATTTTGGGGTTCACAATTACCAATCCACAAACAAACAAACAAATTAAAATAAAAGGATCCCAAAAAAAAAAACCAAATCATCCATTCACCTGGTGATCAATATCAGAAACATATACTGTTCTCCTAATAATCTCATCCCTCTGTGCCATACTTGTCCTGCTGTTCATTCTCCTCTTCCCCTGATTAAACCCATTTTTCTTCTAAGCAAACAAACACACACACACACACACACACACACAGAGTCAAAAATCGAAACCCATCAATGAAAAGATGTTAACACTGCAAAACAAAAAAGAGGGAAAATTTTTGCTTCAAAAGAGTGAAAAATGGAGTCTTGATCATACCCTTCTACCAGTATTTCCGTTGGCAATGCCGTTGCCATTGCTATGCATAGTGAAGTTGTTGGCGAAAAACCCAGCATGCGATCCATGGTTAACCAGCGATGGCGGCACGAATTCCTCCGCCATAGGGTTCAATTTCGAGAGCAACTCCTCCAAATCCCTCATGTCCCTCTCGCTCTTCTCCAAATCCACACCAACATCGTTCGATGGCTTCACCTTCCCATTCAAACCCTGCACTCCACCGTTGCCGTTGCTGTTGATGTTGCCGTTCTTCGATCCTTGCTCAACAACGACAAGGCCGTGCTGGATCAACTCAGTTGCGTTGCTGTTGTTGACGAGTTGATCCCCATTCCGTACCTCGAAATTGTTGCTCTCCTTCGTTTGATTCCGATCGTTCTGACCGTGTTGAATCTGCTGATCCAATCCCCCATTCGACGAACCTCCCCCAACATTCACCCCTAAATCCACTCCAGCATTCTCCACAACCGCCATGATCGATCCAACCCCCAAAACCCTAAAAAAACCCACACAACAACACCACCACCACCACCACCACCACCACCACAACAACAACAACAACAACAACAAAAACCTCACAAAATCTACAACAACACAACAATCTAGACCTAACAAACACTAATCAAAACTGATCAAAACCACAATCGTCGACGATCGGCAATCTCGATTGAAGTTTCGATTGAACGATTGATCGAATCAGCAGATCGTCGTCATCATCGTCATCAGCGACTCCATTTCGTTAAACCTAACGAAATCCCTCGCAGAATCAACAGATGAAGACGAGCTTCAATTCGAAACCCTAAAAAACCAATCTTGATTTGATTTTTATTTATTGTTCAAGATTTCGGTAGGTTTGGTTTGTTCTTCGGATCGATCGTCCGTTCTCTTCTTCTGTTCCTTTTTGGAACTTCTTTCGATGAAGAAAAACCCCATTTGTGCTTCCCATCCTCCCGAACTAACCGTCGTCCTTGACCTCGGGATTCGTGGCTAAGCATCGCGAGATGTATCTCGTGGTTGTTGTTTAAGGAGGACGAGTTGGTGGAGTTGGAGTGTGGTCTAAAACCCCACGACTACGCAACGTAGACATGCATACATGATACATACATACATAGGAACAATGTGAAGACAATGGAGACATCATCATGTCATGTGCATGAACGAACGCATGCATACGTGGCGTGTATCTATCAAATCACGAACAATTAATCACTTGACGACTGGATAGTGGGCTCGAGTTGGGCTTCGGTTGAAGCCCACGGTGGAAACAGCACGTGCTGCATTGCCACGTGGCTGATTGTAATGAGAGACCGACGCGTGTTTAATTATTGTTGAGTTGAGAAACACCGGGGAGTACGGGATCATTGGTTTGATAAAGATAAGTGAGAGAGAGAGAGAGAGAGTAATATTACATGCTTTTGCTCTCCATTCTCCGCATGGGTGACAAACAGTAGAAAGCTGCCACGTGTCCAGAGCATAAGGTTCTGCTACAGCGCACACAACCGGCTCTGTTATGTCCTTATCCGGGGCACATATACGACAAACCAGTACCACTGAATAAATTAATTAAATCACTTAATACCCATTAATACTAATATTTTTTTTTTGATTCCTCTCCTACTAATAATATCTAGTAAATCTACTAAAATCTTTTTGAGAAAAACTAGTTATGTTGTAATTGTATAGGAAGGTAATTAAGTTACCTACTTTTCGCACGTATATTTAACGCTCTTATTGTGATTCTTCAATTATTGGCAACAGATACACGTAAATATTTTAAAATATTTTAAAAGACTTTAATAGTTATGATATATTATGTCAAAGCACTACAGTGAAACGGTAGAAACATATTTTTGAGAGATCGTAAGTTTGACTCTCACTTAAATAAAAAGAAAAATGTAACACTATATTATATCAAAAGCGGTTGTCTCAACGTTTCTTACTTTAGAAAAAAAAAATTATATTTAGAGTTTCAGTATAACAAATTGACTATTTAATTATCGAATCTCTTGAAATGAATGAATTCGTGCAACATCGATATAAGATAGCTATTCCGAAGGTGATTGATTTGACAAAAAAAATAGAAAAGACCCTTTAAATTAGCCATAACTTTTTTGCTATTATTTGTTGATATTAAAAATGGGTTTTTTATTTTTTTATATAAAAGGGGGGATAAAAGCCCAAAACAGGGTTACAAAAAACATAATGTGTTAGCTGCGCTATACAGAGTCTTAATCGGGCAACTCCATGGATGTCGTCAATAACAAGTTTCCTTGTCGGTGGTGGGGGAGAATCTAGGATGGTTAGTCTTGGTGGAAAACTCTTGGCATTGTTAGTGAGACCATCCGCACATACTTGTGTTTTTTATTTTTTTTATGTTTGTTGGTAGTCGATATACAAAATTATATATTTTTGAAAATCTATTCTATAATAAAAAATTTAAATTCATTTTCCGCTGCGAAATCTTTCTGGCTCGTATCTTTCTAATAATGCCCCAACCATCTTTTTTTAATTGGTTAAAATAATATACGTAAAGGTTAAATAAGTACGTAAAAACAAAAACAAAACTATCCAACCCTTTTTCTAGCGATTAATGCTACACTTTCTTAAAAAATAGGCATGACAATAATAATTTCAAAAACATTTAACATTATTACCTTAACTGTCTACATACACACGTATGTGCTTAAAAAAAAAAATTGCATGCATGCGGAGCATGTACAGTAATGCTATTAAGAAATAAACTAACTTTTCTTACTTCTTTTATCCTCCAACTTTCATCCTCTTGCAATAATACCACATACAAAATCATTTGGCACAACCACTTGGTTATACAAAACTATATATATATTTCACGTGTAACATATGCATTAATCGCACGTCTTCTCAAAAATATACGTATTTATCAACATATCAACATATATATATATGGCCCATCAAAATAAAGAGATTGACTTTTTTTGTCTAGTTCATAAGGGTATTTTCAAAAGTATATGCTTTTTAAAACAGAAGAAAAAGAAAATCAAATTGACGAAAAATATAACAATTAATTAAAAATTGTCAACCATACTAATATTTAATTTTTTGTATTTTTGAGGTATAGATATATATATTTTAAAATTCAATCAAGTTTTTTTCTTATGTGTGATGTAGGACCAATCACCGACCACTAATCATGATTAGAATTTGTCTTACTCCCAATTAATCTCTTTTTCTCTTGTGAATTGTATAAATTTATACCTAACCCCGTGTGACCCACTTTACACAAAGACACCAATCGCTGTATGACAATTCCCACGTTGATAACGTTTAATTCGTGACACGTGTACGGTCCAGACTTGCTGTACTATTTTTTACAAACAGGTGCAGCTTCATGTGTTATTAGCGTGTACAGTGACCCTTCTTACTTCTAAAATGACTATATCATAACGTGACGGCTTAAGCTTAAGCAGTAGACATGTTTTTTGGGACGTTACATGATAATCATTGAATTGATACAAATTTTTTAAACACTAATATGAGTTAAGTTTGGAACACCAAAACCCTAAAATTCTTATATATATATTTCGTACTTTGAACTACCACCGATCCTCCTATTTGATTGTTCTTTTTGCACTTTATTCGTCATATAAACTGAAGATCTAGTTAGATTTGTAAAATAATGGTTTCATATTTATTGCGTTACATCTCCCTCAACGGTTGCGCGTGGATTTGTGCAGCAAATGAGTAGATTCCTTCTTTATTTTATTTTTTTCATTTTACAGTTACTTTGTATTCCTTAGTTAAAAGTTTTTGATTTGTCTTTTCTTGTTGGAAATCTTAGATTTTACTTTACTTGTTGAAAGTTTTGTTATTCGTTATGTAGTTATAGTGATATTTGTATATTATCATATGTTTCAACATTGTAGAGAGTAGTTCATGATGTCACATTTTTAATTTCACAATTGTATTCACAAACAAATTAAAGGTCATTCTTTTGAACAAAGAATTAGTGTATTATTAGGGCAATTGATTATATGTCTGGTTCTATATTGAGCCGTGAATGATTAATAAAATTTATATTTTTCTTCACAAAAAGTGCAAAATGTACACATTTTCAGCATCAATAGTGCAATTGATCTGGATAATAAAACATTTCAAAATATAACTTATTTTTGAGACTAGATCTAAACTCCTTAACAACAATTTCACAACAACCTTCACTACTTAAGTAGCTTGATAACATCGTTCATAATAAGTTATTTCAAAACTCACAAAAAAAAAAAGTTATTTCAGAAAGCACGTGTCATACATAGGACACAAAATCTTCGTCCTTTAAAAGGATTGAACTATAACTAAGGCAATGATACTTTTTAGATATACGACTGAATCAAGACAAGAGCTCGGAGGTAACTTAATTGCTTAATGCGAGTTTTCTTATCTTTTTTTCTTTTCAAAGCATGAGTATATTTTTTTTAAACTAGGCATTGAGGTTTTCCACAATCATTTTACATACTAAAATGCCAAGCAACGATATTAATTAATTATTTGGTTTCATTAGCATTTTGTTACGCGTTTAAACCTAATTTGGCTTTGGTTTTGCTTTTGCTTTTTTCGTACTTTTGGTTGAGAACTAACTGCAAATATTAATGCCATCTTTTGAGTAGAAGAATATGCCAAATTCTTATATTATTATTTTTTTTGCATTTCAAAACAAAAAAGTGGTAGAATGGAGCAAAAATAGAAAAGATTCATTGTGTTGTTCATGCTATCCTAAAAAGAACATATACATGATATAAAAGACAAAACATTTTAAAAGCCGAATTTAAAATGACTATAATAAAGTTTCAATTCTAAATTAGTTAAAATCGGCTACATATATAACTCAATTAAATGGTACTTAAAAAAAAGATTTGGTATTGCTACATTAGAGTTTATGCAATTACAAAATAAAAGAGCCAAGCATCAGCAACTCGAGATATCTCAATATATAGCTAAAGTAATATATAAAGTTGGATGCTCATTGTTATATAACAATAAAAATAAATGTTGGCAAAAGTATTATACTGTAAAAAAAAATGTCTTGCTATAGGGTTAAATATAACAGGAGAAAGGTAAATGTGATGGTTTCGACTTTCAACTTTATAAAATGTCCCTCTAGAAAAACTCAATGCATTGTATAAAATTGACGATAATATTAAAATGTTCATGTATATAATTAATTATAATGCATTAATTATGATTAATGTTTTAAATAATTAATTATAAAATGTTTTAAAAACACAATTAAACCATATTATTTCATTTTGCATTAAAACAAACTAAATGGTGACATCAAATATGTGTAGCTGACATCAAATACGTATATAAATAACCAATTAGGTGGTTCAATGATTTGATATGAGACATAGGAGTAAGAGGTTATGAGTTCAAACTTTGGTGAATGACAAATTGTTTCTTTCTTATAATAAAAGTATGTGTATAGATAAACTTAATTGTGTTCACAAAACAAAATGCACGAGATGATTTGTTTCTTTGAGTTTTGGTTTTGATCAAAAAAATTGAAAATCTCGTGAGAGGAGGTGGAGTTTTTTAAGTACTACATGACTTGTGGAACATCGATATGACTAATAATAATAATAATAATAATAATAATAATAATAATCAAAACTTTAATTGAAGGAATAAAACTTTACATCCTGGCTGTTCATGATTGATTACAAAGAGAATACACAATATTTATTTATGTTTTAGTATCTATTCCAAACTAAAAGTCAAGTAAGTTGCTTTAATTCTAATGAAAACCATGTTAAGACATACATATATACAATTAAATAAGAAACAAAAAACGCATAAATTGGAGTACAGTGTATACATTTCATACTGGCATCGTATATGTTTCATTATGAGTTTTAATTTGGTACACCCCTATCACAAATTAATTAAAACGTCACATAATTTCTATTTGGGACTATCGATGCACCTCGATTATTACTTAAGCGTATCTTGATGTGTATTGCACGTACGGCTTTTAGTTAGGTGACCTAGCTTTTAAGTATATTTAGGATTTTATTCAAACATTTTCCTTTTGGTAGGTAAGTAGGGCCTAATGTCTCACACGAATATATGATTAAGTGTTTTTTTAATGTCAATATATTATTAAGTGTTAAGTAATTAATTAAGCCGACTAATCAAGCTTAAATAATTGATGTAGTTTAATCCATGAATTCTGAAAAAAAAGGGACGAATGTGTCAATGTATGTATATACATAGGGTGGACCAAATTAATAATTGATGCTACTTTCAGTATATATGGATGGCGGTGATTAAATCATAAGATAAGTTTGGTGGGTCCTGTGATATCAACCCCTGCACTCGATGAAGATGATTAAGTAACCAGTCGTAGTTGACCATTAGAGGTTCAATTAAGTTATACATATGTTTGTTATTTTTTAGTACCTTTGATAGATATTGATTGTTAATTATTGTAGCGAGCAGCATTTGATCATGATAAAAGTGACTTCTATAACGGTGAACCATAAAATATTTACAATCTTAAAGCTTTTTGTCAAATTTTAATTTCCACTAATAATTTTGTACAAGTTTTTTTCGTGCACAAAGTAACTGTGGTCACTAAGGTCTAATATTTCCATTGAGAGAGACAATAAGGTCAAGTCCCATCGAATATAAAATAAATTTTAAACTTTTAATTAATATTTAATCTAAATCCATCATTGATCTTAGTATGTATTTCAAGTCCATTAAACAGGCTCATTAGGCTCTCAGGTCTAGTCTTTATGAGTTTGTTGGGACTTGTCTAAGTTTACACATAAATAAAATTTAATTAATCTAAAAAGGATTTATATATTAAAAAATGCACAAATGGATATTTGTCATATGCACCTAATTAGTTTAGATGAAGCTATATATATATATATATATATATATATATATATATATATATTGGGACGCTAGGGTCCAATATATAAAGCCCCAAAATTCTTCCCTCGAAAAAGAAAGGGCAAGAAAAAGATTTATAGAAAGGAAAGATGGCTAAAAAATTTTAAATTAGAGTAAAGCCTCTACTGCCTATAAAGATATATGGAAAATGTTAGAATGACATCCCAAATGACACTTTAAGAGACATTTCAGTGACATGGCGCGCAGGCCTTACGTAAAAATGAGCGTGCGCAAAGTAATTTTTGGTGTATAACATGCGTGGTGTGTATCTCGAAATGCACACAATGATTCTCATGGATGCGGGCCCTCAAGCCACATCGCAGGGGTATTACTCGAGGTGTCATTTTAGATTATATACAAAAAAAAAAGTTATATACAAGAAAAAAAAAATGCAAAAATAACTCACATTAGATCGATCAAGTTAGACGTCGTGCAATTCGTCTCTAAATGAGGCGAAATGCGCACACGCACACACATCTTCGCATATATTGCATGCCATCTAACCGTGTAATTTATTAGCTACCTATATAAAGTGGCTAGATGCCATTGTTTCACGATGACTATTTGTAACGGCCCATTTTTCAAATGGATCGCCACGGGGTCAATGCGGGCCCACAACTTGGTCTACCAGTGCTAGCTGCGTCACACATGTTATTTCATCCACCATTTAATCATTATTAACTTCAATAAACAACAATTTACTGTTTAAGTTGTTAATGAACTTAAGTCATCTGTTAATATCGTTTGAAACCATAAGAAATAACCACATCAAAAGTCTTTTATCATGACAAGTAAAATATTAAACATTATAGTCATGCATCTAACTCTGATACCTAGTGTGGAAAATCCTTATGACAACATATATCAGATATAAACCTCAAAGGTCTCAAAATATCAAAATATAGGATCCTGAAGTATCTCACAATCTCAATTCCCCAAAAATGAAAACACAATATATATATATATATATATATATATAATACAAACGTATAAGTCTGGCTCAATATCTCTAAATTATAGGTATTCCGGAAGCTTGCCCTTGCCACGACTCGTACTAGGATCTGCACTCAAGCCATCACAAAAGGCAGATGACTAGTCCAGAATGAGTATTCCCAAAGAAATTCTAGGAGCGCACTGACCTAGTTGCGGGTCCCACGAGCGTCTGAGCTGTCAGCCACGTCTGCAACCACGTCATTAATAACGACAAATTAAATTCAGGCCGTTACACTATTAGTTCAGGATTGCCACATCTTCTTGTACTATATTGGTTGACATGTTTCTCTCAAATGGTTAATAATATATATCTGACATATTAGCTAGTACTTTTAGGCCTTGTTTGGTATATGTGTGAGATATCTCTCAATTTACAGGAGAATGGAGTTCAATAGATAAAAATATCACTCACAAATCATCTTTTTCTCAAGTCCCTCGTAAATAATCTTTTTTATTTTAAAAACATGTTTGAAGGGCATTTATGTCAATTCCCACATTTTACTATTTTTAAAAATTTGCAACTTCCCTGCAAGTTTAAAGTTCAACCAAACATGAAATATGAACTTAGACTGTGAGTTAACTCCATGGAGTTATCTCCACTCACACTGTAAGTCGGCAAAAACGAACCAAATGAGGCCTTACTTTTTGCTAGTTCATTGAAAAAGACTTGCTATCTATTGGGGATATAAAAATGACATATTTAAAAAGGAAAATGCTTAGCGTACCAATTTTAAATATCGACTTTGGGCACTTAAAGATCGTGTGTTGTTCGATACACCTCAAACACATATCTCAAGGTGTATCGACGACGCATGACCGCTAGATGCCCAAAATCGACGTCTAAAGTGGGTACACGCACTTCCTCTTAAAAATGTTGGGCATACCTACTTATAGGTGGCTTTATATTGAGGGAAAAATTACAAAAGTACTGTTAATAATAAAACAAATTAGTAAAATAAGTTAGGTTTACTTTTTATTACAAAAATAAGGTAAATCGGGTTATGGAAATGCGTTATTAGTGGGGCAAATATTTAACACTAATGGCGGGCAAAAATTCTACACGAATGCGCCATTCGGAGAATGCGCCATTCGTGTATTTTTGCCACTGGGGAGAAAAAACACGAATGGCGCATTCTCCGAATGCGCCATTAGTTTGAGGTTGATGTTGACGTGTCGTCCACATGGCGTCTGCGTGTATGCCATGTGGAGCGACCCTGTACACTAATGGCGCATTCTCCGAATGCGCCATTAGTGTAACGTTTTAACCACGTGAGGTTCACGTGGCCCCCACGTGGGCGCCACGTCGGTTTCCACAGTACACGAATGGCGCATTCTCCGAACGCGCCTTTCGTGTACTGTACCACCGTGACACATACATGCGCGTGATATCGTCGTTTCGAGAACGCAGGGAATATATTCCCTGCGTTCTCTGCCAGATATACGACTATGGGGTAGGGGGTTAGGGTTCCTGGGGGTTTTATAAGGTGGGTGTTGGTGGGGTGGAGCAACCGAGAGAGTCGCGAGAGAGAGTCGGTGCGGGAGAGAGCAAGCAAGCGAGAGAGGAGTCGGAGAGAGAGCCAACGACGAGAGAGAGCGGTGCGGAGAGACCGACGAGAGGGGGAGAAGAGAGAGTAGCGGCCGAGACCACGTGGACGAACGAGATGGAGGAGAGAGAGGGAAGAGAAGAGACGGAGAGGAGGGGACCGCGCGACGAGACACGTGGACGGGAGGGACATAGTTAGGGGACCAGAGAGAAGACGGTGACGGAGAGAGGAGATGGGGGAGCAAAAAGAGAGAGTTGGTGATAGGATTTGAGCCACGTGAGAAAGAAAACGTATACGGAGATGAGGGGGACCCTCGAGTCGCGCAGCCGAGCGAAGGGTGGCGAGAGAGAGAGAGAGAGAGAGAGAGTTCAGATACGTTTGATTTGACAAAAAGAAAATAAAATGAAAGGAGGGAGGGTGGACATAGGGGACCGCGAGACGAGCGAGAGAGTGGGGGGGAGAGAGAGAGAGTACGGTGACTTATTGAGTTGTGATTTGAACGAGAGAGATGGACACCAGGGACTTAGGAGAGGGTTGGGGGAGCGTAAGAGAGAGAAAGTTGGTGATAGTTCTTTGTGATGATAGCTAGAGAGAGAGTCACGGGGGGATCTTGACATCTAATTGAGTGTATGTTGGGGGATCTTATCCGGACGAGGAAGACATGGGGGACCTTGACACCGATTGGTCGGGACTCCTTGTTATTTGGATTGAGATTGAGTATATTCATGCGTCATTTATTCCTTTCGTTCTAGAGAGAGAGAGTTGGGGGTCATTCTTATGTTTGTCGAGTGCAGAGCCGCGGACGAGTAGCAGAGGGAAGGCTTCATAGCTAGGTGGTATATTTTGTATTTACTCTCCTCGATGATATTTATTGGGTTCCACAATTAGGTTGTGATCTTTTTGGGTGGGTCATTTTGTAATTGGTGTGATAGAGTTGGGTGAATTTTGTGGTATCGAGACATTCATTAAGATATAAACCCGGAAGTTAGGAATGGTTGAACCTAGAGTGGTGTGTATCACGTGAGACACGATGAGTAAATTGAAAAGGATTGACGATAAAGTTATCGGATTCAGAGAAATTGATTACTTTGCCTATGCATACGTCCCTAGAAGAAAATCGAATAGGAGTTCATAGGAAAGTAAAGTTAGAAAAAGAAGAAGTAAAAAGGACGAAGAGTCTCTAAGGAAGCGAGTGTTGAGATGACTTGAGAGCTAACGATTACATCATGTACGGACTCTTTAGCTTTGACGAAAGCTTTGGAGTAGTAGTGTTGGATCGAAGCCCAAGTAACTCCACTTTAGTGACACTATGCATTTATCGTCTCGGGGTTGGTGAAGTCGACCACCACATTTAGGGACCTGGTAAATGAATTAAGTGTTACGAGTTGAGGTAGAGTCTCGCAAACGCGTTCTAAAAGTTAGGGGCCACCTAAGTATAAATCCTATGAGATTGTATAAAAAAAAATTCTCACATGCTAAAATTTGTTCGAATCGTTAGTAAACGTATCGAAAGAGAATTTACGTGCAAGTAGTGCATGTTGTAAAAATGTATCCGATATGATATATTTGTTGTGTTGTAATATATATACAATATCGAGGATTCGTGGCTATGGAAAATGCAACGACGTTTGGACCGATCGAGAGTTTAGGAATAATCGTGAGGCACGGGTTCGCGGTTTGCATGAAGTCTTGATGAGCCGCATACATCGCACTACCAACAAGCTGCAGGAGATTTTTCAATTGTTAAGGGCACGGAGTTACGTCGTCGTCACGTCACCAACGCTAGTTATTCAGTCAAGGCGTGTTTTTACGGTTCGCAACCCACTGAAAAACCGCAGGACTGCGATGGACCGGGTGACACATGTTCGGCCGAGATGGTATCTCCTATACCCGAGACATTAATTGAGGATACGCCGAGCACGCCGATTAATACGGGTGTTGGGCTGGTGCGAGGCGAGGCATGCTCGTGAGTTTCGGAGGCATCATCGAGAAAAGTTTCACGCACGGTGGTACGGATCGCGGAGAGCAAAGATTCATGACGTTTTGGCCACACCAGATCATATGGGGTCGAGCATTTCATCAGCTTCGTTGTTCGGCGAGGCCGATGTCTGGTTGCGCACTACGGTGGCGTCGATGGGGACGCTCAATGATTGGGTGATTGGGCGAGTGAGGATGGGGAAGTACATTCATCCTACGGTTCGTAGAATCGAAGAGACTCGATTCTTAAACCATTCGATAGAGGACCGGGGAGTCGGTTGCAGTGTATGGATCGATATATACGCGTGATGAAGTATGCTGGGGTTGCGGCTGACCAAGCTTACTACGTCATACACGATTTCCTGGATTTTATTGGTTTTGTTGGGTGACGACGGCTCCGAGCACAGTACAGGAGGCTTAAGCGAGCGCTATGGCTGGCGAGAGCTTTGGGAGCACCCGCACCGGAGTACCAGTCGCATTATCGGCATCGTTATAGTCAGTGCGAGGGTCTGGAGATGATCAGAGGAAAGCGAGGGTTAGACGGTCGTGGCAAAGAGAGCAACCTCATAGCGTATTGCGTTTCCACCGTATGCGGTGTATATGGCGCCAGTGATAGATGGTCCAGCGCAGAGTTACGTTAGTGCAATACAAGACGGCCAAGACCTTTGTCGAGATCCTTAGCATAAGTACCATCGAGGTTGATGGCGAGGCGATGGCCGAGACGAGGTCGAGAGATCCGATCGAGTGCACGAGACGAGGGACAGACGATCTAGTCATGCACATGGACAAGGACATGGACATGTTCCATGCTATTGCCACGTCGAGTCCGACTACTATCCACCGTAACCGATAGAGGGTACGACGAGTTGTGTTGAGACTCACTCTATCGAGAGACTAGCGGACGGTCAAAGAGGCGATTTACATTCTCGCGGATATACAACAGATATACGTATGTTGGTGACGGTGGATCATGAAATTAAAATGTTCATTTGTATTCATTTGTATTCCAATATATGTTGCGATGATGTTGCCCCGACATATATTGATGGGAAGAAACAAATGGTGTGTTCTTTGCTTAGGAGATCTCGGAGGAGCCCGGCTCGTCACGGAGGAGCCCAACTTGTCGCGGTGGAGCCCGGCCCTACAGAGTAAGATGGAGGTATGACTTGGGCGAGTATGGCCTTGGCGAGTATGGCCTTGGGTCTTCATTAAAACACCATTGTCTGTGAGATTTGTTTCAATTTCGAGGACGAAATTCTTAATTCGTTGGGAAGGCGTAACGACCGAAAATTTGACTTGTGCCACGTGTCAAGTCAAGGTCGTATGTGGGACCCATTCGTCGAAATACGTATATCCGAATCCAATTTAAGATGATAATGCGAACTATGCGAGGAATTCGGTGAGCGAAACAAGAACGGGGACGCGCCTCTAGTCGCGTGCCGACGTGGGACCGAAATATGGCTATAGTGGATTTATGTGGTTTTAAGGTGGACATTGGGTACGTCTCGTGATACGTGTAGCGCGAGTATCGAAATTTTGAAAGGAGGCGGGTTGGTGCATCGAGATGCGCACGCTCGATTTCCGAGGATACGTTTGATTTGAAATCAAAAAGAAAATAAAATGAAAGGTATATATATGTATATATATATATATATATATATATATATATATATATATATATATAAAGGAAGGATCGATAAGATTGGAAAAGAAAAGAAAAACGAAGAGAGAGAAGAAAGAGAGGAAGAAGGAGACCACGAGCGAGAGATGCGCGAAGGTGGCGCAATGCGAGCGGCCGGACCACAGCAAGCGTGTGGCGTGCGGCGCGACGCGATGAACGGCGCGGTGGCTCGTTGTCGTCGATCGGTCGGATGCGCGATTTCGACGAAATCGCGAAGACGCGATGGAGGTGAGGTTTATTTCACCGATCGAGTTGTGATTTGAACGAGTTAAGTATAATAGGCCTAAACTGTCTAAATGGACACCAGAGACTTAGAGAGTCGGGTGTCGGGTGCGCGAGATCGAGACGTGAGCGACGTTTTGAGGTTCGCGTTTCTCGAGGTAAGTAAACCAGCTAGGGACTTATACACGTATTTCATTTCTCTCCATTGGTTGTTGTTGTTTTGTTTTGTGATAGCTTTATTGTTGTTCACTCGCTTTGTGATGATAGCTATCGTTGAAATTGTTATCGATTGAGTGCGTCCAATGGCAAGTGAGTCACTGATTCTTGTTTATCTCGCGATATGAGCTCGTATCCGTACGCCGTCGATATCTCCTAATTGAGTGTACGTTGGGGGCTCTTATCAGGACGTAGATATCTCATAGTCGCAAGGGTTAGGGTTGGAAGACATGGGGCTCGTCCCTAACCCGAGTCTCATTGGGATTTTTTTGCGACTCAACAACCTTTTGGTCGGGACTCCTTGTTATTTGGCCTCACTCATTGATGGATTGTTTGATCTTGTATATTCATGCGTCCTTTATTCCTTTCGTTCTATTTGCATGAATTTGACTCGCTTTGGATATTGTGAAATGTTGTGTATATGTCCCTTGGATTTACTTACACAGGCTCGTCATTCTTATGTTTGATCGAGTGCGAGAGCCGCATGACGAGTAGCGAGAGGGAAGGCTTCATAGCTAGGTGATTTTTTTTTGTATATTTTGTATTTACTATCCTCTCGATGATATTTATTGGGTTCCACAATTAGGTTGCCTAACTTCCTCGATCTTTTTGTTGAGTTATTTAATGTATTAGTTGCTTGCGCATGGATTGGAAGGGGACTACGTTGATTTTTGTGTTTTTGCAAGGAATATCA
Organism: Stephania cephalantha; assembly: GCA_039657325.1. Taxonomy (NCBI): domain Eukaryota; kingdom Viridiplantae; phylum Streptophyta; class Magnoliopsida; order Ranunculales; family Menispermaceae; genus Stephania; species Stephania cephalantha. Next base: position 1,609,116 of record CM077577.1, on the reverse strand, counting down.
AACATATAAGATACAGTTGGGGGTGGCTTTGGTTGGGTTGTGGGGTGGGTCATTTTGTTGGTGTGATAGAGTTAGGTGAGTTGTGGGTCCAGGTTGTGAGGTGGGACTAATTTTTGTGTTTTTGCGGGGAATATCAAACATAGAAGATACACAAAATGGGTTTGTCAGGTTGAAGGTTGTGAAAAGGTTCAGAATTCTTTATTTATTTTTTACGTCATTTCGTTGAAGTTCGTAATATTGAGGTGAGAAAAAGCAAATTTTTTATTCGTTTTTTCAGGGATAATCCAATTGAAGACGGAAAGGAAAAAAAAGAGAAAAATTAGTAAGTTAAGAACTTTATTTATTTAAGTTTGAGTAAGTTTGAGTTGGTAATTAGTTAAATTAAATAAATTTATATGCAGTTTGTTTGTTTACAAAAATTAATATGTGGAGTTTGTTTGTTGCAAGGAGGCCCTAATTTGCTTAGTATTTTTTTTTCAAAAATATGCCATAATTTGAGATAGCTGTTATAAATATGAGTTTTTAATTGATGTCATGTAAACGAAAGAGTATGCTATGTAGTTGCGCTATGATGGCGATCCTCTACATCAAAAATTTTGCTTACGATATAAATCATCAATTTGATGAGTGAATAAGCATCAATACACGTAGGCTTTTCAAATTAAGCACTGGAGATGATAAAACACTTTTTTTTTTCACCTTTCCAAAATGTGACACTAGTTGCTGGAGCACGGTGATTCAATCGCCTAACTTTTCATTTCGATGCAATAATGAAATCAACATTGATTACATAAGGGGTATAATAACTTAAAAATATATGAATGTATGTCATCAAATCAATAACTAGCTAGGAATATAAGCACATGAGGTTGAATATATGAAAGTTGGGAACTTTAATTTGTGTATGAATTCGTGGTCTTTTATGGGATTTCAGTACTTGTACTACTACTATTGTTTTTCTTCACTTCTTTATTAGTCTGCTTGATTAATATATAACACATGTCAATAAAAACAAACCCTAATTATAAAACCCTAATAATTTGATGAACGAAGTTGTGATGGGAGCACTAGAGTCCTCGTCCACCACGTCCTTCTCGTCGGACAGAGACTGCTGCTGAGAGCAGCAGACGTTCCCCTACGCCACGTTCATCTCGACCGAGAGGGAGAACAACAGAGACTGTTGGTGACAGTAGCCAACGCTCATCCCCTCCACGTCATTCTTCTCATGGGTACATTCCAACATTGTCCCCAATGCAACCAGAACCTCAAATGTTTGTACCTAGCGCGCCGATCATGAATCTTTCTCATTACCATTTTAATCCTTATGCACCCGGGCCGTCGTCTTCATATATGGATCATGGCATGCCTAGACATCCAATGTATCCGTCATTGCCTCAACACATGCCGAGCTCATTTACTCCACCATGTTATAATTATAATATGTCATATAGTGGAGATGGCTCATTCATGAACATGTTAAGCATGCCCCGCCGCCTCATGTTCCTCTCGGCCAACCGCATACAGGAAGCCAATTTTTTGGGACGGTTCAACCTCCTATTTTTGGGAGCATTAGTACCAGAGGTGAGTCGAGTGAAGCACCAGAGGATGAACATCAATCGACTCGACGACATTCAATGCAAGATCAGCAACCTCGACAAACTCAACCGGAAGTACAAACACAACGTCCAACTCGACATAAAGTACGTCCGGTTTGCATCACCGAGCAACAACGTCAACGTAACCGTCGATAAACCTGTATGATAAGTTTTTTTTGGAATGAAATCATACTTTCAAAACTTCTTTATTGCTTTAATTTTAAATTCTACACAAATATATAACGTGGTTTTGGCATTTACAGTTCTTCATCTACAAATTTCTTTTTATGCTCACGATTGTGTGACATGGTTTATAGTAGATATGCATGGGTTGCCCCATTAGGATACGTGCGTAACGTTTGCCTGGATTGTCAACCTTGAGATACGTTCGTGTTCTTTGCACGGGTTGCCCACCGCCAGATACGTGCGTGTCATTTGCATGGGTTGTCCCCTCGATATACGTGCGTAATGTTTGCATGGATTGTCAACCTCGACATACGTGCATGTTGTTGCCAAGGGTTGTCCACCGCCAGATACGTGTGTGTCGTTTGCATGAGTTGGCCCCTCCAAATACGTGCGTAACGTTTGCATGAATTGCATGAGGTTGCATGGGTCGGCCACTTCGACATGCGCGTCGTTTGCATGACTCCTCTGCCGCGAGATACATGCGTGGCGTTTGCATGAGTTGTCCACGTCCATATACGTGCGTGTCTTTTACATCATTTGTCTACCTCGAGATACGTGCGTGATACGGGTTGTCCATCTCGTGATACGTACGTGATTCGGCTTGTCCATCTCGATACGTAAATGACGTTTGCATGGGTTGACCGTGTCACGGCCCAATAATTAATACACGTTTAATTCGTTAATCATGACAAAATGACCAAGACGTAGGACCCGCAACGAGATACGTGTCATTACCGAGGCACGGTGGCCGAGGTAAATGTTATATTTGTTGGTGTTGTGTGATTTGTGGTTGTTTTTGCTGTCGGTTGTGGTTGTTGGTCCGAGATAGGAGACTCGGACGAACTGCCATGAGCTCAAGGGACGGCAAGTGAGTCGTTTCCCCTGCACGATCCCAACTTGGGGTTGGGGATGGACGCCCAACCCCAGTACAAATGAAAAAAAAAAAAAAAAACAATGTTTACGGGAGGAAGAAGATGGGTATCCCGGGTCGGGCTACCTCATATGGGACGGGTCGGGCCGACCCGGGCCCGGGTGGGTTGAGTCGGGCCGACCCTGACCCTTTAGATAAGGGGTCGTCACGCACCGCTTGGAGTTGAACAAAGTACTCATTTTGAGGAGTAAAATAGAGGGGGTGTATTTTGTATAGATGACTCCTTTTGAAAATGAGTCATTCATTTTGTATAGATGACTCATTTTCAAAAGGAGTCATTCACTCCACCTCATCAACCCACATGCCACACAAGGCGCCATATCATCGTCAATGTCTCTTTTTGAAAAGGAGACATACCCTACTTTTGAAAATAAAATGTAACCACCTTTATTTTTGGAATAAAAAATGTTTCCAACCTTATTTTTTGAAAAACTCCGTATATGGAGTCTGATACAAAATTATTAATGAAATTAATATACCTTTAACGATGTTATATATGCTATTCCAAATTTGAAACAATATTAATTATTGGACGATGTGCTTGTGTTTATTTTCTATGCTCTGCATATATATGCTATACACTTTTAGAGAGGAAAAAAAAGTTTTATCATAAAAAAGAACAAAGTTTTATATTCTATATATGTGCTTTAGTGCTTATGCTTTACGGTTTAGAAAAAAAATTTATCCTATAAAAATGAGCATTTTTTTATATTATATATATAAGAAAAAAAATTATTATTTCAAAATAACTATGTGATGGCCAAGGTTTTGCTATTCCCATGGGAGAAGAAGTTTCAAGTCTTGCCTCTCTCTCTTTTATTTTTCTTTTTCTTTTTCTTTTTCTTTTTTATAATATAAAAAGGGCCTAAGGCCAAATGCTTAGATTGATGCTAAGCTTGTACAATTATTATCAAGTAATAACGGAATGCACCATGGGTTGCATAAGGCTCTACTATCACCTGAAGTACTCAAACCCATCTTCGCAAGGAAATCAATGCAAATAATAAATAAAAGTTACGAAAAATGATCGGTTGACTCTCTTGAACATCAAGATAGCCACACCTACCAGGTGAACATCCAATGCAAGAGTGAAGTGCATCTCGAGGCAAATATCAAGCGCCCACCAGGTAGATGCAGCTATCTCGATGCTCAAAATAGGTCGACCCAATACTTTTCAATAGTTAAAGTATATATATATATATATATATATGTAAATGACAAATATGTAAAAAAACAAAAACTACCTAATCATTTTTCTACAAAAGTGGCTATTAATATCACACTTTCTTAAAAAATAGCCAACTCTTTTTCTACAAAAGTGGCAATTAATGTCACACTTTCCTAAAAAATAGGCATGACATTAACAATTTCAAAAACTTTTTGCATTACACACATGAGCTTCAAAAATAAAATAAAATTGCGCATACATGTGGAGCATGTGCGGTACACTAGTATGTATATATATACTAGTTTTTATACGTGCTGCGCACCGAAGACAATCTATTGTTGTAAATTTTTTAAAAAATTGTGACAATGGAAGCTCAAATAATGTTTTTTTTCTATTTGTGCCATTTGTTGTCGAGCAGAGCAAGTGGATCAGTATATATATATATATATAGTAAATCAAAATAAATTAAAATTTGACATTTATGTGTATAACATAGATGTATTGTTGTGTTGGTTATATAATAATGGTTGGAGAGTTAGAACGACAACAATATGTCACACCACAAGACACATTAATATTGGCTCACATAATCCATCCATACACGCCTCGAGATATGGGTATACACATATTTTGATGTATAATACGTTGGTCGAGGTCGCATGAAATGCTCTTGTGAGCTAATGTGTCTTATGGCGTGACATTGTTGTTGTCATTCTAGTATTTTTCATAATAATAAAGGTATAGTGTAGATAAAAGTTTATAATTCCTTTTGATTTCTACAAGTCTCTTAAGCTTCATTATTTTTTAAATAAAGAATTAAATTAAAAAAATGAACAATAAGATATATAAGTGATACAATACAAGAGAGAAGTAAACAAATTTTTTTCTTTTTTTTTTTGGTAAGCCGATCGTTCGATGCACCAATTTATTAATTTATTTAAAAAAATAGAAATAGTAGGAAACAAAATATGAAGATTAATTTAAACAAAAAATATATAAATAGCAAAATTGAAATTTCAAGTAAGGAAGAAATCTTTCATCATTGGTGTTTATTATATTAATTAGATAATTAGATATATATATATATATTACACTTCAATAAGATTAAAATTACTGGTAAGCTTGTAATAACATAATCTTCTTAAGAAAGGGAGGGGTTGTTTCACTTGAGCTCGTAATAAAATTAAAACTAAAATTATTTCTTAAAAAAAAAAAGAAAACAGAACAAACAAAACAAAGTTGAATACTGATTTAGAGTAATAAATGATAGCTTTTCCTATTGTGATATAAGTATACAGTGCAGGCCAGAAATCTTTTAATTTCTTGCAGAGAATGGCATCAGGACTCACACCAAAACGGCCATCTTGCCATGCAATGAGGTGTTGACGTACTTACCATTATTGGACTTCAATTTAATTACTTTCTGTTTTACATTAATACCATATGGCTTATTTTGATTACATAGGCAGGTACTTCTAAAAACTAAAGAGTCTTGCATAAGGTACCACATTTTTGTGAATTAGCATCTCTTCCAAATCACATATTTACCCCACTCAAACAATGAAGTGCCCTTATGCAAGGCTAAAGTGTTTAAAGCGCGACACTACGCTTCAGACATAGATTGTTAGGTTGGTTGATGATAACTGACACGTACTACGTTTCAGGTCTCGGTGGGAAATGACCGAACTTATGGTCTCGAACACACATATCCGAGACATATGCTAGCTGTTGTGTCGATTGGTGTCAATCGAAACAAACACACATGTTTCGACACAAGGCATATGAGACTACTTGTGTCACTCATCAAGGTGTATGTCACTCATCAAGGTGTATGTCCGATCACCTTATTTGGGTGTTGTTTGGTATAAACCGACACTTAAATACGGATTTCGACAAGACATGGCTGAGACCACACCTTACTACTCTCGACCCTATATATGTAACTGAACGGTACGAAAATCACAAAAAAATCATCCCATAAATGACTAAATTTCAATAATTAATTAAATAACATCCGAAACGAAAGAAACAAATTAATAAGCAACAAAAATAAAATTTAATTAACTGCGAAAATACAACAAGTTATTTAGCGTCGCGTAAGTAATAAACACAATAAACAGCGCAAAAATATAAGGCCTCAATTATATATAATGGGTCTAAATCATCAACAATTAATGCCGTTGAGAAACAGATATAACAGACAAAGCTGAACAAACAATTGACAAGGATAATGGAAACAAAAGAACATTTGAGTGAGTAGTAGACACTAATTAAATTCAATTCGCCAGGAACAATTGACGCATGTTTTGACTATTGACCAAGGACCACTTTTTATGTTTTGAGGTTGAAATAAATATTCTTCTTCATAATTAATTAAACTAATCCCATTCGTAATCCACATTTTTGAAGAGGACAGTCATATGTTAAAACTCAAGACCACTAAAAGATATGCAAAACAAATAAATAGACATTTCTATATCCTTCTAAATCTAGGCACTCACTGAAGCTATGGTCTAACATATATTATATTGGCAAAGAACAAATTAAATGGAATTTAAAAATATCAAGAATTAAAGTGCAACTATGCATGCAACAATGACATCCTGAAGTAAAAAAAAAAAAAAAAAAAGGAACCACACATAATCGATATGGACGTACGTACTTGTCAGTGTCCCTGTGATACGCATCGAATGAGTGCGTGCATCCTGATGCAAAAATCAATGCACACCAACATACATGTGTTGGTTGTGTGTGTTCATATTGGGGCACATCATTTTTTCAAAAAATATTAATTTCTCTCGAGTCATGAGGTTGGATGTTTGACTGACTTTTGTAACAAATTCAGACTACACTATTCTCAAAAAATAAAAGAAAAGATTCTTCACATAAAATTGTTAGATTCACCTCGAGTCGCAAGTCATGCCATCTCGAGGTGCATAACACAACTATTTTGTTGTGCGGTTAAGGTGTCACTATAGTACTTTTTAAAGGAAAATGCTAGCGTGCCCTAATAAATTAAGGCACGTAACTGAGTCATCACTGATAATCAATCGAACGTCAGCTTAATTTTCCTCATTTTTTATTTATTTTATTTTTTTTGTTTTCTCTTATTCTGTCATGTGTTTATTTTGTGTAGTTGTCCATATTAACCGACTGACTGTCAGTACTAAGTCAGCTGAGTATCCATGATGCATGCCCTTGTTGAGTCACACTAGCATTTTCCTTCCGTTTGCAAATACTAATGGCCGCCATCCACCCGGTCAACTTGATCAGTAATTTGGATTTATATGTCAATAAAAATATATGGCAGCATATATACGTCGTGTTCAGTAAAATCTTTCCTTAAAGTCAACGTTAAACAATGGAATGAATGAAAGCACAAGCACCACTATTTGCGGGCAATGCAAAGCCACCAAGCAACCAAAGCAGCCAACGTTGTGTATGCTAAGTACATATATGTGCATTTGCATATTAATTTGTGTAACAAATTAATAGTAATATATATGCAATATATAATGTTCCTAATTAATAAGGCCTGGTTTGAAGGGTCATGATCGGTGGGCTATCTATATATGACTTTAGTGATAAGGCTGCAAGAGCCAAGAGTTTTCTATTGTCAAGGGTTTATAGGGAACCGGCTAAGGCCCATGTTCTTGTTTGGTGTGCCATGCATGCATGCATTCTTAATTTCTTTGGCACAATTCATGATGATCGATCTTCTCATTTACTAGAGATATTGCACATTCAGGCTCTTTATCCATGTTGTCTGTCCTGTTGTTTATGGGGTTGGACAATTGTGGGGACGCATGTCAATCAAATGTTCAAACATGCCAACATTTTTTAATAAAGCTTAGTAAAAGAAAAAAAAAAAAAAAAAAAAGAAGGGTGAGAGAGAAACGAACATTACACGCAATCTCTATTATAATTAGTTTAATCATACTATCCAGAAGGAGGTGGCGGAGTGGTAAGAACTTGACATGTAGATTTCTGCTTCAAGAGGAGAAGATCGCGTGTTCGAGTCCTTGCATCAACAATGAAATCATTTCTTGGTAGACTCTCACGGTCAATGGGTTTCGTGGGACCGACTTGACTCCATAAAATTAGTCGTACGTACCCAAAGGATGCGGACACCTATGGTTATAAAAAAAAAAAAAATCAGTTTAATCATGCAGTGGGATGGCGCATATCCTCCTTCCTTAACTAGAGGTTTTAGTTTTGAGTTCAGAAAATAGAAAAACTTTAAAATTTTTGGCTAAAGGCGCCGCTTTTGCGATCATATATTCCACAAGTTCAGGATTAATCAAAGCAAATACCCTCATAATAAGCTTAAAAAAAGTTATGCAACCTTGCACCGGATTGAACTGGTGCGGTTGTTGACATTAGGGCTGGCAAAAATCCGGGACCGGACATAAACGGGACCAGGACACCCATTTCTAAAATTATTAAATTTGGTGCCCGGATCCGGTCCCGTTTTTGAAACGGGCAGTTTTTTTTGTCCAGTCTCGTATGTTTGTAAAACATACGGCTCCCGTTTTGGAATTGCTGACGGTGTAGACAGAGGTGCGGAGAGAGTGTTGGCGACGAAATTGGGGGTGAGAGCGAGGTCGAAGGCGTGGTTGGGGCGGTCGGGGCTTGGTGGTGGGAGGACAAGGAGGCGAAGGAGGAGTGGTGGCGCCGCGCCGACAGGAAGTGGGAGAGGAAAGGCGTTCGGAATTGCTTGCAGCGCCGTCGAGCCGTCGAACCGGGAGAAATGGGGCCGAAGCGGTGGAGGAGGAAGCCTGGCGACGCCGTCTCGCACCGCTAGTCGTGAGAGAGAGAGCGTGAGAGTCGAGAGAGAGCGTGAGCGTGAGCGTGAGCATGAGAGGTGAGGACCGTGAGGTGAGAATCGTGAGATCGTGAGATGAGTGTCTTTGTGTGAGTGATTTGTGTGAAATGTGAACCAGTGAGGCGGTGAGAGTGAAATTAGGTTAATTTCACGGTGAAATTACCTATATGCCCTTCAAATTAATCACTAAACGAGTACCGTTTTTTTAAAATTTTGCCCTGACCGGTCCCGTATTTTTAAACGGACATAAAACATTGTCCAGGTATGTTTGTCAAAAAAATATTGCCGGTCCGTTTAAAACGGACCAGGACAAAACGGACAAACGGACGGGCACATTTTGCCGACCCTAGTTGACATGCGCTTGTTATATGACAAATAAGTCGGATGATTAAATCTTATCATCCAACTTCAAATATATTGATTTCTTCATGCTCATAAAAAGGGCCACCAAATTGAGTTTTGTGGAATTAATTGATGCTAAGTAGCTTATCCTTAATTTGTTGAAGGTACTACCAAGTTAGTTTGAAAACTTAATTTACATCTTCAAACTACTTCCATAAGTTATTTCAAGTTTCAAATTATAGTTGCTTGATCAGCCTTGAGAGTTCCTAACTACATACATGCCTAAAATTCAAAAAAAAAAAAAAAAAACAAACCAGGGGAGTCCTGCTCTTGTGTTGTATCTCTCTAGTCTCTTGTGTTACATATATATCTCACATAAAAAAAAACACACTTTTTGTTTCACTTCCAAAAACCGAAGGAGAGCTCTTTGCGGTCGATCTGCTCCCCAAGCAAGCGACTCACGCCTCGCAGAACACAATCCAAAGAGCCTCCTCGAGCTCCCCAAGCAAGCAAATCTACAACAATAAACATAATCAACCATTATCATCCAATTAACACTTCAAATCAATTCCAATTAACACTTCAAATCAATTCCAAGCTTTGGATGAGCAACAATAGGTCCACTACTTTCAAACTCCATTGGTGTAGAACTTGCATCTGTCGATAATGTTCCAATTGTTACGTGATGTGAATCCATCTAGAAAAAAAAACACACGATCAATGTTAGAATCATATCATGCACAATAATCCAAACCTATACATTCTCGCAATTTTTTGTTTCGGTTCCTCTTTCACAACCATTTTTCAAACTGAAATAATGAATCACCCAACGCCAAACTATAGCAAAATGCACAATAATCCAAACCTAATCAATGTTAGAGCATCTTGAACATACCTTGTTGTGTAAACCCTGCGGCAACCCCGGCAAGTGCGGTTGCTCCCGACGACTGGTCCGGCGCGTGTGGGGGTGGGGCGGCGATCGGCGGTCGAGCGCGTGGGGGTGGTGGGGGGGAGGCGGTCGGCGGTCGAGCGCGTGGGGAGTGGGGGGGCGGCGATCGATCGGTCGAGAGGGGCGGCGATCGATCGGTCGAGCGCGTGGGGGGGTGGGAGGGCGCGATGGACCGGTCGAGCGCGTGGGGGGGTGGGAGGGCGGCGATCGATCGGTCGAGGGCGATCGATCGGCGGTCGAGCGCGGGGGTGGGAGGGCGGCGATCGATCGATCGGTCGAGGGCGCGATCGGCGGTCGGCGCGCGGGGGGTGGGAGGGCGGCGATCGGCGGTCGAGGGCGGCACCTAAAATTCATGCCAAAGACTGTTTGTCAATATAGAAATTTTATCTACACAAGCCATTTACCAACTTTCAAGGTTTCATCTGCATTGGAGGCCTACTCTAGATTATTGGGCCAAAAGATTGTCAAAGTAAAAAATGTGGGCCGGACCATGACGAAACAAATGATCCGGATCGTCAACGTGTTCTTAAAAAAAAAAAAGGAATTGCGATAATAACATCCAAAATGACACCCTAAGTGACACTTCTGTGACGTGGCGCGGGACCCGCATCTATAGAAGCCGTCGCCCACGCTTCGAGATACGCACCACGCGTGTTATGCACCGAGAACTATTTTGCGCACACTCATTTTTGTGTGGGACCCGCTCGCCGCATCACAAAGATGTCATTTGAGGTGTCATTTTAGTATTTTCTAAAACGCAAATCAAATCAAATCAAAATCAAATAAAGGAGTGGACTCTAAGCGAATTAAGAATTAGATAGTCTGATTGATTAAGTAACCACTCCTAAACAAGTGATGGAACAATATTGGTTTTCCCCCTTTGAATCCCCCTCTCCTTGGTCTCCCCATTGAATCCCCCTCTTTGGTCTCCACATAAATTTTCTTTATTACTGGTAATTTCTGACCACCTTTTGCTGCTCAAAAGAGATGTTCACATCTCCAAATACAAAGAATCTCTTATATCCCAGTCTGTCTGTTAAGTCCTTCTGCGTGCTCCCAATTAATATGGATAAAGAAGACATCACTGATATGCTGGCACACTGTGCACACCGTCCGTCTCTATGTACGTTGAAGGAAGGTGAGAAAGACATTCTCTGCATACCGAAAAGAGCTAAAGGTGCCACTCTTCAAGCCTCTAATCAAAGCATCCTGGTTCAGGTTGCATCACCTCTTGTTATTTTCAGGAATGGACTCAGTGATGTAATGATGAAAGCATGACACTTTAAAAAAGGAATCACATTTGTGGAAGTTGTTGATAATACGTTCCAGATCTTTTTTCGACTCGCCTGGCCAAATGAAGCATCTTGAGGAATAAGGCCCCTGGTTATACGATGAATATCTTCTGGTTCAAGCACACGACTGTCGGAGCTCCACATATCGAAATGTAAGGTATAGGTACGTGTTTATGAGGTCCCCCTAGATTGTAGGAACAAAAAAATCTTAACGAAAATAGGCTCAAATCTTGGGGAGATTCTTACGGTGGATCTAGGTACCACGGGGATCGAGGAAATATATTCGCATCAGAGTCCTTATTGATTTGGATAAACCAGTTGTGAAGGCTCAAGGTACCCCGGAGAACGAGTCTGCCCGACCCAGCAGAGCCCTTGGCACCTCCAAGGCAGTGGGAGCTTTCTAAGGCCTCCCACCATTCACGTCCCCCCCTCACGTGAGCTTTCTAAGGCCTCACGTAAGGCGTGGTTTTTCGCCCCCCTCGGTTCGAACACGCATCCTAGGGCGCGTGTTCGAACCGAGGGGGGCGTGAGGCCTTAGAAAGCTCACGTGAGGGGGGGGGAGACGTGGATGGTGGGAGGCCTTAGAAAGCTCCCACTGCCTTAGAGGTGCCAAGGGATCTGCTGGGTCGGGCAAACTCGTTCTCCGGGTACCTTGGGCCTTCACACCAGTTATGAAAGGAAGGCTCATCAATACAAACTGAAAATCGGACTGGGTGTCTTTTAAATTCGAGAGGATTAGAGTCATTTGGCTTGTCTGTGGTAAGTTCACACACAAAAAATCTATGTGTGATCAACCATGGAAGGAAGGGCAGTTCTTTGAATATGGAGATGATATGCTGGTGGATCTCATGAAATCCTTCACCCCAGATTCGTTTAAATCTTCATCAAGAAGGAGGGTCGATGTTCGAGGATCATCTTCACTCGACACGCATCAAGAGACTAACCTTCGGTCATAGGAAGAGGTTAATAGTCCCGCGAAAAAACTTGCTCCCCAAGTTTCGCTAGTAGCAATTAATGGTGAGGTGATCTTGTCTAAAATCCTGACATAAAGACTAAAGAGAATTCTGAAAAAAAACTCATCTCCCCCTTCAAAATGCTTTTGTAGAAGGCAGACAAATCGTGGATAACATCATTCTGGTGAATGAAATTCTTCACTCCATGCAAAGCAAAAAGTGAAGGAACATGGATATGGTAATCAAGCTCGATATCGCAAAGGCCTACAACAAGTTGACATGGGAATTCATCTTCAGTACATTGAAGAAATTAAGCTTTAACTCTCATTTCGTGTTCTCGTCAATGGAGAACAATCCTCATGATTTACCCCATCAAGAGGCATTAGACAAGGTGACCCCTATCCCCATATCTCTTTGTCATATGTACTGAACTGTTCACTCATCTTATTCTGGATAATGTATGCCAAAATCGTCTCGACGGCTTCAAGCTCAATCACTCTGCCCCCCATCACACACTTATTATTTGAAGATGTGGATAGGTAACGGTTACAAGACCAGAGTCTGGGAAGACGCTTGGGTTCAAGCTCCTCACCGAGTTAAGCTATGGTCACCAAAGGTTACTCATGTTTCTAGGGTCAAGGAACTGTTGTGCCAGGCTAGTTGAACTTGGAACAAACCACTTATTTACCAAATATTCAGTAAGGAAGAAAGTCACCTAATACTAGGAACACACAGAAATTCACGGTTAAATCAGAATACAGACTTGCTATGAATCTTGGACATCAAAGTGCACTAAAATGGATATGTAATGGAAAATCTAGCTCTTCCAACTTCAAAATAAGGAACTAGCCACATTTTGGGCCATCATTTGGAAGGCACAAACTCCACGGAAGACCCGAATTCTGACGCAGCGAAGATCTTCTAAACCAGTTGAACGAATCCACAAACAACTCGATCTAGGTCAGAACTTAAGTCAAAGTTCAAAAATTCTTTTATTCCACCAAAGCTGCGAATTACATCCAATAGGTCGCTTAAAATAGCGAAACCCTAAAATTTGCCAAAAATAGTAAAAAAATTCAAAAAGCCCTAAAAGCCATAAACTGGAAACTAGACGAAAATAAAAACAAATGCCGCAAACGGCAATAAAAACGGAAATTCCCCTAATGAAAGTTATAAGCTAAACGGAAATTCCACACCGTTTCCAATCAACCCATGAAAAACTCCACACCGTTTCCAATCGCCCCGAACGCCGAAACTCAAACGCCCGAACTTCACCGAAATTACCAAAATGACATCTTGTCATATCTTTCCATCATAGTTTTCCAAGAATTTGCAAGCTAATTCTTGGACTTCATCATTCTCTGCTGGAAAGCATGCCTAAATGCACTTCCTACAAAGGCAACACTCTTCACAAAGAATCTCACAAACGATCCCATCTGCCCCATCTGTCAAGTTGAAGAGGAAACAACTATCCCCTTATTTTTTAAGTGCCATATGTCCTCAACCTTCTGGTTTGCTTCCCCTTTGGGCCTTGACACTACTAAGTTAGGAGATGGTCCCCTCGTTTGAGTATTGGAAAACATTCTAAAGAGTGTTAAATCCCTTTCACATGCCTCAGACATCTACTAATGGATGATAATGGGGCTGTGGCTCTTTTGGAAGAATCAGAACAATTGGGCATTCAAAGGAGGGGCAATTCTCCAGTAGATCTTATTAATACAACCAATACAAAAATTAGATAGTCTGGACATCAAGTGGTCTCAAATCTAAATGAAAAAAAAAAATCAAACCACAACCTTAAGTTGGTTTGATTTTTTAACCAAAATTTTCCAAATTGCAAAGTGATTTGGAACCAACTGATCAATTGTTCTTACTCAAACAACAATAAGACAGTTATGGACACATTTTTTTAAATATATCTATGGGTATCCGAACCTTTTTCAACCCCTCCTTACTTTGATTCGACCAATCCCATAAGATTTAGTCGAGTGCCCCAACTCCATAACTCAAAGAAATCAAGAAAATATAGTGTAGCTATCAAGAATCAAATTCATGACATCCGCCTTAATCAGGGCTGTAATACTCTTTAGGTTGCCACATACCTCACAATTCGTAAAGAAGGATTAACACTCAGAATTTGAATCCTAGTTTTCGTATTTGCTCTATTAAGTTAAAAAATACACACAAATGAACACATAAGGATCCCATGTAACGCGATAGAGTAAAACATGCTTCGCAGTTCAATAAAAAATGCCCTCTATTTCCCTATAAGATAACAAGAATGCCACTAAACTAATGTCCTTCAAGTGAAAATACCTGCAAAATGAAAAAAAAAAAGACCATGTCATTGTAACCCAACACGGACACGCAAGAACACGTGTGATGCACGTCAAGATGCGTGCACGCCTATCTCTATGCAAAAATCAAGGGATGACGATACTACATGTCGGTTGTGTGTGTTTGTGTTGAGTTAGAAAAGCATTTTCCAAAGAAATATATATAATAACAAACAACAACATAGCTTCAGTCCCAAATTAATTGAGGTCGGCTAAATGAATCAAACTTTCCATTGTGTTCAATTAAGTGCAATTAATGGTGAGCTTTCCAAACCATTCAAATCCTTCCTAATTAATGCATCCCACGTTAACTTTGGTCTACTCCTACCTCGTTGAATTTCTACAGTTTCTATTGAATCAAGTTTTCTAGTGGGGGCATTTGTAGGCCGTCTTTGCAAGTGACCAAACCACCGCAACCGTCTTTCCCTAATCTTTCTATCAATTGATGCTACTCATACTTGTCTTTGAATTTCTATATTTCTTATTCTATTTTTACGAGTCTTATCACACATCCACCTAAGCATCCTCATTTCTGTCGTGTTCATTTTATGTAATTGTTGTTGCTTTACCGCTCAACATTCACTTCCATAGAGCATAGATGACATAATTGCGGTTCTATAAAATTTTTCTTTTAACTTAATAAGAACATTTCGATCAAATCACTCATGTTGCACTCTGTCATTTCTTCCATCCAGCTTGAATTCTATGTGTGACATCATTCTCAATATTACCATCATTTTGTATGATTGATCCTAAGTATCTAAAGTGGTTTACCTTAAGAACTTTTACTTCCCATAATTTTACCACTCCATCATCTCGATGTCTAGTATTTTTAAACTCAAAATGCATGTATTTAGTTTTCATCATACTCAACTTAAAACCTTTAGATTCTAATGTATTCCTCCATAGTTCTAATTTCCTATTCACTCCATCTTTTGTTTCATCCACTAAGATAATATCATCTGCAAATAGCATACACCACAGTATATCCTCTTGAATATGCATAGTTAGTTCATCCACAACTAAAATAAATAAATATGGACTTAAATCCGATCCTTGATGTAGTCCTATCGTAATGAAAAATTATTTTATAGCTCCTTCAAATGTTTTTATACTCGTTACTACTCCATTATACATATCCTTAATAGTGTCTATGCATCTAGCATGCACTCTTCTTTCTAGAACCCGCTAAAGAACATCTCTAGGGACCCTATCATATATTTTTTCTAAATCTACGAATACCATATGAAGATCTTTTTTCTTTTCTCTATATTTTTCTAACAATTGTCTTACAAGAAAAATAACTTCTATAGTTGACCTCCCAGGCATGAAGCCAAATTAGTTCTCTGATATTATTGTTTCTCTCCTTAGCCTATTGTCAATTATCATCTCCCAAAGTTTCTAGATAATTGACAATAAGCTAAAGAGAATAATAACAATATCAAAGAAATATATATATATAATACATTGAATTTATTAAATAAATAGGAAAATTAATGTAAAGTTACACAGGTGATGCAGAGAGAAGAAACCGTGGCTGCAATCTTTGTAATAGGATTCCACAGAAGGGGCATAGAGGTTTTAAAGGTGCTCGAAAAGCATCAGACTTTTTTAAAGATTTAAGATCTAAATGAGAATTAGGTAATGAGAATAACGTAACTGGTGCGAGTTTCGATGTACGCCTCTTGCAGCATGCGCAAAACCACAGTGTTGTGGTTGGGCATACTTGCATTGTAATTGCACATCTCTCTAGTTTATGATGACGGTCGGTCCCGTCGCTGCATGTCTTACCATTACAGTAGGCAACTTCTGGAGATTCAAAAGGAACGGAAGCTGAACAGAAGGTGCATTGCTCTTCGGCGTCGTATAAATGGGAGAGCCTGCAATACGATGTAATGATAAGATAATGCTTGTAAAGAAAAAAAAAACAATTCGCAAGCAATTGCGCTTAACCATCGAATCATTATCAAGCATTATAACAGGTACCTCTCGTCCGGCCCTTTCACTTTCGAGGCTAGGAGTTTAATTTGATCCTGTACACAATCAGAATTCACTGCGATCCACTGTTCCATTTGTGCCATACCGAGCGGTAGCCAATACCTTCCGGCGGCAGTAGCAGTTTTAGAAGAACGCTTTTGGCTTAGAACAGCTGCGAGACTAAAGGCAACAAGTCTCTCTCGCAGTTCCCGTTCACTGCTGATAAGTAGCCCAATCCATAGACTTGATTGTTCATGTTGGCCACTTTCGCTACTTACCAATTTCTCCCGCCCGTCATCAATCAAATCAGACTTTATTTCAGATACTATAACATGTCTGCAGATAATGTTGAGAAGGTGCAATTGGCGGGAATGAATCATGGACAGATAGCGAGGAGCATGAAGCAAGATCTCGTCGATAGAAGAACCTAAATAAGAGCTCCTGAACCAACTTGATATCCATTTAACCAATATATGCTCAACATAATCCTCAGAAAATTGTTTGAAAGCGAGCAGTGCCGCAATAACATCCCACACAACCAGCGGCTTATCGATGTTGTCATATGTATTAAGAGACCACAAAATGTTTGCCTCCCACAATGCTAGTTCTGTTTTGGAGAACCAAGAACAGGCTTCAATATCAAACCCCAGATTTCTGTCCAATGATAACTCAAGTTGTTGCCCACCAATCCAGAAAAATTCAACTGCTGCCTTTTGACTCCTGAGAGGAACCAGAAAATATCTCATTTGTTACAAGTTTAAAACAAATTAAGGGATTACGTCGAACACATCAAACAAATTCGGAAGCATAGGATGCATCACAAAATCAAAGTGGAATAGACAATGTCAAGCTTCAGGCATCATTCAAAAGATAGTTACTGTGTAACAAAATAAGGGAAAGAAATTGTTGCCAGACCTCGCCTGATACATTGGATTCAGAAGTTCCTTATCAAATCCACGAACCTGGACAAATGAAATAAAACATTTATTAGCCTTATATTATAAAGATGCATTGCCGAAGCATCTTAAGTGAGATGAACGAGACATCACTTGCCAAAGGCAAGGTTGGGGAGGTTGGGAGTTCGACTTATGTTGGAGTTAAAGCAGTTGTTGGTTTCTTACAAAAAAAGTATTATGATGCATTAAACGCAAGTGACATAATACGAAACTCCTCTAATGCACATCTAAACTCCCAGCTACTAACAACATGAGAGCTGTCGTTCCATCATTTCTTAATCACCAAAAATGAAATCAAAAGGCAGAAGAAAGTAAAGGTCACACGCTATACAGAAGAAACACAAATAATCAAGAGTGCCTAGCCTCAATCCCAAATTAGTTGGGGTCTACATGGATCAAACTCTTCTATTACGCTCGATTTAGTGCAATTGATTGTGTGCTTTCCAAATCATCCGACACGTCACTAGGTGGGAACGCTTCAACATTTATCTCATTCGTTTGATCCATTCATAAAGAGCTAAAAAAAGTTTTACGCTGGCTGTCAACCTATTGCAACCCTTCCTCATTTTCCAAAAATGGAAAATGGGCTTCGAAGTTCTCCTCCTTTATCCGGACTTGGGATCGGCTATGTAGCCTTATAATGTTGCAAATAGGTGGAATTAAACAACAAACAAATGAATTGTAAATAAACTTATTCATTCATATATGTGGTCATAAGACTTGTAATCTGCTAATGCATCTTTGGGGAGATGGATGAGGAATGTTTGGGGAGGTTGTGGGTCAACTTCCGCTGAAGTTAAAAAAAAAAAAAAAAAGACTCAGAACCTTTGGCATGATAATCAAAAGCCATTGAAAGGTCAGAAATAACCTTTCATAATGCATAGAGATTCTAAAAAACAAAAATTTAGGCAAGTAGATAGCTAATAGCCTAATAGGCTTATGTTTAAGTCTCTGCTATCAACACTTAAAACTTATTTCTTCAAATTCTCATGAACTTATTTCAGTTATTCATCAACCAAAAAGAATGTATTTCATGGTTTCAACCATTTTTAGCCAACCACCTTCACCTAGCCGATTAAGGATCTTGATGTCATACCTTTTGTCCATATACTCATCATTAACCATTATTAAGTGCTGCTCACATCCGTCCAATGATAGATAGAGCAAATACCAGGACACAAATTTGACTAAAAATAAAATTATATAAAAGACAGAAATCATACCATAGCAAGAACTGTGTTTCCAGGGGAAGTTGCCAGTCCAAAGCATGAATCAAATGCATCTGGAAGCTGTACAAAAATGTTTCACGCATCATTTTACCGATAAGAGAAAATAAAATGTTCAGGAAGGGAGTCAAAGAAACATTACATCATACATCACTAGAACTTGAGCACCCGAGAGAGTTAGAAGGGATTAACATTTCATGGAGCGACTTGTCATGCATAATCCAGCCACGGAATGAATTATCCTGTACCGTCAAGGAAAAGTTAACCTACCTAAAAACTATGTCTAAAAGAGAGTGAATTATATCCGTATAGCATATCTAACAGCAACAGAAAGACCGAAAATACCTGGCTGCAGCTGTACAAACAACATCCATCAAAAGCCCAAGCTAAACCTGTTACCTGAAATAAATTCACAAAAATCATGTCCATCAATGTGCAACACGAAATAGTTTTAAATTAACGTCAACTTACAGCTTGGCTGTGTACTTCATATGAGCCAGCAGCTTGAAAGTCGCAACAAGTTACGTCACAAATCCATATTTCCAATGAACCAGATCCTTTACCCACTGCTAAGAGCAGTTTATCCTGAGACTTTGATGGCGTATTCAATGAAAGCACTGAGATTGGCACATATGTAGGTACAATCTGTTTCAAAATTCTAATCAATTATTGAACATTTTCTCTTGTTGGAATTGACAATTGTTAAGAATTTGCCTACCTCGTTCAACAACGAAAACTGAGAATGATAAACTTCTGATGACCGGAGCAAGCCTTCTATCTCAGCCAGCCATATCCTTACACTGAAAATAAATAAAGGAAGGAGGAGAGAAAGGGAGACGCAGTAAATATCAACTCGCATTGTATTACATCTTTAATCTGTTCATCAGTATTTAAAAAACATATAGGACACAAAACCTTTGAAACATCAATTGTTTGAGGGATGACATGAAGTTTAGGATACAAAGCTATGCAACAAACCGACAACTTCGAGAAAACAAAATAGGAGGGAAAATGAAATAACATATTAATGAACCCACGCCAATAGCAAGAAAAAAAATATTGATCCCACTGAGCTAATGAAAAAGAGTATTTTATTTTGTTTTAGATACTATGATGAGATAGGCCAAAGTGAAAATCATGCATCACAATAAATCATGATGACCTCCCAGAGGCCAGAGGAAAAATTCCTGAAAAGGGGGCTCAAAGAATAGAAACTGAAACTACCAGAACCAGAATACCTAACTAACCTTCCATCAGAACAACCAGTAACCAAAATAGCACTAGGTTTTGCACCACTTTCAATAATTCCCCAGCTGATTGCAGTGATCCATGCATTGTGAGCCTCAAGAAGTCCAACAAGCATTGCATTAATTGAGGCCATTCCACGCTCAATCGAGTAGCATTCAGGTCCTAATATTCTCCAAAAAGAGATTTTACCAGACTTCGCTCCAACTGCCAGCAGAGAACAGTTACCGGACCAGTTGTTCAAATCACAGGTATTATTTGGTGATAGTTGAAACATTGGTGACCAAGCAACAACAGTAGATGATAGCATCACGATACGAGAAAAATATTGCTCTGCGGTTATCAGAGGAGGGGAGCCACCATTCCTCCTTTTCTTATTACTTCTCCCAGTGGGTTCAGGAAATGATAAACGTTTGTTTTTCTCTTTCAACAATTTGGAATTAGTGTCAACGGCCTGCAAAAAAGTTATGATCATTATCAAGAACACTAAAAGCACCAGCAAGAATTAGTCAAAGCAGTCAAGCAAGGAAGAAAATGTGGTCCATTTAATCATAGAAGAAACGAGATCCTGAAAATGGAAGGGAAGGCACACCTCAAACAACTCCAGATCCTCAGTTTTAATTTTTATAACAGTAACTTGCCATGACTTGAGCTCACCATTCCAAAAAGGAGCCAATCTAACACATGGAGCATCCAAAGTCACATGACCACCATCACCTGTGATTCCGAGTAAAGAATTCCAAGCATAAAAGTAACATAAGTGGATTGGGCAAAATAAATCAAAGAAAGTTGCAAACAGAATATGATAAATTTATTAATATATGCCTTAAATTGAACAATAAGTAACTTAAGCTATGAGATATTTCGGAAAATCAAATATAAGACAAGTACAAAATAGATAGAAAGAGGTGAATATAATCATATATCATATCAAGCAGCAAAACTGCAACATAAGTTAGTCAGTGTCTTTACAATTGAAATATTTAATTAAAATGAATTTTGCTGTGTGTTTAATATAGACCGGTTTCAGTCAAGCACACACACACAACTAATTGTAGGAGATGGTACTACACATTTAAGTTTACAGCAACAGAAGTACGCTATTAGGGAGGGAATTGTACTAACTGAAAAACTAAACCATCCAGCCTATTTGGTCAAGTTTGGTCTTCGAACAATTGGGTCACATTAAGTTAAGAAGCGACAGTTATGAGGAGACATAAAATTGAATTCTCGAAAGCTTTCAGACAATCTATTATCAAAAAGACTAGCTTTAGCATAATACCAGAAAGGCCAACCACCGGTCTTTGTCCTTCACAACCAATAAAAAAGCCTTCTATCCATCTGCATGTTAATAAACCATCTTTAAAATAGAAATAATGATCTAATTGCACAGATTACAAAGTCACTAGATTGATGTGCTGCTAACATAAACGTAAAAATAAGAAATGTCCGGAAAAAAAATTCTCAGGGTCCAATAAAAGGTTGAGAAAACATAGACCACAATCAATAAGAACCATATACAACATAACTAATATGGAGTAACAAGAAAATATCTAGGGGGAAAAGAAAGAATAAAAAAATAAAAATTGGTACTTCCATCCGTATTTGAGACAGCAAAATATTTGAAATATGCAATACAACAATAAAAAGAAAAAAAAATAAAGTTTGAACATCAACTTCTTATTAAGAGAATAGCATAAGCAAGCATTAACATAAAGGTCAATAAGGCATTCAGACCAAAGTTTAACATAGATTATATGGCTACTACATCAGATTATATATCCTGAACTCCTATTCTTCACAAACTGTATATATAAACTGTTCATTAATCATTATACCAAACCCATAAATACAAAAACAACGTAGCCTCAGTCCCAAATTAATTGGGGTTAGCTACATGGATCAAACTCTTCCATTGTGCTCGATTAAGTGCAATTGATGGTGAGCTTTCCAAACCATTCAAATCCCTCCTATCCCAAACCCATAAATCTAAAACAAAATTTATACAAATCTAAAATAGTTAAATGATTCCTAAAACAACTTGGCAACAAAAAACCTTCATGGTACATGAAATAAAATCAATTTAATCAAATTACCAAATGCCAAATTGAACAACTAAATGAACACTTAAATATGATTTCGAATAATTTATAGTAAAAATTTAAAGAAAATTATATCACAAAAAATTAAAAGAAAAAAGCAAGAACAGCTTGGCAAAGAGAAATTACTTCAGTTAGAATACGCTTAAAACCCCCAAAAAAGATCAATCCATAGACATTGTTGCTTGCTAAGCAACTCTACTTATCCTTCACCAGCTCTTCAATGAACATCTATTTCAGAAGTCAAAGCTAAAAATAATAAGCTAAGACATTGACTGATTTTTGTAAGAAGCTACACCTTATTTTCTAATTGAAGGTAGATGGGGCTTATATTAATGCTGAAAAATGGAAGTATTACTAGCCGCTGCCTTCTTTTCCAGGGTTGTAAGAACATCTACAAAACATCAACTAAACAAAAATGAGTTCTTGAGTTTCTCACACTTCTTGGATTCTTCAGTTTCTTTTCTTTTTCCTTTTTTTTCCCCGACGGTTTTGTAGTTTTTGAAGGGGAAACAACTTTCCATTACCATTAAATAGTTGCATTTTCTGGCATGGCATAGCAAATAATGTAAATATACTTAAACATGGACATTCTCACTGCGACAGTAATTCAGTAAAATACATAATGTGACGAAAGGTTTAATAACATTGTTTAGTATGCATAAAAGATCAAAATTACGAAAGAAAACGATAAAAGAAATGGTCAAGATAATGTAACTAATTACATGCCTTAGATGCTACCACTATATATATACATTCTCCATTAATCATTGAGATTTGAGATTACCTGTCATGCGTCCAAGCTTCCACAGCTTGGCCGATGCTGAGGATTTCCTTCAAGTCAGAACATTCAGCAAGAAAAAGTTGTTCAGGAAAATGACCAACATCCATAGATAAGCGAATTTCAGGAACAAGACAATCCTGAAGGAGTGTTTCACCATTGATTCCACTTGAGCCATTCACATTGTTGGGATCACTTTTGTACTCAACCCATTGAGCTTGTTTTCCTTAAAGAGCATTTAATCATGCAACACTGAGAAATTCCATCACCCTGGAAGTGCATATCAGACAAATTAATGGATATGTCATAAGTTTATTACCTGGAAACAGAACATGGACTTTTGGACCATCCACGCGCTTTACCGTGCCACTAATCCAGATGCGTTCTTTTCCATTTTGCTTGAGTACCTAGGAATGCCAAGTTTACAGAATGCTTAGAGGCTGTAAAGAAATAAAGAACATGATAGTCTACGCATTAAGTCCAGAAATAGTGAAATACAGAGAATGCAACAAACCTCTACAGAAGAACCTTTTTTGAAGAGTGTGCAAGGAAAAGAAACTAATTCTGTATTCATAACAACTTGTTTGGCACATAGCGGAGAAACAACGCCACTCGCATCTTGCTCCAACAGACATAATGATGGTTGTCTTCTGAGAGTCCTAAAAAATGTTCCAAAATAATTGTAAGGTTAAAACATCAGCATAGGCAGGAGAGTCAAACTCTCACAATAACATAACAATTAATGCAGAGCATTCAAGACTTATTCCGAAATTCCTACATATGTATGACTAGTTTACATATATGACATTATGAAAACAATTTAATAGAATAAAAAAACGGAATGACCAAGGACAGGTATCTTTGATAGTAATAACTAATATATGACAAAGCCCTAACCTAGCAATTGCTTGGAAAAAAAAAAACAGTCAATGCTTTACATTTTGCCTGAACTGCTTGCTAACCGACCCTTGCATCCCTTGATCCTAGTGGAGGTCATTAAGTCATCTGAATGTTCAGACTCCGGCAGGTCTTCCTAAAAAGAGAAGAACAAAATGTTAAATGCGTGACAGTAAAAACTACGTCATTAAGCAATTATCCAATTAAAAGTTCTTTCAAGGAAGTTTTAGAAGAAAAAGGTTTGAAGATACTGGGTCAGATTCTCCAAAATTGATCTGAAGAAGATAATCCAAAAACAGGTCAGTAATATCTGCAACCTGCACCAAATCAGAGCCACTGCATCATGTTGTTGAAAAGAAACACGCATGGAATAATGACGCTCTTTTCATGGATAATTTAACATGGAATGTAGAGACCTAAAAACATCTCAATAGATGGGAGAAAATAGTCCTTAATGTACTTATTGATATGGGAATACACACGAATTGTTACGTTGCTTGTTACATTGGAAGCTACCAATACGTTTCTCTGACATCTAGATTCCAAAGGGCATGACATACTATGAGATTACCAAGGAGAAACATAGAAAGATGTAATGCTACATATTCCAGAAATGAACAAAAGCATCAATATCCATATAATTCACAAAAACTTTTACATCAACTATTTCATTGTTTCGTGCATACCTCTATCCACTCAGCACAAAACTCAGAAAATGGTTGACGGTAAAGCTTTACCCGACCTTCTGTTGTGCAAACAGCAAGCAAACACCTGAATTAAGTTCGAAAATAACTTTTCAAAAAAGTTAGATTTGACTAAAGTCCTAGCACTTCTAAAGCTCAACAAATAATGATGTGGTTGACTGTCATGTAGCTGCTATCAGGCAGAGGTGAATGAGGTTTATACCCGGAATTTGGAGCTAATCCAAGATTAGACCATGAGATAGACCGAATTGAAAGACGAGTATCATGTGATAAACATATAGGCAATAAGCATCCGGACAATAGATCTGCAAATAATCCAATGTAGGAATAGAACTTGTTATTATTAAGGAATTGAAATAACACTGTTGAAGAAGCTAACTTAGCTAAGAAGAACTACCCAAAGGGTGGTGATAAATTTGCATGTAAGAAATACCGAATAGCCAAAAATCTTGAAACTTACGCACAGTTATTCTTCTCAAGGAAATAGAAGAACAATAAATCAATCGTCAAAAAATTAAAGACAAAGGAAAATAAAGCAGAGAGGTGCCTTCAACAGTTATGATTGAAGAGATATTTTAAAACCACGATAAGGTAAGGAAAATGACATAATGATAACGTTTCGTGGTACACTAGAATCATTCACGCGCTTGGAGTTTGCACGACATGTTTGGGATGTGTGCGAGCACAACTTGACGTGTATAGCACAAACGCCAAGTGGGTGGCGTCTCTTAAATGTGAGAAAAGGTGATGTTTTAGTATTTTCCATTAGATAATCCGTGCCAACTTATGTTTGAACTTAAAACAACTAACAACAATTAACATTCCTACCGCAACTCCAAAAATTCTACAACTCGAAGGTTTGAACTTAAAACAAACAACAGCTCAACTTTTTCTCAACATCTTTATGAAATAGTAGTAATTAAACCAAACAAGATCCAAACTTTTCCCTAAAATCTTTACAAATGGAGAGACTTCACATAAACAAATAAAAAATAACTGAAAGAACTACAAACGACGGACGAGGTAAATTGTTCCATGTGTATAAATATAGAAAAATAATGTTGTAGGTCTAATTCCATGCAAGCCCATCATAAACATTGTGGCACAGAGTCTAAATTGGAAAATGCAATTCAAGACTGACCATGAATTAGCAATTAAGTCATCGATGCTTCATAGGGCTGATTATTGTGGATTAAGTGATAAAATGTTGTTTAACAAATTGTTTATGTACTTTTAAAATTAAATTTTGACTTTCTACTTTGATAAGTAGTTCTTTCAACTTATTCTCTCTATCTTATTAACTTCTGCTTTGCGCATTGTAAGTGTGGTTCCACTTTACTTTTGCTTTTGAAGTTTGATTAACTTTTACTTAATTTGAAATATTTTTGAGAAGTTTTTTAATCATTGTCATGGTATCCAAGGCATAGCCCCGAATAATCTTGGACTCAAGGAATGTAGGACCACAAGGGCGGCGCCTCTAGCCAAGAGTTTTAAAGTTTTTCTATTCCCAGGACTCGAACTCGAGACATCTGGTTAAAGGTGGAGGGACTTGAGCCATCCCACCACAACCCTCTTGGTTTTTGAGAGGTTTTGATCAATGTATTGTGCATATCAATTGAGCAAGTTTTTTTTTTTTTGTGTAATTTGCATCGTCTTACATAGTTAATAAGAGTTAGTTCTTTCACATACTTATAATCGAGGGCCTCGAATTATAATTTCGTCTTGGCCCCCTAAATACTTAAGACTGGCCCTGAAGCTTCATCACAAGCTTATATAGTCAAGATTTACGCGAAACTCCGTTGATAAATCCAATTCCAATCACTAAGTAGAGTCATCAATGAAATTAACAAGCTTGACGCTAAAAAACCACCGATGGCGATACCGCAAAATACCTTCCCGCTCCACCACGCCTATCTCGAACGGCTTGCTAGGAGGAAGCGTGATCAGCCCGCGCGGCCCGTCGAGTAACCCCGGATTCTACAAAACATTGATCAATGATCACCAAAAAAAAAAAAAAAAAAAAACACAACTTTACATCGATTCAGCTCTCAATGTCTTGAAAACACAATGTGGAGACTCGGATTTACCAGAATTGTGACGATGTGCCCCGCCGCGACAGCGACGAAGTTCTCGTCGGACCACGCCACCGCGTCGGGATATAGAGGAGCCGCAACGAGAGCCGCAGCTTGGAAATGCGATGTTGGCATTGCGTTCGATCGATCGACGCGAAAAACCCTAAAAAAGATTGAATCTTTGCTTCGCAACGAACGAATTCATACGAAAATTGGCGCGAATTTTGGATATTGGATTTGGGGGGTTTGGAGATTTTGTGGAGACTCTGAAACTAGGGTTCGAGTCCTGCGCAACTCAGAAATCAACTAATATATACGGCAATTTTTGGGTTCTCGCATACTGTTTATGCACCTCGAGATGTGATGTTTAGGCAACGCAAGGTGCATCTAACGGTTTTCAATGGTAGTCGTCGCTAGTTGTAAGTTTTTTTTTTTTTTTTTTTTTGGGAATACATATGTTTTTGGTCCTTCGATTTTGAGTCTTTTATGTTTTTGATCCTTAAACTTTAGTTAGGTATATTTAGTCCCAGAACTTTCGTTGTTGTATATTTGGTCCTTGAACTTTTGAGTTTTTTTTGTATGTTTTGTTCCCTTTTTTTTTTTTTTATGTTTTGTTGGGAACTTTAATTTTTTTTTATATTTTTTGGGGAAATTAATTTTTTTTTTGCTTTTACTGGTCGATGTGAGTCGCTCGGTTCAATAATATAAACCACTTTATTTTTTTTGACTAATCGCGTGCCACTTTTGTTACTCACGTAGCGGAATTTAACACTTTAAATGGAGGAATGACTAAATGTAGATCTTTGTGAAAGTTCAAAGACCGAATGTGTAGTAATAAAAGTTTAGGGACCAAAAGCATAAAAAACACAAAGTTCAAGGACCAAATGATGAGTTTTACTTCTTCTTTTTTGTCGAACCTACGACTTCCCTAAACCTTGCTTATTCACAAGTAATGTCTCGTCATCTCACCAAAGATGCTCTAGCCGCTAGTTGTAGGTTATAACTCTAAATTCTGAAAAAAAATTTAGGCCAACTCTAAATTCTGATTGAGAGCTCATCGATTGTATTTTTAGGAAAGTTGTTACAATTGTAATAAAAACACCTTGTTAAAATAAGTTTAATTTATGAACAAATATGTGATTGATGAGTTTGATATTTTCTAAAGATGACTGGGAGAGCTTTACCGCTTAGTGGGCCGACCCGGCTCAAGCTCGGAGTAGTTGATTAATTCTGGATACCAATTATTCTAAACAAAAAAAGGGCTAATGATCAAATATATCATAACCTTTGTAAGTGGTATCAATTATATCTAAGGTTTCAAAACGATCGATTATATCATAACCTTTTAAAAAAAGTATCAATCTTATCGATAGTTTTTCTCTCATCAATTGGTGAGAGTTAAAAATAATGACTCACATGTATCACTCACCTCTTTTTGCTTTATTTTTAGAGTTTTTATCAAAATTTTATAAAAAATGCATCCCAAAGGACCCAAACCGATTCAACAGAGAAGATGATACCTAAAAATAAAATGGTTTGTGTCACATTATTTATTTCAAAGATTATTACTGTGAGGATGCACTTGTGATTGGAAGTAGTATGTATGGTTTCTATGGTTGAACTTTACTGCATGTTTGTGGTAAGTTTGTTTTAAACGACCAACATATTTAGTGGTCGTTGGTGTCTTTATTTGGCAATATCTT
Source organism: Stephania cephalantha (assembly GCA_039657325.1). NCBI lineage: Eukaryota > Viridiplantae > Streptophyta > Magnoliopsida > Ranunculales > Menispermaceae > Stephania > Stephania cephalantha. The sequence continues at coordinate 1,580,879 of CM077577.1, read as the reverse complement.
TCTGTTTGGCTTGATACTATTACTTGTATTAATTTCTACAGAGCTCTTTCAAATACTGATTAATTTATGGCTTTTTAACTAAGTGGATGATTTTGCTTGAGAATGATATATAAAATTAGTTAAACGAACCGAGATGATGCGATGATGCAGAGGTAACTTGAGACGCACTAATTAAAGTCTAGAATCTGGAAGAAAATATGGTGCTTGTCAAGACCATAATACACAATCTAAGGAACCAGAATTTTTGATAGGTCCCTTTATTCGCAAAGAACTTTATGTCAAAACTTGTTGGCCTAAGGCCTTGGAGAGAAATTAAATATAACACACTAAACTGGAGGATATAAAGTTCACGAACTAACTTTTGACGCCCACCAACTGATGCAAAGAGAGAAACTATCCTAAGATATGATTGATACTTTTTTAAAAAAAGTTAGGATATAATTGATCATTTTGAAACCTTAGGATATAATTGATACTACTTACAAAGGTTATGATATATTTGATCATTAGGCTCAAAAAAAAAAAAAAAATCTCTTTCGTTTAAAAAAAGTAGTCAAGTCATGCTGTTCATCCTTGTGCATTATGAAATATTGTTGCTTGATTTTGTTTAATTTTTTATGTAGCATAACTTTAGCATGAAGTGAAGTTTTACAAGCCAAACCAACAATTGTTGGCCAAAGTGGAAGAGACTTTACCAATCAAGTTGGTAAGTCACTGATTTAGTACGAAGCTACTTGTGTGTAAGAGGTTGGGATTTGAATCTCGGATAGGCAAAGTTAATTCCTTTCTTACCCCAAAAAAAATTAATAATTAAGGTTTTTCAGCCTTGTGCATATTTAACACAACATTGGAATCACCAAAACATCTATAGCAAGATGGATAAAGTATCACTTATTAAAATGCAAGGTTGGGGACGTCGTGACTTCGACTAATGTTAGAGTCAAGTTTTTTTGTTTCTTATCAAAACACAACATCGGGATTTCTCTATACACAAGGCATGACTGTTATAATGTTTCATACAAATAAGCTGGTGGAAGGACCAGTAGTTTCACATCTCCCAAAATCCTTCTAATTTGTAAAGACCTTGGAAAAGCCATATATACATTATACATGCTACTCTATTTAGGTTTTCATTTGAACTAAAGAAAGGTGCCCTTGCCATGGCCTTATCTAGTAGCATCACTTTTCCATAAAGAAACCAAAGCTGCTTTTACCTTTTTTACCTTTTATTATATGTTAATTAATCCACTAGCTAAGGATCCGATCGATGTAATGGAGTGGCAACGACGTGAGTGCTAAGAGGATAACTGAAGTAGAAGTTTGGAGTGGCAACGACGTGAGTGCTAAGAGGATAACTGAGGTAAAGGTCTAGAGTTCGAGTTGTGACATGTGAGTAGCACCATTATTTTCTTGAGTATCTCTCAGGCTACGGGGTTGGTAAGCTCTATTAGCATTCATGAAATTAGTCAAATAGGAGGTTTGGATACCATGATTCTCAAAAATATATATATATATATATCAAAAGTGTGCCAATCACTTTTTGTCAATTAGACCTCGAAATGCATAATAGAGGCTAAAGGGCCTACTTGCATCATTTGGCGACACATTTGACACATTTTACAGTCCCATGTGAAAAAGGACCACAATTTTTGGATCCTATTGTGAATTAATGTACACCAATAAAACACAAATCGGACAAAAGGTTAGGTGCTGAGTTCACGTTGCAGGGCATTCTACTTTACAAGAGAATGTGTTCTTACAATAAATGCATAAATTCTCCAACGGTACAAAAGAAAGAAGCAAGAGATTGCCTTGTGAGAGCGAAAAAATTACACAACTACAGCATAAATTAATTTAAATGAGCAAAATAAGTGTGCATTTTTTTTTTATTATTCTTGATATAAGCTATATCGCCTTTTGAAAAGGCGCTATCAGGGAAGGAAAATTTTTCGGCTAACGTGGACATATGAATAGCGCCTTTTGAAAAGGAGGCTATATTCATGTGTCCGATCCACGTTGGATAAATAACACGAATAACGCATTTTCAAAAGACGTTATCCGTGTTATTTGGATATATCAATCCACGTGGATTGGTTGGAGCCGATTTATACGAATAACGCATTCTCCGAATACGCTATTCGTGTAAATAATATTGGGTGTCCACGTGGAAAAGACAAACAAGAATAGCGCCTTTTCAAAAGTTATTCTTGTTTCCCGGTACACGTGGACATACACGTGGGAAAGAGCACACGAATAATGCATTCTCCGAATGCGCTATTCGGTGCTCCTTGCCACGTGGACTCGGGTACACAGATAGAAGTAAGACAAAAGTTAAAAGGATGAGTTGCATGGTTACTATGGGTTGCACGGGTTGTCTGCATCGTGATACGTGCGTGACGTTTGCACGGGCTGCATGGTCTGTAGTGGATATGCATGGGTTGTTCACTCGAGATACGTGCACGACGTTTTGCATGGATTGTCCACCTCGAGATACGTTTCTGTCGTTTGTATTAATTATCCATCTCGAGTTACGTGCATGAAGTTTGGATGATTTGCACGGACTCCAGCAGGTTGCATGGATTGTCTACCTCGAAATATGTGCTTCACATTCGCATGGTTTGAATGGATTGCTCGAGGTTGCGTGAGTTGTTCACACCTTGAGATATGTGTGTGACGTTTGAATGGTTTGCACGAAGATGCATGACTCGCCCACCTCGACATACGTGCGTGGCGTTTTCATGTGTTGTCAACCACGAGATACGTGTGTGATGTTTGCATTGGCTTTACCACCTCGAGACACGTGCGAGTCGTTTGCATGATTTACTTGGATTTTACGAAGTTACATGAGGTGTCCACCTCGAAATACGTGCGCGACATTTGCATGGTTTGCATGAATTAGTCGAGGTTGTATGAGTCGTCTACCTCGAGATACGTGCGTGAAGTTTGCATGGATTGCAACAGGTTGCATGAGTTGCACGAGGTTGCATGAGTCGCCGTCATGGCCCAAATCTCTAATCCCCGTTTTAATTCCTTAATCGGGATCACCGACCCTCGACGTGTAACCTACACCGTGATACGTGCACCGATCGAGGCACGTGGCCGAGGTATATTGTATTTTTGTATTGATGTATGCCTAGTGTTATGTATTGTATAGATTTACTAAGTCGGTTTGTACGGTTGTAGGCGTCGAGACGAGAGCGGGGACACGCCTCGAGTAGCGTGCGAGTCTGGGAACCGGGTAGTTAGCATTTTTGTAAGTCTTATTTAATACTAATATGAAATAAGGAATTACTTATAAGTCTATGGTTGTGTTTGTTAATGTAAATCAAATTAAAGGCCTATAGTTGAGTAAATTAAATGGAAAGCATAAGATCGGTCTAGAGATACACATTGACACGTCTAGGAACTAAGTGAGTAATGAAATGGTGTCACTTGAGGTTGAGATAATGGGAGTTAGTGGGATATATGGCAAGAGGTGGACCATTAGATGTTCATCGGGATACATAAATCCATGGAGATCAAGGGCTAAGAAGGATTATCACCTTAATATATAATATTAGTGATAACATGCAAACCAAATCACTCATTCATTTTTGCTAGAGAAGAAGAAGGAATTGCTGGAGATGAGTGAATCATCAAGGTGTTGAAGGAATCCATGAGAGTTGGTGAGAAATTCTCAAGCTAGGGTGCTACATCAACTGGGTATACATTTTTTAGTTGAAATTAGAACAAGTTCTGGTTTTAGGCTAATTTCAGATGGTAGATGATTGAGTATTTGCAATTGATTTGTATATTCAGATTCCTCATTTCAAGCTGATAATCCAGCTATATTGAAGTTCTTAATTTGGTTTTGAAATCATAAAGATATGAATTTTTGAAGTTGCAACACCAAAACTAGAATTCTGCATGTTGTATTAGGAATCAACCTGGGTAATTTGGTCATAATCTGCACATTTTAGATCCAAATTGATCCAAACTAGTGGCATTTGAAAGCTTATTTAAAGGGAAATAACTTTGCTTAACTTAAGGTATTCTGATTCAAATGTTTTTATATCCAAACATGCTCTACAAATAGATCTTGGAATTAAAAAAGAAAGTTTTGAAACTAAACTTGTTAAGGGCATTACTCCCTAACTACTTATCCAAATAAGCTGATATTTTAGTATGTTGTATTTGGGTATATTTTCTGCCTCGTGACCAAAAATTAAATTTTTAGGAACTATAGATTAGGAGAAATAGATTTTCTAAATCCGCTGGTCGAATTAAATTTCAATTAGACCTATGTTTAGTAAAATCATGACATCTTTTTCATTTTAAATCGAATTTTGAAAACTAAGCCTTACCGAAAGCTAAGAGAGAGACCAACAATAATTGTATTGATGGAGGATTTCGAATTTTTTGACCATTTCATGCCTAAAAGTGCATTAAAATGTAGGATTTGAAATTGAAACTTAATTTAGTTTTTAGGGGTGATTTAGGAAGATTGATTTAAAGTCTATTGAACCAATTTGAATACACAATAACCACAACTGAATTGAGCTTAAACCCACTACATTCGAACTAATGAGACACCAAACTCGGGAACCTAGGAAAAGGGTACGGGAGAGCGAATACAAGATTTGGAGTATCGGAGGCCAGTAAAGCTAGGACTTTACTTTGTTGTTGTGAGTATACCCAATGACAACTTTACTTGGCATTTCATTTCTATTAATTGTTGTCCTTGCATAGTCCTTTTGACTATTTTGCCTTTGTATTCTTATATCATGTGTTCTTTGTGTCTATGCTCACTTGATGAGTCTAGTTTGCATGATATCCATTTATTTGATTTGATTCATTGATTCTATCCCATGCTATGTCTATTCTTGTTGTTTTAAATGTGAATTGAATGATAAATAGCATGTTATTAGGCTAGTGAATATCTTATAAATGTTTAAGAGGACTTGTATTCCTTATTTGTTTAGGTGTGTAGATGTGCCTATGCCTTGACAATCCGTACTTGGTATTTCTTGAAATTTAAAAAATAGTTTTCGCATTTAGGTCTCGTACTCGATCGAGGTGTGCGCGACTCACGGTGTTAGAGTCCCTGGGGATGTCGGCACATGTTCTTGCTTGACACCGTATGACACTCGGGGTTAGAGTCCATAAGGTGGTCTACACACCGGGGTTAAGTCCCTGGTAACACTTGGGTTAGAGTCTCTTGTGCTATATGATTATTGAGTCGGAGTGATATGTTTCACCGCCGACCAAACCTAAATCACCACTACTTAGCCTAGTGTCGTATCACTTGTTTAACTCGGTATTTACTCGCATATGGTTTATTTTTCGGTTTTCTCATTTATATGCTTTTAAATACCATTTGAATATTTGGAAATGCATATTAAACTTGTCATCGGAGATTCTTGTTTTATTCTTGTACTCACCGTCCTTTTTATGACGGTGGGTGCAGAGCCGTCTACCACGAGCAGGACAAGGAGAAGATTGGCGATTATCCCCGAGCCCGCGACGCGTCACCGCATCGATTGTAGGTCTTCTTTTGGTATTTTGATTGTATATGTTATATGTCTTTCGATACTATTTGGGGTTGTATATTGGGTTGAACGTTAGTTCCCAACTTGACTTAGACTATTTTTCTTGTTTCACCGCATTTTGAGGACTTTATATATGCGATGTCATTTCTCGATTTTCCACACTTAAGATTTTATCAAAGGCTTCCGCATAATCAATAAGACTTCCGCTAATTAATTAATTTAATAAAGAGTTTTAATTAATTCTAAATTTTATAAACTGGTAGGACTAATGTATTACTTATCCCGAACACGAGAAAAGATGCGTCTAGGTTATAAAGGCCGACTAATATGTAGTTAAGTCATGCGTGGATATGATTAGGGCTTAATTACGGGATTAGGCCGAGCGGTGCCCTAAATTAAGAAAGGGGTCGTCACAGCGATCGCCCACCTCGACGACGACGTCGACATTTGCATGAATTCTCCACCTCAACATACATGTGTGACGTTTGCATAGGTTGTCCACGTCGATATGCGTGCGTGTCGTTTACATGGATTGTTTACCTCGAGATACGCGAGTGACGCGAATTATCCATCTCGAGATATGCACGTGTCGTTTGCATGGGTTCTCCACCTCGATGTGCGATATTTGAGTTAACAAATATCTCATTTTCAAAAAAAGTCATTCATAGAATTTAGTATTTTGTATAGATAGCTCTTTTTTAAAAGGAGCTATTAATACAAGTGTCTTCCACCTCACCAACGATGCATGTCACCTCATCATCAATAGCTCCTTTTAAAAATGAGTTATACATTAGTTTTGAAATTTTAAAGTAAGCCCCACTACCGAATAAAAAAGTAAAGCCACCTTATTTTTTGAAAAACACATGTGAGAGCTCTACTCCATTACTAATCAAATGAAAATCCCAAAATCATACTAATGAAGTAATCATTGAGTTCATAAATTCTTTATTTTGCGATTTCTATTCGTTAATATACTTGGGTTTAGACACATCCAAAGACGGCATGCAAAATACCCCAATTCGACACTATGTATAAATTGAAGAAATTTGAAGTACAAGAGACCAATCCATGATGGACTTAAATACATTAAGTAAAAAGTATTTGAAGAATTATGAAAGCCCGTCATCAACTACATTTAATCAAACAAACTGAAAGAGTTTAATCCACATAGCCGGCCTCAACTAATTTTGATACAATCCTTGAAGTCCATCAAATACACATTCAAGTTTGCACACATGAAAATGCCATAATTCTTGTTAGGGTTTAATTCTTATCTCTATAAAATAGAATGCAACAATAGAGATGAGATCTAATGTGATCACAACAACACCATCTATGTACAAGTGCAGAAACAGATTACTATTTAATAGAATCTCACCAACTACAAGTGAATTCAAGAAATCGCATTACCTGGTGAACCAAGTTTTTCAAAAAGTGAAAGTGCAGTAAAGTGAGCTGCCAACTCTTTTAACCAAGCCTTTACAAGTCATGACTTGAATTTAAAGAAAATTAAGATACTTATAGAAACTTGAATTGTTAAAAATAGCCAACAAAAGAAGTTACTTACACATCCATCCCATATCAAATTAAGTGGAAAGCATGTTAGTATGTTATCATGTGTAGTGGCACCAATTGGCTTTAATTAAAGTTGAATTTTATTATGATCTCTACCAGGTCAGCCTCCTCAAAAATCATGACATAGAGTTGAAAATGATATAAAAAAAAAAAAAAGTGCTAACTGACAACACTATGGATGAAAAGAAAAAGAGAAGAGAGAATCAAATCTCAAATGGCTCTGATGGTAAAATAGGACATGAACATGAACTTAGACCCACCACATGAAACCAATGCAATGAAATGACATGGAAATGCAAGAAAGGAACAATGAAATTGCCTAATAGATCACCTTTCCCTAACTCTTGAGCTCTCTGTCATTCTCTTGTCCTCTTCTTCATCCACTCTTTTGATCTCAAAAGCTGAATACTGCTTTGGAGGCATACAGTTGGAAATTGAGTTCACATCACTAAAGGACAGCAAAAACCAGCACAGACATGCACAAAGTAGTAGGCCTTGTAGATAGAGCATAGAAGACCCACCACCATAGCTCAACTTCTGAGAAAAAAGAGAGAGAGAGAGAGAGAGATAAGGAAATCAAGTTGGAGAAATCTAATTACATTATAGACATTCATAGAGGAAACCATTTGTATTGACACCAACAGCAATGCAGCCAATGATCAATCTGCGAAGTGATGAATCTCAACTAGTACCGATATAAATTATTTGAAAATAGATTGATAGCCATATATATAAGTGTCGAAGTCTTTAATCAATGTGAGATTGCCAAAAGCATCACTCGGCAAAGACAAGGTTGTGGTTCGACTCATGTTGGAGTTGAGGGTGTTGTAATTAAATTGGTTTCTTATAAAAAGAAATGTGAGATTATATTTTAGTCCTTGTATCTTTAGAAATTTATAACTAACAAAGAACCTAACTGGTTTATCAACAAGCAAATTAGCTACTGAAAAGGTCAAATAACTAATTAAGCAGAATAAAGACCAGCCTTTGACAAAAAAACAAATCATAAAATTAAACTCAATGGGACTGAGATTCTGGGTCTAATCAAATTTCTAAGCTCTGATAGATACATCAAGTTTAAGAAAAAAAGAAAGAAATCTTTGTCACAACTTCATAATTTTTGTTTGTAGCCCACATGTTATTAAAAAAATTATAGAACCATCACTAATTCATAATTCTATATTTTATAACAAACAAAAAATTGATCTTAAGATATTATTAAAAACAAAGAAAAGAAGGGACCGTCCATTGCATCTTTCTTTAGATTTTTTTTTTTATCAAACAAAAAATTCTCGCTACTAAAGTCTTTGAGTGACAAGGGACTTGGTTTTTCTTATTCGAGTTCTCGACTTTGAGTCTAGTGGATAGAGTAAGCTAGGTTGGGAGGGCCGCCCCCTTATGAAGCTAGACGTGGGATGATAACGAAAATCTCAGGTGCTTGCTAGGTTTTCAGGCCATTGTTTTCCCTAAAATGCATCACCGCAATACTTAACCCAACCATAAATCCCAATAGCACATTCACTCCGCACCATAGATAAATATTGATACGTGCATAAAACACATCTCAATATAACAATCAAAGGACAAGAGAGAACAAGATAGAGAGCTTACTGATGCAGCAGAGATGGATAAGTACCCAGATGGAGCCCCATCAGACGATGATTGATCATCCGATGATGACGGACCGCCAGAACCCCCACCAGAACTTGTCCCTCCGGTCACATTCCCGGCACCGGACTTTCTCGTAACTCCAGGAATCTGGTAAGCCGGCGTCCCGTCTGGCTTAAACAGCCCATAGTTCCTCTCTGATGCTGGCCCCGGCTTCAAGTTCTCATTAAACAGAGCAAATATGTACACATCCAAATCCAAATTAGGCCTCAAAGGAGTCCCTTTCTTCTCATTCACCAACTTAATCAAATTCCCATTGTACTTCTTAGCATTCTCAGACGAAGCACCCAATTCATCCTCATCCCCCTTCGATGGCCACCCAGTTTCAGACACCTGAACACACACTCTCTTGAACCCCAAATTAGCCAATGCAGTATGCATTGCATCAATTTGGGCGAACAACATGTTGTCGTAGCGAAGATTGGTTGATGGGTCTAACACCCCTTGATTTGGTTGGAACAAAACATAGTCTAATCCCACTTGTTTTGGGTTAGCTTTGTAGGCGAAAAATGGGTAGGCATTGATCAGCATTGGGGATCCTGTTTTGAGGTGGAAATTCAAGATTGCGGTAATGCAGTTCTTCAAATCTCTGCGAAATGCGCCCGATGAAGGTGGGTATGAGGTTTCGAGGATTGCTAGTGAGTGAGCTGTTGTCACTGAGACTTGTTTTTCGAGGCCAAGATTTTGGAGGGCTGTGTAGATGGACTGCATTGTTGGGAGGAGGTTAGATGTGAGAGATGAGTCATTGAAGGTGAGGACTTCATTACCTATTGTGATGCAAGTGATTTTGGTTTGTGGAAGATAAGCCTTCACATTGGTTTTCACCCATTGTAGTGCATTGTCTGGGTCTCTCATTTTGGAGAGGTACTCGTTGCCTAGACCGACGACGAATTCGACCCCGGTATTGGCAAATGCGTGGAGGACTTGTGGGCTGGCGTCATAGAGCTTCACTTTGGAGACGCCGAGGGATTTGATGAGGGAAATTGCAGCGTCTGGGGATGGGAGATTGTTCGCGATCTGGCCGTAGTTGATCCCTAGTGAAGAGGCCATTAATGGAGGAAGATGTAGCAGAAAACACCCTGAAAAAAATATCCAATAAAGAAAAATCAAACACCAACAAAGTAATATATGCGAAGATTCAAGACTACCCATTATGTAGTTTTTGATGAATCACTGAAAAAAAACACCCATTATGAAATCACACTAAAAATAGTGAAGATGCCATTAATGGTGGAAGGTGAACCACAAACCACCCTGAAAAGTGAAAACCCCAACCCAGAAAGAAAAAATAAAAAATCACCCACAATTTTGAACAGATGTGATTTCAGTCAGAAATGAAGATTCAAGACCACCCATTATGAAATCTAAGTTAAAAAAAAAAAAAAAAAGTGCACAATTTCATGAAAATTAAACAAAATCAAACAAAATAAAGAAGACACCATTAATGGCTGAAAATGGAGCAGTAAACACCCCAAAATTACCAAAACAGGAAATCAAACACCATCAAAGTAAAGTACATGAAGATTCAAGACCAACCGTTATGAAATCTAAGTAAAAACAGCGCACAATGTCATGAAAATTGAACAAAATCAAACAAAATAGGGAAGACACCATTAATGGCTGAAAATGGAGCACTAAACACTCTAAAAATTACCAAAAAAGAAATCAAACACCCACAAAGTAATGCACATGAAGATTCAAGACCACCCATTATGTAATCTAACTAAGAAACTAAAATCAATCGCCCACAAAGTTGATCTCACTCAAAAATGAAGATTCAAAACCACCCATTATGCAATTTACAGTGAATCTATAAAAGCATTACACCCATTGAGAAATCAATCAAAAGATTCAAAACCCTCCAACTAAAAATAGTGAAAAAATTCATGAAAATTGAAAAAAAACCACCCTGAAAACCAAATCAACCAAAAAAGTTGATCTCACATAGAAATGCAGATTCAAGACCACCCATTGTGAAATCCAGTAAAAAAAAAGTGGACAAATTCATGAAATTGAACAAAATCAATGAAAACCCACCAAGTAAGTGTAAAATCTGTGAGAACAGAAGAGATCAGTACCTGAAATGGCGAGGAACAAAAATGGGTAGATGGGAAATGCAGTGAGAGAAGCCATGGATGCAGAGAGGGGCGTTCAGTGGCAGTGAAGGAGAGCTGTGATTGTGAAGATGAGGATTTAACGGCGTGAGACGGCACCGTCGAACAAGTGTCGCCGATGTGGTCTCGAACCGCGACGCTTGTCTTTGTCTGTCTAACTGACGGTCTCGGAGAACCGCCGTTAACTTCACGGTGAAAAAACGTTAAAAAAACTCACTCTCACTGGGTTTGCTCTCAAAAACTGAAGAACTACTGAAGAGCTCATTATAAGTCACACAGTGAGGATCCTCTGTAACATGTTCTCTTTTTGGTTCTCTGTACCAGTTCTGTGGAAGAGACACGTGTTGGGTTTTTTGTTGGGAGGAATCTTGAGAGCTTGACGAAGTCGGTGTAGTTTGGACACGTGGGTACTAATGGTGTGTCGACCAGTCTGAGAGGTTGCATTGGCGGCATGAATGCGAAAAAAAGGCCTTGAGAGACGACAAATTGGACTTTCAGTTACATTTGTCTTCCATGTTTGGTTTCTTTTAAAGATAGGTTTTTAACTGAGGAAAGACACGCACAAAAAACACGCATTTGTAATGTATTTTTCAGTCATCTTCGATATTGTTGCTCATTCATACTCCAATCGCTCAACTCACAACCAACACATTTTTTAGTTTTACTCATGTACAAAATAACTTTAATGCCCTTAATAAAAATAAGCTTTTGCTCACCCATACTTATGTCACTCGACTCACCTCACAATCCACTCATATTTTAGTTTTACCCTTGTGCAAATTGACCTTAAAAATAGATTTTTGCTTACTCATATTCCAGTCACTCAACTCACAAGTCACAACCCACTCACATTCTAGTTTTACCCTTACATAAAATGACCTTAATGTCATTCATATAAAAATGCTTTTGCTCACCCATTCTTCGTACTTCAGTCACTCAACTCACTTAACTCGCAACCAACAAACACAAACTCTCACTCTTGAAGCGCACAATCACCACCTAACACGCCATGGCGAGGCGAAACCACATCAATCCAATATCATGAGTCCATTCCCTACATCATTTCGATTCAACTAATGATCTTTTTGTTTGTTTTTTTTGTTTGTTTTTTTTTGCGTTGTTTGAGTCAGTTTTTGTGTTGTTGTTGGCGGTGTTTAGGGATTCAATTTAGGGCCCATTCTTTTTGATGGAGTTGCTTGATTGGGTATGTTTTCACAATAAAAATTGTTGTTTTTGTTCATCATGTGTTTGCATGTGTTTTGGTTGTGTTTTTGTACACTTTGATCAGGCTAATTAAGGTTTATGGTAACCTAGATTTTGGATTGGGGTCCGTTCAAACAAAACAACCCCACAGGATTGAAACTTTTGAAGAGGTCTGACTTGATTTGAACCGTCGAGTCATCTTTACCCACGTGAGACTTGAAGCGACTCTCCCGCATGCTTAAATGTCTTGAAAGAAGAGAAATGCCTAATTCGAGTTTTGTGGGTTTGTCATGTCTTTGTTCATACGTGTGTAGCTCATCCGAAAAAGTATTGCACTACTACGAGGTGGAGTAATAACCTTAGGCCTTCCTCTTTTCTCTTGTGCGGTTGTTCGTCAACAACTTCTTGATAGTCAATGTCCTCAACATCATTGTCAACCGACCCAAAATAAAAAAGTTACCCTAGTATTCTACGCCCCAAAAACCATCTAAAACATCACATTAATCATGTTTTGTGACATTAATTTCTTAAACATATCATCTCTGATTTTTTTTAAACAATGTCCACATATTTCCTTGTTATTGCTCAGTACGTGAGCAGCCAAAATCTTATTTGCATTTTATCCACATGAAAAAAAGTTGATTGTAAAAAATTGGTCTAAAACTTATACCATTTGAAGGCATTTGGACTTAACCTACTACTTCACGAGCTCGAAGTCATGATCCTACCCACGTTTCAAAGAGGAAAAAAAAAAAACAGGGGGTTGGAGAGGAAGAATAGAAATTGGTTTAGTTTGTGATGAGACTAACAAATGAGTTTATATGGTTTAGTCTCATTTGTGTATCTTGTTCGGTTGGGAGTTTTAAGGTGGGAGTAAATGTGGTTGTAATGGTACATTTACCAAAATACCCTTTCATAAGTTACATCTCTCCTTCTCCACCTTCGAAAGCCTCTCATTGAAGAACCCGCCTTCTTCTTCCTCCTCGAGATCGTCGGGACCCGGATGGGATCTCGGGCGCTGTAGAGAGCGTCGATGCAAAGAAGCAGCGGCGTGGCGGGGGGCGATTGGGGAGATGGGGAGGTGAGAGTGAGATCGAGAGAAGAGGTTTTCGTCAGAGGAGTAGAGGTTGATGTTGGAGATGGGTCGATTGGGTCGGGAATTTGAGAGGAATTGAAGAGGACCATACCTTCAAAGAGAGAGGCCATGGAGGAGGAAGAGTCCTCGTCTTCCGCCATTAGAGATTGAGGTGTATGGTGTAATCGATCACTTGTTGATCACCAAAGAAGAGAAGTTGGAGAAGAGTTTGCGTGATGATGAGCGAAGTCTTTAGTTAGTCCCACCAAAATTGGTGGTTTTGTTTAGTCCCCTCTCCTGCCCATGGTGAGTAAAAAGTTCATCATGTCAATTTGTCAATGTCCGAATGGTTCGAGTAGTAAACCCAAGCCCAAGCCCAAGCCCAAACCAAAAGCCCAAGAAGCCCAAGCGCGCGTTCTAGGGCAACTATTTAAGCTTGCACACTCTCGAAACCCTAATTCGATCTGTACTGAACTTTGAATCCATTCGCCTCTGCTTTCTTCTTCGTCTTCTTCAGTAGAGCAACAATGTCGGTCGCCGAGGTCGCTTGCGCTTACGCCACCATGATCCTCCACGACGACGGCGTCTCCGTCACTGTACGACGACGACTCCAGATCTCATCTCAACGTTTCCATCTTTGCTTTCAATTTATTCTGATTGATTGATGTTGGTTGTTTGATTGATTGATTAGGCGGACAAGATCGCTGCGTTGTTGAAATCCGCCAACGTCCACTACGACTCCTACTGGCCGGGCCTCTTCGCCAAGTTGGCGGAGAAGAAGAGCATCGACGACCTCATCTTGAACGCTTGCTCCGGCGGCGGAGGCGCCGCCGTGGCCGTCGCTGCTCCGGCAGCCGGCGGCGCCGGTCCTGCTGCCGCCGCAGCACCTGCTGCGGAGGAGAAGAAGGTAAAACTCTAACCCTAGCCCTAGCACTAACCAACAATCAAAACAATGAAATGAAAGACAAGACAGATTCTTTGATTTAGGTATTGATTGATGTTGTTGTTGTGATGATTCGGTGGTGCAGGAGGAGCCGAAGGAGGAGAGCGACGACGATATGGGATTCAGCTTGTTCGATTAGGTTATCTTTCAGTTCAATTACGGTTATTTCTTTTGGTTGCTTTGAGGATTCTTGTTATGATCAAGAGAAGTTGCAATTTGAGAATGATAGTAGATTTTTAGTTCTTGTTTTATGGTTGGTAGAGATTTTGTTTCAACATGAATCGATTGGCAGTCAATGTCATGGATTTAAAATTTTGGATCAATGTGATGTTGTTTCTTCTTGTGATGAAGTTCAGTTTGGTATTGAAATCTCTTAGAAACAAAAGAAATGCTACGGGTAGGGTAGACCTAAGTTTACTTGGACGTAGTAATTAGGAAGGATTTGAATGGGTTGGAAAGCTCACCGTCAATTGCTCTGAATTGAGCGCAATGGAAGAGTTGATCCATATAGCAGACCTTAATTAATTTGACGATGAGGCTATGTTGTTGTATGAATTGAATTCTCTTTATGATTATTATCTTTAGTTGTTAGGTAAGCTTTTGAATGCATACTTCTTACTTGTTGATTTTGATCAAGTTAGTCAATGAGGCAAGAAATATCACCTATGTAGAGCATTATATGCGTTACATAGCTGGTTATAAGTCCGTATAGTGGACTCTCAGTTGCAGTAGGTTGACAGTCAACATAAAACTTGTCACTATTTACGAAGAATTCAAACAAATTGGGATTGAGGCTACTTTGTTGTTGAATGATGCAAGATTGGTTCTTGTGGTATTGCGGGAGACAACTTATGTGCTTTTAGCTGATTCATCTTTAGGGCATTGTGTTGATCATTTCGGGGCTTGTATTTGATGCATCTGTTTGGGTGCACAATGCGAAGTGTGAGGTATATTACTTATGGCACCTTCATTTCGCTGAACCCAACTATCATAAGTCTAATGGATAAACTAATACACATGATTTGTAGTTGGATTAAGTGATTAATCTTAGTTTGGCCACTAGTTCGCTTGATTGGATTTACACTGGCAATTTTCTCACATCCTTACGTGAGCTCATCCTGATTAACTAGCGTGCCCAAAAAGGTCACTTATAATAGTTGTTAGTATTGTGTATTGGGAAATTCAAATGATTACTTAATCCTATGAAGTGAACATTGGATTAACTAATCCTAAATGTTTAATCCGACATATGGTCAATCAAAAACACCATTAAAGAATGATGTAGAGCATTCAGAGTCATCGGCATTCAGTGTCATTGTCTTCCCAAGTTGTTTCTTCATAGTTGGTTCATGGCTAATGCTAAAAAGGCAGCATTTGCTGTTGGGCCGTGTTTTGATCATCCTACATTTAGTAAGTCACTGATCTAATTTGAGTGCTTGTTTAGTATAGTAGAACGTCGAGAAAAATCTGAAGACGTTAAGCAAGTGATATGGTTGTGTAGATATAGAATTTCACGGTTGACTACTAGTATTACATTGTCAAATTATGGTGACTTTTCCCATCATCGTGGTGGTTTTTTTTTTTTTTTGGTTACCATAACTAGTTTCGAGCTCGAGGAGAGTAGGGCCACAAGGTGGCTTGTGGCGGTAAGCCATGGCCTAGGGATTTAAAGTAACTCCATACTCAAGCCTCGAACGCATGACCATTGGTTAATGGTGGAATGACCCATACAATTCATTGTTTTTCAAGTTTCTAGACATCTGTGGTATGTTCCAATTATATAACAAGAAAAATGATAAAATAACACACACTTTAAACTCACATTTTATTTTTAATTTTTTAGCCATTTATAATGTTTTCCCAGACGTGGAGCCCACGTCTTGAGAGACCAAAAGAATCATAAATGACTAAAACACAAAAACAATACCACAACGCAGGATTCTCCTATTTTCACAACCACTTTCGGCGATCCTGCTCCTGCACTTTTACGGTAGAATGCTAAAACAGGAATGAAAAACTCTGCCTCATTTTATAGAGAAATGGCAGTTTATTCTGGGGCTAGGACTAGGGATCCGACCTCCTAGATTCATACAAAACATGGAGGAGGAGATATTAACCATAAGCTCCTATGTACTATGTTTGTGAGGTATAGAGCATGAAAACTGTGGTCGCCGATGCTTGAATCCCATTTCCATCGAGCAGGCGTCCTAGGCATAAGCTTATTGAAACCATAGTTCGTCGAACCTTCTGTATTGGTTCTCGCTACAATCACGGGGCGGCGACATTTTCCTTTGCAAGTGGTGCGATTTCCTCGCCATCAATACCAGGTGCACTGCCTTCAACTCCCAAACTCAACAGCACCTTCTCCCACTGTTTTGCAGGTTTCTGTCCCAAAACCAAACCAACATAGTCATATGATAAGACAAAGGAATTAACAGTTTACAGTAATGTTGTATTTGTATCATCTCTCAAAATCAAAATGAATTTGGTTTTGTCATTGTTTAGTTACCTTCCAGGATAGGTCCTGAGACATGCAGTTTTGTATCATCTCATTCATGGCTGGGGTGCCGTCGACTTTAATCGCTCTCTTGACTGTTTCTGCCACAGCTTCCACATCTGCAGGGTCAACTACATCGCACTGGATATGTCGAGAGATGCAACAAACCTTAATTAGTTCAAAGGAGAGGGGACCGATAGGGAAGGACTACTGAAACTGGATTAAACTGATCGAGGTAAATTCTACTTACAACGACGTTGAAGTCACCCATGTGAAACCCTGTGTAGCCTTCCTTCACAGTATCAACTAGTCCTCCAGTTGAGGTGACGATAGGGATCTACAAAAAAGCATCAACTATTTCGTCAACAACTCTCTAACAAATCTTCATTGACGAAAGATAACAACACTCCATATTTGCTAGAAACTGATTTTCTATAGGGGAATACAAAGAGCTAAACTCAATTTACTAACAAATCTTCATGGATGAAAAATAGCACAACTCACATTGGCCTTATACACCGCAACACTTTCAACAGGACTTGTCTCCATTAATTTGAGCTAAGATATTTCAATGCAAATAACACAACAAATGTAAACTTTCACGGTTAGACTACATACCGTTCCGTAAGACATGGCATATAGCTGATTGAGGCCGCATGGTTCGAATCTGCTTGGCATCAGCATAAATGTTGCTCCAGCCATGATCATGTGGGCTAAGGGAACATTGAACTTTATGACCACACGAACTTTGTCCGGATACAATTTCTCCAATTGCTCTAGCTGTTTCTCTAGGTACTTCTTGCCAGTTCCCTGAAAACACAAAAGTGAAAGATAATCTCATCACAAGTTATTCAGAATGAGATTTGTGGAACCAAGTTTTTAGAAAAAAACTTCTGATTACTCACCAGGACTATAATCTGCACATTCTCCTTAATGATTTCAGGAATGGCCTCTGCGAGGATATCCGAACCTTTCTGTTCTTCTAGTCTTCCAATAAAGCCGATGACGGGGATATCCCGATCAACAGGCAACCCCACTTCCGCCTGCAGTGCTTCCTTCAAAAGTGGTTTTGCATCCATCACCTGAAATTCAAATATGGTTTTGAGTATGGGTGCAACAAAGCAGAAAATCGCAAGATAAGAGCTAGAGTATTCTTTCACAGTTTCTTACAGTTGTAGAATCGTAATGGATGTTGATATATTTGTCTGAAGTTGAGTTCCAGTCTTGGGCATCCATTCCATTAATTATACCCCTAATGGGAGGATCGAGGTTTCGGATGTTAGCATCTAATTCAACACCTTTTGCCTCATTTTCGGAAACTTCCTTTGCATAATATGGGCTGACAGTTAGGACTATGTCTGATTCAATCATCCCAGCCTTCATCCAATTGATTTTCCTTCCTTTCACAGGCTCCTCATACCTGACAGGTTTGAACTTGTTACCCGAATGGCAGAAATGAAAAACTCATAAAATTCGACTACAGAGGGACAATTCTTTGCTGGAAAATGAATCAATTCCTCTAGAAGCAAAAAGAAGGCATACCCATCAATAAAATCAAAGGAACTCTTGAACTGATTAGGGAGGTTCAAAAGTGAAAAGTCTGAAAAAGCAAATCTTCCTTGGTAGGCCATGTTGTGTATGCAGAAAGCAACCTGAAAATAATTTGCGTCAGTCATCCCCAAGAAACTTGCACTTTCGCATGCTTCTAAATTATTTACTCTTTCTTCTATAATCATAGAGTTTCAAATCACTTGAGCCTATCTATAGTGACTAAGCAGGCAGATTACCTTGGCGTTTTTATAGATCCCCTGAGATTGGTAAATGCTCTTGAGGTAGCATGGGAGAAGTGCAGTGTGCCAATCATTTGCAACAAATACAATGTTCTCCCCTGCAATGGGAGGAAAACAAATGTTCAAATAGTTTACAATAGAACCTGAAAATTTTCATTTCTTTAAAGAAGCCTACCATATGGTCCAGAGAAGTGTTTACTGTTGTTGAGATTCAGAACCCTTGGAGCTTCTAGGGCTGCCTGAATTCCCATATAAATCCATTAGCGAATTTTACCAGATGAAACAAACTGGACTATGAGAAATTACCGGTGCACATTGTACAGAGATGCAAAAGGAACAATAACCAACAGAACTATAGAATTACGAACCAAGCATAGTAAGCTGAAGCGGAGCTGGTTGTCCTCGTAATCTGTCCCGGTATTGGGACCATATACTTTTGATCCAGTTTTTCCCCATACCTACAAGTTCAATGATTAAACATCAAAACTCACCGCTAGTGATGAAAACTAGTTTCATATTCTTAGAACTGCAAACTAAATTGCAAGAAAAAGGGAAGAGAGGGAACCTTTTCAAGGAACATAGGATGGTCCACAAAGACACGATCAACTCCTCGCTTGTAGCAATGGAAGTAACGAACTTGTTCAATTCTATCCCCAATTTTCAACTGCATGTAAGTTGATGAGAAATTGAGAATGACACAATTAGCAAATGTAGTTAAGACTCATTTACCACAAAAGAAAGGCTTCCACAGGTGAATACACCACGCCACCTTCGACAAAAAAAGGAAAAAAAAAAGTGTACCCAAAAAGCAATTACCTCAACTACAACATTTGTATCCCAAGCATCTTTGTACTGATCGTAACGCGGACATATGGTCATGACACGATTACCATTGGCCTACAGAGCAAATTTGTAGTATATTACATTATTAGATGAAACTAGAAATGATATATGCTTCTGTGATGAGCAAAAGAGTTATACTTACCGCCATGGCTGGCGGCAATCCTCCAAGAACATCACCGAGCCCACCAGTTTTGCTCCATTTAGCTGCCTCGGTAGCCACAAAGGCTATATTCATCCCTACTTGACACATGATTTCTCTAGCTAGCCTTGGAGTGTCAGCATTGGACTTTTTTTTCCTTGCTTCTTGGTTGATCGCTTTCGCATTGGTCTTCAATTGGAGTGAATCAACTCTGTTCAGAGCCCTTAAACCATTGTGAGCCATATATTGGTTCTTTGAACCAAAGAGGGCAAATTTGCTGTCTGACCCAGATCCACCGTGCACATTGGCGGTTCTCGACACAAAGTGTGAAGTAGTCACAGTTGCTGCCATTGCTAATGCTCTGCTTCTGGAATAAGAAACAAGCCATTGAGAAACAGTTTTAGATCAATTATAGTGCCAAAATAATAATAAAAAAAGACCAGCAATTGTAAAAACAACTTTGATACTTCACACAAGAAGTAGCATCACATTAAATTTTAAAGCTACTACAACCAATTCGATCCACAGCGTTAATACACTGAATAAACACACTCTTTTCCTGATTGAAAGCGTGTGGAAAAGTAAAAGATACCATAAAAGGCAGGATTCTTGATACAGTAACTCACCAGCTTAATCTTTTGTTGAGTAAAATGTTTCAAGTGCACTACATTGAGAATACCCAAATATATATATATGTACACATGCTTCAACAAAATCTAGGAAGCATTCAAAAGCCCAAAAATTGTGGAAATAAAATGGTTGAATTGGTTCACAGAACAACTAACAAATTCAACGTAATCTTTTTCATAAAATTCAAATTTGACTTTTAAAAAAAATCCATCTGGGTGGATTGAAGGTGGATGTGTTCCTCGTTGGATTGGATAGACATTGGGATTTAAGAAAAAAAAAAAAAAACTCTGCTCTAAGCCAAGTCATGAAAAGAAACAAAAAAGAACCGAATAAGTAGCCGGCACAACTAAAAAAAAATAGAAAAAATAGCCGCACAAAATCAATCGGTTTTTATTTGATTTTCTCCTACAATTTTGGTTCTAACAAGTTCATTCACACTGAAAATTAGATCAAAACCGTCTTCAAAAAAAAAAAAAAAAAAAAAAAAGATCAAAACCAGATTGATGAAACAAACATTCACAAACATTGAAGAAAACCAAAACCATAACACTTCCAATGAAAAGCTTCGCGAATTGAACAATCAACACAATGAACTCATAATCTCGAAAACACACAAAATCAACACGCACAAATCCACCAAACAATCAAGAAATTAGTACCAAATTCTCAATTATACTGTTCTTCCCTCTACTACATTGGTAGGGTTTTTTATGACTTTGTTTTAGAGAAACACATTGTTTCTTGTCATGTACATATATTGGTTATCACGAAATAAAGTCTCTTTCATATAAAAAAAAATTATATTGTTCTCAGAACACACCACAAAAACTTCCAATCAAAAGCTCCGTTACTTGAAAACTCGACCGATCACAATCTACAAAACACAAAAAATCAGCGAACACAAATCCGCCAAAGAATCACCAAATCAGTACCAAATTCACAATTAAACAGTAGTTGAATTTCAATCTCCACAACAACACACAAAAATTAGTCAAAACCATCAATCAGTTCTCATATCACACGAAAAGTACTTCCCTTCACCACCTGAAAACTGAAGTCCAAAACACACAAATCCACAGTACCAAATCCACAATTGAACACTGCTTGAACTTCAATCAACACACTCAAAAGAGTCAAAACCATCAACCGATTCACAGAACACACCAAATGAACATCCAATGAAAACCTGAACTCATAATCTCCAAAAACAACACTCAAATTCACCAAAACATCACGAAATCAGTACCAAATTCACAATTAAACACTACTTGAACTTCAATCTCCACCAACAACACACTCAAAAGAGTCAAGACCATCAATCGATTCTCAGAACACACAAAAAACACTTTCATTGAAAAGCAATCACGAGATCAGTACCAAATTCACAATCAAACACTACTTGAACATGAATCCCCGCCAACAACACACTCAATCACGAAATCAGTACCAAATTCAAAACTGAGCTCATAATCTCCGAAACACACAAAATCGACACCCAACAATCAAGAAATCAGTACCAAATTCAAAACTGAACTCATAATCTCCAAAACACACAAAATCGACACACATCAATCACGAAGTCAGTACCAAACTCACAATTGAACACACTCAAAAAGTCAAAACCATCAATCGATTCACAGAACACACAACATACACTTCCATTGAAAAGCTTCACCACTAGAGAACTCAACACACACAAATCCACCGAACAATCAAGAAATCAGTACCAAATTCACAGTCAAACACTACTTGAACTTGAATCTCCACCAACAACACACAACAAACCATCAATCGATCCACAGAACACACAGAAACACCTGAAAATCCGAAATCGAAGAACAGATTACCAGTTCAACAAAGCTCGAAATTAGGGTTTCAGAGCTCCAACAACACCAAAAATCTCTCACTCTGAGCTTCTCAGGCCACACTGAAGCGCGCGCGGTGTGACGTCACGGAGATGAACTGACACTACTACTATTATTATAATAATAATATTATTATTAATAGTACGAGTGGAGTCCACGTGGCGCGGAGTTAGGGGCGGAGAGGGCCATCATGTAGTGTGCGCCGCACGATGCGATGGACGGCTTGGAAAGGGCGAGGTGGTGTGGGCCCGGGGGCATTTACGGGAATATGCGGAGATCTGGAATTGACGGTCTCACGTTGCGCCACGTCATCTTACTTTTATTTTATTTCATTCTTCTTTTCTGGTTGAAGAGTGAAACGACAAAATAAAACGTGCAAATGGGTGTCACAAAAATCTAGGACGAGTGGGGGTCCGACTTGTAGGACTATTTGTGACATTTGAATGGTTTAAGTCAAGGGTGTCAATTTTTTGGTACCGAATGGGTCCAGGTCCGGAGTGCCCGTGATACTAATGATTATATTTATTGCTCACCTTGTAAATTCAAATAAGTGTGTTTTGTCTTTGTGAGTATTGCCTTTGTTTCATTTTTGAGAGAGCGCGCAAGAGTCCATTAATAGCGAGGTTGTACCGAATCTATGACCAGTTACTTTTAAATTTCATACTAAATTAATGGGTCACCCAATTGATTTACAGTTTGAAGTTAACAATGACATTAATTAAATCAATTAATCTATTTGGACTCATGAGTCCGGACTCAAAGACCGTTTTTAAAATTTTTATAAATATTTAACGGATATCAAAAAAAATTACAAGTAATTGTGTTTGCTTCACTAATAACTTTAGGATGACTTCAAAATTAAAAAAAGTTTTGAGTCCAAATATCACTACCCTAATTAAATTTGTTTAGTAGGTACTTTAGTTCTTGTGGTTAATCCACTGATTTGCGGAACTTAACAAAAATGATATTGTGCGCCAAATCATTTCTAGTGAGTTGGATGTGACCTCATTCGTCATGGACAAGGTTATGTACGTGAATGGGCTGGAAAAACAAGGAAATTAGAACCCGCCTCAAAATGGGTTCTTATCAATCTTGCACACCAAATCACCTCTAATGAGACTTCCAACCAAACAAACAAAGAGCAACAACGAAGACAACCCACAAACTTCCAACATTGAAAGACAAGTACTTACTGAAAAAGATAACATAATAAAACTATCAAACCATCAACTGTAACGGTAGATCCATGCATGAGCAATTGAATCGGAGATGAACTTGAATGAAGGCACATGCACACGTGGTGAAACAGCAAATGGTGCTAGCGATGAATATGATATAAATGTTGCAGGATTAAATGTGACGACCCCTTCTCCAAATAAGGGCACCGCCCGGCCTAATCCCTTAATTAAGCCCTAATCTCTCCTATAGGACCTAACAAAGAACTAGTCAGCTTTATTTAAACACCTAAACACCTACCAATTATGATACCACCTACAGTTAACTAGCTAGTTCTACTAACTAACATATGGTTGTCTATAAATCAGAGTTAATCTAAATTGTTCAAACTAACAAATTATTCAGTGGAAGTCATCGTTATTAGTGGACCCTTGATCCTACAGCCTAACCTATTGTGGAAAAACCAGGAAATAGTGATCACATCGCGCAGAGGGTCCCACGTCACATGTCATTTTGTCCTGATTAACGAATTAAACGCGCATTACTTATTTGGGCCGTGACATTAAAACTCTCATATATATCTGAATACACATATAGATTTATGTTTTTTAATGAGCTTGAAAATAATGTAGTAAACACTTTTATTGGAACCAAGATCGACGGTGGTTCAAACACAAAAATCACAAAGAAAATCAAAAGAGAAAAAAAAAAAAAAATCGAATTAACGCAGGCTCATTATTGGTTGGCCTTCTTGTAATCTTTTCTAATATGTCGAAAAATCTGAGAAGAAGGCCATTTGATCGTTGCTGTATTCGATCACTAGTCCATCAGTACTACTCTCATTCCCATTGAATAGCTCTTGATCCGAGTGCAAAAGCCCCATCTTATTCACCAAATCAAGTCGATTGCAAGAAGAATGGATGAGAGTTGAAATTTATAGGGGGAATGTAACTTGCACTACACTCAATTCCTTGTATTTACCCATGATTTCAAGTTCAACGTACTTAATCTATTAATGATAAGATAATCACTATTAATTATTAATAAATGTACACATAATGTATAATTATATCTCTTGAAATAATAAATAAATAACAAAAAATAACTCAATTCCTTGTATTTACCCATGATTTCAAGTTCAACGTACTCAATCTATTTATGATAAGATAATTACTATTAATTATTAATAAATGTAGACATAATGTATAATTATATATCTTAAAATAATAAATAAATAAATAAATAAAATAAGAAAATTGAGAAAAATAGAAAATTAGAATGGCGAGATGAGGTAACTTTTAAACTCTCTCTCTCCTCCGACTTTTATATATATATAGATTCTTGTAATAAGCATTGTCGAAAACTGTAGGGGTATTTACATCAAGTGAAGTAGACATGTCTACCAATGTGTTTGCAACTAACTAACTGGCATTGTAACAAAAGAGTAGTGTTATTTGGACTCGTGAGTCCGGACTCAATTTTTTTATTTTTTTTTTTTTAATTTCAAATAGATCCTCAGAGCAATTAATGAAACAATCATAATCACTTGCAAAATTCTTTTGATACCCCTTAAATATTTATAAAAAATTTAAAAAACCTCCCTATGAGTCCGGACTCATGAGTCCAAGTAAATTTATTGTGTAACAAAATTTCAATCTCAAGTAGGGCTGGCAAAAAAAGGAGACCGGACATAAACGGGACCGGACATCCCCTTATAATGATTAAAATTAGTGTCCGGACCCGTTCCCTTTTTAAAACGGACACTTTTTTTTGTCCAGACCCGTATTTTTGTAAAACATTCGGCTCTCGTTTTGTCTGATTTTTATTTTTAAATATGATTGAATATTTTATTTATCAATTATTTTTTAAAAAAAAACCTCAACTACATGTCACCTAACATTCAATTACCGAAAAATAAATACATAACATCACATTTTTTAATTTCCAATATAAACATTATAGATAAAAAACCTTCAAGGAATGCAAGGCAAAACATCACATCACTATTGTCTAAGTTTTAAAATTACATGCCCACATCACAAAAGTTTCAAAAAAAAAAGACCATCTCCATAGTCCAAATTAATCGCTAAACGGGTACCCTTGTTTTTTTGAAATTGTTGTCCGGACCCGGTCCCGTATTTTTAAACGGACACAAAAAATTGTCCAGACCTGTATGTTTTTTACAAAATATTGCCCGAACCCGTTTATAGCGGGTCCGAAAAAAACCGGACAAACGGGCCTGGACAACTTTGGCCTGCCCTAGTCTTAAGGATCGGATTGATGTTGGCGTCTTTAGTACCGACTCGATTTTTAAAGGAGGAGCACCTCGCTTCCCTAGTGGTATGAGCTCCTTAATTAATTTGCATATGTTAGGAGAATACTAATAGTTAGAGAAGTGTGCTCTAGACAAGGTCGTTGAGATCGAGAGATGGAGAATGGAGGTTCGAGTTAGACATAGATTGGCTTGCCGTGATTGAGTCTCTTCAGCCATACAATACTCGCCATGATGGGCCACCCAACTGTAATGAAAATGGATTGAATTTGTAAATTAATAAATTAATAAATTAATAAATTAATAAATTAATAATTAATATAATGATTCTTTGAGAATAGAATGAGTTATAAGTTTGGGTTGGAAACAATCAATTAGATAACCTAATGGTTTATTACTGGTTCGGGAGTAAAAGGTTATGGGTTGGAAGGAGGGCTTTGAAAGCTGAGTGGAGCAAGTTGTTTCTTTTTTATAAAAAAAAAAGGAAAAAGAAAATTGGGTTGGAAACATGCACCGCATGTACACGACACCATTACTGATTACAAACCAGTGTCAAACCACATGCGAGACACATGATTGGCTCGTAAGAGCCTTTCATGCGACCTCGATTTGCATGCTATGCATAGAGATCTGTGTGTGCCCACATCTTGAGGCGCATATGGACGGCTCTAGTGGCGGAACTAGAGGGGGAGGGGGGAGGAGGAGGGGGCAGGGTGGGCGACCGCCCCCCGGCTCCGGGACCCTCTTGTAATACCCCACCCTTGACCACTTCTCTTGCCCCTTGACTCATTTCCCGCCCCTTTTACGCTCGATACACTTCCTATAGACTATAAATGTAGTCTAAATAATATAGATTTAGGTAAAGTTCGCTCCCCTAATTAAATTTTTTGGTTCCACCACTGGATGACTTTTGTGAGCTAGCCAATATGAGAAACAATTGGATTATTGAGAATAATAATATTTTGTTGTAAATGTAATGGGAAAGTGGACGACCCTTCATATCCCAACCTTATGTAACACATATTTCATTGTTAGTTAATATTGTATTATATATAAGAGTAATTTGTGCCCTTTGGTCTTCATCTCATTATGACCAAAAAGGCTATATAAATGGGTCTTCTCCATGTAATGTACACACCATGTTGGAATGAAAAGTTTTCCTATTTCTCCTCTATCTCTTATCTTGTTCTGTTTTCTAGTTCTTTGTTTACTTTCTAAGCTTTAGTCATAGTTATTTTACAACGCGTTATCATCAAGAATTCGCTTTACGTGAAGGAGATATCAAAGATCAATAAACTTTCTATGAAGTAAAGCTTGGAAGGTATAATATTTTTTTACCAATTTGATTTCATGTTTTTTTTTTATAATTGAGATATTGTTTTGGGTTCCATGCATATTCATTTTTTCACGACTTAAATAAAAAAAAAAAAGTTATTTGGACCAACAACTATTGAACCAGGAGATTTAACAACTCCTATTCACCTATACAAGCATATGGTAAATTTTTATTGGTCTTGGAATCGAAGCAAATATCAATGCACCAAATTACATCTTGTAGGCCAAATTATCATAGATGATTATTACGTATCTAGTTGTAATGAGGGGTTTACATATATACTTTTTAGTATCAATAGTTTGGTGTTTACATACCTTAAAAATGAATTTTCTTTTTCTAACAAATTTATTTGGAAAACCATTAGGAAATCATTAGCAATGTGAATTCTTAATCGGACTATTGGATGGTAATATGTACTAAGGCAGTTTGGGTTCTTAAAAATCTAATTGGTCCAACACCATAAGTATAATTTTTGGACTTTATATACACATTACTTAAATTGGCTTATTATCTCGATTAATATGTAGTATAATCTACTTATAGCATTTGAAAAGCACCAAATATTTTTCAACTAGATTAAAAGTTAGATTAGTCTTCTTATATATATATATATATATAGTTGTTGATATATATATATTTTTAAATGCCTATATTTTAGTTGTTTTTATATATATCTTGGGGAAAGAAGTAAATATGAGAATGAAACTATGCTTTTATATATAAAAAAAAAATGCCTATATTTTCTTGCTTGCGAGAATGAAACTATGCACTATAAAAAAAAAAAACAGTCGATCAGAAACATAAATTTCTGTTGCCGACTAGCATAAATTCCGTCTCTAATTCAATTCTGCAACGAAACAGAGACGGAATATAGTCCGTCTCAAAAAGTGTCGACGCTAATTAGTAAGCAACCAAAATATTTGTCGTTGCTGATTAAAGACGGATTTGAGACGAACTTAGAATCGGAATATAGACGAAACAGAAATGGAAAGTTTTCCACGGTGAATGGTTTTGCTTGCATTCCGTTTCTGATCCGTCTCTATTCCGTGTCTAAATTGAGTATACCCAGTTTTTCCCAGTTATTTCTTCGCAAATTAGAGACGGAATATCAACGAAAACTTTGAATTCCATTGCTAATCCGTCTCTATTCCGTTTCTACGCCTAATTTTTTTTACTACTAACAAGAATCCAATTGGTTCTCCAAAACTTCTAAACCTGAAAAATACGACAACATAACCTGCTCCATCGCCTGCACCCCCTCCAACAACTCCATGGGGTGCTAACATCCCCGAAAAGCAGAATTTAACATACATACAATAATCAATAATATATATCAACAACAAAGACTCAAATGAGAACAAAACGTACAATTCGACATTAAAAAAGATTTATAAATTCGCGAAAGGTAGTTAAGTATAATAAATGTCTAAAATACCTAAGTATCTACAAAAAAACCATCAATCCAATTGTTTTACAACAACCACAAAAATACCTAAGTATCATAAAGCTACTCATCCCTTGTTGTCCTCTAAATATGCACAAAATAAACTATCAATCTAAAAGTTCTATAAACAACCATAAAAGATATCTAAGTATCATCAAATTGTTTATCCCTTGCACCCCAATCCTTTAAATATCCGTAAAATAAGAATTACCATTTCAAAAGTTACGCAAACTACCATAAAAAATACCTAAGTATTCTCAAGCTGCTCATCTCTCGTATGCCAATCTTGCATCTCCCGATCAACATTGTCATGTTGCCGTGGTGGATTAGCGGGATCTGTTTGCACATGCTGCTGTTCATGAGGTGGTGGTGGTGGTGCTGAGATAGCCATGCTTTGTCCATGGTCATCCCAAATCGCTCTCGCATAAACGCCACAACCTGTCGTAATTGCTCGGCAACACTATCGAACTCTGAGCGTGACACCATCTGCGGCACCTGGGATGTGCTTGCACCGAGATCTGCATATCTTCTCTTCTTTCTCCCTAACGACCCGAGACCATAGACACGTCCTTTGGGACACTCACTCGCCACATTGTATCACACCGCCTCATCATCCACCGGCTGGTCCGGTGTAGCCTGGGTCAGCTCCTGACGTCTCATCTGGAGCTTAGCCTGCATGGATCAACAATAAACAACTTAAATGATATGTTTTTAAGTAAAATTACTACTATTTAGCTCGTATATCTATACTTACATAGAACCGCTCTGATCTAGTATCGATAATGTCACCCCGTCGTGATTTATGGTGTGGAGATGCAAATACAATTCATTCACTGTAGGCAGCATCTCAGATGTATTAGTCTGCACATAAAATTTATAAAAATGTTAAATATGCGGACGGCGGCTTGCATTGCGGCGACGGGCCATCGAGGGGATCGACGCAAGGGAGATTGCGAATGAGCAGCGGCGGCGAGGCGGCCTGAGCTCCGGCGTGGATGGCTGGACGGCGGCGCGGCTCCAAAGATGGCGCTCGAATGGCGTGGCGCGACGACGACGTTGTTCGCAGAAAGGAAAAAAAAGAGAGATCTTTTGCTAGACATGAAAGCTCAAAAGGGGAATTTAAGTTGATGACTCCATTGAAGGCATGGTGAGATCCTAAACCATATTTTGATGTTGGTATCGAGTGATTTCGTGGCCTTTATTATGGAGTTTTGCAGATTTAATCGCGAACATATTGATTTGGAGATATTTTCTAGTTGAAAAGAAAAAAAGTTTGTCAAGTTGGACATGCTATATTAGAAAATTTGTAACTTCTCCGTTTATGATCCGATTTGAGCATTCTTGGAGTCTATGGAAAGTATGTTATGAGTACTACAAGTGCCTTGCTCCGTCGTGCTGGAGGCTTGCCAAACCCTCGCCGGTGGAGCCACCCACCGTCGTCGCTGTCAACGCGCCACCGCGCCTAGCTGCTGTCGCTCGTCCGCGAGCTCCCTTACGTCCCTCGCCGGAGTCGCGTCGTCCGCCTGCCGCCCTGGAGCCGCTCATCGCTCGTCTCGCCACTCGTCTTCGCCATCTCTTCTCTCTCTCTCTCTCTTCTCTCTCTCTCTCTCTCTCTCTCTCTCTCTCTCTCTCTCTCTATGTGTGTGTTGAAGATGAAAAAATAAGTTTAAAACCCCTTTTTTATTTGTTTTGTTTTTTTTTTAGATAGAATCTCATCTCTATATCTTTTCCTTGCTATAAACAACACTAATGATCCAAGGTCACCACAACTCACTTAGAAGTAGATCTAAAGGTCCTCCTTCGTCCCGATCACTTTGTGACCCCAAAATCTACACATTTAGCCTATACAACCTTTGTCTTTGTGATAATCAACGACTTAAAAATACGGGTCGTTACAGTCTTCCCAACTAAAAAAACTTCGTCCTCGAAATTGAAGCAATTCACAAAGGAAAATTTTTGTAAAGGCCCAAGGTCATACCCTACTCTGAGCTGGACTCCTCCGAGACCTTCAGGTAGTGTGGGACTCAACTACCCACACCATCTATGTCCTCCCCCCAATATATGTCAGGGCAACATCCTCGAAACATATATGTCGCTGAAACTCGCGAGACTGCCTCGCCTCAGCTGTAGCCCTAACACATGTATCAGTCGACATGCTCAACATATCCTCGGCCGGTGTCTCAGGTGTAAGAGGTACTATCTCGGCCCAAACATTGCCTCATCGGCCACTGCAGGTCCTGCCTGAACTGGAGGTGCTGCAGGTGGGTCATGGACTATAGGAGCACTCCCAGTCTGAGTAACTGGAGCTGTTGACGTGGAAGGTGATGTTGTCGCCTAAGCCCTCATCAATCGGAGAATCTCCTGAAGTTGCTGGTCATGTAAGGTGACCAGCTGAGACATCTCATCCAACCTCTCATGAACGTCACTCGGACCGGTATCACTGATCTCAGGCTGATCGACCATCACAATCTACAAAGAATGCGATTTCTCGATCAGGACGTAGCTATCGATAGTAGTAATAGTACAACAAATCAAATAGCTCGTAGTACAGTTTTAAATTTCCCCTACTCTCTTCACTTCCCAACTAAGACTTAGGTTACGATCATAGGGTTTCACTCTAAGTTCAACCATTCCTAACTTCCGCTCGTTTGTCTCAATGGATTGTGATTTAAATCAAGAGTCGAGTATTTAAAACTTCGGCTCTGATACCAACTGTGTTGGTATCATATTGCCTTAAACCATCTAGGTTTCTAAATCTAGGCTACGATACCAATTGTGACGGCCCAAGTTCCACAATCCTAAACTAGGCCCGGCCCGGCCTAGACTTACATGGACCCCCAAACCTGTCTCGTTGAGTTACACAAGCCTAGTCATCCTTCCTTTACCATTTACCATTTACCATTTAAGCAATCAAAGTTGCGTTAATCATTTACTGAGTTATCATAGTTATAGCGGAAGCAATTAAACCTCAACCTAAATGAAAAACCTCAAAGACACAAGTTAAGACAACCTCGAGTGTAAAAACCTCGAATATGTATATCATCATCAATGAACATTCAGAGGAGAGTAAACACAAGATATACATGCCCAAAATCTCTCAAAAACCCAACTCCCAATGTTTTAAAACAAGTATATCTAATAATACAAAAGAATCACATATGTCATACAAGTGATAGGAACTGCTCTGGTATCCTCAAATAATATCTCATAGCCGTGGTTGTCATGATAAATTATGAGGTTTTCAGAGTTAAAACCATAACTCTAGTGGGCTAGTTGATAATACTTTGAAGTTATTATAAAGTATTATTTTTAAAAATAGCTCTCGAGCGTACTTTGGTCGTAATATTTGTATAATTTAAGAGTTCTAAACCAATGATATTGGACTTGAATTGATTCTAAATGATATCAGAAAATCGAAGGAAGAGATACGGAGGTTCAAGAATGCGTTTTGGAGTGTTGGGAGGCCGGATAGGTTAGGAATAAGCGTGTGGATCGAGGTAAGTAAACCAGCTATGAAATTTTACAGTTATTTCTTGAGCTTTAAATTTGTTGTTATTGCTATGTTCATCACTTCTTTTGAAATTTCTATTGGTTGAGTGGTCCATTGGCAAGTGAGTCATGATTATTATTTATCTGTGATATGAGCTCTTATCTGGACGCCGTTGATATCTCCCAATTGAGTGTACGTTGGGGGCACTTATCCGGGTCTGTGGATATCTCATAGTCGCAAGGGTTAGGGCTGGTAGGCTGTGTCTCGTCCTGAACCCGAGTCAACTGGGCTTTCAACTCAACGACCTTTTGGTCGGGACTCCTTACTATTCGAATTTCGTATTCCGGACCCTCACTTATCGATTGATTTATTTGCAGTCTTTTATTCATGTGTTTCATGTTCTTTTCTTTCTATCTCCATGAATTAGACTGATTTATTTATTTCAAAATGTTGTATATATGTCCTGCTTGGCGTTACATATCTGGGCTCGTCATTCTTGTGTTTGACGGAGTGCAGATCCACAGTCCAGCAAGAGGAAAGATCCACAGCTATGAAACTCTAAGTTGTCTTAACTTGTGTCTTTGAAGTTTTTCATTTAGGTTGAGGTTTAATTGCTTCCGCTATAACTATGATAACTGACTAAATGATTAACGCAACTTTGATTGCTTAAATGGTAAATGGTAAAGGAATGTTGACTAGGCTTGCGTGACTCAGCGAGACGGGCTTGGGGGTCTACGTAAGTCTAGGCCGAGCGAGGCTCAGTTTAGGATTGTGAAACTGGGGCCGTCACACATATTTATCTGATTCGGTATTTATAGTTTTATTATATTCATGTCGGTATTACTTTTCTTACGCGTTGTAAACTCTATAAATATGAGGACTATATTGTATTCAATTTGCCTTGATTAATACAAATTCATCAATTACATTAACAATGTACTTACATTATTTTTCTCTTGATTGAGTTGATTTTGATTAATGCGGGGGGGAAATGCTAGAATGACACCCCAAGTGACACCCTTGTGAGGTGACGTGCGGGCCCCATGAAAAAATGAATGTGCGCAAAATAGTTTTCGATGCATAACACGCGTGGTGTGTATCTCGAGACGCACTCGGACTGCTCCCATGGATGATCATCTTATATATGTGAATAATTCAGTTTTTTTTTTTTTTTCTTGAAAAGGATTAAGCTACAAAACATTTGTTATTGTTTTTAAAATTTAGTGCAGTTGCAAAGTTTTGAGATTTAGTGATGAACATGTTCAAACTAAAGATAGCTTTCGATAACGAATACATTTGTCATTGAAATTAAGATTTGGATAAGAATTAAAACATTGGTTACTTTAATATCCATCGATCCTATCTTGAATTTATTGGGTGATAATTGGTTGAGAACTGGAGGAATCTAAGGTTATGTATAATAAAATTGATTTTTTTGTGATTTTTTGAAAGGTGAAGGAAAAAAAAAAAAAACCAAGTCGATTGCAAGAAGAATGGATGAGAGTTGAAATTTATAGGGGGAATGTAACTTGCACTACACTCAATTCCTTGTATTTACTAATGATTTCAAGTTCAACGTACTTAATCTATTAATGATAAGATAATCACTATTAATTATTAATAAATGTACACATAATGTATAATTATATCTCTTGAAATAATAAATAAATAAATAAATAACAAAAAATAACTTAATTCCTTGTATTTACCCATGATTTCAAGTTCAACGTACTCAATCTATTAATGATAAGATAACCACTATTAATTATTAATAAATGTAGACATAATGTATAATTATATCTCTTGAAATAATAAATAAATAAAATAAAAAAATTGAGAAAAATAGAAAAATTCCTGCGTTTCTTTCCTTCTACTTTTGTTAGGATTCCTTTTCCTTATATTCCAGTTCTCTTTCAATTTTTCCATGTTAAGAGGAGTACTGAAGCAACCAAACAACTATCGAATAGGAATCAATGTTGCGTCTCAAATGATTACGGCAATGAGTACTTGACAAACCCCGTTTATTATTTTCCATGGCAAAGTTGCAAGAATTCAACACTATAGGCAGACCTACACTTACTTTGGATGGATTAATTTCTACAGATTTAAGAAAAAAAAAAATTATACAAGCACGAAATCAAGTACGCAAATTGAGCAGCATGGAATCAACGTCTATGTAAGTGACAACAACAACAACAACATAGCCTCGATCCCAAATTAACTAGGGTCGACTACATGGATCAAACTTTTCCATTGTGCTCGATTAAGTGCAATTGATGGTGAGCTTTTCAAACCATTTAAATCCCTCATAATTAATGCATCCCATGTTAACTTTGATATGCCCCTACCTCGTCGAATTTCTACGGTTTCTATTGAGTCAAGTTTTCTAATTGAGGCATTTGTAGGCCGTCCTTCCCTAATCTAGTTTGGTGACAATCCAAACTAATGTGGCATTGAGATTTTAGTTGTGTTGTTCTACTAATCTAGTATTGTTCCCCAAAAAAGCTGATCTTGGCCTCAAAATAAAATAGTAAAAAAAAAAAAAAAAAAAAAAGCTGTTCCTACTATACCAGCAATACTTAGCCGGTAATGCATTAGCTTAACTAAAATAAAATCTAGAAACAATGCCAACACATTGCCATGAAATCTAATATACCATTTAACTTCACACTATTATCTAAATCAGCAATACTTAATCGGTTTGTACACAATGTCAATCTCCACATTCCCACCACACCAAGAAGACCTTTTGAATAAACTAAAATGCAGAGAGAATTTTTTTTAAAAAAAATGCCATCAATTTTTTTAAAAAAAGTTGTATATTATAAAAGCCGAATACAATTTCAATCTGCAACTCTCTCTCTCTCTCTCTCTCTCTCACTGTCAAAACCAAACACATTCCCACTCTTAGAAGTACAAAAAATAATCACCAAACACGAACTTCATGTAAAAATGATGATAATCATATAATATAATCCCAATTTGTCTATCTGTGAGCAGTCACCAATGTCTCAATAAATCTCAAACCATCGAATCTCGGCGTAAATTTCTCCTCAACCATTGCCTTCATTGGACCATTAACTCCATCTTTTCTACAACAAGATGATTCCTAACAAGAGAAACACTAATCAGAAAACCAAAACATCGAATTCAAAACCTAAAACGGTGTCGAAGTCTTCGAATTGAACAAAAAGTCGATGAATCTGATAAAAAAACAAAAAAACAAAAAACCAAGATTTCCTCAACAGAACTGAAAATTAGCTGATTAATCACAGGAGAAACTGATTGAAGACAACTAAGATGGCTAATACAATCATCAAATCAAACTAAAATGACATTATCAATGCCGAACTTCACACAAACGAAATCTCGCGCGAACAACCCCGTGATTCAGACCTAATTTCAAACACAACCGAGAAATCGCAACACGAACATTGACAATCAGTACCAAATCGAAAGCCTAACATAATTTCAGTCCGCGAACTTCACAAAAAACGAAATCTCTGGAACACTGTTCGAGTTTCAGACCTAAATTCACAACACAACCACGAGATCTCAACAAGAACATAGAGACTGTAAGAGAAGTACCTGATTCGCGCAAGAATGAGCCGACACGCCTCTCTCGGCGGAGCAGTTGAGCGCCACCGCAGATGCGGCGACTATGGAGGCCACGAGGCTGCTAACGATCTTCATTTCGACGAAGAGAAGGACGGAATCCGGCGAAAAGGTTTCTAGAAAGTGCGAAACCCGACGAAGACTCGCCGGATCTCGACCTCTGATTCTCTTCTTCTCTCTCAGTTTGTTCTCTGTTTGGGTTTTGTTCTTCGCTGCATTTTATACAAGTGTGAACACTCCGAAGCCGCTCTTGTTGTTGTTGCGTAGGTTCCACACTAAATGGAATTTAAACTTCTTTTCGGGTCCGCGCTCCGAAAGACGATCAGTTTGTACCGTCACGTAACTCCAGTCATCGTATATCCAATTAATGTGTCCCACGTGTTATTTTTTTATTTTTTTTTTTTTTTCTTTTTTAAGAAATGCTAGAATGTGTGGGAGTAGGGGTGTAAAAAAAAAAAAGGTATGAAAAAAAGGGGTACGGACAGCACACCCTTTTAATAACGACTAAAAATAGTATCCGGATCCGCACCGTTTTTAAAACGGACACTTTTTTTTTTGTCCGGACCGTATGTTTTTAAAATATACAAGTCCGTTTTTTGTCGGGACTGTTTTTTAATAAAATAAAATAAATTTTTTCACTAATTATTAACAAAAATACATAATTTTTATGTTGTCATGCATTCCATCACTACAAAAAAGAAATGTTATAAATTCAAAATTCAAGTCTTACAAGTTTCCATATAAAAATAGCGTCGTCATTAGTAAAATTATAATTCAAACATTATGAAAGTTTCAAAACACTACTATAAATAAATAAATATTATTTAAATTAATCGCGAAAAATGGGTACCGTTTTTTTTTAAATTTGTCGGACCGGACCGGACCGTTTTTTAAAACGGACAAGAAAACATGTCCGGACTCGTATTAATTTTCAAAAAATTATGTCCATTAAACGGGTTCGGGCACATTTTGCCACCCCTATGTGGGAGTGGCACCCGCGATAGACTATTGCCTTTTTTTTTTTTTTAAAAAAAAAGCATAAGTATACCTATTTGGTTTTTTCACGTGGTTAATTTACGTATATCGATTAATTCATGTTTCGTCACATCCAATCTACTCAGGAGGTCGCCCACTAAAAAAAAAAAAATACAGAATTAATCTTGCACCCATCGCAAATTCTGAATGAATTGTCACTATTTTAGTATAGCGACGTGTGTCGAAAAATAGCGACGGATATCATCTTGTCAGTCACTATTTTATGATTGAATGATAAAAAAAAAAATTTCAAAAATAATATTATTTTTGAAATGAAAACAGTAATGTTTCTAAACAACTTCAAAAAAATAAAAAAAAAAAGAACGAATCCAAAACAACAACAAACTCTAAAAATTAAAACAAATTTATTCAACAAAAAAACAAAGAAATTCAAAATCCTATATAAAATCCAAAACAATAGATCTGAAATTTACCAAAAAAAAAAAAAAAACACCTAACATCCATCAATGATAGCACGATCGAAGTGATGGTAGCACCAGCTAAGCAAGGAAATACAACAAATGATGAGCGAGGCGTACGGAGATGAGGTGAGCGAGGCGGCTGGAGATGAGGCGAGCGGCGAAAGGGGGTTGTGTGAGTGTAACGGCCCAAAATCGTTAATCGTGTCTTAAACAAGATCAACGACCGTGATGTGGGACCCACATCGTGATATGTCCATTTTCCAAGGAAATGGTCGAGGTATATTTTATATTTGTTATGATGTATGCCTAATGTATTGTATATGTGTAGACTATTAAGTCAAATTTTATACGGGTGTATAGGTATCGAGACGAGCGGGGACGTACCTCGAGTCGTGTATCAATGTGGGACCGAGGTAGCAGCTTATGGGGTAAGCTTAATTAATTTGAGTGATATGTGAATTTATGTTGGTGTTATAAGTGGCTAATGTGGTCACACTTAATATAAGCATTAAAGTGCACACATGAATCATAAGATGTGCATCGAGACACGCACTAACCCATCAAGAGATAAGGTGTCAACTTGTTGAGTCACTCAATTGTGACTTGAGAGACAAGTGGGACAAGGTGATCAATGAGTTGAGCCTCGAGATACGTGTGCACACATGAATCAATGGCTTAGGATCAAACATATCAATAAATATGGTCAAATGAAGCAATAGTCAACAATTCCCATTTATTATCTTCATTAAATCGGTAGGAGATGATAAGATAAAGAAGAGAGAGTTTTGGAGTGATTTTGTGAGAATAATAGAGAATCCATTGAAGCTTTGTAAGGAAGAAGGAGTTCATCAAGTGAGGTAACTTCTCCACACCATAAACTTTGTGATTTCATAAAAATTGATGTTGTTGTTGTTGTGTGTTGGGATGGGTGTTAGAGACCTCTTGAAATGTGTATAAGGGTCCCTAAGGTGATAACAAGGTCTATGTGTCGCACAAACCCAAATTTCGAAGTGCGAAATTCTGGGTTCTACTGCACATAGCGCGTTAGGTCGATAATCTAGCGCGCTAGATATGTGAAGTAGCGCTAGAGGTGTAAAATAGCACGCTAATTTGCCTTTGTTAGTACAAAAATCAGCAAAATCCAAACATGGTTTAAACACTATAAATAGGTCCAAACTCACTTTTAAACCTATCAAACAACTCCAGGGAACTAAGGGAGATCTCGAGAGTTTGGGAACGCATTTCGGAGTGTCGAGAGGTCGGATAAGCTAGGACAAGCGTGTGAATTGTAAGTACAAATTTGTGAGAATTCTATATTTCATTTCATTCACTCTTATTAATTTATTAGTCTATTCGTAGACATCGCTACTTGTAATCTCACATCATGTTGTTCTTGTGTCTATTCATGATTAAATATTGTGATATAATGCCTTGTAACATGTTTCATTGATTCCAATTTCTACTATTGATGTTGTTCTTAATAAATAATTGAAGAAAAGCATGCTATTGGGATAATTTGGATTTGATTATACTTGTATTTGTCACGGCTCAAATAATTAATACACGTTTAATTCGTTGATCGGGACCAAATGACCCGTGACGTGAGACCCGCAACGAGATATGTGTCACTACCGAGGCACGGTGGCCGAGGTAAATGTTATATTTGTGTTTTGTATGCCTAGTGTACTATATATGTGTAGACTACTAAGTCAATTTTATGGGTATGCAGATACCGAGACGAGCGAGGACTTACCTCGTGTTGCGTGTCGACGTGAGTCCGAGGTAGCAACTTGTGGTTTAAGCGTAACTAGTTAACTTATATTACATTAAAAATGATATATGTTAGTGTTTATATGTGGCCACATCTACCTATTTATTAAATGGGCCTAAGTTAAAGAATAAAAATATATACACAACTAGATAGGCATGGAGATACACACACACTCATCTCTAGGAAGAGGGTCACACATGGGAGTCACTTAAGAGTGACACAAGGGACAAGTGGTGTGAGCAAGACCACTCGATGTGCCTCGAGATACGTGTGCGTGTCGAGATGAGTGGTTTACATTCAAATGAGCTTAAATCATATATTTATATATATGGGTCAAAGAAATTCCAAAGTCCAACTTATCTCATTTTCTTCCCATCAAAGTCGGTTTTGAGGGAAAGAAGCAACCGAAAAGAGGAATAAGGAGAAAGGAGATAGAGAGATAGAAAAGAGAGAGAGAGAGAGATCGACGGCTCGAAGAAGGTGATCAAGGTGAGTTGAATGTTGTTGTTGTTTGGGTCATCGTTGTTGATGTTTCGAGTTTGGGACCTCGGACGAACCGCCATGGCGTTCGTCCGAGATCAAAGCGGGGAGTAGTCTCCCCGCATATAAAACCCAACTTGGGGTTGGGGATGGAAGCCCAACCCTAGCGAAATCGAATAAAAAAAAAAAAAAAAAACACAAAGCAATTCGTGCTATGTTGAGGGAAGAAGAAGAAGGGTGGGTGAACCGGGCTTGCCGGTTCGGTCCGGTTCGATCTCAAAGAAGGGAAAAAAAAAAAGAAAAACGAGAAGATGAGAAGATGGGTTGGGTGAACCAGCCGATTCGAAACCGATTTGGCCCGGTTCAACCCTAACCCTTATATTTATATATAAAAAAGAAGAGAAAATGGAGGAAAATTGGGAAAAGAATTCTAGAAAAATTAGGAAAAAATTCTGAAAAATTATATTTCGACAAAATAAATAGAAATTGATAAATTTCTATGAAAAATAAAATATTTGAAATTTTGAACGAGACTTTTAAGGGGTTTTACCTCGAAAAGTGCGAAATTGACAAATTGGTCTCTAATTCGATCTCGACCAATTTAGGAATTTTAAATAATTAATCTTGAGTCTAAGTTGATAAATTGTCAAATGTTAGGACCCTAAATGAAATATTATGAAGTGTTGGGTGCGTACGATGACGCGACAATAGGATAGCTTAGGAATTGTTGTGGACTGTAAGTAAACCGAGTGAAACATTTATTTACGTTTCATTCCATTTATTTATTCATTCTCGTTAGTCGAATTGAATTTACCTTTGAAATTCATATGTTATGCCTTGTTTATTTCTCATTTTATGACGTTACTCGTAGCTTACTCTGTTGTTTATATACTATCATTGATTCCAATTCATATATTTTGTCATGTTGATTGTTGTGTTTGTAAATCAGTGATATAGCATGCTATTAGGTTAGCTTGTTTATTTTGACTTTCATCCTTTGTGCATTAGTATGAAGTTACGACTCTTGGATTCTATTACCGAGTCATTTTGAAAGTGAAAGTGGTTCTTGTGGTTAGGGTCATTTGATGATAGAAATTCAGCTTTCATACGGGGTCACTAGACTTTCGGAATGTTAGGGAATTTCTCCACTACCTGCATGACACACGGGGTGACATGCCTCGAACGGGGTAACCGGACCTCGGGGTTTGTTGGCGCAAGAATAACTTGAGTGAGCATGACGAGTTTTAAAACTCGGGTATATTAGCAAGTATACATTCCGCTGACGACTAATTCACTTGGAATAGAAAAGGCGTAATCGTAAGTACGACCTTTTGAAATTATGATCTAGAGCTCAATTTGTAATGAAATGATATAGAGAAAAGCTCAAAATTGTAGTGGAAAGGCTGATGTGACGTAGCGCACGGTCGACCGACCCTAATCTATTACTACTTAGCCTTAAGTCAGTTTCATATTTGGTTATCTCAAGTGTCTCTTTGCATGATGTTTCTTTCAAAAGAGTTGCTAATTAAATTATGTCTTTTGATACTTGTTGCCTATTTGGGAATGTGGATTAATGTCTCTCGGTATTACTTAAATAATTTCATGTACTCACCGTCTAGTTTGTGACGGTGGGTGCAGATCAGTCGAGTAGCGAGACCAGGACAAAGAGAAGATAGGCGACTACCTATGAGCCGGTGGATGACTGCTACGACATATTTTTGTACGTTTTGTATTCGTTTGTATTACATTTTATATGTACATGATATTTTTACTTTTGGGTTGAGTGATAGGAACATCTGACTAGACATATGTAATATATATCATCACTTTTGTTTATATATGCATGTGATCTCTATTTCTTGGTTTTTCCACAATAGGTTAGGCCTTCTGTTATAATTTCCACCAGTAACTTAAGAAGACTTCCGCTGAATGACTTGTTAGTTTGAAAAATTGAAATGAACTCTGATTCGTTAGGTATTTGAACTATCTAGTTGGCTGTAGGTGGTATCATGTTTTTAATAATGGATAATTGATAGGTTTTTAGGTGTTTAAATAAGGCTGACTAGTTCCTTGTTAGGTCCTATATGAGATATTATGGCTTTATTAGGAATTATGTCGGGCGGTGCCCTTATTTGGAGAAGGGGCGTCACAGTATTCTATTCCTTTGGGTTTTGTAGCCTATCTAGTTTTAGAATCCTAGAGATTTGGAATTATTTGTCTTTGAAACTAAAGTACGGATTATCTAGTGTCCATTGCACGAGAGATGCGCGGTTCACGGGGACATGGGTCTACCGGGGTTTCTAAGCACTCACCACGACACTTGCGCGGCACACAAGTTATGGGACTCGGGTGGTCGACAAGAATGAGATTGATGTTGTATACGTGTAGAGCGCAGCTCCGCTATTTGTGTGAATATGTTG
Source organism: Stephania cephalantha (assembly GCA_039657325.1). Classification (NCBI taxonomy): domain Eukaryota; kingdom Viridiplantae; phylum Streptophyta; class Magnoliopsida; order Ranunculales; family Menispermaceae; genus Stephania; species Stephania cephalantha. The sequence continues at coordinate 1,539,548 of CM077577.1, read as the reverse complement.
AGAGCAGCTCCATATAGTAGTGGGAAAGGTTAGGTGAAAGTTCTCACCACCGATCGGACGTAGATCATCTCGACTTAGCCTGTGTCAGTCTATACATTTTTAACGGTGGTATTTACTTGCATTACCTATTTCAGCAATTATTTCACTACTTTATGCTTTTAAATACCATTCTTATATCTAGAAAATGTAGCATAAAATTCACCAGTTATTACTTAAATATTTCTATACTCACCGTCTAGTTTGTGACGGTGGGTGTAGGTCCATCGACGAAAGAGAGGCATCGAGGAAGGAGAATATCGACGACTTTCTCTGAGCATTTCGGTGACTCTCCTATCTCATTTTGTATGACTCGACTTTTGTTGTATTATTATTGCTTATGTTTTTACTTGTACATTTTGGGTTGTACATTGGGTTAAGTCTACAGTTCCCCATTTTTTAGACTTATTTACATGCATGTGATGCTGTATTTTTCTGGTTTTCCATACTTAAGATTTTGAATAAATAAAAGTTTCCGCATAATCTTTAAAATACATGATAATATGTAATAGCATGAAAATGATAAAGAAATTTTAAATAACTCTGAATTTAATAATATATCTGAACATGTGTTTTGATGAATATAGAGACGAAAGACTGACTAATACGTAATTAAGTCTTATATGGTTAAGATTAAGGTTTGATTACGGGATTAGGCCGGGCGGTGCCATGTTTAGTAGTTGGGGCCGTCACACATAGTTTCCCATAAAATTAGGCCCCGCCGACTTAAACCCACGTAGACTCCCGAGTCGTTCCTTGCAAGGTCCACGCAGGCCTAGTCGGCCTCCAATAAGTACTTTCTCATTAAATTTGTATTTTAACATTGAGTTATTATGTTATCTTTTTTACAGAATAGTTTGCAGTGGAATTAAAACTGTGACAAGGTTAAATAACTCAGATTTAAATAAAGGTGAAACAACCTACGGTGTGGAACCCTGAAATCAACGGATAAACAAGCATATCCAATCACTCGATCTCAATATGTCTCAGTGTAATCAAAAGTAATAATATACAATAATAACAACAAAATGGCAAACCATACTATCGTGCAAAAGAAGGAACCGCTGCAAAACGTCTCAAGGAAGTCATTTATCACCTAGGTCATTTCCCCTTGTTAGTCTCTGTCCGATCTGCACCCACCGTCCCAAAACTACACGGTGAGTACAAGTTAAGTAGAAAGTAATAACCAGCAAGATATAAACAGTGATTCATGAGTCATTTAAAAACAGTCAAATATCATGCAGGTATTAAAAGACATGTAAAAGATAAAAAGTGCATGATAAACAGACTGACAGATAGCACAACGAAAATAAGTGCCTAAGAATCAAAAGAGGCATACTAAGTGGTCTTAAATCCACAACAATCCAGTACTCGAGGAAAACTCACGTTTGGTTGGGTAAGCTGCACCCCCGCAAGTAGTGTTCACGTTTGCCCAACTAGCTATAATCCTATGAGTACCTTTCCGACACACTAAGGCCATAGACACTCAACCAAGGAAAAAAGAAAGGAATTTCAAGAAAAAGCATGTATCAATAAAGACATAAATACAAAATATGAATTATTATGCATTTCCTTAACTAGTTTACTCACTTACTTCGGACCCGCGCTATCCCGCCCTCGCAGCTTGGACACGCTCTCCAAAATGAATACCCTAACTACCAAGACCTCCCCTTAGGTTCGTGAGGACCTATAACATGTTTTAGACTGAATTATAGTGTTTTGGAGATTTTGAAAATTTCAACTTTATGTGCTACCAATGAAATTAGTGCGCTAATTCTGATATTAGCGTGTTAATTTCAACATTAGCGCCAAACCTCGTATATCTAACGCGCTAATCAATATTAGCGTGCTAATTTCAACATTAGCACTAATTTAAACATTAGCGCGTTAACTCTAATATGTAGCACGCTAATCAATATTAGCGCGCTAGATTCCTCACCTAGCACGTTATGTGCATCAAAACCCAGAATTCTATATTTCAAATTTTGGGTTTCCTCCACACATAGGCCATTGTGATGCCTTGGAGACTCTCATACACATTACTAGAGGTCCCTAACATCAATTACAACACAAAACAACACCCCACATGTAACGGCCCGAAAATTTGACTTGTGCCACGTATTAGGTCAGGGTCGTATGTGGGATCCACTCGTCGAAATGCGTATGTCTGAATCTCGGGTGGAGACTCGAGGTGATGTGTAATATCAAATTTGAGATTTTAATGTTAGTGGTTGAGTAAAGTATATGGGGAATGCGGTGAACCGAAACACGACGCCTCGAGTCGCGTGTCGACGTGGGATCGAAAGGTGGCTATAATGGATCTATGTGGTTTTAATGTGTACATTGGATACGCCTCGTGATACGTGTAGCGTGAGTATCGAGATTTTGAAAGGAGGCGGGTTGGTGCCTCGAGATGTGCACTCGCTCGATTTTCGAAGACACTTTTGATTTGAAATTAAAAAGAGAAATATATATATATATATATATATATATATATGGGAAAGAAAAGAAAAAAAGGGATAAGATCAAAGAGAGAAAAGAAGATCAGAGAGAGAACCAGAAAGAGAGAGTGATCGGGAGGGAGAAGAGTGAAGGAAATAGAGGGAGCTCCGGTCGGCGAGGAGCTCGCAGGCGACGAGCCGGCGGTGTCGCGGCTCGGAGGAGCAGCGCGATGAGCAGCACGGCGGCGGCCAGCGGCGCGGAGGCCGGCGGCGGATAGCGCTCCAGTTGGACGGTGGCATAGGAGATCCGGCGACTCTCCAGCACGGTGGCAGTGCAGCGGTGCAGCAGTGACGCGGCCGATTGGCGCGGCGCGGATGGCCAGCGTCCCAGCAGCAGCAGCGGTGTGGCGGCGCAAGCTGCGGCTCGCGGACGAGCGGATCAGCAGCGGATGCGGAGTGCTCCAGCAGCGCGACGCCGGCGAGGGACGTCGGTGGCGCCGGTGAGGGACGTCGGTGGCGGCCGGCGAGCGGCGGCGCGTTGTCGACCGGTCGGAGGTGATGTTTATTTCGCCAAATCGAGTTGTGATTTGAATGATTTGAAGTAAAATGGGCCTAAAATCTAAATGGACATCGGGGACTTAGGAGTCGGGTGTCGGGTGCGCAAATCGAGACGCGATCGAGACATTTTGAGGTTCGCGATTTCTCGAGGTAAGTAAACCACCCAGGGACTTATACAATATTTCATTTCTCTCCATTGGCTGTTGTTGTTTACTGTTTTGTGATAGCTTTATTGTTGTTCATTGCTTGGTGATAGCTATCTTTGAAATTGTTATTGATTGAGTGGGTCCATTGGCAAGCGAGTCATGGTTACTATTTATCGCGATATGAGCTCTTATCAGGATGCCGTCGATATCTCCCAATTGAATGTACGTTGGGGGCACTTATCCGGCCGTAGATATCTCATAGTCGCAAGAGGTTGGGTGGAAGGTGGGGACTCGTCCTAAACCCGAGTCTCTTGGGCTTTTGCCGCGACTCAACGACTTTTGGTCGGGACTCCTTGTTATTTGGCCTCACTCATCGATTGATTGGTTTAGTCTTTTATATTCATGCGTTCTTTATTCCTTTCGTTCTATTTGCTTGAATTTGACTCGCTTTGGATATTGTGAAATGTTGTGTATATGTCTATCGGCTTTACTTACCCTGTGCTCGTCATTTTTGGGTTTTGAGTGCGAGATGCTACAGATCTATCATGTCCAAAGGGAAGGCTCTAAAGCTAAGTGAATTTTTGTATATCTTGTATTACTCTCCTTTGATGATAACATATTTACTTGGGTTCCACAATTAGGTTGTCTAACTCTTTTCAAATATTGTTGAGTTATTTATTGGTAGAAATTGCTTCCGCTAAATTGTAAAACTTGCAATATATAACTCAACTTAAAAATTGTGAATTTTACGTATAATGAAGGATTGGAAGGTCGACTAGGTCTGCGTTGACCTTGCGAGAACTGCGAGGGGTCCACGTGGGCTTAGGCGAGTATGGGTCCAATTTTATGGGAAATTGGGGTCGTCACACCACAACATCAAATTCGTGAATTCATTGAATTGACCAAGCTATGTTATTGGAGTTACCTAGCTTGATAACTTGATCTTCTTCACCAACTTCTTGAATTCTTAAGTCTCCTCTCCTCTTGATCACTCCAAGCAACCTCTCTTCTTGCTCCAAATCAATGAGATGAAAAGCTTAAGTGATAAGTTTGGTTGACTTTTAGATATATATATATATATATATATATATATATATATATATATATATATATATGATTGGAGCCGATTACACAATAGTCACACATCTATATGCACTTACGTATCCCGAGGCTTATCTTGTGAACCGTCTTCACAAACTTGTCCCACAAGTCATGCTTAAGTGACTTAGGCATCCATTTCGATTTTGGTGGAGCGTACAAGGGAATCCCAGATACGCGTTATGATACGAAGACTTGGCGGGTAGTTAAGATTTAATGACTTTACTAATATATATACGAGGTAAGCCTCATGAATTCCATCCCGTGGGAGAGAAATAAGAGTGTTGGGATGATGGAGTCAAGAGTAAATTTTATTTAACGCGGGGTCGGATAAATTTCGTATGTGCGGATTTGCATCAATAATAAAAAAGGTGTCGTAAAGATCGTTAAGAAGGGACACGTCGAGATACAAGTATACTTTACTTTTACTTTCGAGGACGAAAGTCCTTAAAATTGGGGATGTTGTGACGACCCAAAAATCAAAAATACCCATCTCGGGGGTAATTTAGGTATTTTCGTAAACCCTAAACTAAATTGGTTCCACTATATAAATTTATTGTAAACCCTAGCCTCTGTTGGTGAGCATACAAAAAGTTAGAGAGAAAATGATAGGGGTATTGTTTGGGGGAAGTGCGATGCTTTGAAGCCAAGGAGACCTCCATTGAAGGTAAACACTTTTTTTATTGTCTAAAAGAATCACAAGCTTGTGATTGTTTCAATAATAGTGAAAAACACATTACGTTCTCCTTTTGGTTTTAAGTTTGTGAAACTTTAGTGGAGAACCCCCAAAAAGGCGGCACTATCGCAACGCCGGGAAAGTCGGCGACCTCGCCACCGCCGTCGTTGGTCTCGAGCGGCCGACCCACCGTCGTCGGAGTGGCGATGGCGGTGGCCGCCGCCACCAATGGGGAGGATGGGCCTCCACTAAGAAGCCCCCCATTGTGAGTCGTGTTCACTGCCATTCGGCAGTGAGCACGAGAGGGAGGTCGAGGTCATTTTGAATAGGCAAGGTCGCGTACGAACCGGAGTTGCCACCTCGTTATCTGGGATTCACCCTGTATTTCATGTTTCTATGCTTCGACTAGATAGGTAGACCCAATCTCATCCAACAGGCCATTCATAAAGTAGTGGGCACATTTCGGCGTCCGTATCAGCTATGCCTCCGGCATAATCCATCAACCGCAAATATCGGCCCATATACTACATCACTGTCTCGTCAACCGCCTGTCGGATGTTCTGAAACTCGGTCCTCTTCATATTCCTGACTGAGGGAGGGAAATACTTATGATTGAACTTTTCTTTAAATTCAACCCAATCCGTGGGCTTCCTCTTCGTAGCCACCATGCTACGCCACCACACATAAGCCTCTCCGAACAACGAAGCTGATGAGATGTTCGGCCTCATATGATCTGGTGTGGCCAAGACATCGTGGATCTTCTCATGAATCCGCATAAGTTTCTCCATTGCTCCGAGATCCATACCCATTGAAACTTTTCCAGGTGATGTCTCTCGAAACTCGTGAGGCTGTCTCGCCTCGGCCATCGCTTGAGTGCTCTAATCGGTGGGCTTGCTCGGCGTATCATCCATTCGTGTATCGGAGTAAATGGTACTCTCTCTCACTGAACTTGTACTCCTCAGTCCGGTCGACGTTGTAGGAGTCGTAACGGCGGCTGTACTATCGGGGCACTCCGCCTGAGTGGATCGGTGCTTTGCCGCAGATGTAGTAGGCGATGTTGTAGCCTGTGCTCTCAAAAGTTTGAGAATCTCCTGAAGTTGTTGGCCATGTGAGGTGACTAGCGGGGACTTCTCCTCTAATCTCTCGTGAACATCACTCGGACCAATATCATTGATCTCGGGTGATCGGCCATCGCAATCTGCAAAGAATTGGATTACTCGATCACAACATAGCTATCGATAGTAATAATATACAACATATCAAATAGCTCATATATTCAAATTTTAATTTCCCCAACTTTCCTTACTTCCCAACTAAGACTTAGGTCAGGATCATAGGGTTCCACTCTAAGTTCAACAATTCCTAAATTCCTAACTTCTGCTGGTTTGTGTCTAAATGGATTGTGATTTAAATCAAGAGTCGTGTATTTAAAACTTCGGCTTTGATACCAACCGTGACGACCCAGCTTTCACAACCCCAATCTGGGTCCCGCTCGGCCTAGACTTACGTGGACCCCGAGTCAATCCTCACGACGTCAACGCAAACCTAGTCGGCCTTCCTATTTATTTTTCTTTACAAAGCAAAGCATAATTTAGCATTTATAATGAATTATTCAAATTTGTAAGCTATCAAAGTTTTATGCGGAAGCGATTATCAATTCTACACAAATCGGTTAGGACAACTTAGAGTGTAGAAACCTCATGTATACTCCATGTAAATATCTCACAAACCCCATGTATCCCATGTCAAAACAATATACATAAATAATATAAAACCTACACAAAAATGTGAGAGGAAAGCCTCTCCAAAGTCCTCACAATAAATCTCCTAGCACTGGCCCTTTTCCCTTACTCGATTGTGGATCTGCATTCAGTTAAACACAAGAATAACGAGCCCATGTAAGTAACGCTAGTAGGATACTAAACAACATTTCAAAATAAATAAATCAGTCTATATTCATGCAGATAGAAAGAAAGGTATAAAGAACGCATGAATAAATAAAAGATTGTAAATAAATCAAAAGCAATCGATACATGCCTTGGATTTTGGGGTTCATATGCAATGCGGAGATTACAAAACAGTTTTGACAAAAACCCCGACAGGATCCGAATCTAATTCCATTAAAAACATTTAAACCATGAAAAACTTAATCATACCTCAATCGCAATATACCTTTCAGAAGGTTGATCGATCTCTAAGGCGTTGCCAACGACGAACGCCTCTATCAGCAGTCCACACACGAACGGCGGCCGAGATTTGAAGTGCTAGCTTCGAGAGAATACCAAACCTTTTTGTTTCTCTCCAAAACGATCCGAGCATACCAAAAAACCCTAAGTCGTTTCTAAAACGAAAATAGAGTTTCGCTTTTTTTTTCTTTCGTACGTTGTGTTCTAACTTAAAGCGTCTATTTATACAACCCTTGTATATAGACGGTTAAGTAAATTACACATATACCCTTACTTAAAGAAGTATAAGTGTAATACACCACAAGGACGTTTCCGTCGTGAATTTTATCATATAAAATTCATTTTTCGAACCATCTTAAAATCTCGCAAAACCATTCTTAGTGTGCGACCCAATAGGCTCATACAACGTTGGCGAGTGTACCAAAACACATTTTGGTATACAAGTCATAAGCGATCTCTAGCAAGACATTATGACTACCCAAGTTGTACGAATATCAAATCGATACAACCTAATCAATAGTGTATATAACATCTTTTTGTCACACGATATCCTTTTTGTCAAACATAAGGCATGGAATTGTCATCCAACATGTTCAATCATACTAGTCTCGATCTCTAGGTAGATCTGAAAACATCCAAGTGACATTGATCAATATCAATTCACTTAGACTAGGCCTTTTAACAGTCTAACACATCGAGGATCCACTAGATATCTCTCTTTATATGAGATGGACAAATTCTATCTCGATTACACAACTTCATCACATTGCTCACACAAGTAACCAATCACAACCTTTATAATCGTCCTAGGTTAAAGACAACGTTTGATTGTGTCAAATTATTGTGTTCCAAATGTTGAAGTCTCTCGGCAATCTCAAGTCGGAGGAGGGTGAAAAATATACATATCATGAGAAACAACTATGACTTAATCCATGTGATGTTCTCATAGCGGGCCTGGCCCCAGTACTTTGTTCCCTAACAAGTACTCGTGATCTTGATTCGTATCCCTATACGTATAATCATCATATGATCATCAATCAAGACTCACACTAGTCTTAATTCATTATAGTTCCCAGTATAATGATCGACTATGGACATTTAGGATATTTATGTAAATACCCATGGATCTTATTATAATGTAAACATGCAAATTAATTATAATAAACAACAAATGAAATCCTCTATTTTATTAACTAAAAGTATTCATAAAGACAGTTAATGGATTGACCTAGGGCACATGCCCCATCAACATGAGTGTCCAGGAATGCAAACGAGAAGGTGCAAGTAGTCCCAGACCAAAGGGTCGTTGAGTCTTGGCAAAACATCAAGACTCGGGTTCTAGGACTTGGTACACTCACTAGCCCTAAACCCACAAGATATAGAGAATTTTTGGAACAACCACGCTAAGAACTCATACCCCGTCTAAATCGTATCCAAGTGTAGTGCATCTCGAGGTCATGACTCTGGTATTTTAACTCAGCCAGCCACTCCTTCCAAGGATCACTTTGTTGACTCACTTGCCCTCGGACAACTCAATTAGAATGGAATTCCAAGGATAGATAACAAAGCAATCAACAACAATATTCAATAGCTTAAAATGAAATACCGAGCATTTCCTAGCTAGTTTACTTGGTCCTAGCCTATGCGGCCTCCCGACACTCCTAAACGTGTTTTTGAATCCTCGTAACTCTTCCTTAGATTCCCGATAACATATTATAAGTTTTCGAGTGCATTGGAACCTTTACTTGGGGTAGTACATCAATTTATAGTGTTTAATGAACTTTTAAAATTGCAAATTTTTGTCTTGTCATGGTAATTAGCACACTAATTTTAATATTAGCATGTTAATTTCCAACTTTAGCGCGCTTACCTTAAACCTCTAGCGCGCTAATCAAGATTAGCGCGCAAGTTCTTGACATTAGCGCTAATTTGAACGTTAGCGCGCTACATCGATATCTAGCGCGCTAATAAGATCATCCACCTAGCGCGCGATATGTGCGTAGTGAGAACCCAAAATTCTGCACTTCGAATTTTGGGTTTCCTCTACACATAGGCCTTGTTAATGACTTGGAACCCCTCATACACCCTACTAGGGGTCCCTAACATCAATCCCAACGTATCAACAGTGACAACAACATCAAATTGAAGAATTTAACCAAGCTAAGTTGATGGAGTTACCTAGCTTGATGATCTCTTCTTCTTCAACAACCCTTCAATGACTTGTGAGCTCCTCACCCCCACAAGATCACTCCAGCACTTCAGAAATCTCTCTTTTCTCTCTTCTTCCTTGCTCAAACGATGTTGATGATGAGATATTGTGATCAAATGTTGACTTAGGTGTTTTATTTGACTAAGTAAATATATTTAAGCCATAGTCATTGATCATGTGTGCACACATTTCTTGAGGCTTGTCTTGTGGTCCACCTTCATTCAATAATTTCACTAGTCATGCAAAATGACTCAACTAATTGACTTAATTGTCCTCTTGATTTGTCAATACGTGTCTCAATGTGCATCATGTGACTATTGATTTATTTTTCTAACCTTAGGCCCACTTAATTTCACATTACATAGTCACATTAAAGCTAGTATAAAACCACACTTAGCTCACATAAAACTTACCCGTAAGCCGCTACATCGGTCCGCGTCAACATGCAACTCAAGGTACGTCACCGCTCGCCTCGACAATGATATGCCTCGTATACCTTACCCACACATTTCTGAAATTGATTAATTTAAATTGTTCAATCATGTATAATACATAATACATAATACAAGCATCAAACAAACAAAATAGCATACCTCAATGTCGACTCCCGAGGTTTGGACACACGTATCACAACAAGTGGGTCCACGTATTACATCGAAATGACACGTGGCACGAGTTAGATTTTAAGGTCGTTACACACAACATGTACAGTTGCACACATATATGAAGACAATGGCTTTAATGTGTTATTTGTGTGAAAATTCAAGGACACTTGTGAAACAAAAATTACCATTCGACGGTTTTTTTGGTGAGACGCTACTAATACTAGCACTTGAAATTTCAGCGTCTAAACTAACTTATTTAAGAATTCACCTACCAATCAAACACAACTTATTTTCTAAAGTAGCTTACAAAATAATTTATAAACTAGATGATATTAGCTAGTTTGTGTTTGCCAAACAGAGTCGAAACAACTTTATTACATCATTTTCTATATATTTTATATTTGGTTTATAAACAAATTTTATTTATTTTATTTATAAAAAATAAATATAGATTCATAGTATTTCGGGAAGATGTCCGAATTTAAAACTAGTGTTTCATTATATTTTGAAAAAATACTGCTATTATGAATTTATGATCTCTATATATCAGGTTTTTAAATTATAATTCTCAAAGCATTCGTTATTTTCATGAAATTAGTGAAGCAACATACTAACTGTATAATGTATGACTTGTAAGAGGTATTTTTTTTCAGATTAATTAATTTTGTATTCTATATGTTGTCGAAACGTTGTCCAAATATTACGAAGATGAGTTCCATTAGGTGACCGCCCGATTTGGACATTCGATTAGACATTCCATCAATTATTTGCGTCCATTAACTTTTGCGTGAATGGTTGTGGGCATACAAGTCACGTGTATTTAACACATATCAATAATCATGTGTTCATTTCGAGTGTCGATTATTGCTTATTATTGCTTTAATAGTCAATTATTGCTTATTAGTATGGCTTTACCAGAAAGTCATTTAATTATCTTGAATGATAAGAAAGTGACAGTTAAATAACTAAATCACTTTTTATCTCTCATAATCTCATCACTTCTACATACACTAATTATTAATGTGTAAATAATATTTTTTTTTCTATGAAGGGTATAAAAGTCAATTAAGTACTTGATGCGTATTGAAACTATCAAATAACAAATATTGTGAAATATTTCAAAATGACTAAAAAAATTATTTATAAACAAATGGAGGAAGTATTTCTATCTTAACTGCTATTGTGGCTGCAAAAGCCCATAATAAAATGTTACTCCCTTTGTTTCTTTATAAATGAATTTTTAGCAATTTTGAAATATTTCACAATATTTGTCATTTGATAGTTTCAATACACGTTAATTACTTAATTGCCTTTTATACCCTTTCATAGAAGAAAAAATCTATTAATTACACATTAATAACTAGCGTATCTAGAAGTGGTGGGGTTATGGGAGATAAATGGTGATTTAATCATTTAACTGCCACTTTCTCTTCATTCGAGATAACTAAATGACTTTTCTTAAAAATTGTAAACAACCTTAAAACGTTACTTAAATAGAAACGAAAGGAGTATATAAAAACGATTAGCATTAAAGTTAAAAGTTTAGGAGTTGAGGGTTCTATTCCAAACTTTGGATAGGATATTGGAAAAACATTATTTCTTCCATAAAAAGTGAAACAATAAACATAAAGTTTGAACACGAACTAAAGCTTGTTGCACAATTAATTAGCATTAAAATTGAGGTTCCTTTGGTTCATTTTTGTCAACTTACATGAGAGCTAATTCACCCGTAACTCACATGAAAGTTTATGTTTTCATATTTAATTCAACTTTGAACTTACATGGAAGTTACAAAATCTTAAAAGCAAAAAACATAAAAGTTGACATAAATATCTTTCAAACAAGAGAATGATGTGGATAATAGAGATATAATTAATGAGAGGTAATTGTGTCCATAAGTATTATGAAGATAATTTTCATAGGGAGTGAAAGAGTTAACTCACCTTGATAGATTTGAATTGAGTCTATTGAAAGATGACTTGCGGTGAAATTAGGTTTATAAAATAACTAAACAAGACTAGTTGAAACTTCTTTGCAAATTATCCCAAACTTCACCCCCAAGGCCCCAACCAAACAAGGCCTCAATTTCTCCCATAGACATCAATATGATTTTTTTTTTCTTTTCAAAAGAATCTTAGCCAAAAAAAAAAAAAAAAAAGGTGGCAAAATCTTACAAACAAAAATAAATAATAAAAAAGCAATATAACCTCAATTCCAAGTGGCAGAATCTTAATAATAAAAAAATAAGTGGCATAAGGTAGACTCTCGAGAAAATCATGCAATGAGTGCATGTGATGTGTTGTGATTGAAGCAGAATATGTGAAGCGGCGCACCTCACGTGTCTGCTGAGAAACATCACTCCTAATTAATTCGGTGGTTCTTTAACGTATATTTTACGCGGTACGATGCAACAATGTTGCATCGAAAGCTATTTCATCGTCGGATCGGAATGAGTGGTGGTGTAATACCTTCATTTTTTTTAACAATAAATCTACTTTGAATCATGTGTCCGAACTTATAAGGAGGTTTTAAAAAATTTTGTAAATATTTAAGGGGCATCAAAGAAATTTTGAGTGTGGTTGCTTCATTAATTACTCGAAGATTTATTTGAAATTAAAAAACGTTTTTCATCACGGCGCCAAATAAAGACTCTTATTTTAAATGTATTAATTGATGATCTGCAATAAAATTCTCTTACTTTGAACTAAAAAAAAAAAAAAAAAAATATCGGTAGTTCTCTACTAGTATTATTTTATTCGCTTAAATCGATGCGTGGTTGCCTGGTGAGTTCAGTTGGTAAATGTGCGCTGTTGCGTTTCTGGTTCCAATTATCAACGCCAACTTGATACTAGAAAGTCTTGAATAAAATGTATTATGCACACTAAGCTTTGTGAAAAAAATAGCACTTTTTGTCCACTTTTTTCAGTTTTTTTGAGAGATGGGATACACAAGCTCCCGAAAGTTGCATTATCTCAAGAATGATATTTACACGAGAGGAGTTGTGTACCCTACTTTGCGATTGTTCATAATATACACGAGAGGGGTTTTGTCCACTTTTTTCAGTTACTCGCGTTACAATTAATCGACCTCTCAAAAAAAAAATTAATCGACCCTCTCAAATTATTGAAGCACATTTATCACGGAAGAATTAGTAAGGTAAAATTAAATATCAAGAGAAACGGTGTGCATTAATCAGATGTGCACATTTAGGGTTGTACAACTGTCTTCGCAAAACCACATAAAAAGAACAAACCCTTGTTGATCTGGTCTTATTTTTTTATCTAATTTTTGAAGTTTTATGATTTAATCGCGGTATGCATGCAAAATTGTCAAAAAGTGAACTCCCAATTTAATATTAATTAGAGGGATGCCCACCACAAAATTGCAGGTCGCACATCTATAATACACGTATACAGATAAGGATATATCTCAATAAAATTTACACTGTTGTGTATCAAATGTATGCAATAAAAGTATGTCAAAAAATCATTTTTTTTATTAATAAACCTACATCTTAAGCTATTTGCTACTACAAAAATTAAGCCTTAATCTCAAATTAGTCAAGCTATGCTAAAAAGTTAAAAATTTAATTATAATATAATAAAGGAAGAAGTTTGTGCTCAACACGGTCATGTACGTATTAGAATGCAATGATTTTTTGCATCGAGATTCGCACGCATCGTCGACGTCGTCATGCCTATCGCACGAACACTGACAAGTGTTTATCGACTCATTGTGTGTGTCCGTGCTAGGACACAATAGCATGTTCCTATAATTAAAAATAAATAGCGGCGATATGCGCACCCCGATTGTTTATAAGGACACTTCAAGAATGTACCAATTTACTTGTATTTTAAGGTGCTCTCATAAACAAAACAATCGAAGTGCACATAGTTGTGCTCAAAAAAAAACCCTACATCAAAAAACAAAAGATACAAATAACTTATAAAAAATAGAAACAAAAATAAAATTAGTAGTTTGGATCAAGTCGGTGACTTAAAAGGATTAGGTCCAACGGCCAATCAAATTAAAGACACACCACGTGGAAGCAATTTCCGAGTCAGACCCCAATAGCACTCAAACGTGCCGTGCTACACTGACGACGTAATCACAGACACCTCTCCCATACACGTGTCACTCAAAAACAAATCAGGCACGAGCAGTTAGTGCATCCGAGCTAAAATCGAACATTTGTTCACGGGTCCAATGCATGAGGAGCCGTGAAAACCAAATAAAAATATTTAGGGTAGTACTATTTAGATTCTATTCACGAGTTCAGATTCAATTTTTTTTTTTTTTATTTCAAATATATTTTTAAGTAATTAATATAATAATTATTTGTAAAATTCATTTAATACCTTTTAAATATTTACAAAAATTTTAAAAAAATTTTATGAGTTCGGACTAATAAGTCTAAATAGATTTATTAAAATATTTATTAACCTTTTTTTTTTGCTGGTCCTTGTTTTTATATACAATAATTTTTTTTGTAAATTATGTAGTATTTTTAAAAATATTGCGATGAGATTATGGGTCTCGTAAAATATGTAATAAAAGAAAGTATAATAGAATGATGATGAATTGATGATGTTACGCTCTATCACCTCTTGGACCTACATTAACAAAGCCCAGCAGTACATTACACTTAAATAATAGAGTCAACGTTCCCAGTCATCAAAGACAGACCATTGACCCGGTCGACGTGGGCTTTCCAGGTCCGTCTAGAACTCGAACGCGTCGCAGCAACTCGCACGCAACATCGCTGAGGCCCGACTATAAATAGCTCCGAAACTCTCTCGACTCCTCACTTCAACGTTCGATTTTCACTGATTAATTAGGGTTTCGCGATCGAGATTCGTTTCGACAACAAATTTGATCGATCGATTATGAATTCGATGTTGTTCAGTTCCTTCGACGCCGTTCTTGGCGAGTACTTTGGTCAGAAGATGATGAATTCGACCTTTAATTTGGGTAATAAACAGGAGAGGAACGTTAACGACGGCGCTAAGGCCGCGAAGGCCGCGGCGGCGCCGCCTGTGAAAGAGAGGGTTCCGGCGAAGAAGGAGGCGGCGCCGAGGTTCGCGGTGGAATTGGACGGTCTGCACTGTTATGAGACGATCGTGTCTCATTGATTCGTTCGTTCGTTCTAAGATTCTTTTGTTGGTTTGGTTTGATTGATTTTAGATGAGAACAAGAAAGGAAAAAAAAGTAGTATTCTGCAATTGGTAGACATGTATACTGTAAAGTTTGATAGTCAATTCAATGAAGATCTAAATCTGTTTTGGATGATTTTTGTGTTGTTAATTTTGCGATTGATGTTTCTAGCTTTATTCAATTTGTGTTCTTGCTCAATAATCCAATTCCAAGTTTGATTCCCTGCTGTAATTCCATGCTGCATCAAGATTGTTGGTGCTATTGAGGCATGCTTAGGGCTAGTGGCGGATCTAGGCGGAGCAGGGGGGGGTTAGGTCGCCCCCCTTCTAACCCTCAGGACTTTTTATAATACTTTTAAAGTTGATATACGTTCTTCATATAATTTCGTCATTTCCTTTCTCTTAAGGTCGACACATGCCCTTTTACGTCATTTCTTGTTAAAGTTGTCTTCTTAAAAAGATTTTTTTGTTCCTTCATTAAGGAGGTGGGATATCCACAGATGTAAATATAGGTGATTCTATTACGGTGATGGGGAAAAATTACCATACATGGTGATTTTTATTTTCGACCATTAGATTTCAATCCAATCAATAATATGACTTTTTGGTATTTGTGCACACATTGAATCAAATTGACCATTAGATTTAGATTGTCAATAATAAAAATTATCATAAATGATAATTTAAAAATATCACCATAGTAAAATTTCCTTATAGTAGAATTCCCTTATTTATATATATATATACAACTATGAACAACTATTATCTACATCCGTTGGTTAGAGCAGTAATCTTTATACCAATTTATTATATGTTTGGAACTTTTGAAGCAATAAAATTAAATTTGGGTATCTTGGAAGTTTCCAATTCAAAGATAGACCAAGATTTCAAATTTGACAACCTAAACAAGGGATTGGGATTGGGATTGGCCAACCTTGAACCTACAAATCTAAATTAGGAATGGGAAATATTTGTTAGGATGTTTAGGTTTTTTATCTATCAAATTTCGTTATATTTTGGAGATGGAATTCTAGATTGATGATTGTTTTCATTGATATCTTGGAGTAGAACATAAGTTTCTAAGACAAATATATCTATCAAAATATATAAAAGAGCGAATTTTAATGTATGCATCATAAGCCAAAAGTTCATTTTACCCTTCTTTCTTGCGTTCTCTTCCTCACCGACTCGACAACTCCAATCCTTTTCCTATCTTCAGAGTTCGTCAACAACTCAAACTTTGCCTCACGTTTCAATTCCCATCGGTTGATGAATCGAAGTTACAGTTTTGCCCCAATTTATTTTTTTTTTTTTTGCCTTCCCCATCGGCCTCATCAACGACTTCTCAAATTTACCCTCCCATCCTATTCGACAACTCCATCTTCAACTAAAAAATCTTCTTCAACTCTTATCTTTCGTTTCAAGTCCAACTCTATCGAGCTTCAATCCCCAAGGTTTACTATAATTGTCACTGGATTTAAAGCTTGTAAGCTCAATCATAAGAGTTATTTCTTATAGTTCTCTAACGTATATTGATTTGAGGTTCTTATTATCTCTCCACAATTCAACAGTCGGGCTTAGCAAGAATCAACCTGGGGAAGTTTTTGATTAAGCGTGTGATTGAGCTCGTCAAAAGGGACATGCCACACGTTTTGTTAGAAGCAATTTCTTCGAATATTTCAGATTTAGGTAAGTGACTTCCTTGAATGTAACCCAATTTACAATTTTGTTCACAACTATCCAACTTAAAAGTACAGAATAAAAATGATCACCAATTGCTTAAATAAATGTCAAGCCAATCTAGATTTTGGTTACAAATATCTAACTTAAAAGTACTGAACAAGAACGACCACCAAGTGTTTGAATAAAAATGTTGATTACCTGAAGGCTGAGGCTAGACCTGATGTGATTCTTGCTTTACATTAACTATTTAATGATATTGCTGTGACGTCCTTTGCAACAAGTCCTGCAACGTGATCATCTATTCTTGATGGCTCATTCATTTATTATTTTTATTTTTATTTTTTTTGGAAACCAGACATAATTTATTTCAAATCATTTATTATTTGTTAATTATATTTTATGTTACTTTTATTGTATTGCTGTGGTGAACATGTCACCTACAGGCTACATGTATTTGGATATTGTATTGTTCTCTTTTCTGATAGAAGCATTTTTATATGGTATTATTGGTTGAGTTATGGCATAGTTTATAGCATCTTATATTGAGCTGATTTTTATGATGTAGTTGTATTCATATTAGAACTGAAATGCCACACATTAAATTGCGGCATGCTTAAAGTGTCATTTAAAGAGAAAGATGCGGTAACAACTCTGACCGCTTTTGATTGTCAGTTATCATTATTTTTTATTTTTATTTCTTGGTAAAATAGGTTTATTATTATTATCAACAACTTGACTAACTTCTAATTTCATTACACATTATTATACAGCTTGAGCACAAATTTGATATTTTTATAAGGACTAATCTATCAAAGTCTCTTAATTTTTTTTTAACACGGAAGAATCAAGTTCTACGCGTAAGACTCATGCTCTTCATCTTTAAGTGCCCATACATAAATTGTTTTATATAATGATCAAAATCTTATTTTTTCTCTATTAGTAATAACATTAGATGGTCTAGTGAGTAGTCATATGGAGGTGTTATTTTACCTCTAAGTCTACTTAGCATAGTGTTCAATAGAATCAATGTCTGTTCATTCAAAAATGCTAGAACGACACCCCTAGAGTGCACATTGGAACGCACACACCCCTATTCAATTGTATTATGAATTTCGATTAAGTGGGGATCACAAAAAAGCGTAAGCTCGTATCCCAAGGAGAACACAAACGACAAATGTGGCATTGATATGCGTTCTAGTGTGCGTTCGTGGTGTTATTCTAGCGCTTTCCTCCTTTTTTGAAAAGAAGAATTTTCATCATAAAATTCTTACATGTTCTAATTGCTCTAATTATTTAAGTATTTAACATAGATGAATTTGCTAAATCATATCATTAATCAATCAAATAAGAGTAACGCATGAAAAGAATTGGAAGCAACGGTCTTGCAAGCATTTTCCTTTCTTTTTCCTTTGAAAAGCCCAAAAAAGTGATTATATTGAGTGCCTGCATAGTTCAACAGGTCTTTAATAACTTTAATTTCTTTAAATTTTGTTCGATTTAGTCGAATCAAAGAAAGAATTAGCTGAAAAGGTTGGAACATCCAAAGTTATTAAAAAATCAAAACGTTATGATAGATATATATGGGGAAATCGAAATCGAAATCGACGAGGAAGGATTATTTCGTCATTTCAAGTCACGAAGGAAAAAAAAACATTATTCCTGCTTTTAATATATGGGGAAAGAAGTAAATATGATAGATATATATAGGCAAAGAAGTAAATTTTATTACCACTCAAAAATTTATTATTCGTGCTTTTATATATACTAGTTTCAAGACGTGCTACACACGATTGATTTATTGCCGCTTCGCTTCGCGAGAATTAATTTCTAGTTAATCAACCAAAATTGAAAAGAACCGCTACAATTAATAGAAAACATGAAAAACAATAAGTAGAAGGCGACTAACACTTGAAACTAATTGAACAACATGATCTTCTAAATCTTCCTTATTTTGTAAAGTGCAGAAAAAACTTGCATATGGTTTTTCACTAATAAATATATTATATGAGGAAAGAAGTAAATATGATAGATATATATGGACAAAGAAGTAAATTTCATTACCACTCAAAAATTTATTATCAACATGATCTTCTAATTCTTCCTTATTTTGTAAAGTGCAGAAAAAACTTGCGTATATATTTTTCACTAATAAATCTATTATATGGGGAAAGAAGTAAATATGATAGATATATATGGGCAAAGAAGTAAATTTCATTACCACTTAAAAATTTATTATCAACATGATCTTCTAATTCTTCCTTATTTTGTAAAGTGCAGAAAAAACTTGCATATAGATTTTTCACTAATAAACCTATTATATGGGGAAAGAAGTAAATATGATATATATATATATGGGCAAAGAAGTAAATTTCATTACCACTCAAAAATTTATTATTCGTGCTTTTATATATATGATAGATATACATGTGTTTACTAAATATCTTACCATTGGATTACTAACATATGAAGGAGTTGAGAAACAATATCGGATTGATGCCCTCAATTATTAAACAATCAAGTAAATAAAATAAAAAAAAAACACAACAGTAAAGCAAGCTTGATTGGTCATATATGATCGATCATCGGTAGCTAGCTAGGGTAGATTTGAGATGCTCAGGCATGCATACGAGCAATGTGTATGAGAGCACGGCACAAGTCTTGTGGAGCAGAAAACATGGGCATGTGATCAGCCCCTTCGATTTCTATCACTTCTTTGACGGTATAATTTCGTGTCATCCATAGTTGGATACTCTCTGAAATGATCTTATCGTCTTTACACACCACATAAACCCGACCCACTGATCCGTACTTCTCTTCCGAGAATTTATTTGCAACATTGGACAAATATTTTCCCATAAAAGGCCCAACTCTTACCAACATAGTCGCTAGTGCCAGCTCCTTCAATCAAAATCAAAACAAAGATAATTTAGTACTTATTGGTTGTTGATGATTTGAATTTATTTTTATTTTTTTACTTCTCAACCAACCAATATACTATTGACAATCTATAAGGACAACTGGACACTTCTAGGTGTGGGTTTTTTTTTTTTTCTACTATTTGGTTTGGGGTTCTAATATAGACCTCGCGCGGTGATGATTTTAATTGAGTTTGTTAATGTTATCATATTTAATCACTAATTGTATTAAAAGCATTTCTTTTTGTTGAGAATATAGTAACACTATTTTTAAAAAAGGATAGCGCTAAAAAGACTCATTGAGTCCGGATTCAAACAATTAGAAAGACTACAATACCCTTTATTCAAATCTAAAACCTCGTCTTCAATTTGCCTCCATTGTCGCGGCCACAACCGCCGCCGCCGCCGCGACCAGCGCTTGTCGCGGACTAGAGCTTGGTCAAGGCGACAGTCGCTGTTGAGGACCTCGACGGTGGTGTAGTTGACGCGGTCTTCGAGGCCGAGGAGGAGGTCGAGGTTGCAGAGGCGGATGTCGACGTCGATGGCGACGACTGAGAAGCCGAGGCGGGCGAGGGAGAGTCCTACGTTGGTGGCGGCGGCGGCGGCGGCGGTCTTGCCGACTCCGCCTTTGCCAGACGTGATGACTACCACGCGCGGGGTGTCGCCGAAGAGTTGGGGCTTTCTGTTCCATTGGAACACTGTCGAGACTGGTTTGGATGAGGGTTTGGAGGGATTTAGGGTTTTGGGTATGATGGAGTTGAGTTGGAGAGAAAAGAGAGAGATGAGAGAGAGATGAGAGAGAGGAGAGAGAGAAAAGAGAGTGACGAGAGAGAGCAGAGAGAGAGAGGTCGCTAGCAGAGAGAGAGAGAGGTCGCCGGCGGTGAGTAGTTGTGGTGGTGGAAGTGGGTGATGGAGGTCAATATGTTAATATGTGTTGGGGTTAAAGATGAGGGTAATTATGTATTTTGATTTAGTAGTGTATTTTAAATTACAAGTAAAAAACGTTTTGAGTCTGGACTCAAATAGTCCAAATAGATTTTTTGTTTAAAAAAAATATAAACAAAAAATCTAAGAAAGAAACAACAACATTGAGGCTAGAAATCTCGGCTTGTAATTACTCAAGTAATTCCAAACTAAATCAATGAGTTACGCACTTAATTGATGGTTAGAATATGCTGACATTAATTAAACCAACAACACATACTAACATTAATTTAACAGTGAGATTTTCGCTAATAAATATGATCAATAGTCCATGTGTCCCTTCTACAGTTTATACATATAGGAGTTATATGATAAAATAGTCACTTTAGAGAGCAACCTCTAGTCTAAAAAAACCCATATAAGTAATAGATTGACTTGTTTCAAGTGATTTTATTTGCATATATATCATACGCGATAGATGTTTAAAGTTTTGCGATATAAAAAACTTGATAGAGTATATGAAAATTTTCATTTGAAGTCTTTTTAAATGGTTCCCCCCTTCCCCCCTCTCTAGCTTTAGGCTAGTTTCGCCCATAGGAGGGGAAGGCTAAAGTATGACAAATAGACAATGCATAGAATGGAACTAACAAAAATTGTCACGTCCCACAGACAAATATTTTGCACTTAATTAGGCCTTGTTTGGTTAGGGGTGGAGTTATCTCCGGGAGATAACTTACAGGGAGTTGAGAACTAATCTTGTTTGGTTGTCCACCTTACCTGCAAGTTATCTCCTAACTTACACCCTAGGGTGTGAGATATCTCCCCACCACAATTACCTCTTATCAATGACTCATTTATTACATATTTCTCTCTTGTTTGAAGGTTATTTATGCCAATACATATTTTTTATTACTTAAAAATTTGAAACTTTCCTACAAGTTTAAAGTTGAATCAAACATGAAAATATTAACTCCAATGAGTTAAATCCAATGAGATAACTCTCAACTTACACGGTAAGTTAGCAAAAACAAACCAAACCACGCCTTAATTAAATTTAAGCCCAACACCAACTTGCTGCCTCGTGGTACACACATCAACATTGAAGTCTGATCAAGACATTAAAAATTTAAAATGGAACTAATCAATGCGCATGCATGAAGTGTTTTTTTTTTTTTTCAAAAGAAAAAAGAGAATAATAGCGTCATATATTACCTCCATGGGCGAGAGTTGATAAAGCTTAGATGACAAATACTTGGGGCCCAAAAAGACAGAGGAAGCCACCTTCTCTCCTTCATCAAACGTAAACTCTGAATCCATAAACTCCTCCATTGGCGTTTTTTCAAAGTACTGCTCATCAAGCCAAAAATTAAACTATGAGCACGTACAGATTTTTTTTTAAAAGTATGAATAAGGTATTAATTAATTAGTACATAGTGCAATATATATACATGCAGGTGCACCTTTTCTATGACATAGGAAGGCTGATGTGAAGAATCCGGCATGAAAGCTGTAAGAAAAACTGCAGTGGATATCTTCTCGGGAAACTTCTCCGCGGCGAATGCTATGTTCATGCCTCCCAAGCTATGCCCAACCAATATCACCTTCTCTCTCTCTGCCAACGACTCCAAAAACTTGATCAACGGTTCAGAATACTCACTTAGAGTACTAACATCTAAGTGATTCTTAGAGTTAATGCCGGACGCCGCAAGGTCGAGTGCGGTCACCTGATGCCCGGCTCGCTCTAGCACGGGCTTCACCTTGTACCAACACCAAGCGCCGTGGCACGCACCGTGCACCAGAACAAAATGTTTTCTACTCTCTTCCATGATACGATACATTCAATCTCGTTATCAGTTTTAGATTTGTTTGGTCTGATTATATATAATTGCGTCGGCGGTTCCTGTTCCATTTTTTTTGCACGTGATTGATTCTATCAAAAAAAAAAAAAAAAAATTATTAGTCATCAGCTAGTCCCATCTTTTCTTACGAAATGAAAGAAAGAAAGAAAGAAAAAAAGAAATCAAAGAATGCAACAATGCGAGATGGTAGTTTGGTATACTGCTTTATTTATATATAATAACTATACATCAATATTTAGAATATGCCTAATTAACGACTTATCAGCGAGGTGCGGGTAAGTTGCATGTTTGCATCATAGCCAACTTTTGGCTGTCGTGAGAAATCGAAACGAGGTCATGTGGGGAGGTCGTGGGCCTAACCAACACATGCAACCTCGTATTCGCTCTACCACTGCATCGCACCCGTCTGGGTTATTGCATTTGTTTTGTTAATGCATGTGATAAGGTAGGAAAGGGACGCTCATACCAAAACGTAATAAGAGCATCAATGCCACTATTGCACGTTGCTGTTCAAATTGCACTCGTGCACAATTTTGAACTAAAGAGATGCAATTGCTATGCGGGTCCCACAATCTTTCCAATGAGAACAAAAATTTCTTTAGTGTATGTGGGTGTTGTATAACAAAACAACTTTCAATCTTCTTTTTCAACAAGATCAGCGTGTTCGTTCTTCAACTACAGGCCTCTGCAAATCGATTTTCTACACCTCTGCAAATCGATTTTCTTTAGCCCAACGTTTCTACTTTGCACGCCTCTGCGTTGTTCTTCTCTCGTGAACACGCTACTCAAACTCTTTGTTTCCAAAACAAGAAACGCGCACACTTCGATCTCTCGATAGATCGGAAGCCAAATTCTGTTATTGAATCTTCAAGAACTCTCACACAACCAAGAAAAAAATCTCGGTCTCTCTCTCATGAGATCTCGGGATCTCACTATTGCTACGATACCATGTTAGGTTTAGAGACACCGCAATGACACACTTTATTAATCACTCTAATAATCTCGTTAATTACAATGCGGGGCTTAACTCTAATTTATAGAGTCACATAAACATACTCCTAATCCAACTAGGAGATCCCAACTAGACTCATACTCTAACTCAAAGTCCTAATCAAACTCAAACACTAATCTAATTTAGATTACAACTCCAACATCCTCCCATAATCTAAATTACCTATCGAATTAAAAAACAAAACATCATCCCTCATAATTCGATTGTCGTGATCTTCCACTTGATCTTCTCGCGAATGCGAGATCTCGACCTCCATCGACGACATCCTTTATCGTTCACCCGCCATCTATCTCGCACAGAACTTCCTCGATGTTGAACAAATTGCACAATGCACTCGATTGCCTTTGTCATCAAAGACATTATCATGGGTGATCTTACAATCCTGAAGTCGAGTTGGTTGTCCCACACTTCGTTGTGGTCTGCAACTGGTACGCTGGGGTCTAGCGCCAATACCAACTGAAGTGGAAGCTTCCTCATCACATCTAATCGTAGATGATTGAGCAATACTCTTTCCTTTTATGTCCCAAATCCACGCACTCTTCTCATCAAACTTGACATCTCTCGCTAACAATGATCGCATTGGTAAGCGGATTGTACAATTTGTACGTTCCAATCCTTCCCGAAATATAGCCAATAAATATGATCTTCACGCCTTTGTCATCTAACTTCTTCCCTGTTAGCATCAAAAACATGTACATATGCGGTGGATCCAAACACCTTCAAGTGTTTGACACTTGGCTTGTAACCATTCCAAGCCTCTTACGGGGTTATATGGGACACACCTTTTGTGGGAGACCTATTAAGCAAATAAACCGAACATGCAACCGCTTCTTGGCCCAAAAGAATCGGGTAGACCTTTGGCCTTCAACATACTATGAGCCATGTCTATAATCGTCTTATTATTTCTCTCTGCAACACCATTTTGTTGCGTGTCACGTGGTGGCATGATCTCATGTTTAATCCCATGACGATCACAAAACTTTGAAAATGTCGAGGACGTGTACTCACCACCACCATCGTCCTCAAAGTCTTGATGTAGCGTCCACTCTGTTTCTCCACGAGTAGCCTTGAACTTTCACGAAAGCAACTAAACGCATCGACTTATTCTTTAAAGTATACACCCAAATCATCCTGCTGAGTCATCAATAAAAGTCATAAAATATTTGCTTCCTCCTAGTGAAGCGATCGCATTGGACCATAAACATCCGAGTGAACCAAGCGTGTAGTAGAGATTTGGCACGCCTTGGAGTGTTGGAAGCAAACGTTCGTCTATGTTGCTCCCCCAAAATACACCCCTCACAAAATTGCTCGGATGTTGAATCACGGGCAATCCTTTCACTAAATTCTTATGAGTCAAGCAACTTCGGACTTTTGAAGTTCGATGACCATATCTTAGATGCCATAACCATGACTCATCGAAACAATGGATTTAAAACACGGATAAGATCCAATCTTAATCTCAATCGAAACAACATATTTTTCAAAGGAGACTTAAGAATGATCATACCTTTAAAGTCAAATACGGTGAGATGACTATCTTTGAAATTCACTTTGTACCCTTCTCTAGCAATTGCCCCAAACTTAGCAAATTGCATGTCAATGTCAGTACATATAGCACACATCGAAATATCTTGATGATCACCATTCTCCAACCTGGATCGAATTCTTCCTTTTCCTTAGCGAAAGTTTCCTATCATCAACAAACTTAACATCGTCAACATTGACTCATCCAACTCATCAAAAAACTCTTTATTGCCACACACGTGTGGTTAGAGCATGCTGCCGTCGAGATACCACATGTTACTCGAGCATTCTCACGGGTGATGAAACCATCATTAGTGTCGATGACACTCCTCATCTCGATTTGTCCGCTCCTCGACTCGACTCGACTCGATGATTGCTTTATCCTGCATTGTCTAGCTATATGCCCAATTTGCGACAGTTGTAACATTGAATCCGATTTCTTTGTTGATCGCGACTGTAACGACCCAAAAATTTGACTTGTGCCACGTGTCAAGTCAAGGTCGTATGTGAGACCCACTCGTCGAAATACGTATATCCAAAATTTAATTTGGGATGATAATTCTAACTATGCAAGGAATTCGGTGAGCCGAAACGCGAACGAGGATGCGCCTCGAGTCGCGTGTCGACGTGTGATACGCAGCGTGATGCGTGTAGCGCGAGTATCGAGAGTTTGAAATGAAGCGGGTTGGTGCCTCGAGATGCGCGCTACTCGGTTGTTGAGTTGTCTCGAGATTTGTGTTGCACGAATCTCGAGGACGCTTTGATTTGAAATTGAAAAAGGAAAGAGAAATATATATATATAAAGGGATATAAAAGATAAGGATAAGATTGAAAGAAAAGAAAAAGAGATCAGAGAGAAAGAAACAAAAGAGGAAGAGAGATCAAGAGATCGGAGACGCGAAGGTGGCGGCCAGCGGACGGCGGGTACCGACAGCTGCTCGACGACGATGGACCAGCAGAGCACGACGACTGGTGGCGTGGACGGGAGCGTGGCCGGTGGCGCAGCGGGAGCGCGGCTGGCGGCTCACGCGCGACGCGGACGACGCTGCGCGGCGGAGGTTGGCGCAGCGGCGGGCCAGCAGCAGCGAGCAGCTCGCAGATCGACGGCGGCTCGCGGCAGGCGTGGTGGCGATTCCGACGGCGGTGGCGGACGAACAGCCGGGGAGGACGACCTGCAGCGGTGAGGCTCCAGTGACGCCGACAGTGAGGTCGCTCGGCAGCGCGGACGGCGCGGAGGGTCGGTTGCGCGACGACGCGATGAAGGTGAGGTTTATTCACCTAATTTGAGTTATGATCTGAATGATTTTCAGTAAAATAGGCTTAAAAAGTCTAAATGGACACCAGGGACTAGGAGTCGGGTGTCGGGTGCGTAAATCGAGACGCGAGCGAGACATTTTGAGATTCGCGATTTCTCGAGGTAAGTAAACCAGCTAGGGACTTATACAGTATTTCATGTTTTTCCATTGGTTGTTGTTGTTACTGTTATGTGATAAATTATTGTTGTTAACTGCAAAACTATGCCCATATATGTAAAAGATGTACCCTGCGTTTCGAGGAGTGCCCATTCCTCCTGGCGTACGGCGCCACGTGCATATATGGGGGGAACATAGAAGATGTATATGAGATGTCCTGTGTGGTGCTCATATACATCTACCTTGGAAGTACTATGCCCATATATGTGTGGCAGTGGCCCGATTTCGGTTGAGTTTACCTACATGCATATATGGGGGAGAACATAGAAGATGTATATGAGATGTCCTGTGTGGTGCTCATATACATCTACCTTGGAAGTACTATGCTCATATATGTGTGGCAGTGGCCCGATTTCGGTTGAGTTTACCTACATGCATATATGGGGGAGGACATAGAAGATGTATATGAGATGTCCCTGTGTGGTGCTCATATACATCTACCTTGGAAATACCGAGGCATCACTCATCGATGGATTGGTTACGATCTTGTATGTTCATGCGTTTCTTGATTTTCTTTCGTTCTATTTGCATGAATTATTTGTTTTGGATATCGTGAACTGTTGTTTTGGATTTTGTGAAATGTTGTGTATATGTCCTCTTTGGATTTACTTACGGGCTCGTCATTCTTATGTTTGGTCGAGTGCAGAGAGCGCGAGACGAGTAACGAGAGGAAAGGCTTCATAGCTAGGTGAATTTTTGTATATTTTATATTTACTCTCATCTCGATGATAATTCTTGGGTTCCACAATTAGGTTGCCTAACTCCCGATCTTTTTGTTGAGTTATTGAATGTATTAGTTGCTTCCGCTATAAAATTGTAAAACTTGAAAAATATTAATAACTCAACTCGTAAAATGTGAATTTTCGTATAATGATGGATTGGAAGGTGACTAGGCTCTCGTTGACCTTGCGAGACTGACTCGGAGGTCCATGTGAGCTTAGGCCGGGCGG
Organism: Stephania cephalantha; assembly: GCA_039657325.1. Lineage (NCBI taxonomy): Eukaryota > Viridiplantae > Streptophyta > Magnoliopsida > Ranunculales > Menispermaceae > Stephania > Stephania cephalantha. The sequence goes on along the minus strand of CM077577.1, from coordinate 1,512,101 downwards.
GGCCCAATTTGCGGTAAAATTGGGGCCGTCACGGTCTCGTCCACGACCTTTATTTCTATCCCACCACTGCTGATTATTATTCTGACATCTGTCATTGTTGTTGACTTTATCACAGCCTTTGAACCCATAATTCTTCTTTAGCTTCGGGACAACTGTAGTCTTCAATGCCCGCTCAGTAGGCTTGACTTTTTCACTTTTTTCATTGATTCGTTGTTCATGCGCTCGTAATGAACCAATGATTTCTTCAATTGACTTGGTCTCATAATCTGTCCCGGACTCCATAATAGCAACTACTACGTGGTCGAACTTCGTGGTCAATGTGCGCAAAATCTTCTCGTTCACATCGAGATCAACAACATCTTCGCCATTTATCTTTAATTGATTGACGATTGTTTGAACACGATTGGTGTACTTCTCTATATCTTCGGAGTCATCCATCTCGATCAACTCGAATTGTCGCCTCAAAGTTTGCAACCGAACTTTCTTGGCTTTCTGTACACCCTTGTAGGACGTCTCTAAAGTGTCACACGCTTCTTTTGATGTCTTCGCCAGTTGCACTTTCTCAAACGCCACATCATCAAGCGTTTGCAAAATAAAATAAAGTGCCTTTTGATCTTTCTTGCGAAGCTCCTTTTGTGTCGATGTAGCGGTGGCCCCTGGGTCTTCGAACCCATCTTCAACTATTGTGAGCAAGTCTTGAAAACTAAACAAGACTCATCTGAGTGCTCCATCTATCAAACTTCTTCCCATCGAACACCGAAAGAGTAGGTTGAACTTGACCGTTTCCAATTGTTGCCATATCGCCACTATTGCACGTTCTTTGTTCAAATTGCACTCGTGCACAATTTTGAACTAAAAAGATGCAATTGCTATGCGGGTCCCACAATCTTTCCAATGAGAACAAAAATTTCTTTAGTGTATGTGGGTGTTGTATAACAAAACAACTTTCAATCTTCTTTTTCAACAAGATCGGCGTGTTCGTTCTTCAACTACACGCCTCTGCAAATCGATTTTCTTTAGCCCAACGTTTCTACGTTTCTACTTTGCACGCCTCTGCGTTGTTCTTCTCTCGTGAACACGCTACTCAAACTCTTTGTTTCCAAAACAAGAAACGCGCACACTTCGATCTCTCGATAGATCGGAAGCCCAAATTTCGTTCTTGAATCTTCAAGAACTCTCACACAACCAAGAAAAAAATCTCGGTCTCTCTCTCACAGATCTCGGGATCTCACTATTGCTACGATACCATGTTAGGTTTAGAGACACCGCAATGACACACTTTATTAATCACTCTAATAATCTCGTTAATTACAATGCGGGGCTTAACTCTAATTTATAGAGTCACATAAACATACTCCTAATCCAACTAGGAGATCCCAACTAGACTCATACTCTAACTCAAAGTCCTAATCAAACTCAAACACTAATCTAATTTAGATTACAACTCCAACATCCTCCCATAATCTAAATTACCTATCTGAATTAAAAAACAAAACATCATTAACGACTTATCTGCGAGGTGCGGGTAAGTTGCATGTTTGCATCATAGCCAACTTTTGGCTGTCGTGAGAAATCGAAACGAGGTCATGTGGGGAGGTCGTGGGCCTAACCAACACAACCTCGTATTCGCTCTTACCACTAGACCACACCCGTCTGGGTTATTGCATTTGTTTTGTTAATGCATGTGATAAGGTAGGAAAGGGACGCTCATACCAAAACGTAATAAGAGCATCAATGCCACACAAAAACGCAATGACTAGTCTATTTAAACATAAATGCAAAATCTATTTAAACACAAACCAATAAAACGCAATGACTAGTTTTTTTCTTTCTTCCTTGTATCTTTTGGCCTTGTGTCATCGTTTTTGTATTTGTAAATAAATATGATAGATATATAGTTGCTTTTATATATATCATAGATATATATGGGCAGAGAAGTAAATATGATAGATATATATGTGCAAAGAAGTAAATTTCATTACCACTCAAAAATTTATTATTCGTGTTTTTATATATATGATCGATAGATATGATCGATATATATATATATATATATCTATCATATATATAAAAGCACGAATCACAAATTTTTGAGTGGTAATGAAATTTACCTATTTGCCCATACTTTTTTTTTTTTTTATCTCCAAATCAACCTTTTATTTTGTATCCAAATCAAACTCTAATTCCTTATCAATCCACTATACGTTTTTTTTTTCTTTATCTCCAAATGAATCATGAACTCATTCTCATCAATCCAATACACTTTTTTTGAGGAAGTAATGTACTAGCATGATTAGCTTGTTTTTTCATTCACATCTTATCTCAATCACATTAGAGAATATTGATAAGCTAAAAAATGTACTTGTATTTCTAATTTTTAAATGTTAATAACAATTTTAAATTTTGTTAATAAATTCTTAAAAATTAATTCCCGCGAGCGGAGCGAGCGGGGGGAATCGTGCGTAGCACGTCTTGAAACTAGTATATATATATATATATATATATATAATAGATGTAGAAAGATGAGAGATGCATGGACGGAGATGATATGCATGCAAAATAGAAAGAACAAAGAAAGAGATGCATGGACGGAGAGGATATGCATGCAAAATAGAAAGAACAAAGAAAGAAAATTAACAACAGAGAAATGGAAAGGTGATCAGGAACGCACGCAAAGAAAAAGTAAAAGGAAGACCAAGTTCTATTTTTTTCGTCTCTCGGCCAATCTTCTATTCTCCTCTCGGGGCCAAACTTTTATCGGACTTGCTGACTCCTCTCTCCCTCTCCATTTTTCTTTTGAGAATTTTTTGTATTCTACCATTAGAGGCTAAACCTCTAACCTAGGCAAGACTGTGAGGGAAGTTTGACTGTGTTCATCAATGGATTTGTGAGATTTATCTACTTTAATTGCATTGTTTTTCATTATATTTTATTTTCTTTGGTATTGTTTGAACAATTAGGGTTAAATTCATGTTTAAACCTTGATTTATTTGTCAGTGAGTCGTAAGCATCCGTACTTGTGCAATAAGACCACATTAGTGACAATTGACCCTACCAAATGATTGACCTCTTTTGGTACCGGTTGAATACCTTAGGAATCTAGGCTAAATCGGACACACTAGTGATCCGGTTATCTAGGTGTAGTGGCTTCACGAAACACATTGCGGTCATCGTGTTAAACCTAATTCGCTTGAGTATAGAGTTATACGATTGACTAGAGAAATAGTCACCGTCGTACCTTGGCTATCGAGATTAGGAAGTGCTAGGAACCGCGCACGTTAATATTGTGATTGAGATAAGATGTGAATGAAAAAATAAGATAGTCACGCTAGAACATTACTTCCTCAAAAACAAAAGGAAACAAGGAAAAAAAAACACAAGTGGTTGAACCATCAATTTGTGAACACGGCTTGTGGAGATTCCGTAAAATTTATATATATATATATAAGTCTGAGCTGAAAGAAAGTTGACATGCATTCTCCTTTCACCAATATAATTTTTTTAATTTTCTAAATTTTTCTATTTTAAGGTATTTATTTATGTGTTATTGATTATTTCAAGGAATATAATCATTCATGTTATGAAATGGATGGACACTTGTGCATGTATGTGACCACATTGTGAAGCATGGTTCTCACATTGAGTTGTAACATCAAGCATGACTCTCACACTTCATGTAACTTGTAATCCTCTCCAATGTACACCAACTCTTCCATGTATTGTCTATGTTGCTTGTGATGTGTTGTATGACTTGTGATGTATGTATAACTTGTACACATTGTATAAGTACAATTATCATAATCACCAAATGACCTATATAAAGGGTGCCAACCCCATTGTAATTCACACACCAATGTTGGAATGGAAATCTCTACATTTCTCAACTCTAGCTCTCTTCTCTCTTGTCTCATCTTCTCTACTTATTCTAGTAGTTCTTTGTTTATGTCTTCTATGCTTAAGTCTCTAGCAAGTCTAACTTAAGTTCTAGTTGGCTTACAACTTAGTTTACAACAATTCCCTCATTTATTGAATTTATTTATAGTTTGTATTTGATCGAAATAACAATTAAGTGCATTTAAATTCTTTTATATATTGATTAACGTATGGTTGTTTCTATGTATTTAATCTACGTTTCAAATTGTACAACATCCATTTGGTTATTGCAACATCATTTATACAAATAATTAATATTATCTTTATATATATATAGATCATAAGTTAACAATTCTTGCATGTTTTAGCAACATCTAAGTACCTCTCATAGAGTTCTTCACACTCGAATGCAATGTTGTATCGATTGTTGAGTGCATGACACTCCAAGACGTATCGAGAGATATTGCGGTGCGATCAACAACTTCAAATCTCTATGTTCGTTGTTATAAGGATTGTTCAAGATGTTTGATAAGTGCGTGGTTTATAACTAATTTTTTTACCCTCTATTGTATATTTCGAGTTGATTATTGTGAATTACAATTTAATTGTAAAAAATATTACAATATATTCATGTAAATTAGTAGTTTATTAACTTTCTCTTAAAGTTTTAATAACTTTTGCGCAGAGTGCAGGAAATCGACTAGTTGTACATAAAGTTCAATCTTTACCTCTAATTCTATAGATAGAAAGGATAACTTTGAAATTATGAATGTAAATAATCGAATTAGTTGGGATTAAAGCTTTAGACACCTTTTTTTTTCGCATGATTAATCAGAATTTTTTTCATTCAAATTTCTTCTGGGTTTTGGGATCGTTCTCTCCCCAAAACCTTCTTCAAACCACCTTCTTCTTCAACCCCCACCTTCTTCTTCTCCCTCTCGGATTCTCTCTTCTTCTTCACTTTGTTTATATATATAAAACCGAACCTCCTCATCTTTTCATCACACAATCTACAACCAAAATTGAAATATTATCTCACCTTCAACTGTTCTTCAACAACGCCACCAACACTCACGGCTCTCCTTGAATTTGATCTCCAACCGAGAGAGAGAGAGAGAGAGAGAGAGGTATGAGGCAAAACAATGAGGGTTCGGGTGAGAATGATGAAGACGATGACCAGTGGTATGCACCCCCTTAATTAAAACGTATCAAATGGTAGCATGCAATTCAAGCTTTCAACAGATACAATGTTCATATAAACCGATTTTCCCCAGAAACAAGTGCACACTCCAATTTAGAAGTCTCTCTCAATTTATCAACCTCTCTGTCTCCGTGTATTGAATTGATGAGAAGGAGTTTGTGTATTGGATTGATGAGAAGGAGTTCGTCAGGAATACGAGCGAATGATCATTTGAAGACGAGAGAAATAGAAAATCGTGTATTAGATTGATGAGAAGGAGTTCGGGATTGATTTGGAGATAAAGAAAAAAAAAAAACGTGTGGTGGATTGATAAGGAGTTAGAGTTTGATTTGGAGACAAAAGAAAAGGTTGATTTGGAGATGAAAAAAAAAGAAATATGGGCAAAAATGTAAATTTCATTACCACTAAAAAATTTGTGATTCGTGCTTTTATATATATGATAGATATATATATATACAACTATGAACAACTATTATCTACAACCGTTGGTTAGAGCAGTAATCTTTATACCAATTTATTATATGTTTGGAACTTTTGAAGCAATAAAATTAAATTTGGGTATCTTGGAAGTTTCCAATTCAAAGATAGACCAAGATTTCAAATTTGACAACCTAAGCAAGGGATTGGGATTGGCCAACCTTAAACCTACAAATCTAAATTAGGAACGGGAAATATTTGTTAGGATGTTTAGGTTTTTTATCTATCAAATTTCGTTATATTTTGGAGATGGAATTCTAGATTGATGATTGTTTTCATTGATATCTTGGAGTAGAACATAAGTTTCTAAGACAAATATATCTATCAAAATATATAAAAGAGCGAATTTTCAATGTATGCATCGTAAGCCAAAAGTTCATTTTACCCTTCTTTCTTGCGTTCTCTTCCTCACCGACTCGACAACTCCAATCCTTTTCCTATCTTCGAGAGTTCATCAACAACTCAAACTCGCCTCACGTTTCAATTTCCATCGGTTGATGAATCGAAGTTAAAGTTTTGCCCCAATTTTTTTTTTTTTTTTTTTTTTTTGCCTTCCCATCGGCCTCATCAACGACTTCACAAATTTACCCTCTCATCCTATTCGACAACTCCATCTTCAACTCAAAAATCTTCTCCAACTCTTATCTTTCGTTTCAAGTCCAACTCTATCGAGCTTCAATCCTCAAGGTTTACTATAATTGTCACTTTGGATTTAAAGCTTGTAAGCTCAATCATAAGAGTTATTTCTTATAGTTCTCGAACGTATATTGATTTGAGGTTCTTATTATCTCTCCGCAATTCAACAGTCGGGCCAAGCAAGAATCAACCTGGGGAAGTTTTTGATTAAGCGTATGATTGAGCTCGTCAAAAGGGACATGCCACACGTTATGTTAGAAGCAATTTCTTCGAATATTTCTGATTTAGGTAAACGACTTCCTTGAATGTAACCCAATTTACAATTTTGTTCACAACTATCCAACTTAAAAGTACATAATAAGAATTATCACTAATTGCTTGAATAAATGTCAAGTCAATCTAGATTTTGGTTACAAATATCTACCTTAAAAGTACCGAACAAGAACGACCACCAAGTGTTTGAATAAGAATGTTGATTACCTGAGGGCTGAGGCTAGACCTTATATGATTCTTACTTTACATTAACTATTTAATGATATTGTTGTGACGTCTTTTGCAACAAGTCCTGCAACGTGATTATCTATTCTTGATGGCTCATTCATTTATTATTATTTTTTATTTTATTTTTTTTGGAAACCAGACATAATTTATTTCAAATTATTTATTATTTGTTAATTATATTTTATGTTACTTTTATTGTATTGCTGTGGTGAACATGTCACCTACAGGCTACATGTATTTGGATATTGTATTGTTCTCTTTTCTGATAGAAACATTTTTATATGGTATTATTGGTTGAGTTATGGCATAGTTTATAGCATCTTATATTGAGCTGATTTTTATGATGTAGTTGTATTCATATTAGAACTGAAAATGCCACACATTAAATTGCGGCATGCTTAAAGTGTCATTCAAAGAGAGAGGTAACAACTCTGACCGCTTTTGATTGTCAGATATCATTATTTTTATTTTTATTTCTTGATAAAATAGGTTTATTATTATTATCAACAACTTGACTAGCTTCTAATTTCATTACACATTATTAAGGACTAATCTATTAACGCCAGTCTCTTAATTTTTTTTAACACAAAGGAATCAAGTTCTATGCGTAAGACTCATGCTCTTCATCTTTAAGTGCCCATACATAAATTGTTTTATATAATGATCAAAATTCTTATTTTTCCTCTATTAGTAATAACATTCAGTCTAGCTGAGTTGTCATATGGAGGTGCTATTTTACCTCTAAGTCTACTTAGCATAGTGTTCAATATAATCAATGTCTGTTCATTCAAAAATGCTAGAACGACACCCCTAGAGTGCACATCGAAATGCACACACCCCTATTTAATTGTATTATGAATTTCAGGATTCGTAAGCTCGTATCCCGATGTGAACACGAACGACAAATGTGACATTGATATGCGTTCGTGGTGTTATTCTAGCGCTTTCCCCCTTTTTTGAAAAGAAGAATCTTCATCATAAAATTCTTACATGTCGAAATTGAACCTAATTATTTAAGTATTTAACATAGATGAATTTGCTAAATCATATCATTAATCAATCAAATAAGAGTAACGCAGGGAAAGAATTGGAAGCAACAGTCTTGCAAGCCTTTTATTTTCTTTTTCCTTTGAAAAGCCCAAAAAAGGTCTTTAATAACTTTAATTTCTTTAAGTTTTGTTCAATTTAATCCAATCAAAGAAAGAATTAGCTGAAAAGGTTGGAACATCCAAAGTTATTAAAAAACCAAAACGCTATGAAAACTATATATATATATATATAATAGATATAGAAAGATGAGATATGCATGGACGGAGAGGATATGCATGCAAAATAGAAAGAACAAAGAAAGGAAACAACAGAGAAATGGAAAGGTGAGGAACGCACGCAAAGAAAAAAGTAAAAGGAAGACCGAGTTCTATTTTTTTCCTCTCTCGGCCAATCTTCTATTCTCCTCTCGGGGCCAAACTTCTATCGGACTTGCTGACTCCTCTCTCCCTCTCCATTTTTCTTTTGAGATATTTTTTGTATTCTACCATGAGAGGCTAAACCTCTAACTTAGGCAAGACTGTGAGGGAAGTTTGATTGTGTTCATCAATGGATTTGTGAGATTTATCTACTTTAATTGCATTGCTTTTCATTATATTTTATTTTCTTTGGTATTGTTTGAACAATTAGGGTTAAATTCATGTTTAAACCTTGATTTATTTGTCAGTGAGTCGTAAGCATCCGTACTTGTGCAATAAGACCACACTAGTGACAATTGACCATACCAAATGATTGACCTCTTTTGGTACCGGTTGAATACCTTAGGAATCTAGGCTAAATCGGACACACTAGTGATCCTGTTATCTAGGTGTAGTGCCTTCACGAAACACATAGCGGTCATCGTGTTAAACCTAATTCGCTTGAGTATAGAGTTATACGATTGACTAGAGAAATAGTCACCGTCGTACCTTGGCTATCGAGATTAGGAAGTGCTATGAACCGCGCACGTTACCGGTTCTATAGCTACACTAGGATATTTCTGAATTGCATATTTTATAAATCGAAGACCAAATTCAATCTTTTATTCGAACCGAACTTGTATGTCTTGACCTAGGTGTTTTTTTATTAATTGTTTTCAAATTTATTTCCATTGCTTTATTTATTTTGTTTATATTTAGATTAGTTAATTAATTCATTCTCTCTTAAACCTCTATTTCTCTTTTTTTTTTTTTTTTTTTAAACCTTAGAAAGAATATCAATCCCTGTGGGATCGACCATTTGCCACTATTATGCAAATAGTTGGTTTAATTAGGTAATTATATTTTATTGACGCGTTCGATGCGCGTCAGAGATCTACACGGTTTCTATTGCAGTGTTCTAAAGTGTGTCGCAATGCTGCGTCACTTGATTGTGGTCCAATGTCTCACCCTCCGCGCTGTGCGTAACTCGAGACAAATCTTCTGGTATCTGATCACTGCACATAAATAGTCCATTTCACACAGTTTTTCGCCACGAATTGAACATCGCACTCCAAAAATCTTGAAAATGACAAATAAGGATAATTAGACCAATATTTTCAAGACTTAACAATAAAAATAACTAAATAAACTATATATAATATGCCTAATTAACGACTTATCAGCGAGGTGCGGGTAAGTTGCATGTTTGCATCATAGCCAACTTTTGGCTGTCGTGAGAAATCGAGAAATCGAAACGAGCTCTTACCACTAGACCACATGTTATTGCATTTGGGAGTGTAAGGTGGGCCTAACCAACACAACCTCGTATTCGTCTATTTCTACTACCACTAGACCACATTCTATCCTTATAATAATCAAGAAAATGGTTATTGCATTTGTTTTGTTAATGCATGTGATAAGGTAGGAAAGGGACGCTCATACCAAAACGTAATAAGAGCATCAATGCCACACAAAAACGCAATGACTAGTCTATTTAAACATATTCTTGTTTTTTTTTTTTTTGGCATATGTCAAGTAATTCATACATACACCAATGACTAATTATATGTCAACTAATTCAAACACAAACTTACATAGAAAATTGAACAATGCCAATATACTTTAGACTTCACCCCTATTGTAAGTCTGTTAACATATTAGCAAAGAAAAAATCACTTATGAACTTCAAACTTTGCAAGTAATTATAGCCGCCAATTTCAATTCTCCATCGTTCAGAAAATTCAATTACCATTATATCCTCCTCCACAACTGAAGCTCCACAATCTCAATGAGAAAGACTTCAATACAAAAACAACAGTAGCTTGCACAATAGGCAGTCAGCATGAGTGAAACTAATATGCTTATAGATATAGTGATCATACCAAAAAAAAAGCTAGAAATAATACTTAACATTTGCACAATAGACACCATGAGCGAAGCTAATCTGTTTATGTTTATAGTTATGAGTTATGACCATACCAAAGAAAGCTAGAAGTAATGAGGTGGAAACCCTTATTTCATTTGACTGTCATACAAATTGCGAACATATAAAGAAAGGAGACTAAGAGTCATTTTTGTTAGTAATTATCACAGGGAACCTTTAAAGAAGGTTGAATGAAGATTTGAACTTATAAACTAAGGGGATTAAGAGTCATTCGTTCGAATTGTTCCCATTTTGGGCATAGCTAGCACATGGTATGATTTTCTATGAGCACTTGAATAACTAAATTGCTCAAAATACACATTATTTTAGTCAACGAGATTTTTGTAACTGTTCACACTTTTAGCAAAATTTAGCTTAAGAATTGAACATAAAATTATTAAAAAAATTGCATGAAAGAAACAACGTAAGGGTTTTTGTCAACTTTATTTTCTAGTTACCTAAGAGCAACATCAAGAACAAAGCCTCAATCTCAAATAAATTAGTTGGGGTCACTAAGCAATACCATTAATAGAGGGAAAGGGAATGAATTCTCATGTTATACAAGACAAACATGCAAAAGAAATCCATACACGCAGAGACATCTCAAAATGCCAAAATTCAATAACAAGATCAATAAGTAAACACCAATAACGAGGTCAATATAATAAAAAAAAACCATGGTTCACGAACAATAGCATATAATGTATCGACTAAACATTTCAAAATGAGAGAAACCCATATACATAGACGTCAAAATAGGTCAATACCAAATGTAACTCTAACAAAACATAATCAAAATTAATGTCAAACAATTAACAATACAGAGTTAAATAAATCAAAACCACATATTATGCTATATGAATTTATAGTTTAGTGTGCTATAATCCATGCAAATATTTTTTTACTTTAAAAGAAGAAAATATAGTTCAAATTTTTAGAGCTTCGACAATAAGAGATCCTAGGCTAGTTGTAAGAAACAAGCGAATTTCACATAGTGCAATAAGTTTCGGTACAATCTTTGTGTAATCTGAGATGATTAAAAAATTCTCTTCTTGTTAACAAGCTCATGAAATGAAAACTCGGAAATAGAGCGAAAAACAAAAAAAGAAAGCAAATCAAAAGCACTGCATCAATTGGTCGTTCAACTTCCATGGTTGAAACAATATGTACCTAATGTTCATATAGATGGCCAACAAGTATAATGACAATGTACACATGAGTTTTTCTAAGCATTCATAAGGTTTAGTTGAGGGAATGTGAAACCAAGCTTTCGTGGTGTCTATTTGGAGATGCTACATAATATAAGTCATTAGTTTGTGCTACCAAACGCATCCGCCAAGTTGAATTGCATTACATTAAGCTAATAAAGCCAAGATGAATTAAAGCACTAAAGTAATTCAAATAATGTGATTCGGTCTCAATTTGTTCAAGCATGAAGAGAAAAATGCAAATTTAGTTCATATACAACTTTGCAACACAATTACAAACATAAATGAAAATTGGTACTAAACACCTAAAATAAGGCACAATATATCGTAATCAACTCGTATAAAGAAAAAAAAAATACAAAAGACCCATTTACTAAAGAAAAAATGAGTTCATGAAACCGATCTAGACACTTATAGTATATGGTGAAAAATCAAAGTTACTTATTCATATATCTACCATAATCCCCACCGATCTAGACAATCTAATAGTATATGGTGAAAAATCAAAGCTCAAACGTGAAAAACAAAAATTTAGAAAGATTTCAACAATGGTGCAGCTTGCAAAACAAATGTATGCCCGCCCAAAGTATCTCATACATATTTCTTTAGAAATCATATTTGGTTATTTTGATCGGTCATATGTCACAACTCACAAGTATATGTGTCATGCCAAGTGTACTTAAGCTTTTAGAAAGATGTATTTCTTTTCTTTTTTTAAGGAAACTTTCTTAATATAATTAATAGAGACGCAAAGAGTGTTATGGTAATTAAAACGTAAGTGATCCTGAAAATAAGTGACAAATGCATGCCTTGTTTTTAAAAGCTGTTTAGGTTGACAAGTTGATCCATGCTAAAAAAAAAAATTTCAAACCACCATATCAAAATATCAACATTAATACCATCCTAAAAAATCAACAAAATTAATAATTTCAAAGAGATAGATAAATAAGTTCACAACAAAGAAATTTGGAAAAAAAAAGAACAAAAATCTCATGCTCAGATAGTTAAGAAAATAAATATAAGAAAAAAAAAATTAGAAGCAACATGTCACTATATAATCATCTTCTCACCAATTATTGACAATATGTTTTAGCATTTTTTTTTAAAAAAAAACCATAGGTATTTGAACTTATTTGACCTCAACTTACTTTGGTTCGACTAATCCCATGGAGTTAGTCGGGCTCCCCAACTCCATGACTTAGGAAATCGAGTAAATGTAATGTGGCTTCCAAAAATCAAACTCACGACCTCGGCCTCTATCGAGTTTTAGTGCTCTTTTTTTGCCACTTCACCACACCCTTGGTGCATGTTTCAACATTTTTTATAGGACATATTTCACAATTAAATCTATCTAATCTATCTTTGCTTTAGATTATTTCTAAGTTCAACAACTAACTAACCCAAAACCGGAAAGCCCAATTGACCATTACTAAGAAGATATCGATGTATTAACAATAATAATGATTAAAAAGTTACCTATGACATTGATACGCAAAATCTTCATTGATCCATAAGTTCAAATGTTATAAAGCGCAAGAAATCAACCACTCATCAAAAATAACAAACAAAAACGAAGGAAACTAAGGAAACAAAATGCAAAATTTCTCAAAATTTCTCGAGATATTTATCAATCCCAAAAATAATAAAGCATGTCAAGAGAAGTTCACCATAGCTTCATGGAAAATAAACATGAAGAAAAAACCAATTAACAATAGTTGTCGCGACTGCAAAGAATGCAAATATCACCAATCAAGAGAAGATCACTAATAGTTGTTACATTCGAGTTTCATATTTCTGCTATTCTCATCTCTTGTTGTCTAGCTTGTTGTCTATATAAACGAGGGTTTTATCGAATGTGATAGATATCTTGTTCCCTATGGATACTAACCACAAGAAAAATGGACAAAATAACCAGGAACATACGAAATGGAGATCCAAAGTCCACTTCTTGAGAGTGCACACTAAATAAGGAAGAGAAACTAATTTGAAGAGTTATAAGGCTAAAACTCCACTTACATCCCGGGGTATCCTCAGGTGGTCCTAATGGAGTTTTCCAACTCAAGAATCAATTGCTCTATGATTTCACTGTACAAGTACACGAATAACAAAAAAATAAAATCAAAATCAAAATCATCAATCAGAAAAATATAATCATCATATCAAGCTGCATCTACACTTATACAATCCCAATAACAAATCTATAATGTTTTTATCCCAGAAGCGGAAAAGAGGCAAGCTGATCTTCCCAAGTTGATCGTACAAAGGACTCAGATCAGAGAACAAAGAAGGAACTCCCTACATGAATATTGTACAGAATGAACAACGTGAGGATCATATTATGATAAAAAAAGAAAGCGATCAACATAAGATACCATAGCCATAGTTACATTGAATGCACATTAATAAATCATAGAAACAACAAAGATTGCATCAACCGAATGCCTATCTATGTCCCACCACCAATTTTATAACAAAGACAAAAGGAAAAAGAAAAGCACAGAAAAAGCTCATCATTATTACCTTTGTTAGGGCGTACATAGTTCTCAAATGCTTCTCGAAATTTTTCATCTTTAAAAAAATCAAGTGGTATTCTCTGAATACGGAACAAAACATCGCCACGAAGTTAAAGTATTGCTTGCCCATAAATATTTCAAAAACATTGATAGAACGAGATAAGTAAGCAAATGGAACGTGCAAAAGGACAAAAGAATTGCCAATTCATTTGTTTCGTAAAAAAATGATGAGATGAAATTATAGACAGAGTAGCTAAGAACTTAACTTGTGCACGATCAACATGATCTCAAAAGATGCATGGCAAGGCTTTCTTTTCTAAAAAGAAATTAGAAGCAAAAAGTGACATACACTCACCGAGAAAATCAAAGAGTACTTCTCTGGATTTTGAACTCGATCCCAAATCATATCTCAGTAAGATTCATAGTTTCTTCATCATTCCTTATGTTTCTTTTCTTTTCCACAAATATTCATGCAATTGTTTGAAATTCATTTATGAGGTTAATCGAAGGAAGAAAGAAAATCAAGTACGAACAAAGCCAACAGTCCTAGTATTCAAAATTCGTCAAGATATCCGAAAAAAAAAATCATCAAGATAATTTTTTTTTTCAAAATGGAATTCCCATAATTAATTCAATTTCTATAATGCAAATGCATTACATTCTTGAATGAAGCAATTAAGTCCAAAAGTGAAGTTTCGCGAGCAATAGATAGATTAATAGATCAAACAATACGAGGAAAAACTCAAAGCAACAAGGTAGCAAAATATATTTGATTATAGGAGACTATATTACCTGTAATTATCAGGATTCATGGCCAGCAAAGCTTTATATATTCTCTCTCCCTTCCTCTAGACGGCCAAGCTTCACTAATAAAGAAATTTTTGCTCCTTGAAAGCTAATCTATCAACTCGCAAAATAAATTACAAAGCGAGCGTAAGGACATGCAAACAAATAAAGAATTTTGATACCTACAACTTTTTTAGCTCACACAAAATCACTTACAATTTTGGCTTCCTTTTTCTGCAGTTCCTCCAAAGCTTTGTCAAAGAGTTCACATTCCTCAAGTAATGAAATCTGCATAACAATGTTAAATGTACATATATAGTTTTTAATTGGGAATAGTGGAAAACCCAAATCACATCAATCGTACAGAACAAAGAAGCACATAGAAGTGTGAATGGGAAACAAAAACATCTCGAAAAAAAAAAGTTTACTTCAACCAATGAGAAAGGATGTTTTGTTGTGCACTAATAATAGCCTTGGCAATAAAAATAGAGAGCAACAAAAATGAGATTTAGAATTTTTCTTCTAAAGCCAGCCTCAATTTATGAATCATGTTCTTGATTCTTGATTCTTGAAGAGAGATAGGAGATCAAAGATGAGTTTGATTGAAGAGGAGACAGAGAGAGTGTTGGGAGAGGAAGGTAGGAAGATACAAACAAAGGAGGAAAAGCTTGCGCATGTGTTATATTGGCGCTTTGGGGAAAAAAAAGAATTATGGCTGCTCTACCACCCGATCACTTATGCATATTGTAATATGTATGAATATGATCGACAAAGTGAAAAATCAAAGTAAGAACCATCGAGAAACTTGAACAGTGGCATTAATTAAACCTCAAATCAAAACAACCCGATAATGAATAATTGCCAGCTAAGGCAGAGATCCCCTACTACCATCATAGCTCTTGATGTGTTCAGTATTAATATGAGTCATCATAGCTATGTTGTTTGAACTACATTAGAACGATCACGTGGAAGTTTTTTTTTCTTGTCCATCAAACAAAACGCCAAAAAAAACATAAACATACATTTGAGATGGGAAATTGGATTCTTAGTAGAACTGTAAAACACAATCCAATAAAGCTGCCTGCATTTATTCAAAAAGGTGGTCTGCAAAGGGTTTTAGCCTATTTAGAGAAACAAAACCTCATAATTTTAGCGCTCAAAAAAATCTCATAATTTTACACACCAAGTATGAAGAACATGAGAGCACTAAGTTATGTAACAATTAACTTCTCAAATTGATCACAATTAAATCAAAACTAATCTCCTTCAAGCCAAATCACAAAGGAATTTGATGAAGGGTGAGGCATAGATACTGGGAAAGAGCGATTTGGTGACGATTAATATATATCACCGCGAAGAGAGAAGAAAAATAGTTGAATCGAGGTGCCTACCAAATCGGGGCATAAATATATGTAGCAAATATAAGAGAGATTCCAAAATTGTTTAGGATTTCGCGCTCCTTCCCTTGAATCGCTTGCAAATCTCTTGCTTCGTGCATTTGATCGGCCTTCTACAAAGCTTGTTTAGAAGCTTTAGCATCATCGCACACCACTAAATGCAAAATCTATTTAAACACAAACCGATAAAACGCAATGACTAGTTTTTTTCTTTCTTCCTTGTATCTTTTGGCCTTGTGCATCGTTTTTGTTTTCGTAAATAAAAATTGTTTCCTAAAAAAAAAAACTACCTCTACGCCCACATTTTCATCTCTAGCTACTATCAAATAGAGACATAGCACTAGAGTTCTCAATGGAAAGAGATCAATTCAATTTTTTTTTTTTTTTTTTGGCCTTTCCCACTCAAAATCCGTCTTGTAATAAAGTGAGTAAGCACTAAGCATGCACAAAAAAGATAATAAATCAAAATAAAGATGAAGTCATAAAGGAGCATGCTAGCGATTGGGATCTATGGTGAATATGATCACCGGATTAAATCAATCACCTCGTGCCTAAATAATTGTAGTTTATTAAAAATTAGAAAGCAAGAGACGATAAATCCGATCAAAAGAGAAGTTTGGCAATGGTTCAAAAGTTATTAATTTTCAACAATCTTATTAGTAACGAGTCAATGAAGAAAATGCATGTTTTAGCGACACATTAAACACGTCGCAAAAGGTTATTTTGACATAAAAGCGACACAACTTAATCTGTAACGCTCTTGAGAGTTTCTTCAAACTGAGAAGCAAAGCAATCCATTTCAAGCTTGCTTAGTACCAAGCCTACTTCAACACCACCATTTTCATCATCTCTGCTCTCACTCAATGAAATGGCTCCAGAGTCCTCAATTGACACCACTTCAACCTTCCTTGGCCTTCCCCACCCGAAATCCGTCTCATACACCTTGAACTTAGGAGACCCAGCTACCGATAGCCCTTTCGCTCCTGACCGAATCACTGAACACATATTAGAAATGTAGGTCTCTCCTCCTTCCATTTTGCTTTGCTTATTCAATTCTTGTATGTGTCTTCCTATCAACTCTGCAGCAACAACCATCCCATCTTCTCCTATTATGTCCCTCTTCTTGGCTTCTACTGCACACCCTATAACGCAGTTCCCGAAATAAAATTTGGGTAGCGGTGGATCCAATCGGCCCCTGAAGTCCCCTGTGAATCCGAAGAATAGTCTCTCGCCATCTTCATCTCTCTTGGATTTAGTCCAGCAAACCCAAACACAAGCGCACACGACCACAAACGTCGATACATGAAACGCTGTGTCTGATGATGATGATGATAATAATCTGCTCTTCATCTCACTAGTGACCCATTGTTTCAGTTTTTCAATTTCAACTCTGCCCAATACAAATGTGGCTCGAACTTTATCAGTTGGAGCGACCGGAGTAAGTGAATTAACAACTTGGTAGGACTTCATCAACTCCTCGAATTCGCGCGTCTGTTTCAAGTATAGCTTATCAAGCCCTTTCGGATCATCAACAACTGATCTGTCGAAGAATGGAAACACAGAAGATTCAGAGATCAGTGGTGGTACTAGAGGGTTGTCTTGTGTCAATAGTTTACAGAGCGAAGCCCAGTACTTGACGAAATGAGTAGTTATCTTTCCATCTGCAACCACATGACTATTAGTAATCCCAACTGCAATACCAGAATTTGGGAACAGAGTGACCTGTAACGCCAACAATTGCGAGCCGAGCTTAGGAACAAGGGGAAAGAAGTCAGTGACATCGCGGGCGTGATGACCAGAGAAGTGTTTGAAATCAAAATCCGTTTCGGCGACTGTGAGTGTGATGGAATCGCCGTCAGAGTAGGCGATTTCAGGGACAGAATCGTGGTGATCGTCATCAGGAGTGATGAGGTGGCCGGCGAAAGGGTAGAAGAGTTGGAGTGCTTGAGAGAGTGAGTGCTTCATGTGGGGAAGGACTGTTTCTATGAAATGTTGGTTTGAGTGGTGAAATTCATAGAAGAAGAGACGCTTCACCGGAGGCATAATGATCCAAATTACGTCGAAGAAGGTGAGCGGGAGAGACGTTTCGCGTGGTGTTGAGTGTTGCGGTGGAGAGATTCGGGACTCCTCGATCACCTTCACCGCCATTACTAATTAATTACTAATGAATCAGCTCTGTACTGTGGTGAGAAGAGTAAGCTGAAGCTAGCTTGCTAGCTAGAGATGAAGTAATGAAAGCTCAAGTTGAGAGGGAATTTTTTACAAAAGTACTAATGTTTTTAGTTTAAATCCGAAAAATATGGTGGTGTTTTTTTTTTCTCCAGAATAGGCAATAACGCATTTTCAAAAGGCGCTATCAAAGCCGTATTGCGAGGCGGACAACCCGTACAACCCATATGCGCTATTCGGTCGGCCGATGTCCACGTAGGATGACCACGTGGATCGAGTTACACGGATAACACGTATTGCGAGGCGGACAACCCGTACAACCCATAGGCGCTATTCGGTCGGCCGATGTCCACGTAGGATGACCACGTGGACCGGGTTACACGGATAGCGTGTATTGCGAGGCGGACAACCCGTACAACGGTACAACCCATAGGCGCTATTCGGTCGGCCGATGTCCACGTAGGATGACCACGTGGACGGCCTTACACAGATAGCGCCTTTTGAAAAGGCGCTAGCTGTGTAAGGGCAATCCTACGTGGACCGTCCACGTCAGCAAAAAATCCACGTGGCTTTGATAGCGCCTTTTGAAAAGGCGTTATTGCCTATTCTGGAGAAATTAAAAGTACACCACCCTATTTTGTGAAATAAAATGTAAATGTGCCATATTTTTTGAAAAACACCAGTTGAGAGGGGTGTTGGTAAGTTTGGCATTTATTTTTGTTAACGTTTGCATTCATCATTAATGATGCATCTATACTCAAAGACAATATCTAGAGCGATGGGAAGATGAGGACAGGAACTAGATGACATACTTGAATTATTGGAGTGTACGTAAGAGATATGCCCAGTAGGAGATACAATGCACCTCGGATTGCAATGCACGAACATCTTGAAGTGCATCGCAAAGCTGTCAGAACGCAACGTGCGGATGTGCCCCGCCTAGCACTCCTCAAAAAGATGATGTGGTTTGACTTATTTTTTTGTGAGTCGAGTAGAGGATTTCATTTCATGAATTAGAAAGAAAAATAGAACCACAATATCAATAATAATATGAGGCAAAAAAACAACGGAGTGGATGGCTTATTGGTGGTACGTGGTTACTAGGATAAGAGGTTAGGAGTTCGACCCCTTAATCCGAAGCAAAACAATTAAAGTAGCATTCAAGTGAGAATCTTAGTATTGAGATGAAACGTTGTTTGGAGTCAATTTGCAATTGGTAGAACATGAGAATCTTCATTGGAGGGAAATCAGTCCAAATGATATCAAAGAAGGTGACAGGTAGAGATGCTTTGGGTGGTGTAACTGGTGTTGAGGCTAGCGGCGGAGCGATTCGGGAATGATCGATCACCTTCACATTTATCTTTGAATCTGTTTCAGTAATAGAAGAAGAAGCCATGAATCCAGAGAAAACAAAGAGAACACAAAGAACGTAAGAGCTCTCTAAGAACTTATTTGTTGACACATTTCGTGACACTTCAGCTTGCACAATGACATATAAATAGACACCATCCACATACTAACTGAAAACGGTTCGGCGGTAGAAGCATACATTTGTTACACAATTGATAAAATAGGGAAGATGTACATGGAGATTCGTATGACTAATGATCCAATGAGATTAACAACTGTGTATCAATTAATTATCAAATGTAGGAAGCAAGCAACATGATTCATTTTTCTTCTCAAGTAAGTTGCGTCCCTTTTACTGCCTTCCAACGTTTTACCAAACAAGTGGAAGCTCAATTATAATCAAGCATGCACGCACCAATGTACCTATATATGTAGTATGTAGATAACATTGTCAAGAAAGAATCACTGATATTTGTCCAACATGGTTCGAAAATTGTTAAGTAATTTATGTTCAATATGAGTAAATCACCCAACCACTTCCCTTTCATTTTTCAGTGTAGTAACTACTATGTAGATGACATTATTCAAAAGTATGTCGGCTATTTAATTTCGTATATAATGCGATGAAGTTGACATGGTCCTTATTGCAACTTGATTGTTGTTGGGTGTGTTGACGGGGAGTATAATCATAAGGGTGCAAAGATTTTCTCCCTTTCATACTTTAGTTCGACTAATCTCATGAGTGTCCGGCCAATAACTCAATAGAAAATATATATATATATATATATATATATAGCATAGTGTCAAGAATCAAATTCAAAACCTTTGTCTTTACTACTACACCACACCACAACGGCACTCTTTAAGAATGCTCTTTTTTTAATTTTTAAATACTATTTCATTTGAGCCAAAAAAAAAAATTATAACCTCAATAAAAGCAAAAGATTTGTTTTGCTCGTTGTACAAGATTAAAAAAGAAGGATTAATGACAAAGTAAATCTCAATTTTACCTTCATCCCATTGAAATCTATCTACATAAATCTACGAAAAAGAATTTCTCCATAAAAGGCAGTTAGTGGCATAGAGCACATACTATATGGTCTATATATGGTCAACAAAGTGATGAGTAATCAGCCTCAACAAGACAATATATAAAACAAAATAAATGACTAAATGGTTGTGTTTTGAATTTGTGAGCCTACCATATTTGACAATTTAGTTCAAGGTTTCAAGGTCTAATTTATGACAAGATTTTCTCAAGGGTTTGTAATCAAAATCTGTTTTGGCCACTGTGAGTGTGATGGAATCGCCATCAGAGTAGGCGATATTTTCGGGACAGCGCTTCATGGTGATCAGGAGTGTTGAAGCTCACACAGAACTCCATTAGAGATGAAACAAGAAAACCAAACAGAGAAGAAACAGAACCTCGAAAACTCTCGAGTGCTCTGTGGATTTCATTTATATATCAACATGAAAGTTACATCTCAGCCGTCCATTTGTTCTAATCACAGCCGTTCAATTACAAACACAACACTCACACTCAAACACCACTTACAACATATTACAACAGAAGGATACACCTCGAGATTCACATTACACCCAGCTCAATGATTTACTCTAACAAGGAACGATGAGATTGCCGGCGAATGGGTAGAAGAGTTGGAGGACGAGCCACATTACGTCGAAGAAAGTGAGAGGGAGAGACATGGTGGGTGGAGTGGTGCCTTGTGGAGGAGCTACTTTGGATTCCTCGATCACCTTCGCGGCCATTACTGGTGATGGAGAATCTGTTGCGCCATTGTGAGAAGAAGCCATATATGGAAGATGCCTAATGGAATGAATGCCCAAATATTTGCAAGTGACTCATGTCGAATGCGTCAAATATATAATCCCGACGAGATAACCAATGACCACAAGAACTGCAGTACTGGCAAGCACGAGGTCGATCCACGAAGACCATGTTTTCAACCTAGGCTAAGAAACTTTCGCAAGAATATTCTCTAGAATTAACTAAAAACGAGAATAAAAATAGCAAGTGAATAAATCAATCAGGGGGAAACAATCTAAACCATCGGCATCACAAACCACTATAACTTGACATAATTTTACATACGGTCATCAATCTAATCAAAGCATGCAATTCACAGTAATTTAGAGTAGCTATGGACCCGGTAACGTACGCGGGTCCTAGCACTTTCCTTATCTCGATGGTCAATATACAACAATGACCACTTCCCCGGTCAAACGCATAACCCTATACTCAAGCGAATTGAGTTTAATGGGTTGACCGCAATGAGTTTTGTGAAGACACTACACCTAGATCAATCGAATCACTAGTGTGTCCGATTTAGCTTAGATCCATATGGTATTCAACCGGTCTCAAAAGGGGTCAATCAATTGGTAGGGTCGGATGCTACTATTGTGTTCTTATTGCACAAGTACAGGTACTTACAACTCATGACATGTAAATCAAGGTTTAAACGTGTGTTTAACCTCAATAATTCAAACAATATCAAAGGGAATAAAATACTATAAAAATAATTTAAATAAATAAATAAATAGATCTCACATATGTGTTTATGCCAAAAAGGATGATTTGATCCACCTCTATTGTAGATTGACAAACTAAGCCGTAGTGGTAGACTCTATTAAAATCCAAAAATAATGTCAAATGTCAAAAACAATGAGTTTTTGGAGAAGAAAAAGAGTGAAGAATACCAAAAAAATAGCCGCAAGAGAGCAATTAATTGTGTGTCGATCCTTGTGCCAATACCCTAATTAAAAACTACTAAAAAATGGTCCAGAATGCCAATTTTGGGAAAAAATTACAAAAGTACATATGTTGTTTTTATTTTAAAAGAGGGAAATGATGTTAAATTTATTTTTATTTTTTTCTGAAAATAGTCAATATCGCCTAATCAAAATGCGTTATCACAATGAATGGTTTTTTTTGCAGACGTGGACACATGGAAAGCGCCTTTTGAAAAGGCGCTATCCATGTGTTCGGGCCACGTGGGATGACATACACTGATAGCGCCTTTTCAAAAGGCGCTATCAGTGTATGGCCAAGTCTTACGTGGACAATGAGGTGAACAGTGAGGTGGAAGGCAATTGTATAGATAGTTCATTTTCAAAAGGAGTTATCTATACAAATTATACACTCTATGAATTACTCCTTTTGAAAAGAAGCTATCAATACAAATTTTTTCCCCATGAACGACACGTGCATATGGAGATGGACGACCCGCGCCACTCGCGTATCTCGAGGTAGACAACCAATGTAAACAACGCGCACGCATATCGACGCGGACAACCCATGCAAATGTCACCCATGTATGCCGAGGTGGAGATTTCATGCAAATGTCAGACACGTTTGTCGAGGTGGGCGACCCATGCAACCTCGTGCAACTCATGCAAACGTCACGCACGTATCTCGAGGTGGTAAAACCAATGCCAACGTCACACACGTATATTCTGGTTGACAACACATGGAAACACCACGCACGTATGTCGAGGTGGGCGAGCCATGCATATCCACTACAGACCATGGACCCCATGCAAACGTCACGCACGTATCGCGAGGCGGACAACCCGGGTGAGTTGCATGCTTACTATGGATATGCATGGCTGGCCCACCTCGACATATGTGCGTGGCGTTTCCATGTGTTGTCGACCAGGAGATACGTGTGTTGAAAATGCGATATCCGTGTAACACAGTCCACGTATAATGACCGCGTGAACATGAGCCGACCGAATAGGGCCTATGGGTTGCACGGGTTGTCCGCTCGCAATACGTGCGTGACGTTTACATTGTCTTTATCACCTCGAGACATGTGCGCGACGTTTGCATGAGTTGCACGAGGTTGCATGGGTCGCCAACCTCGACAGACGTGCCTGACATTTGCATGAAATCTCCACCTCGGCATACATGGGTGACGTTTGTATGGGTTGTCCACGTCGATATGCGTGCGCATTGTTTACATTGGTTGTCTACCTCGAGATACGCGAGTGGCGCAGGTCGTCCATCTCCATATGCACGTGGAGGTCATGGGGAAAAGAATTTGTATTGATAACTCATTTTCTAAAAGAGCTATCAATAGAAAGTATAGTTTTGTATAAATAGCTCCTTTTCAAAATGAGCTATTTATACATATTGTCTCGCCAACTCAACGCCACCTCACCGTCACCTCACACCCATGAAGCCAACTCAGATGATATAACGCCTTTTCATAAGGTGTTATCACCTATTTTTGAAAATTAAAAGTAAACAACTCTATTTTGTGAAATAAAATGTAAATGTCCCCCACTTTTAGAAAAACTCCCGATTTTGGAGTTTGGTTCTTGACACGTGCGCTGAGGAAGATGGGGGCTGTTTTGGGTGTTTTCTGAGGGGTCTCTGCCACGTGTTATAAGGCGATTGGTGGAGGCTGCTGTCAGGCGTGACGTGGCGGACGCGGATTGAGACGCGTTGCAATAGGAGCCCCCTACGTGTCGTGCAGCGCGTGGGGGAGAGGCTCGCTCAGAATAGGCGAATTCATGAGGCAGCATCTGCACGAATCCCGAGGCAGATCGCACAGTTGCTGAAGCGAGATGAAGAAGTTGCTGCTGACGCGTGGACCTGCTGCTGCGCGGGACGAATGGACGAGCGACACGTGGAGAAGGAAAGAGAATGTGTGAGGCGATAGACTAATGGCTGTGCGACACGTGGCGGAAGTGGTTGAATGGGGCATTTGAGCACGGATGTCGAGGGGATCTACACGGTTTCTATTGCAGTATTTTAAAGTGTGTCACAATGCTGCGTCACTTGACTGTGGTCCAATGTCTCACCCTCTTGGCTGTGCGTAACTCGAGATAAATCCTCAAGTATCTTATCAATGCACATAAATAGTCAATTTCACACAATTGTTCGCCACGATTTCAAAAATTCACTCCAAAAATCCTGAAAATGACAAATAAAGATAATTAAGCCAATACTTCCAAGATTCGACAATAAAAATAACTAAATAAACTATATATAATATGCATAATTAACGATTTATCAGTGAGGTGCGAATAAATTGCATGCTTGCATTATAGCCAACGTTTGGATATCGTGAGAAATCGAAACGAGGTCATGTGGGGAGGTCGTGTGCCTAACTCACACAACCTCATATTCGTCCTTACCACTAGACCACACCCGTCTGGGTTATTGCATTCGTTTTGTTAATGCATGTGATAAGGTAAGAAATGGACGCTCATACCAAAACGTAATAAGAGCATCAATGTCGCACAAAAAAGCAATGACTAGTCTATTTAAACATAAATGCAAAATCTATTTAAACATAACCGAGAATCGCAATGACTAGTGTGTATATATATATATATATATAAATAAGACAAATAACGGATTGATCAGGTGGTAAAGAACTCGATTCTCTTTTAAGTAAGGTCTTGATTCGAGTTAGTGTACATGGGAAAACCAAAAATAAAAATAAAAATTAAAAATTAAAAGAATGAAAGATAATCTTGATCAGATTAAGATTTTGTTCTAACAAGATTTCATTTTTTTTTATAGGAACGTGACTTAATTTCTTAATAGCCAAAATATCTACACGAGGTATTGTTCTTACAAGATTTAAAATTTGACAACTTTCAATCTTTATAACCTAAACATGTGCTTTTGAGATTCGCCATCTTTAAACCAACAAATCTAAATTAGGGATGTAAAAGATTCTTGTTAGGCGGTTAAAGAGTTTTTTTCTATCAATTATCCTTTATTGTCTTGACAAAGCTTGGAAGGTACAGGTGGTTCATACTTATCGTGAGAGGAACCGAGCGGCAGATTGACTTGCCTCTTTTGTTGCACACCATGCGGTGGAGACTCATATTCTCGATTATTGTCCTTCGGGGCTAGCAGCTATTTTAAGAGAGAATGTAATGATGGTTTCCTTCCCCAGAATGTGTCACATGTAACTAGACCTAATGGTCTATTCCTAATATATATATATATAAAAAAGAGTTTTTATCTATCAATCAAATTCAAGGGGAAAGATTCTTAAAGTTAAAAAAAATAAAAATAAAAATAAAAATTCAGGTGATTGATGTATAATTAAACAATTAAATTACCAATCGATTGGTGACCCAATAGTTTGGTATGAAATTTGCAAGTAAAAGGTAATGGATTCTAAATTTGGTGGTTGCAAAAGGAGTATTGCCTCCAATTTATCAAAAAAAAAAAAAAAAAACTAAACAATTAAATCTTCCTCAAATTAGGCAATAATACCATTTTTATGTTAGATTGATTCAAAGAACAAATCATTGAACATATGAAGAGAGCAAACTGGAAATCGAACCAAAACGACGAAATCAGTAATCTTGATCGCAAGAACCAAATCACTAAAAATTGATGAAAAATTGTTGCTATTGTTTGTGGAAGATCGTTGGAGTAGGCAACACTATTTTGCTTACTAATTAATTGGACTTTCTATTAAGGCATCACATGTTTCAAAATTAGGCTAAAACTAAATTTAGGCATACAAATCTGGTTTATAAGTTAATTTATATCTAACTCAGCTTTTATAATAATGACCAAAAGCAAACCTTTTAGGCCAAAGTTTATTTTTTGGAAAATACTAGAATGACAACAACAATGACAACAACAATGTCACACTACAAAATATATTGGCTCACAAGAACCCTCCATGCAACTTCGACCCGTATTATGCGTCGGAATCTATGTATACCCGCATCTCGAAACGCATATAAATGACTTTTTTGAACTAACGTGTCTTATGATATGACATGGTGTTGTCATTCTAACGCTTCTCTTTTTTGTTTTTGATATATAACTTGTCGGCCAAATTTGTTTTGTTTTTGTTTTGTTTGTTTTTTAAGATAGGCCAAATTATATGTATAGAAGTGGGTTTGAAATTAAAATGTTTTAGTTGTGTTTAGGACAATTTTATAGCCCACGTACATTAGATATGAGCTGGGCTTGGGCTTGATATTTTGACCCAGGCCTGCTGAAATAAGGCCCGAGCCTGCCTAGTGCCTATACAATCGCAGATTCACACTAAAAAACACATTTGTTACATCTTACACCCAAGGGCGGTTTGTTATGGGTTGTGGCTCGGGTTGGGTCTGCCTTAACTAGTGTTAGTGATCTCAAGTTTGAGCTCTATGTATAGAGTCGCTTGAAAATTTTTGAGAGAAAGGTTTGTTGCCACCTAATGGTCATATTTGGCGTAAAATTGGATTCGTCAGAGCCTATTGAGCTTTGATCTACTTTGAGTAAGGTATTAAAGACTATGCATTGTTTGAAGTTTTAATAGTGCCTGTATATTGTGCATGAATACCGAGGAGCATATTAGAACATTAAAAATTATATTTTGACTAATAATTTATACAAAAACCATGGTACATAATTTGAAAACTTTTTTGTTATCAAAAGCATTTTTAGTGAGATAGATAAAATACTAATTATTTGCCAAAAACAATGTTGGATGGAGCTCCAACTAGAATAAAGAGAGTTTGTAATTAAGACTTTTATATATATATATTTTGTTTGATGTATGCATGTCATCCGGTATCTGAAGTCCTATGAGGCTATGAGCCTCGATTAATTTGGGATTTAACAAAGTAAAATCACTAGATGACAACAAAGCTCCCCCTTAAATTAAGGTCTTGAAGGAACTCCATAACCAAGGTTCAAACTCGAGACCATTAATTAAAACTAACGTAACCCGAGTAGACCCGGTCATCGAGCAGGCTTGGGCGGGCTCGGGCCGGGTCTAAGCGGGTTTTTTTGAAAGCCCTGTCAAAGCCCACCAAAGTCCGCTTCTAAGTATTGCGAGCTCAAGCCCGTCACGAGGCGGGCTAAGAAATCAAAGCAAATCAAAATTGAAAACAATCACTTAAGAACCCAACTTCCACAACTTAAAATAACAATATATAACGACAAATTTCTCATGCACAAATTTCACACTTACCGTAATAACAAAAACAACTATTAAAAATATAAGTGTAGAACTAGAAAAAATTATAGATGGATAAATGCAACATGTAAAAATACATTTTCATTATTTATTTTAATAAATCATATATAAAATTGATTGATAATGTATAAATTATAATTTATTAATTTTCAAAATATTAAAAAATGTTTTGAAAATTGATCAGTGAACTAAAACATAATATAATAAATATATACATATGCAGTTAAATGACAAGAACAAATGAGTAGCACATTGGTTATAACTTTAATGTAGCATTTGGGCAATTTGGATTCAAACCCTTACTTCCTCACTTTTTAAATATATATATTTATATATATATATATATATATATATATATTTTTGGAGATCTTGACTAATTTCAGACTCGATGAATGGATAAATATTGCGCATCTGATCACGAGTTTTTTAAATTTTTTTGTTCATAATACTTGAACTCGAGATAATTGATTAATTAAAGGTGCACGCCCAGGTCATTCCACATCAACCCTCTTAATAATAAATTTTATGTAGATGCCCATTAATTACGTCAAAACTCAAAATTTGTAGAAGTAGAACCTTCGTGACCCAACTAGTTTTCACTCATTTACTACAAACTCTGGATCTTTCTTGAACACTACGAAAAGCACTTCCCAAACACAAACAAACCTTCCGCCACGTGTCCTCCCTTTCACGAACCCCCCAACGTTCTCTGGACTCCTCCCTTCCCTTCCACCATCCCCTTATAAATTAGTCCCAACTCCATCACCAAATCGGTAACACACAACATATATACTTATAAGTAGCAAACATAACATTTGTAGCTAGTAATAAATAAATAATGGCTACTTGCAACGCTGTGAAATCGTCGCTAAAGGTGTTCTCTCGTGGGCAATTTTCAAATATTAATAATGGTTCGTTGTCTAGGCCGTGCTCGGTATTCTTATTCCCTTCAATTGGTTCAAAAGGGGTACGGGGATTGTCGATTGCAAGGGCCCAAGCTTCATCGGGTGATCATAATCAGCTGAGCAAAGAACACTCGGTCGATGTTCAGGTGAACCAAGGAAAGAATAGTGGCACTGGCACGGCTGTTGAGCGCAGGCCACGGAGGTCCTTGTTGGAAATCTCGCCTTTCAGTGAGTTATTGTCTGATATATATATTTTTTTTCTATGAGAAAATGGTACTATGGAATGATAATACCAAATTACATCTAAATGCACCACGGACACGAGTCGCTTGCAAGTAGCTTCCGCATGTTGCGATGAGAGTAGTTTGGGTATGCCTTTTTTTTTTTTTTCGAGGTATATTAGATGACTTATATATGTTTGATGGACAAAAAGTTTATATGTGATGCGTTAATTAAGAGGGATTTGAATGATTTGTAAAGCTCACCATTAATTGCATTTAATCGAGTAGAATAAAAAAATTTGATTTATGTAGTCGACTTCAGTTAATTTGAAATTGAGGTTATGTTGTTGTGGTGGATTAGATCATTTTTATGCCTATTTTGATTATTAATGTGATTTTAGCGTTGTCATTATAATTAGAAACGACTTTATTACAAAGAGACAAAATTCCCTTGGTAAATTATTATTACAAATTTGGTACTTTTTCGTTATAGACAAAATTTGTTGCATGTGGAAAGTAATTTTGACAATTTTGAGATCGTCATAGATGTGACAGTGGTAGAAAATTTATAGTATTAATTTTTATCACTAGCAAAAGATTATATATTGTTAGTGATAATTAAATTGATAACTTTCTTGTATTGTGTAAAAATTACTTATATATGTATACTAGGAGTGGAATATATAATTAAATACATCAACAACAATAATATAGTTTTAGTCGCAAATTAATTGGGTCGGTTATATGGATTAAATTTTTTCATTGTGTTTGATTAAGTGCAATTGATGATGAGCTTTTCAAACCATTCAAATCTCTTTTTATTAATGCATTCCATGTTAATTTTGTTCTGCCCTTATCTTGTCGAATTTTAAAGTTTTTATTGAGTCAAGTTTTTTAATTGGGGCATTTGTAGGGCGTTTTTGCAGGTTATCAAATCATCGCAACCGCCCTTCTCTAATTTTTGTATCAATTGGTGTTACTCGTACTTGTTTTGAATTTCTTGAATATATAATTAAATACAAAAAAAATCTTCAAGAAGAGATATAATTAAAAATTATAGGAAAATTATGATTAAATTAGATCAGCTTAATTTAAGTATTAATAATCAGTACTTACTTATTTAATTTTTGGCTTTCGGTTGCTAATTAAACAAAGCCTATATATTAAATTTGACCATGCAGGTTTAATGGACTCGCTATCCCCAATGAGGACAATGCGTCAAATGCTGGACACAATGGATAGGCTGTTCGAGGATGGGCTATGGTACCCAGGCCGCACCGGGGCCGCCGAGGTGCGTGCGCCGTGGGATATAAGGGACGAGGAGAACGAAGTGAAGATGAGGTTCGACATGCCGGGCCTCTCAAAAGAGGACGTCAAGGTCTCAATTGAGGACGATGTGTTAGTCATTAAGGGGGAGAGCAATAAGAAGAGTGAGAGTGGTAGCAATGAAGGCACTGATGGTTGGTCTAGCCAGAGCTTCAGCTCTTATGATACTAGGCTTAGACTTCCTGATAACATTGAGAAGGACAAGATCAAAGCCGAGCTTAAAAATGGAGTGTTGTTCATTTCGGTGCCTAAGGTTAAGGTTGAACACAAAGTCATCGATGTTAATGTGCAGTGATATAAATGATGAGGAGTGCTAGAATTAATGACAACGGTATGTTACACCGCATGCAAGACAAATTGATTCACACAAGTTATTTATGTACATGCGGGTCGAGGCAGTATATATAGTTTTTGTAAGCTAATGTATCTTGCCATGTCACATAGTCACATATAGTTGTCATTCTAGTGTTTTAATAAATGATTGTGTGTTTGGACTTTGAAACGGAGATTGAGGTTCTTTGAGTGTTTTTGTTTGAGTCTTTTATTATAGTAATTATATATATGGTTGTGTGAATTGAGTTTTGAGTGATGATATGTAATAAACAATATATGGCATCTTCAATTAATGTAAATATTACAATGCAATAATATTATTTATATTTTTGTTATTATATAGTTTTTTTTTTCATTTTTTATAATTAAGGAAGTAATCACACTATATCATCTTAATTTATAACTCAATCTTAATTAATTTTCTTTATTTTTTGTCGGCAACTGTTTTTTTTTCTTCTTCTGAATAGGCAATTTATTCTTACATCTCGAATAGTAATCTGGATACCAACAAAGTATCAAAAAAAGCAAAAAGAAATTTCTTACAACTACTCAGTCGGTAGATTTCTTAATTGAAGTTGAACTCTATACCTTATTTAAAAAAAAAATAGTGTACATTTTTTATTTTACTTTTTAAAAATTAATGACTTTATCTACTTAGAGGATTAATTTTTATTTTTCACAAAGTATTTCATAAGCAAGCCAATTAATTTTAGATTGAGGCTCAACAAAGCTCATAAGCTTATCAAGCTCACTACACTATCTTATGTCGACAAGTTCATTGTGATATCTTAGGCATTATGAATTCATTGTGTCCACTTAAGTTATATGGATTTATTATTACTAATTAAGTCTATCTACTAAGGGTCTGTAAGTTTAAAATTGCTTTTTATGAGCTTATAATTGAACCAAAATTACTTTTTAATGTGGCAAAATTGCTCTACATGAGCTTATAACAAAAAATAATAAAAACACACCATCAACTACTTTAAATTGAATGGAAGGAAGCTTTAATCAATATGCAGTAGGCCCAAATTTTTTTTTATTTTTTTTTGTTTAAGCCCAAAAACACATTTGAGCCCACCCCAAAAATCTCCCAAACCCTACGTTAAGAACAAAAAAATTAGCAACGCACTTACGGCCAAAACGAACGCACGACCACAAAAAAAACTCTCGGCACATTCGCGCCATTCTCACACTCACCGAATGTAAGTTTTTTACATTTTTTGAAGTTTTTTGAAGCAATATCTTTTCAAATTCTATTGTCTTGTGTCTTCTACCTCTATTCTTTTTGTGTTTGAAGAAACCAATCCATCTCTTTGGGATTAATTTCATTGCTCCACATTTATTTTTTTCATTAGATTGCACTATATTACAAGGATAGATTAACGGTTCTTTTACAAAGTGCGAGCAAAGAGGTATGTTAGTTCATAGATTTTGATTTTTTTTTGTATGTCTTTTTTTGAAGGGATATTTTTTTAATGTGGAAATCATTGAGCAAAAATATATGCTAGTTCTTAATTTTTCTTAACTTGTTGGTTTTTGATGTTTTGTTAGTTGAGTTTTTTTTTTTTTTATATATAAGAAAGAGATTGATTGTATAACTATGTTGTCAAAAATCTCATATTTTTATACAGTTCAACATAATCTTTTGATTTGATATCTAGTAATGAATGTCCAAATGGATGAAAATGAAGTTAGCCGGTAAAATGTCTTAGATATAAAGATAAGACTCCTCGGAGCCTTACCATCATTTCTCATATAAAGAGGCAATAAATCATTAACATGTAGAAGTTCAAGTTAATCTCACCCATTTTAGCACATCCAAGTTCAATCATCTTCCCTCTAATTATGTCCCAACTCAAATTGTAATGGGTTAGAAAAGCACTATAAAAATTGTCCATATAATGCTGGAACTAAAATTTTTGGAAATTGAATTTGTTATGCGATAACCATGCAAATTTTATGTTTGTCATTGATGCATATATATATATATATATATATATATATATATATATATATTGTGGTATAATTTATTTAAAATATACATAATAATATATAAAAATAATAATTTAAAAAATATTTATAGCCCAGGGCTATCAAAAATCCTGGATTCACCCATGTCAATATGGAAAATGTTTGGGGTATATATATACATTAAATACCAACTTTGAACATTTAGCGCTCATGCACTATTTGATACATCTCAAACGTGTTTCTCGATATGCATGGAACGCGTACTCCCCAAAGTCGGTATTTTAAGCAAATGGAACTTCGTTACCACAAGTCCACAAACAAACCTACGGCCATGATTGCACTTACCCTCTATCTCAATAGGGGTCGTTGGATTTGCCTTTCTACAAGTACTATGCATGTTTCGAGACGACCCCATTTCAAACGTCGATAAGTTAACCAACTCCCAGGACCACAAAGTCGCCAAGAAAACCTAAACAAGACCTCTTTCTCTCTCTCTCGGCTTTTAAGGGTTTTGGGGTTTTGTTGACGACGAAGAACAACATCACCGCCACCAAACGAAAACCCTAGCATTTCAAGCATGCCGATATCGAAGCGCGATCGCAAAGGCAAGTCTCAATCAACCCAAACCCTCTCTTTGATCGCAAAGGTAGTCTTTTTTTTTTTTTTGATTTTCATTTAGTTCATCTCTTTTGAATTTGTTATGGTAGGTTTTGATTTTCGGATTGAGCAAGGATTTTGGGCAAGGACGATGAGTGCTACATTTTTCTGACACCTCTTGTATGAGAAGAGCTCTCAAAAGGCTCTTCCTTGAGCACATTATAGCAAAATTCTGAGCCCCCATTTCAACCCACACAGATCTAATTAAACTGCTGTTGCTCTTTCTTGATTCGTTCTCTCTCTAAACCAATTTTCATACTATGTGGGGTTTCTTCAAAGTATTTGTCTAGTTTCTTTAATGTGTTTATCTTTTTCAATTTTTTAGTTTTTGTTACGTGGGCATGAGTGAAAATCTTGATTTTGTCCTTGAGTTTTTAGGTTTTGGTATTTTTTGCATGAAAAGGGGAAGTTAAAACTACAAAATGCAATAAGGGTAAGGGCGAGTTTGAGATTGTGTTGATTAGTCGTACTGTCTCAAGTTTGATTCCTCATTGAGTGAAGATTTTTGGGCCACTTCGGCAAACATACTTAGGCAGATAAGCACCAGTGCCTGATCAAAAAAAAAAAGAACTACGAAGTACTAATTGTTGGAACAAGCAATCTATATAAAATAAATTTGAACATGACATTGTTAGAACAAGTAATTAATCATGTTGATTTTAACAACTAAGAAAAGTAATAAATAAAGTGCACGAGAGACTTGCAAAGTGCAATGTCCTCAAGAAAAAAATTTCCTCTAACTAGGTGTTGAATTCTACTAGGAGTTTTATCCCAGGAAACAATTGGTTTGTTCTTAGATTAAAACACCAATCAAAGAACCTTACAAAACTGCAAAATCGACTATTTCTCAAAACACAAAACACCTAATTTGCTATTTCGAAATGCAGGTTGTTTGAAGAATATGAAGAATACGACTTTGCAAGAATGGGAAGCAAAGTTACAGAAAAGGATTGAGAAAAAAAAATCCGCTTCCGCTCGCTCGTTAAACAGGTCTACTTGTAGCACCCGGACAGTTTGGATATTCGGGTGGCTGAGGGTAAAAAAAAGACCAGACTCACATTTCGCGTTGTTCCCTTTAATTTCGAAAACCCTAACAAAGGCCTCACTATAAACACAGGAAGGGAGTTGCACGGCTTTATCTCTCACAAAAACCATTCCTCTGTGGTAGTTGCGAAGGTAGTTTTATTTATTTATTTTCATTTAGTTCATCTCTTTTGAATTTGTTATGGTAGGTTTTGATTTTCGGATTGAGCAAGGGTTTTGGGCAAGGACGATGAGTGCTACATTTTTCTGACACCTCTTGTATGAGAAGAGCTCTCAAAAGGCTCTTCCTTGAGCACATTATAGCAAAATTCTCGAGCCCCCTTTTCAACCCACACAGATCTAATTAAACTGCATCTTTTGTGTTGCTCTTTCTTGATTCGTTTTCTCTCTCTAAACCAATTTTCATACTATGTGGGGTTTCTTCAAAGTATTTGTCTAGTTTCTTTAATGTGTTTATCTTTTTCAATTTTTTAGTTTTTGTTACGTGGGCATGAGTGAAAATCTTGATTTTGTCCTTGAGTTTTTAGGTTTTGGTATTTTTTGCATGAAAAGGGTTGTATGTGTTTCCGTAACTTAAAAGTTAAAACTACAAAATGCAATAAGGGTAAGGGCGAGTTTGAGATTGTGTTGATTAGTCGTACTGTCTCAAGTTTGATTCCTCATTGAGTGAGGATTTTCGGGGCCACTTCGGCAAACATACTAAGGCAGATAAGCACAAGTGTCTGATCAAAAAAAAAAAAAGAACTACGAAGTACTAATTGTTGGAACAAGCAATCTATATAAACATAAATTTGAACATGACATTGTTAGAACAAGTAATTAATCATGTTGATTTTAACAACTAAGAAAAGTAATAAATAAAGTGCACGAGAGACTCGCAGTGCAATGTCTCAAGACAAAAAATTTCCTCCAACTCGGTATTGAATTCTACTAGGAGTTCATCCCAGGAAACAACTGGTTTGTTCTTAGATTAAAGCACCAATCAAAGAACCTTATAAAATTGCAAAATCGACTCTTTCTCAAAACACAAAACACATAATTTGCTATTTCGAAATGCAGGTTGTTTGAAGAATATGAAGAATACGACTTTGCAAGAATGGGAAGCAAAGTTACAGAAAAGGATTGAGAAAAAAAAAATCCGCTTCCGCTCGCTCGTTAAACAGGTCTACTTGTAGCACCCGGACAGTTTGGATATTCGGGTGGCTGAGGGTAAAAAAAAGACCAGACTCACATTTCGCGTTGTTCCCTTTAATTTCGAAAACCCTAACAAAGGCCTCACTATAAACACAGGAAGGGAGTTGCACGACTTTATCTCTCACAAAAACCATTCCTCTGTGGTAGTTGCGAAGGTAGTTTTATTTATTTATTTTCATTTAGTTCATCTCTTTTGAATTTGTTATGGTAGGTTTTGATTTTCGGATTGAGCAAGGGTTTTGGGCAAGGACGATGAGTGCTACATTTTTCTGACACCTCTTGTATGAGAAGAGCTCTCAAAAGGCTCTTCCTTGAGCACATTATAGCAAAATTCTGAGCCCCCCTTTTCAACCCACACAGATCTAATTAAACTGCATCTTTTGTGTTGCTCTTTCTTGATTCGTTTTCTCTCTCTAAACCAATTTTCATACTATGCGGGGTTTCTTCAAAGTATTTGTCTAGTTTCTTTAATGTGTTTATGTTTTTCAATTTTTTAGTTTTTGTTACGTGGGCATGAGTGAAAATCTTGATTTTGTCCTTGAGTTTTTAGGTTTTGGTATTTTTTGCATGAAAAGGGGTTGTATGTGTTTCCCGTAACTTAAAAGTTAAAACTACAAAATGCAATAAGGGTAAGGGCGAGTTTGAGATTGTGTTGATTAGTCGTACTGTCTCAAGTTTGATTCCTCATTGAGTGAGGATTTTCGAGGCCACTTCGGCAAACATACTAAGGCAGATAAGCACAAGTGTCTGATCAAAAAAAAAAAAAAAAAGAACTACGAAGTACTAATTGTTGGAACAAGCAATCTATATAAACATAAATTTGAACATGACATTGTTAGAACAAGTAATTAATCATGTTGATTTTAACAACTAAGAAAAGTAATAAATAAAGTGCACGAGAGACTCGCAGTGCAATGTCTCAAGACAAAAAATTTCCTCCAACTCGGTAATGAATTCTACTAGGAGCTCATCCCAGGAAACAACTGGTTTATTCTTAGATTAAAGCACCAATTAAAGAACCTTATAAAACTGCAAAATCGACTATTTCTCAAAACACAAAACACCTAATTTGCTATTTCGAAATGCAGGTTGTTTGAAGAATATGAAGAATACGACTTTGCAAGAATCGGAAGCAAAGTTACAGAAAAGGATTGAGAAAAAAAAATCCGCTTCCGCTCGCTCGTTAAACAGGTCTACTTGTAGCACCCGGACAATTTGGATATTCAGGTGGCTGAGGGTAAAAAAAAGACCAGACTCACATTTCGCGTTGTCTCCTTTAATTTCGAAAACCCTAACAAAGGCCTCACTATAAACACAGGAAGGGAGTTGCACGACTTTATCTCTCACAAAAACCAATCCTCTGTGGTAGTTGCGAAGGTAGTCTTTTTTTATTTTCATTTAGTTCATCTCTTTTGAATTTGTTATGGTAGGTTTTGATTTTCGGATTGAGCAAGGGTTTTGGGCAAGGACGATGAGTGCTACATTTTTCTGACACCTCTTGTATGAGAAGAGCTCTCAAAAGGCTCTTCCTTGAGCACATTATAGCAAAATTCTGAGCCCCCCTTTTCAACCCACACAGATCTAATTAAACTGCATCTTTTGTGTTGCTCTTTCTTGATTCGTTTTCTCTCTCTAAACCAATTTTCATACTATGCGGGGTTTCTTCAAAGTATTTGTCTAGTTTCTTTAATGTGTTTATGTTTTTCAATTTTTTAGTTTTTGTTACGTGGGCATGAGTGAAAATCTTGATTTTGTCCTTGAGTTTTTAGGTTTTGGTATTTTTTGCATGAAAAGGGGTTGTATGTGTTTCCCGTAACTTAAAAGTTAAAACTACAAAATGCAATAAGGGTAAGGGCGAGTTTGAGATTGTGTTGATTAGTCGTACTGTCTCAAGTTTGATTCCTCATTGAGTGAGGATTTTTGGGGCCACACGGCAAACATACTAAGGCAGATAAGCACATGTGTCTGATCAAAAAAAAAAAAAAAAAGAACTACGAAGTACTAATTGTTGGAACAAGCAATCTATATAAACATAAATTTGAACATGACATTGTTAGAACAAGTAATTAATCATGTTGATTTTAACAACTAAGAAAAGTAATAAATAAAGTGCACGAGAGACTCGCAGTGCAATGTCTCAAGACAAAAAATTTCCTCAACTTGGTAATGAATTCTACTAGGAGTTCATCCCAGGAAACAACTGGTTTGTTCTTAGATTAAAGCACCAATCAAAGAACCTTAAAAAATTGCAAAATCGACTCTTTCTCAAAACACAAAACACATAATTTGCTATTTTGAAATGCAGGTTGTTTGAAGAATATGAAGAATACGACTTTGCAAGAACGGGAAGCAAAGCTACAGAAAAGGATTGAGAAAAAAAAAATCCGCTTCCGCTCGCTCGTTAAACATGTCTACTTGTAGCACCCGGACAGTTTGGATATTCGGGTGGCTGAGGGTAAAAAAAAGACCAGACTCACATTTCGCGTTGTTCCCTTTACTTTCGAAAACCCTAACAAAGCCCTCACTATAAACTCAGGAAGGGAGTTGCACGACTTTATCTCTCACAAAAACCATTCCTCTATGGTGTTGCGGAGGTAGTCTTTATTTATTTTCATTTAGTTCATCTCTTTTGAATTTGTTATGGTAGGTTTTGATTTTCGGATTGAGCAAGGGTTTTGGGCAAGGACGATGAGTGCTACATTTTTCTGACACCTCTTGTATGAGAAGAGCTCTCAAAAGGCTCTTCCTTGAGCACATTATAGCAAAATTATGAGCCCCCTTTTCAACCCACAAAGATCTAATTAAACTGCATCTTTTGTGTTGCTCTTTCTTGATTCGTTTTCTCTCTCTAAACCAATTTTCATACTATGCGGGGTTTCTTCAAAGTATTTGTCTAGTTTCTTTAATGTGTTTATCTTTTTCAATTTTTTAGTTTTTGTTACGTGGGCCTGAGTGAAAATCTTGATTTTGTCCTTGAGTTTTTAGGTTTTGGTATTTTTTGCATGAAAAGGGGTTGTATGTGTTTCCCGTAACTTAAAAGTTAAAACTACAAAATGTCATTAAGGGTAAGGGCGAGTTTGAGATTGTGTTGATTAGTCGTACTGTCTCAAGTTTGATTCCTCATTGAGTGAGGATTTTCGAGGCCACTTCGGCAAACATACTAAGGCAGATAAGCACAAGTGTCTGATCAAAAAAAAAAAAAAAAAAGAACTACGAAGTACTAATTGTTGGAACAAGCAATCTATATAAACATAAATTTGAACATGACATTGTTAGAACAAGTAATTAATCATGTTGATTTTAACAACTAAGAAAAGTAATAAATAAAGTGCACGAGAGACTCGCAGTGCAATGTCCCAAGACAAAAAATTTCCTCCAACTCGGTAATGAATTCTACTAGGAGTTCATCCCAGGAAACAACTGGTTTGTTCTTAGATTAAAGCACCAATTAAAGAACCTTCAAAAAAACTGCAAAATCGACTCTTTCTCAAAACACAAAACACATAATTTGCTATTTCGAAATGCAGGTTGTTTGAAGAATATGAAGAATACGACTTTGCAAGAACGGGAAGCAAAGCTACAGAAAAGGATTGAGAAAAAAAAAACCCGCTTCCGCTCGCTCGTTAAATGTAGGTCTACTTGTAGCACCGGACGGTTTGGATATTCGGGTGGCGAGGGTAAAAAAAAAGACCGACTCACATTTCGCGTCGTTCGCTTTACTTTCGAAAACCCTAACAAAGGCCTCATTATAAACACAGAAGGGAGTTGCACGACTTTATCTCTCACAAAAACCATTCCTCGTGGTAGTTGCGAAGGTAGTCTTTTTTTTATTTTCATTTAGTTCATCTCTTTTGAATTTGTTATGGTAGGTTTTGATTTTCGGATTGAGCAAGGGTTTTGGGCAAGGACGATGAGTGCTACATTTTTCTGACACCTCTTGTATGAGAAGAGCTCTCAAAAGGCTCTTCCTTGAGCACATTATAGCAAAATTCCGAGCCCCCTTTTCAACCCACACATATCTAATTAAATTGCATCTTTTGTGTTGCTCTTTCTTAATTCGTTTTCTCTCTCTAAACCTATTTTCATACTATGCGGGGTTTCTTCAAAGTATTTGTCTAGTTTCTTTAATGTGTTTATCTTTTTAAATTTTTTAGTTTTTGTTACGTGGGCATGAGTGAAAATCTTGATTTTGTCTTGAGTTTTTAGGTTTTGGTATTTTTTGCATGAAAAGGGTTGTATGTGTTTCCGTAACTTAAAAGTTAAAACTACAAAATGCAAATAAGGGTAAGGGCGAGTTTGAGATTGTGTCGATTAGTCGTACTGTCTCAAGTTTGATTCCTCATTGAGTGAAGATTTTTGGGGCCACTTCGACAAACATACTTAGGCATATAAGCACCGAGTGCACTTCAAAAAAAAAAAAAAAAAAAAAAAAAGAACTACGAAGTACTAATTGTTGGAACAAGCAATCTATATAAAATAAATCTGAACATGACATTGTTAGAACTAGTAAGTGATCATGTTGATTTTAACAACTAAGAAAAGTAATAAATAAAGTGCACGAGAGACTTGTAGTGTAATGTCCTTAGACAAAAAATTTCCTCTAACTTGATGTTGAATTCAACTAGGAGTTCTATCCCAGTAAACAACTGGTTTGTTCTTAGATTAAAGCACCAATCAAAGATCCTTCAAAAACTGCAAAATCGATTCTTTCTCAAAACACAAAACACATAATTTGCTATTTCGAAATGCAGGTTGTTTAAGAATATGAAGAATACGACTTTGCAAGAACTAGAAGCAAAGCTACAGAAAAGGATTGAGAAAAAAAAAACTCGTTTTCGCTCGCTCATTAAACAGGTCTAATTTTAGCACCCAGACAGTCCGGATATTCGGTTGGCTGAGGGTAAAAAAAAGGCCCGACTCACATTTCGCGTCGTTCCCTTTACTTTCGAAAACCCTAACAAAGCCCTCACTATAAACACAGGAAGGGAGACGCACGACTTTATTCTCACAAAAACCATTCCTCTGTGGTAGTTGCGAAGGTAGTCTTTTTTTAATTTTCATTTAGTTCCTCTCTTTTGAATTTGTTATGGTAGGTTTTGATTTTCGGATTGAGCAAGGGTTTTGGGCAAGGTCGATGAGTGCTATATTTTTCTGACACCTCTTGTATGAGAAGAGCTCTCAAAAGGCTCTTCCTTGAGCACTTTATAGCAAAATTCTGAGCCCCCCTTTTCAACCCACACAGATCTAATTAAATTGCATATTTTGTTTTGCTCTTTCTTGATTCGTTTTCTCTCTCTAAAGCAATTTTCATACTATGCAGGGTTTCTTTAATGTGTTTATCTTTTTCAATTTTTTAGTTTTTGTTACGTGGGCATGGGTGAAAATTTTGATTTTGTCCTTGCGTTTTTAGGTTTTGGTAGTTTTTGCATGAAAAGGGGTTATATGTATTTCTTGTAACTTAAAAGTTAAAACTACAAAATGCAATAAGGGTAAGGGCGAGTTTGAGATTGTGTTGATTAATCGTATTGTCTCAAGTTTGATTCCTCATTGAGTGAAGATTTTGGGGCCACTTTTCGGCAAACATACGTAGGCAGATAAGCACCAGTGACGATCAAAAAAAAAAAAAAAAAAAGAACTACGAAGTACTAATTGTTGGAACAAGCAATCTATATAA
This sequence comes from Stephania cephalantha, assembly GCA_039657325.1. Lineage (NCBI taxonomy): Eukaryota > Viridiplantae > Streptophyta > Magnoliopsida > Ranunculales > Menispermaceae > Stephania > Stephania cephalantha. Next base: position 1,471,320 of record CM077577.1, on the reverse strand, counting down.
AATAAATATGAACATGACATTGTTAGAACAAGTAATTAATCATGTTGATTTTAACAACTAAGAAAAGTAATAAATAAAGTGCACGAAAGACTTGCAGTGCAATATCCCAAGACAAAAAATTTCCTCTAACTCGGTGTTGAATTCAACTAGGAGTTCTATCCCTTGAAACAACTGGTTTGTTCTTAGATTAAAGCACCAATAAAAAAAACCTTCAAAAATTGCAATATGGACTCTTTCTCAAAACACAAAACGCATAATTTGCAATTTCGAAAAACCAGTGTTTGCCTGTGTGAATGGACTCTTTTCTTACAGAGAATAGTATAATTGTCCCATTAGTGGACGGTTTAATTAATTGTCTTTTTAGTGGTTTAATTAATGCATCATTAATTGGCAGTTAATTAACTCCTTAATTTGAAAAGAGCAATTGTTGGTGCTCATTTATTATTATTTTTTTTTTTCAAAAGGAATAAAATAAAAATAAATATGAAATAACATATTTAAGATATCGCTAAGTCTTGAATCAACCAAAGCCCGAAGGGGCTTGTTAAAGATTATTTAAATAGAGCGTATCTTTTAGTGAAACCATAAGGAAATTTGGATTTGATGTAAAAGTATGATTGATCCTTATTGATAAGCATGCTAAAAATCTTGAACAATTTCAAAATGCAAAATACTAAAATAACAATAACAATGCTACACCATGAGACACATTGGCTCACAAAAGCTTTCCATGCGACCTCGACCCGTGTTTATGCAACGAAATTTGTGTATCCCTTTATAGGAGGCATGTATGATGTGACATGCTATTATAATTCTAGCACACTTCTCTTTCAAAATTGAGAGCAACTCACTAAGTGAAGGAAACAAGAATTAGAGACAACTATGTTAATTTAGAGTATAATATCGGTTTAAGCTCAATTGCATCTCAAGAAGGATGAACATCTGGTTTGTCTAGAGATCAGTTTTGAGAGCTTTTTGTTACATAAGATGAATCTTGAAGTGGTGGCAGTTGGGTCATCTCCCAAAATTCTATTTGCATGCATATCTAGTTGTGTTGCAAACTCGACTGCGTGCTCTTCTCCTTTGATTACATTGTTGAAGCATATGTATCTTCCACTTGCCCTATTTTTCATGGCTTTGTACACTCTGACATGTGCATCTTTCACTCTTGCGCCCCTTAAAATTGTTCATCTCTCTGACCCCTAATTAATCTATCCAATCTTTAACTAAATTTTGATCTTAGGACTTAAAACACATTAATATAATCGTAAACTATTATAAACAAACTTAATCAACTTCAGTAGATTGAGGGACCGTAGCTTGGGTGTTGGGAGCGAGTCAGGGTCAGATTCGAGAGTTTGGGAAGTTGGAGCGCAACTTTTGAGGTGCGAAAACCCATTGAAAAGCTTCACATAATTTATGGTATGTTTTATCAATATCAGATTTCTTGTGTGACTGCTGGTGGGCGCATAGTCTTAACTCTAATTTCGGTTGCGTATATATTGGTTGTGGCTAAATCACTTGCGCGGGTTGCTTGTTTTAGCACTCATGTTGACAGCAGTATAATATATCTACGATCGCTGGGAGGGATTTAAGGTGTTCCCTTGACTTGAAATAACTTCTTATAAGGGTTCACCCATTAATCGTATTTGAGGTTCAGTCACTGTAAGCCTACGAGTATATACGTGGTTCATGTCCTATTTTATCGATATACCAGCTAGTTTAGGTTGGGGATTTTCTCGTATTATTCGCTTGTTGATTTACTATTAGTTTACTTCTGAGCCTACTTAATTTGTATTTACTATTGCTTTACTTTTGCACAAAGTTTATTATGCTAATTGACTTTTAGTGTGACTTTAGCTTCGTCATTTTAGCTAGACACGACTTTATTATAAAGGGACAAAATACCCTTGGTAAATTATCACTACAAATTTGTTACTTTCTTGTTATAGACAAAACTTGTTGTACGTGGAAAGTAATTTTAACAATTTTAAGATCGTCATAGATGTGACAGTGGTAGAAAATTTATAGTATTAGTTTTTATTACTAGGAAAAGATTAAATATTGTTAGTGATAATTAAATTGATAACTTTCTTGTAGTGTGTAAAAATTAGTTATATATGTATACTAGGAATTGAATATATAATTAAATAAAAAAAAATCTTCAAGAAGAGATATAATTTAAAATTATGGGAAAGTTATGATTTAACTAGAGCAGCTTAATTTAAGTATTAATAATCAGTAGTTAGTTACTTAAGTTTTGGCTTACGGTAGCTAATTAAACAGAGCCTATATATTAAATTTGGCCATGCAGGTTTAATGGACTCGCTATCCCCAATGAGGACAATGCGCCAAATGCTGGACACAATGGACATGTTGTTCAAGGACGGGCTATGGTACCCTAGCCGCACCGGGGCCGCCGTGGTGCGTATGCCGCGGGATATAAGGGACGAGGAGAACGAAGTGAAAATGAGGTTCGACATGCCGGGCCTCTCAAAAGAGGACGTCAAGGTCTCAATTGAAGACAATGTGTTAGTCATTAAGGGGGATAAGAAGATAAGTGAGAGTGGTAGCAGTGAAGGCACTGATGGTTGGTCTAGCCAGAGCTTCAGCTCTTATGATACTAGGCTTAGAATTCCTGATAACATTGAGAAGGACAAGATCAAAGCCGAGCTTAAAAATGGAGTGTTGTTCATTTCAGTGCCTAAGGTTAAGGTTGAACGCAAAGTCATCGATGTTAATGTCCAGTGATATAAATGATGAGAAGTGCTAGAATTAATGACAACGAGTATGTTAGACCGCATGCAAGAAATATTGATTCACACAAGAGTCATTTATGCACATGCGGGTCGAGGCAGTATAGATAGTTTTTGTAAGCTAATGCATTTTGCAGTGTCAAATAATTACATATGGTTGTTATTTTAGTATTTTTGATAAATAATTGTTTGGACTTTGAAACGGAGATTGAGGTTCTTTGATTGCTTTTGTTTGAGTCTTTTATTATAGTACTCGTATGGTTTTGTGAATTGAGTTTTGAGTAATGATATGTAATAAATAATATATGGTATCTTAAATTAATGTAAATATTACAATGCAATAATATTATTTATATTTTTGTTATTATATAGTTTTTTTTTCATTTTTTATAATTAAGAAAGTAATTTGTTCAAGTAGCCAATCAATCTCGCGCCCGATTCCCTTCATGATGAATGTGAAAAACTTTAATTGACCATCATGAATGGAAATAATTCTAATTGACCATCTCCCATCTCCGACAAAGAAGTTGCCGAATGAGAGAAACCATATAGCGATTCTCCGCCATTCAATAACTCTACTACACTTTTGTTATCCATCTCCAGAATGACTTTTCGAAGACCCATGTCCCACGCCAATAGTTTCGGGAGATACCAAGACTGAAAGAGATGAAAGTATTAGAAACCTGCTGGAAGGATTTAGCATTAGCTATAACCATGTGACATAACTCCAGATGATTCACTTCCTCCTCTCCAATTATTACCGATTGAAACTGAGTTTAGAGGGAGTTTAATGAAATTATCATTTCAAGTTACAAGGGATATGAATTAGCAAGCTACTACTAACTTTTTCTGCTTTTAGCTAGACTGTCAACTAGCTTTGTCAAACTAATTTTCTAACCACTAGCGAGCTTAATGAAATTATCATTTCTTTAAATCCACCGACCTACCATGAAAATAAATTCAGTTCCTTTTTAAACATTACTAGCTTTTTGGACGTGATACGCATGTGGGAACCTGCTCGCTACGCTCGAGGGAGTTCAATTTCAATAACATGTCAACAAAATTTGAAAAGTTCAAATATGTATATCTACATTTTCCTATAAATTATGTTTATTATCAATTCAACTTAAAAAAAATTTATTTTGAAATCTCAAAGAATGTGTTTGGTTTGTTAACATCTCAAATTTTATTTCCAATCAAAAACAACAATTAACAATTGGATTCTAAACTTGTTTAGTAATATATCATTTGATTCGTTAATTTGTGGTACAAAGTTTCACCGTTTGAATAGCACAAGGGGAATTAACAACTACTGATTTAATTTTTTTTATATAGACAACAATATAAAAAAAGTAAGATATTTGTTGTGATTTCTTGTGAAAAAATATGAAGTAAGCGCATATTCCATGTATTCCACATTTATTGAAAAGATTTCCAAAATGGAGTCATCCCATTACAAAAATGTGCAACAATGAATGATCATCAAACGTGGAATAAATTAAGTTGTATTCGCTTATTGTTCTTTCGTGTCATCCCAAATGATAGGCATATATTAATGTTGATCTTTTAGTTCTCCATACTTCGATTGATGATAATAAGTTATTTTTTAGCCCCGCTATGGGCACCCCACCCATTATCTTGAAGGCACCACATTACAAATGGCACCAAGTGTTTACCGAAGGCACCTAACAAAATTGGGGTGAAATGCCAATAATACCTCCTGTTCTTGAAATTGAGCATCCAACTTACACAAGTTACAATCGCACCCCAACGCCTAACGCCCGACGCCTATCCCAAAGATACGCAGCCCATGAAATTCTTTCGGCCCTAGAGAGCGGTGCGAACGGCGAGACGGAGTCGTAGGAGATTTTGGCGGCCTTGTTTGCGTTTCGTGTGTTGTTGTTGTTGAATTTTGACATGAGCGCGCACGCTTTCATTATTGTTGCATTTTATGTGTTGTCGTGGCCTCGTTTGTATATTGTTCATTTTTTGGTTTTTTTTTTTTTTTTTTTTTTCGGAACCCCGTGGTTGTCGGTCGCCATGTGGGCGACAATATGAACGAAATTTCGTTCGAGCCTAACCGAACTTTATTGATAAGTCTCAGTAACAACAGATCTCTCACCACATACCGAGACTTATCAATAAGTCTCGGTCACCACATACCGAGACTTAATGATAAGTCTCGCCACCACATACCGAAACTTAATGATAAGTCTCGGACTGTACTACCGAGACTTATTAAAAGTTGAAAAATTCAAAAAAAACAAGCAACAAATATCTATTCTTGTAGCTCTTCCTCCCCATTGTGTTACCTTGGTCCATTTGATGCTCAAAACCACTTCGAAATGGTGGGATCTAGAAACCCTACAATGAAAACCAAACTCCAAACACACTCTTTGCCACACCAAAACAGTTGATTCAAAGTTTAATATGATTGAAATCGATTGTTCCACACAATCGACTGTTGTGAACGTAAAAACATCGATGCACGACCGCCGATGGAACACTTGTGTTTCGGTGGAGATGAGAGAGGAGAGAGGTGGGGTGCCCCAAAATTGGATGAAATGTGTGTTGGTGGTAGTGTGGTTTATTTATATGAAGGGACAATTGTGTCATTTCCATTGATGTCCAATTTGGAGTAGGAAAAAACCTAAAATGGTGGTGCCTTCGGTAATTGGTGGGGGTGCTCATAGCGACGCTCTTATTTTTTTGTCAAATGATGATAATAAGTTATTGATGTAATAAGCAGTGTCTATCCGTTTATGTTGCTCAATGATGTCGAAGCAATAAAGAGATTTGAGAAATGGACTTGTGACACTACATCCAAGATTAATGCAATCAACTGGTGGTGCGGAACATTTAACGGTTTCTACTTGAACGGGTTGATTTTGCACAGAAAATTAGATTTTTGTTGTTTAGGTATCATTTGAACAATTTGGAAACTTATTTGTGGCAGTGTCGTCAAAGGTGTTACATTCAATTGCCCCTTCAATATCGGTTGTTTCTTCTCTTCCATCATCGTCTAAAGGTGGAGATCCCTCATCGTCTAAAGGTGGAGATCCCTCATCCTCTCGCAAAGAAAGTCGCCAGATCCGCTTTACTCGAATTCGATAATGGAATTGGAGGGAGCTCTAAAAGTTTTTTTTCTATTTTGCGAAGCGGTGAAGAAGTTAAGGTACACAATGTCGTCATTTATATTTAAGACGTTAGCAACAAAATGATTGTTTCCAATATTTGCCTAATTGTTGACTCAATCTGTTGCTTCCATATTTTACTTAAGGTGACTATGATCGGAGGTTCTTTGTGGAGACCTTCGTTTTTTAATAATTTTGAAGTTTCTTGAAAACGAGGTTTCTAAATGTTTTTCCATTTTTATGAGACATTTACCTTGATTAATAAATATGAGAACTTTGTAAGCAAGATTTGTCCAAACGATCTCGAGATAATCAATTTTGGCAACTTCGAAAGGCAATTTTAACCGACTGCAAAGACAACACAAGCATTTTAATTATTCAAAAAATAATGATATATTATGAGTCAAAAAAGCAAGAGAAAAGAAGTATGATTCATAAGGCCTCAAAATCCCATAAACATCTATGCTAAAAAAAATCCCATAAACATGCTTGCAAGTCCTTAATAATTTTCTACATCATGTTAGTATGATTGAGTTTATATAAATGTCACAAAACCATGTTTCCTCCAACAAAATAATTCCATCTTGACGTGGAGTTATTTATAGAGTTTTACGGGCCCTACAACTATTTAATAGGTCATTTGAGTAATCACGTTATTTCCAATCCTTTAATTTCCAAATTGGATGATCTATTCAAGATGAGCGCATAGATTAAATGTATAAGCAAATGCTCGCAAGCAAAAGCAAAAGTCCAATCAATTCATTGATCCTACCTACAACGTGAAATGAAAACAAAGAAAAGAAATGGAGAAGAAATAGAGAATAAGGTATAGGTAGAAGTTTCCTAAACAAAGTGCTATAGTTAAAATAAACATAAAGTAGAAACACACAAAATAGAATACATAAGATTATGATCTTTTAAGCCACAGCTCAAAAAGAGGTTAACCCCGACATTTTTTACATCTATCACATACAATATTTTAAGTAATGCAATTCCTCTTAAATTACGTGCGCATACAATGTCGTTTAGGCCCCATCATATAGGGGATTAAAAAAAAAGGCTTGTTGTGACTTTGATACACGGATTAACTGGAAAAGCGGTCATTACCTGAGGATGATTTGATAAGAGGCAAGGCAAAAACAACTTCTTCATAGCAATTAATTGGTCAATCAACTCAGGCACTACCAACATTGAAATGGCGTGGGTCACTGGAAGATCTTTCGCGGCACAACAAAGAACCTCCAAATTAAACTAATAACTAAAAGTTTTGCAGTCTCTTGTGTTGAAAAGAAAAAGTTACCTTGTTAGCATGTCATAAAGCATAAACAATATTGCATTCTACATATTTAGTTTGATGGGAAGCGAAAGTACAAGACCTGGGAAATACTCAACAACTGGAGGAGCAAATAAACTTGAAGATTTGCTAGATTGGTTAAGCAATACATTTACTTTAATTGCATTTGCATTCTAAGCAAATAAACTATGAAACACATCCTTGAAGCACTAAGCAAGGATATTGAACATGTTTTTTCCAGTAGTAGCTTTTTTCGAGACTCCAAACGAGTTAGACAATACAAAAGGCAAGTAGCAGATACCATAAAGGTCACAGCCAAATCACTTCCTCTAAAACAAATTAATAGACCAAAAGAAAATCAATCCAACTCGTTGAGAATCTGATAATTTTTTTTCTTATTATAATAGCAAACCAACTCATTTCATTCATTACTTCAACTAAACCTAAATTTCAAGATACTTGTAATGTTCATAGCATTTTTCAAGGAACTAAACTAACCTCACGAGAAGTCAAAATTGATTTATTTTTTACCTACTGCTAGAGTAACCCACTTTTGATTCCTGCATTTGCCACCTAGTTGTTGTGGAACTTTAGATAGTACACTTCAAAACATGTGCACACACATCTCGATGCAAAATTCAAATGACCATAATATATAGGTGTCAAAACTGGGTCAACCAATAATTTTTCATTGTATAAATCTAATTTTTCTTCAATTGTGCTCATATCTTTCTTAAAAATTAATCACAACTTATAACAATAAAACAAAAAACAAATCATCCTTGATTTCACCATCTCAAAAGTAAATTCTTAAGCAAGCGCATATTTATGCATCAATATATATTTATATTTATACTAAAATGGTCTCAACTAGTTTTTCCTGTCTCCAAATAAACTAAAGCCATGTTGATAATGTATGAAATGTCCGCATGATAGTGTGCATAATGGTTGTTTTAGCCCAAATCTCCAATTTACAATCTTTTTCCTTGGTTTGCATCTTCCTTCTTCATTTGCAACACATCTAAGCAAACCTACAAACACACAAAACTTTCAAAATCCAAAAAAGCAAAACTCTACAAATCAATCAACCAATAAAATCTTTAGACCACCCTGTACATCAAACAAAATCGCACACACAATTAAGAAAAAAAACACACACATGCAGCTTCTTGGAGAGATCTCCAACACCCCTCACCATGTGCTCTGACTTAGTTGTCGAGACGCCAGTCTTCCACTTTCGAGTCACTCAAAAGTGGGTTCCTTCAATTGAACAGGTGGGTTGATAGCTTTGCAATGATGATGATGCATGACGAATGCGAGTGTCAATCGAAACGCAAAGAGAAGAACCATTACAGGTGTCAATAGCACCTATAAAAGCTGCATTCTTAACCAAAAAATTAAAAAACCATGAAATAATGATTGAAGAAAAGCAAAATTTGCTCTAAAATTGAAGCAAAGAATTATTTTAATTTAGGGATTTTAGCTAAATATACCAAAAAGCTCGTTAAAATTGAAACTTTGAAGAAAAAAACTCTCAAAACTAAGTATCTGACACACGCGATAACAACAGATACAAACGACGACAAATCAAAAGAGGGATTGAAGGAAACAACGTTTTTAAAGGATAAGAAATTGGATACTCGAACCACTATGGGCAGAGTTAGAGTAAATCGTAGTCACAATGGAAAAATGAGAGCATAAGTTGATTGAACAAGATTCAATAGAGAAAAAGAGAGAATCGTAGAGAGCTTAGAACATTCCTCGATAAAAGAAAATTGAGAGTTCGAACATTAGCTTGGTTAATTAAAAGAATGACAATGTCAAGAGCATTGAAATGATTCATTTAAGGCTATTTTTATAAGGATTTTATAACTCATTATTGGTTGAAAGCATTCATTAAATCTACCACTTTTAAGTCTCACAACCAAACATGGGTTTATTTGTTGACTTTATACTTGTGAGTCAATTTGGTACAATAGTGTCTGAGCCCTCAACACTGATTTGTTCTCGTTATATTGAGTTTAACCCTAAATTCTATTTAGCAAGACCATGAAAATACATTACATTGATATAAGCAAACAAGAAAACCCTCAAAAGCTCTTGTAAACCTAGTCATTCCATTGCCTAGATTAGCAAAAAAAAAAATTGGGTAGAAGGATGTAATGGCTGAATTGGTGAAGAAGGTGAAACCTTGTCATGAATTATGATAGAGAGATGATTGTATGAGTGAATCCCTCTTATAATTGTCAATATCAATAAGTATAGACCTTCATCTAAAATATCATCCAACACGAAGAACATTTACTTTTGTAATTGATTCAAACTATATAATATGCATCCATCCTTTTAAATTCTCTTATGCATTCATGCTTCTTTCTGATCTAATACAAGTATATAACTTTTATTGGTCAAAAGAAAAAAATTGAGAAAAGTAGCAAATGATCAGCAGCTAGTTTTCAAGATTATACATCATTGGATGGTTTCTTCTCTAGTTCTAGCTTTGGTATAACTGTTTCCTGAAGTGGCTTTCCCGCAATGTTGTATTCAACACATTTGGAAAGAAAGAAACTAAACAACCAAAAAAAGAAGAAGGAAAATTTAAAATAGGGTGTCAAATGTCTTGGAGATGGGGGTAGTGACCAAATAAAACTCAATCCATTGTTGAATTGGAGAAATCGTTAAGACATTAATGTTTAGACGACTTGCTTTTCATATACAAATTAAAAATGCAAGACCTACGGAAAGAACACAATTAGAAACAATTTAACTTGAAATTAAACAAACAACACATTAATCAATCGAAACAAATAAATACGATCCAAAGTCACACCAAACAAACAAAATGTTCCAATTAGCTGTTGAAGCAAAGGTAATCCAAAAAGAAACAACCAAAAAAATTAAGGTTTGTGGAGACCAAAAGAAAAAGCGACTCTATAGAGACTCGGATGAGCAAAGAGAGCACAATTGAGAGAGAAGAGATGGAGTCAAAGTTGAAATAAGTGGAAATAAACCAAACAACAAATGAATTAAACCTTGTCAGGCTTGATGTTGGGAAGAAGAGCCGAGCCATACGCGCAACAAAACTCGACGGGAGGGAGAGAGTGTAATAGACTTGCAAGTTCTGCTTTGCTCACCATTCTCTACTAATGCAACCTGAATGATAACTCCAAAAAAAAGTTAAAAACAAGTTGGTTTTGTTATCAGAGAAACATTATCAAATAGTTGGTGTGCACCTTCAGCTACTGCTTGGGACTTTATAAATACATTCACATGTAAATGAATTCAAAGCAATTAAGCTACAAAAGATACCTTTTTTAGGGGTAGGAACTCGGAATTGAGGGTTTTTGTACAGGACCCCTCTCCTTCAACCCTTGCTTGTATCAATGAGCTTTCTCCATAACAACGCAAAATCTTGAGCGACAAGAAACGTAGATGTTAGATTGTGATGGTAGGTTGGAAAACTAGGCTTAGAATTCCTGATAACATTGAGAAGGACAAGATCAAAGCCGAGCTTAAAAATGGAGTGTTGTTCATTTCAGTGCCTAAGGTTAAGGTTGAACGCAAAGTCATCGATGTTAATGTCCAGTGATATAAATGATGAGAAGTGCTAGAATTAATGACAACGAGTATGTTATACCGCATGTGCAAGATAGAAATATTGATTCACAAGAGTCATTTATGCACATGCTGGTCGAGGCAATATAGATAGTTTTTGTAAGCTAAAGCATTTTGCAAGTGTCAAATAATTACATATGGTTGTTATTTTAGTATTTTTGATAAATAATTGTTTGGACTTTGAAACGGAGATTGAGGTTCTTTGAGTGTTTTTGTTTGAGTCTTTTATTATAGTACTTATATTGTTGTGTGAATTGAGTTTTGAGTGATGACATGTAATAAATAATATATGGTATCTTAAATTAATGTAAATATTACAATGCAATAATATTATTTATATTTTTCTTATTATATAGTTTTTTTTTAATTTTTTTTATAATTAAGAAAGTAATTTGTTCAAACTATATCATCTTATTTTATAACTCAATTTTAATTAATTTTCTTTATTTTTTGTAGGCAACTTTTTTTTTTCTTCTTCCGAATAGGCAATTTATTCTTACATCTCGAATACTTAGTAATCTGGATAACAACAAAGTATCAAAAAAAGGAAAAAAAAAATTCTTACAACTACTTCGATAGATTTCTTAATTGAAGTTGAGCTCTAAACCTTATTTTAAAAAAATTTATTGTACATTTTTATTTAACTTTTTAAAAATTAATGAATTTATCTACCTAGAGGAGCAATTTTTATTTACATAAACTAGTTCATATGCACGCTAATTAATTTTAGATTGAGGCTCAACAAAGCTCATCAGCTTATCAAGCCCATTAGACTATTTTATGTCTACGAGTTCAATGTGATATCTCAGGCTTTATGGGTTCATTGTGCCCACTTAAGTTATATGGATCCACTATGACCAATTAAATTTATTTGAAGATCCGTAAGTTTGAAATTGCTCTTCGTGAACTTATAATTGAGCCAAAATTACTTTTTATACAATGTAGCAAAATTGCTCTACGTGAGCTTGTAACAAAAAATAATAAAAACATACTATTAACTACTTTAAATTGAATTGCAGGAAGCTTTAATCTATATGGAAAATGGTTGGGGTATGTATACACTTTAGACACCGATTTTGAACATCTAACGATCATGCACTATTCGATACATCTCTAACTTGTTTCTCGATTTGCATGGAACGCGTACTCCCCAAAGTCGGTATCCCATGCAACTTCCTTTTAGCAACTAGAACTTCGTTACCACAAGTCCACAAACAAACCTACGGCCAAGATAGCACTTATCCTCTATCTCAATAGGGATCGTTGGATTTGCCTTGCTACAAGTACTATGCATGTTTCGAGACGAGGGCCGCTAAGGGCACCCCACCATTTAATGAAGGCACCCAAAGTTTTTGTAAAAACAAAAGTGGAAAAGACCATTTTGCCCTTGTATATATATTGACTCAAACCCCACAAATCATTTTGACAAAGAAAAAGGGCAATGCAAACTTCACCACCTTGGATCACAAGTGAAACCTAAACCCACAAGTCCACAAACAACATAAGGTTTCTCAAATTTTTTAATTGTGTTTTTCATGAGGTTATACGCGATGATGCGCGATTGTTTCGGCCTCGCGGAGACCGAGAGTTATGCAAACGTCTCGGTCATAGAGGATCGAGAAAGGAATAAAAGTTTTGGTAATGGACAACCGAGAGAAATGTTACGTTCTACGGTTGTACATCACTGACATAAACTATACTTAGAACCGTAAACTTGACTCTCAAATTTGAACTTGTTTCCAATATATAATGTGGATTGACTTGCAAATGGAGGAGAGTTGAAGGTTGAACTGAGGTAATTTTGCAAACAATGAGGTTAAAGTTTCTCGATGTGCGCATTGGACAACCGAGATATATGAAATTCTCTCGAGGATCGAGTACTCATACAACCGAGAGTAGGAGAAAATTTCTGGTTGTACACCACCGAACATTACCTATCACTAATTGTCTCATGTCTCGCCATGCAAGTATTTCGCCATGCGTAACCGAGACAACGTGAAGTCTTTCCGCCTTCGTGGCCGAGCTGCGAGTTCCCAAAAATTTAGCTTATGTCTCGGCCATTGGCGAGACAATAATCTCGGCCTGTGTGCGAGAACGCATTTCCCAATTTTTTTACCATTCTACAAACCACACACAACATTACAACTACTCTACCAAATGTAACTTAATTATACAATAAACGTAACTTCAAACGATCGATTTCGCGCAAAAATCGATGTGTGTTCGACGATGTTCAACCGAACCCTAATTTGGAGACGAAATCGACCACAACACGACCCTACAAACTCGCAAAAAATCCGTCATAAACAGAGAGGAAGGAGAAACACAAGGCGAGACACGATTTCGGAGATTCCTATCGAGAAATGGGAAAGCTTCAAACCAAATTGTTTCTTGGAGTCAAGATCGGTGAAGGTGGGGAGGGGTAGTGGGATGCAGAGGGTATTTTGGATATTTCGGGTCTAATTTTTTGGTGCCCTGTGTAAATTGGTTAGTGCCCACATTAACTGTAGGTGCCTTCATGAACCTAGCCCCGGCGCTCAAAACCTACGGCCAAGATAGCACTTATCCTCTATCTCAATAGGGATCGTTGGATTTGCCTTGCTACTAGTACTTTGCATGTTTCGAGACGACCCCATTTCAAACGTCGATAAGTTAACCAACTCCCAGGACCACAATGTCGCCAAGAAAACCTAAACAATACCTCTCTCTCTCTCTCTCGGCTTTTGAGGGTTTTGGGGTTTTGTTGACGACGAAGAACAACAACATCACCACCAAACGAAAACCCTAGCATTTCAAGCATGCCGAAATCGAAGCGCGATCGCAAAGGCAAGTCTCAATCAACCCAAACCCTCTCTTTGATGCCCTAATTTGTCGAATTTGTTCTGTTTTCATTGTTTGAGTGTTTGATTTGTTTGATTTGTTTGCAGTGACGTTGTCGAAGACGAAAAAGAAGGGAAGAGAGCACAAGGAGTCGATCGTGAACTCGATAAGGGAGGCCGTGGAGAAGTACAGCTCCGCCTACGTTTTCTCCTTCGAGAACATGAGGAATCTCAAGTTCAAGGAGTTCAGGGACCAGCTCAAGTCCACTAGCAGGTTTTACGCGTCGTTCGATTCGATCTAGGGTTTGAAAATTCAATCTTGGAGTGGTTAGACCTTGTAATTGGTGTCAATTTTGATTGAATGATTGGGCTTATTGAATTTACTCGTCCCAATTGTGTGTTTTCTAGGGTTTTTGTCATGTTTGGTGTTCAGAGTGAGCGGTTATTTGAAAGCGCGCCGTCAAGGGCATTAAATTGAAGTCTCAGTTTGTTGTTTGTGTTAGAGTAAAAAAAAATTCAATGTTGAAGTGCTTAGGTCTTGAATTTGGTGCCAATGTTGGTTGAATGATTATCTCTGAATTTAATTTATTTGTGATTGGTGGATCGTCGCCTTGTCGAGTGCGGGAGCTTATTGAATTTACATTGGTCAGTTGTGTGTGTAAACATGATTTTTATCATGTGCTGTGGTCTGAGTGTATTGATTATTTTTTGCAGATTTTTTCTCGGGTCGAATAAAGTTATGCAGATTGCTATTGGTCGGTCTGTTGCCGATGAAATTCAACCTGGGCTTCATAAAGTATCTAAGGTAGAGATGCTTTTTTATGTTATGAAGAATTCAATGTTGCTTTTCAAGTCTTATCATAAACTGAAAAAGGTGTATATGCGTTTGGTCTACACGATCGAGAAATTAGTTGATCTAAGTGCAACCCCTAAAAATGACTAGGAACGTGAAATTTAGAGAGCAATCTTTATTGTGTGGCGGAAAATTTGGGAAAGCATTTTCATTTGTTTTTAGTCTCTAAAACCAAAAGCTGCTCAGTGATTTACTTTTTTGGTTCTCTCCCCCTAATCTTGACCCAAGTTTTTCTCTTTCAGCTTATCCACGGCGATACTGGACTCTTTTTCACTAATATGCCAAAAGAAGAAGTTATGAGGTGAGTTCTTCTCGGGCAAAATTGCATTGTTTCTTGTATAATAATTGATAAAATGTGAAAATTAATGGAATGGTAGTGATTTCTTGGAAGGAAGTGGTTTTGTTGGGGAGCTTATTCACCCTATTCGTAATGGATCAATAGAACATGTGTTTCTCTTAATATTTAATAAGGACTTGATTTTTATTGATAGCTTTATTTGTTCTCCTATTTTCTCTTATGAGTCTATGACAGACATGGCTCGCTTTATCTCTTTGTGCTATAATGCAGGTTGTTTGAAGAATATGAAGAATACGACTTTGCAAGAACTGGAAGCAAAGCTACAGAAAAGGTATGTAGAGAGTCTATTGCCTCTGTATAATTCCTTTATTTTTTGAATAGATTGTGCAATCTGGTTCGATTACTAGTCGGTCTTGTTACTTTTTCTTCAATGCTACACTCTTGATTGGAACTCAGGGAACTTCAACGTCTTTTTATTGTTTGTAAGCATATTTAACAAAGATCTAAGGTGATTATCTTTGGGAAACTAAAAGCTTTGGTTGACTGGAAAAGTTAGTATATCATGAAGAAAGGTGTGATCATTCTTACTTGACCTCGAATTGAATCATTTTTGGGTTTTGTTAATTTGATTAGAATTCAAATTGATGGGTTGTGAAATTCAATTGTTTGTGTTTAAGACACAGGCATTTGGATATTTTGTGAAACTGAATTGCGTTTGAAAGGATGCATGCAAAAATGATTAAGTGTAGCCCATATGATTAATTTGAATTAGCATTAAAATGTGTGGATTAAAGGCACACAAGCCTGTAAGCATAATCTTGAGACCAAGTTTAGAAAAGTGCAAATCGATAATGGCAGAGTAACCGAATATCCTTCCAATAGTTTTTTTTTTAGAAATCTCATCCTATATTTTGATGCAGAAATAATTACATAGCAGGTTCCATTCCACTGATTTGTACGATGCTGGTTGCTTTGATGACTTCTCTACCTGATCAGTTATATATGTGAAAATCGACGCGTGTTTTACAAATTTGATCTTGCATACATATGTTCGTAACCCCTAGTTTTCTTTCTTTAATGACCGGATTTTTTGGTTTGCGCATCAGGTAGAGCTCAAGGAAGGGCCTCTAGAACAATTCACACATGAGATGGAGCCATTTTTGCGCAAGCAAGGATTGCCGGTTCGTTTAAACAAAGGTTAGTTCACTAACTTACCATATTCTATCTTTTGCACCGTCTTTTTTATCCACACATACTTATTAAACTTATCCTTGCAGGAGTTGTTGAGCTTGTCTCAGATTTTGTTGTGTGTGAAGAAGGGAAACCTTTGTCACCTGAATCAGCTCGCATAGTGGTTTGTTTTCACATCTTTTTGTCCATTTTACTTGTTCTCATGCTCACATAGAACATTCAGAAAAACTCACTTTGACGCTATTCTTATATGATGATGCCATGCTGAAACATGTCGAGACATGCACCACTAATGCTTGCTTTTGGTTCATTTGAGCTACACCCTTTAAATTTACGTTAGTTCACTAGTACTTCCCCTGGTGTAGCTTAGCTTTTACTTTATGTGATTTGTGCTGAGGATTTTATTGGGCGGAATGGATGGCATAGTCACCTATTTGATGCATTTGCAGCGTTTGCTCGGGATCAAGATGGCTACATTTCGCCTTCACTTAATCTGCCGGTGGAGTCTTGAAGATTTTGAAATTCTTAAAGAAGGGCTTGACCTCTCCGACGTCGAATCATCATAGGAATCATTACAGGCATTGACCGGCCTTTCTTTTACTGCGACGTGGTGTGAGGTAAATGATTTCGTTACATGTCTGTAGTATCAATTTTGTCATCTACTGGCACTAGGGAAAACAACTTTCAAGCTCTCTTGCTGGACCTTTCTTAATGTATTCTAATCATAATAGAAGTTTGAGAAGAGAAGTATATTTTGATGTGATAATCTTGTTGCTTCATTTGCTCTTCTTGATTTGCATATTTTAGAAGAGAAGTATATTTGTGACTTGGTTGCCCAAAGTCAGAATCAATTTTGTTTTGCTGCCCCCTAGAATCCTAGATGGGCAAATTTGGCTACTTTATGTTTTAAATAGATTGTGCAATTTGGTTTGATTAAATCTAATTTCCTCAAAAAAAAAAGAAAAAAAAGAAGAAAAGAAAGAAAGTTTTCAAGTGACAAAACGATGAGTGGAGATCAAAATAGATGCTTCTATGAAACGTTATAAACCTTTGGAAAATGATCGGTTGACCCACTTTGTGCATCGATTAGGCGCACCCACTTGTCGGTGGGTGTTGTTCGATGCGAGCTCGACTTGCATGACTTGCATCTTGAGGTGCATTGTGCAGTCTCCCCTCAGTCGGTGCATTTAACTAGGTGCCTGAAGTGGGTCAATGTAGTAGCCTCCTAAAACTTTTACAAAATTGGGCTTGGTACGGAGGCAAAGTTTTCTCTGCGGATAACTCACGAGGATAAATCCTTCCTCTTCCTTTAATCCCGCTTTTCCGCCCCGCTTGCAACCATATCACTAAACCTTAAGTCCAGCTCAAAATTGTAGGTGACTAAGATATTGATTTGCCAAGTTGTTCATGACAATTTATCATTAGATCGACAATCCATATATATATATATAAAAGCTACATTTATGATTTTAAATTTTCACCATTAGATCTTTGAATGTGAAAGCTACATTTATGATTCTTAAATGTGTGCGCAAGTTCTAACAAGACATTCACCATTGGATCTAAATCAATGGTCAAAATTTAAAATCACCGATCATTATGATTTTTTTCAATCACCATAGTAAAACTACCTATATAGACCCAAAATATATAACATTAATTTGATTATCACATGAGAAATACACAAGTAACCCAAACTTGCAACTTCCTCTGAAAATGAATACATACTAATTATAGTCAAGTAATATTTTATTAGATTACCAAATTTACTTTCATACTTGACGCAGAACATTCAACATCTCTAACCTGGGCTTACATAAGGCCTTAAGAGCTTTGGCCTTAACCAGAAAGAAATGAACCTCTTCACTCATATCAATATCATCACCACCAATTTTGTCCCACTCAAAGCATCGAAGAAGTGATCCCAAAGCCAAGGTCATGATGTGCATAGCCAAACCTTCACCAAGGCACCCTCTACGCCCAATCCCAAATGGAATAAACTTGAACATTATATCTTTGCTCTTATTATTATCATCTCGTCGCATGAACCTCTCCGGCATAAACTTATCAGGTTCCGGCCACGCCTTGGGGTCTCTGTGGATCGCCCACGCATTCATCGCTACTATCGTACCACTTGGGATATCATATTGTTCTACTTTACACTCGTGCGCCGCCTCGTGTGGGATGAGAAGCGGCGCAGGCGGGTATAGTCTTAATGTTTCTTGGATGATGGATTTAAGGTAGGGGAGGTTTGAGATGTCTGAGTCTTTGAGGAGGCAGTGTGGCTCAATGTTGTCGTCAACTTCGTGGACAGCTTTTTTTAGCTTCTCGGGATGGTTCAAGAGGAGTGACATCGCCCATTCTAGAGTAATGGCTGATGTGTCTAGGCCGGCTCCAAACATGGTCTGCATAACACAATTAGATAAAAGAACTCTACATAATTAAGCTATTATGATTAGTGGTGGTATGAAGCTAACTATATACATCCACACTCTTAGGAAATAATTATAATGCTTAATTTTTTTTTTCTGAATTAATTATCTAATACGTGTAACAAAACAAAATCATAAGGCCAAATAAGTTAAAATATCATAACTACAACTTTTGTTATTATATTTTTACTTTTGATATTTATTATTATATCCAAACATTTCTAAATTGTTAAATTTATATCATAAACATATTTTAACCTTTAACAACTTTTATTATTATATCCTAAACCACTTTGAACTCCAAATTTGATGATGTAGCGCTTAAAATAATGAGTTTAAATTATAATAATAATTATTTTAATAATTACTAGTAATTTCATAAGGGACTTTTTAAATTTATATATCTATTAAAGTGCCACAACATCAAAATTTAAGTTAAAAATCGATTTGAGCTCTGGGATACAAATAAATTTAAAAAGGTTAAGATATAATAATAACAAAAGTTTGTGAATAGTAGTTTTTGCTAAAACAATTTGTAATTGAAGTGAATTAAAATTGATTAAATGATGCTTACGAGTATCATCCCTTTGATGATTTGGTCATTGTATTGCTCAGGATTTTCTCTTTGCAAAGAGAAGAGCACATCAAGCACTGATTTGGATTTCTTCTCCGCGTAATACTCTTTGCGAAACCGCTCTACGATCTTCTCGAAATACTCATCACTCATCCTACTAACCTCAGCCACACTTCTCTCAATCTTCAACACATCAAAGTACCTCAACCACGGAAGATAATCTCCAGGAATCATAAACAAGCTTGTCGGCTGATTGTCTTTAACAAGAAGCTCAAAAAAACACTTGTTCTCTTCACTAGTGTTGTGTAATCCTTCTCCAACTGCCTCCCCAGTTGACATAGACATCATAGTATTGAAAGTAAGCTCAAGAAACTTCATCTTCAGATCAACTTCCCCTCCATTATTCATTGTACACGTAGTAGTAGTAGTAGTAGTAGTAGGAGCAGTAGTAGTAGTGGTAGTGTTATAGAGGTCTCTAAGGAGGCACCGGACGGCGTCGTGACGGACGCCGGACGACTCATGGAGACTAGTAGAGCTGAAGAAGTTGGTGGTGGTGATGCGGCGGTGGTCACGCCAGAGAGGTCCGTAGTTGGAAAAGGCAACGTTGGTGTAGTCGTAGCTGGTGTAGTCGTTGGCAATGGAGCGGGGGCGATTGGCAAAGGCTACGTCGTTCTTGTAGATGCATTCTTGGACTGCGGCAGGGGAGGAGAGGACGAGGACGTTGCGAACGCCGAGTTTAAGGAAAATATAGTTGGTGCATTTGTTGGAATACTTGGTGGAGATGGATTGTAGAGTGAGATGGAGAGGGGTGGAGGTGAAGAATAGGCGGAGATGGCCTATAATTGGGAGGGCACCGGGTGGGCTTGGTGGGAGGTGTTTTTTAGGACTGAATAGTAATGGGAGTTTGTATATGGCGAGTAGGAGAATGAACAAGGTGACGATGGAGGAAAACAAGAGAAGAAGCTCCATTTAATGGAAAATACTAGTATTTGGTATTGTGGTACAGAGTTGAAGAAAATTGTATTAGGTTGGATTCATATATATAATTAGAGAAGTGTTAGAATGACAGCAACATGCATGCATGCCACAACTCAAGTTACATTGGCTCACAAGAGCAATCCATATATATATGATATATATATATATAGATTTCGATGCATAACACTCGGGTTGAAGTTACATGGTAAGCTCTTGTGAGCTAATGTCTCTTGCGGTGTGATATATTGTTGTTATTATAATATTTTCTTATATAATTATAGTATGTATATGAAAAATGAATGGATGATGAGTATTGGATGATATCTGAAAAAGAAATGCTACAATTACAACGAGTATGTCACATTGCAAGACATATTATATTCACATGAGCGCAGCGCACAAGCGCTTCGAGATGAGATGTGAGCATACATGAATCATAATGTATAACATGCGGGTCTAAACTGTATGAAGGCCTTTTGTGAACCAATATGTCAAGCGAGCCAATGTGCCACGCGGTGTGACATATAGTTGTTATTCTAGTGTTTTTTTATTTGAAATGAATAGTCACTTATTGGTGTCCATTAATTATACGATTTTGGGCGAAGGAATAAGGATTTTGGATAGTTATGTGGAGGGCTTCTTGTAGAATTTTTTAATAATTCAGACTTTGCATTTAAGTTAAGATTTTTTAATAATTTAAACTTTGCATTTAGTTTATTTTCTCCCGAAGGATACATATGTAATTAACTTATAATTAAGAGCTTCCCACTTGCTATCATACATGGACCTTGTGATCAGTTGTGACATGGACACTTGTAGTACATATGTAATTAACTTATAATTAAGAGCTTGCCACTTGCTATCATACATGGACCCTGTGAGTTCTGACATGGACACTTGTAGTAGATGAGCACTCATCTGGGAAACTTGTAGAGCTTTTTTTATTTAACTTATTTGATTAAGGCAATCACGTTATCTTTTGTGACGTAGGTGAATTATGTTGGTAAAGGTCAGGGTCACGAGTACCCACAAAGTTATAAATATGTAACGTGTATGTTGTATAAAGAGCATATATAGTTCTATATACATTGCTATTTGCATCTAATTAACTTTTATTCCGAGAGTTTACTAAGCTCTTGGAGGTAGGTGCTACGGTCTATATATATTTAATAATTAATGGATGGTTATATAATGAGGAGCATATTTGAGTCACCAAAAAAAATAAAAATAATCAGGAACATATTTGGAAACACTCAAACGCAATTACTTGTTTATTCTTCAATATATCTCAACAACGCCATATAACCCAAAAAACAAACCATTAATTCAAAACCAAAATAAAGAAAGCCAAACCACACATAACCAAAATAAGGACAACACACAAAAGCAATAGATCTAGATATTCTTCATGCACTCGTTCATCTCATTATCCAATATTCATTAGCACGGAGAGAACGTTGCTCGTCTAACTGAGGCATTGGGAAAGGCATCCCGCAAGAAAGTCTAGAACCACGGCCTTTGGATCTGCAAGCAAAAGCAAAAGAATAATTATATGATAACACTACTTATGACACTTAAATAGTTTGACAATGCCTACACGTCAGGTGATATGACAAAATTGGCTATGTGATGTGGCGATGTGAGCTGGAAATAGAGTGTCAAATTGACATTATGTGTTTGATGTGCATGGTTGATGTGAGTTGGTGAAAAGTAATCGTCGAAAAGAACAAAAAATCAAAAGATGATTCCGGAAAAAAAAAATTTCAAAAAAGATGAAGAGCAAAAATCTCATAAACGCATTTTTGTCTCAAATATCGTCTACCAAGAAAGTGAGCTCAAAGTTTGAGCAAAGTCACAGAGGAAACTTGCTCATTGTTGTTATTTTCTCGTAGATTCAATTCCTCCATGAACGATTTCATCAACATCGAGGTATGCTAAATATTTGACTATATTGTAATGATTAATTTTAATGTTGTATTAATTTAAATTTTGGCTATATATGTTGATTTGCATGGTTAGGCTTTAAATGGATTGACTTTGCAATGTGTACATTTGAGTATAGATTATATGTATATACCAACGTTGACACGTTTAGGGCTTCGGGTGGATCGACCAATATTTTTTATTTTATTTTTTACAAATCTATAATTCTAGTGTTATATCAACTTGTATTAATCATATATATGTAAATAAAAAATAAAAAAATAAACATGGGGTTGACTTTCCAATGTGTACTTTAGAGTAAAACATATATATATATATATATATATATATATATATATACCAACGTACATTGGCACACTAAGGGCTTCGGGCGGATCAACCAGTTTTTTTTTTTTTTTTTTTTATTTACAAATCTCTAATTTTAGTGTTTATATTAACTTGTATTAGTCACTTATATGTAAATAAAAAAACCAGACATGCATGGGGTTGACTTATAATGTGTACGTATCTTAGAGTATAGGGTATGTATATACCAACATTAATTGGCACGCTAAGGGCTTCGGGTGGATCAACCAAATTTTTTTTTACAAATATCTACTTTTAGTGTTTATATTAATTTGTAGTAGTCACTTATACGTAAATAAAAAATGGGACATGGGGTTGACTTTCTAATGTGTACCTTAGAGTATATATATGGTATGTACATACCAATTAATATTGGCATGCTTGGTGACGTGTCTGGCGACGTGGCGGTACCCGATTTGCCTCGGAGACAGTTAAAAATAAGTGCGTGGGGCCCAGTTTAAGATTGTGGAACTGGGGCCGTCACACACGTCATAAGACGTGACTAATTTTTTTCCCTTACGTAAATTTATGACTTTAATTCCCAATTGTGTAACAAATGTCGAACCATCAACAACTTTATTTAATTGGCTGATAAAGGCCAAACCCTAATCAAGAGGTTGGAGAAAACAAAGGAAAAGAAAATGAACAAGAACAAATATCAAAGGAAAATAATGACAATTAAAAGGGAAATAAATACATCAAAGGAAGAAGAATATTAGATATAGATTAAATAAAAGTTGCTTGATTTCTTTCTTCTTTTTTCATTTCACAAACATTAGCTTAAATGCAACAAGAAACATTAAGAGATGCTAAAAATGCAAAAGACAATTAACTTGATATACATCATTGCTGACCCTTTCAAAAATCACCTTGTCCTCAAGGTGGTTGGGACTAAAAAATTTATCTCCAATTGAAGTAGATTCCAATGTTGTTGACCGCATTGCAAAAGCCACAAATTACACCCTTCAATGAAACACTTCAAGTGGTGATTGTTAAGGATTGCTCTGGTGCATGAAGGAACGGATTACCCGAACATAGAACAATTCTATAGCCAAAAATTAACTTTTTGGTGACCATATTATCTATAATCAAAAGGGCCGCTCTTCCATCAAAAATTAACTTTTACAAAATTGGGCTCGGTACGGGGCAAAGTTCTCTCCACAGGGAATTCACGAGGATAAATCCCTACTCTTTGACAATGGGGACAGTAACGACTTTAATCCCTCCCGCCTGCCTACTCGCAACCCTATCACTAACCTTTAAGTCAAGTTCAAAATTCTAGCTCACTAAGATATTAAATTGCCAAGTTGTCAATGACCATTGAATTTACCATTAGATCGACAATAAGGTAAAAAAAAAATGCCCCAAATTGAAATAACTTGAATTTAGGTATGAAATTGATGAGACTAAAATAAATATCATTCGGTGATGAGTCTAATGAGTGTCGTTCCGAGATGAGTCCAATGCAATTGGCAGTATTTGAACCGGACATCAAATAAGATTTTGTGCAATTAACGGGACAGTGAAAGATCATATTTTCGTGTTTGGTTCAACTTTAAATTTGCAGATAAGATGCAAATATTTAAACAATAAAAGATATGAATTGACATAAAATACCCTTCAAACAAGAGAGATGGATATGGCCCATATGGATAATAAAAAGTTAATTAATGAGGAGTAATTGCATCCACAAACTCTTGGGAGATAACTCTCCTTGGGTGGGCTGGAGAAATATCTCTTACCCTTGAGTGTGAGTTGGAAGATAACTTGCAGGGAAGTTCAGCAACTAAACTAGATTAATTTCAACTCCCTTGTTAGTTATCTCTATGGAGTTAACTCCACCCCTAACCAAACAAGGCCTGAGAGCACAGATCAAGGTACTAATGCGTCTAGGAGACATTTTCTTTTTGAGAAAGAGACTGTATTAATACATAAATATATAATTAATGTTACAAAAATAAATAAAATGGTAATCAAAATCTCCTCATATTGCATGTTGGCATCCACACAATGCCTCAATCCCTTATTGCAAGATTGGAAAAATTTAGGCCTCTTTCCTATTTGAAATTTGCAAGCCAAAGCAATGGTGAACCAATCGATCAACAATAGGGATGGGCAAACCGTGGTTTGCTTGTGAAAACCCTCAAACCACCATCAAATCGGAGGTTTACGGTTTGACAATTTTGCAAACCACCACCAAACCGCGAACCATTAAAATCGCAACCAAACTGACCGCGATTTTCACGGTTTGGTCGGTTTGGTTTTACGGTTTTCCTGCAATATATTTTCAATAAGAAAAAATTGTCATATATTTCATATAAGTCCATACATGTCCATCTACAAAAAAATACAACAAAACACATGTCCATATATGACTATCCACCAAAAACACAATTAAACACAAGCTTAATCACAAATACGAGTCTATAAATTCATTTCAAAAGTTAAAATATAATGGAAATATTTCAACTCAATTCCATTCCAAGTTTTAATTTTATTGGAGAGTCGGAAAATTATGGAAATTCTTAAAATACCTTTCAGTTTGGTGAACTGCGGTTTTTTAGAAATGAAAACCATCACTAAACCGCGAAATCACGGTTTTTAATTTGTCTATACTACCACCCAAATCGCGAGTTTAAAAATCAGACCAGACCAAACGGTTTGAATGGTTTTACGGAAACCGCTGCCCACCTGACCTAATAAGCAATCATGCACATATCTTCAAAGAGCCGTTTATTCCATTCTAACCATACCGTCCACATGTGGCCAATGTCACTATTTTGAGAATATCATGGTCCCAATCTTGATGTGGAATGTGTGAATGGATTGAGTTATCAAAAGATTATGTAATTGCCTTAAGTGAGAAAGGGCCATCACACAATCAAATAAGTTAAATAGAAAAAGCTCTACAAGTGCCCCAAATGAGTGCTCATGTACTACTAGTCTACTAGCGTCCATGCATGTCACAACTCACAATGTCCATGTCCATATGTATGATAGCAAGTGGCAAGCTCTTACTTATAAGTTAATTTCATATGTACTGCAAGTGTCCATGTCACAACTCACAAGGTCCATGTATGATAGCAAGTGGCAAGCTCTTAGTTATACGTTAATTACTTATAAGTGAGTATCCATTTCAAATAGAAAAATGTTAGAGTGACGACTTTATGTCACACTGCATGACACATCGGCTCGCATGACATATTAGTTCACAAGAGCCGTTCATGCAGTCTCGACCCGCATGTTATGCATTAGGATTTATGTATGCCCACATTTCGAGGCACACGTGTATGACTTAAGTGAGTCAACGTGTCTTGCGGTGTGACATATCCGTTGTCATTGTAGCATTTCTCTTTCGGATATTATCCAATACACGTCATCTATTCATTTCCATATACGTACTATAATTATATAAGAAATTAAACACTATAATGACAACAACAATGTCACGTCATAAGCGACATTGGCTCACAAAAACCTTCTATACAACCTCCACCCGCATGTTATGCATATCGTGTCATCTCCTGTACGCATCTCTTGTGAGCTCAGGTACGTATGAATGACATTCTTGTGACTTCTCTAATGTATGTGTCTATATATATATATATGAATCCAACCCTATACAAATACTAGTATTTTCCATTAAATGGAGCTTCTTCTCTTGTTGTCCTCCATCATCACCTTCTTGTTCATTCTCCTACTTGCCATATACAAACTCCCATTACTATTCAGTCCTAAAAAGCACCTCCCACCAAGCCCACCTGGTGCCCTCCCAATTATAGGCCATCTCCGCCTACTCTTCACCTCCACCACCCCTCTCCATCTCACTCTACAATCCATCTCCACCAAGTATTCCAACAAATGCACCAACTATATTTTCCTTAAACTCGGCGTTCGCAACGTCCTCGTCCTCTCCTCCCCTGCCGCCGTCCAAGAATGCATCTACAAGAACGACGTAGCCTTTGCCAATCGCCCCCGCTCCATTGCCAACGACTACACCAGCTACGACTACACCAACATTGCCTTTGCCAACTACGGACCTCTCTGGCGTGACCACCGCCGCATCACCACCACCAACTTCTTCAGCTCTACTAGTCTCCATGAGTCGTCCGGCGTCCGTCACGACGCCGTCCGGTGCCTCCTTAGAGACATCTATAACACTACTACTACTACTACTACTACTACTACTACTACATGTACAATGAATAATGGAGGGGAAGTTGATCTGAAGATGAAGTTTCTTGAGCTTACTTTCAATACTATGATGTCTATGTCAACTGGGGAGGCAGTTGGAGAAGGATTACACAACAGTAGTGAAGAGAACAAGTGGATTTTTGAGCTTCTTAGAAACAATCAGACGCCAAGCTTGTCTATGATTCCTGGAGATTATCTTCCGTGGTTGAGGTACTTTGATGTGTTGAGGATTGAGAAAAGTGTGGCTGAGATTAGTAGGATGAGCGATGAGTATTTCGAGAAGATCGTAGAGCGGTTTCGCAAAGAGTCTTATGCGGAGAAGAAATCCAAATCGGTACTTGATGTGTTCTTTTCTTTGCAAAGAGAAAATCCTGAGCAATACAATGACCAGATCATCAAAGGGATGATACTCGTAAGCATCATTTAATCGACTTTAATGCACTTCAATTATAAATTGCTTAAGCAAAAATTTAACATGGCCGTTAAAATAATGCTCCCTCCGATTCGGTCGTTTTAAGGTTTGTCACAGTTTTTTTAAAAATCATTTAATTGGGAGAAAGTGACAGTTAAATGACTAAATCACCATTTATCTCTTTTAACCTCATCAATTCTACATACACTAGTTATTAACGTGTAATTAATATATTTTTTTTTCTATGAAGGGTATAAAAGTCAATTAAGTAATTAATGTATATTGAAACTATCAAATGATGAAATACTTCAAAATATTTAAAAAGTCACTTATCAAGAAACAGAGAGAGTAGTAATTAGAGGCTGTCAACATATACGATTTGGCTTAATTGGTAAAATATTTTAACCCTTTACTACTTTTATTATTATATGTTATTATATCCTAAGTCCCAACCTTGTAAAATGATTACTTTCTATCTCAAATTGATTTTGAACTTAAGATTTGATGATGTGACACCTCAATGAATTTAAAAAGTCACTTAATTACTTATAAGTATAATTAAAAATTATTAAATGATTTAAACATCATCATTTTAAAGCTACATTCAAAAGTAAAGTTTATGATGCAAATTTATGATGCAAATTTAATAATTTGATATAATAATAAATTTCAAAAAATAAAGATTAGATATAATAACAAAAGTTGCCAAAGTTTAAGATATTTTAAGCCATATAATTTTGTTTTGTTACACGTATTAGATAATAGTTTTTTTAAAAAAAAATTAAGCATCTTCATTATTTTTACGAGTGAGCATGGATATAGTTAGCTACTTAGCTTCATACCACCACTAATCATAATTGCTTAATATATATAAATATTGTGTTAGCAGACCATGTTTGCAGCCGGCCTAGACACATCAGCAATTACTCTAGAATGGGCGATGTCACTCCTCTTGAACCATCCCGAGAAGCTAAAAAAAGCTGTCTACGAAGTTGACAATTACAATATTGAGCCACACTGCCTCCTCAAAGACTCAGATATCTCAAACCTCCCCTACCTTAAATCCATCATCCAAGAAACATTAAGACTATACCCGCCGGCGCCGCTCCTCCTCCCACACGAAGCGGCGCACGAGTGTAAAGTAGAACAATATGATGTCCCAAGTGGTACGATAGTAGCGGTGAATGCGTGGGCGATCCACAGAGACCCCAAGGCGTGGCCGGAACCTGATAAGTTTATGCCGGAGAGGTTCATGCGACGAGATGATAATAATAAGAGCAAAGATATAATGTTCAAGTTTATTCCATTTGGGATTGGGCGTAGAGGGTGCCTAGGTGAAGGTTTGGCTATGCACATCATAATCTTGGCTTTGGGATCACTTCTTCGATGCTTTGAGTGGGACAAAATTGGTGATGATGATATTGATATGAGTGAAGAGGTTCATTTCTTTCTGGTTAAGGCCAAACCTCTTAAGGCCTTATGTAAGCCCAAGTTAGAGATGTTGAATGTTCTGCGTCAAGTATGAAAGTAAATTTGGTAATCTAATAAATATTAATTTACTTGACTGGAATTAATTAGTATGTATTAATCTCCAGAGAAAGTTGCAAGTTTGGGTTACTTATGTATTTTTATGTAGGGCGGCAAAAACAAAGCAACGGACATAAACGGGATCGTACACTTCCCCTTATAATGATTAAAATTAGTGTTCGAACTCGACACTTTTTTTTTGTTTAGACCCGTATTTTTGTAAAACATATATACGGCTCCTGTTTTGTCCGATTTTTATTTTTAAATATGATTAAATATTTTATTTATCAATTATTTAAAAAAAACTTCAACTACATGTCACCTAACATTAAATTACCAAAAAATAAATACATAACATCACAATTTTTTTAATTTTCAATATAAACATCATAGATAAAAAAATCTTCAAGGAATGCAAGACAAAGCATCACATCACTATTGTACGTCTAAGTTTTAAAATTATATGCCCACATCACAAAAGTTTCAAAAAAAAGAGAGATGATCATCTCAATAGTCCAAATTAATCACTAAACGGGTACCCTTTTTTTTGAAATTGTTGTCCGGACTCGGTCCCGTATTTTTAAACAGAGACAAAAAATTGTCCAGACCCGTATGTTTTTTACAAAAATATTGCCCGAACCCGTTTATAGCGGGTCCGGACAAAATCGGACAAACGGGTCTAGACAACTTTTGCCATCCCTATTGTTATGTAATAAATTTGTTATATATTTTTGGGTCTACTCATATATATACGTATAAGGATTTATGTATGCCCGCATCTCGAGGCTCAAATAGATGACTCTTGTGAGCTAATATGTCTTGTGGTGTAGTGCTAGAATTAATAGACAACAGCATGTCACACCGCAAGACACATTTGCTCACAAGAACCATTCATGTGTGTCTCAAGATGCGAGTACGAGTATACACAGATTTCGACGCATAACACGTGCGTCGGCACACGAAAGGCTATTGATTGTGAGCTGCCTATGGTGTGACATTAATTGTTGTTGTTATTCTAGTATTTTTCAATCATTAATTAGTGACATAGGTTAATTAAATTGGTAAAGGTCAGGGTCATGAGTACGTGCAAAGTTATATGTAATGTGTGTTGTGTAAAGAGCACATTTTTAGGTGTATATATAGTTCTATACATTGCTATAGAATTGCATCCAATTAACTGTTATTCCGAGAGTATACTAAGCTCTTGGAGAGAGGTGCTACGGTCTATATTAATTAATTAATTAATGGATATATGTTTATATAACCAGGATCGGAGCATATTTGATTGACCAAAAAAAAAATTCAGGAACATATTTGGAAACACTCGCTCAAACGCAACTACTTGCTTATTCTTCAATATCTCAAAAACACCACATAACCCAATAAACAAACCATTCAAAAGAAAGCCAAACCACACATAACCAAAATAAGCACAACACACAAAAGCAATAGATCTAGATAATGCACTCGTTCATCTCATTATCCAATATTCAGTAGCACGGAGAGAATGTCGCTCCATCCCCGACATTGGATCGGGGTCTAACTAAGGCATTGAGAAAGGCATCCGTCAAGTAAGTCTAGAGCCATCTGCAAGCAAATTAAGAACAAACAATATTATTATTGTTATTATTAATAATTAGATTAGATGAAATAAAGAATTAAATGTGACATGGTGCTATCATTCTAACACTTCTCTTAATTTATTAGTTGAAGACCTCTTCCTGTACTTCCTATATATGTAGATTCGTCCTTGGTTGTGTACGTAGTCCATGGGAGAGTTAGTCATTTGAAAGTTTGCTAACTTGTTACATATATAATAAAATGCTATAATGATCCATTTTAGGACACCCGATTGATGGTCATGTCCATTCATTTCCACCTCAATATATATATATATAAATTTTTAAATAATAAAATATACGAATTGACATAAATATCATTCAAACAAAAAAATAGATGCGGGTAATAAAAAGTAATTAATGAAGGGTAATTGTGTCCGCAAACTCCTGAGAGATAAATCGCCTAATGGGGAGTGGGGATATATCTCTCACTCTTGTGAGTTGGGAGATAACTCGAATGAAAGTCGAGCAACGAAACAAAATTAGTTTTAACTCCCCTCCAAGTTATCTCCCGATCGATAGTTAACTCCACCTCTAACCAAAGATATAGACACCTGTGAGTAGCAAATCGCCAGGGACGGAGTAACCACTTTTTGGCAGAAAGGCACGGAGCATCGAAGCAGACAGTCGGTAGCAGGGCCAGTTGGCTGGAAGCGCGTGCTGCAGCCATCAGCGCACGCTTTGCATTGTTCCTGAGACCCCGAGAACAAAGAGGCCGCTAAGGGCACCCCACCAATTCATGAAGGCACCGTCTTATTGAGGGCACAAATCAAATTACCAATGGCACCCAAAAATTAGGCCCGAAATCCCGAAAATACCCTTCGTGCAAAACAGAGGCACCCCACCACCCCACCACCGTCCTCTTACTTGACTTGCCCTACTTCTCGTCAACGAACCAAACTAGCAATCTCGACACTACAAGAAAAAAGTAAACAAACAACAAACAAATCTGTTGTTGATTTGGTACGGATTTGTTGCTAAGGGACTCAAAAACAGATCAAGAACAGATCGAGGTGTTGCTAAACTCTTTGTCGCAGATTGAAGTTAGCAACAGATTTTGTTCTGTTCTTTTTCAAAGAACAACAGAAAAAAATCATTTGCAGATTGAAAAAGGAGTTTCATTTGCAAATCATGTTGCAAATCGCAGAAGAGACACGATCTATTGTTGATTTGCACAATCAACAAGCAATGATGTATTGATTCTTGATCTGATTGCAAATCAACGACAGATCAACAACAGATACATTTTTTTGATTGTGCAAATCAAGAACAAACCAAGTCTATTGTCTTGATTTGGAATTGTAATTTTTTTAAAAAAAATTACAGTTCACTGTAAATAGTAAATGTAATTCCAGATAAAAAAGTAAAAAAAAAAAAAAAAAAAAAAAATTTCCTACTGCAATTAAAACTAAAATTAAAAATTGTTTGTATATTATCAAAATTTGACAAAAAATATCCACAAAATGTGGAGATTAACATTTCATAATTAACTAGTAATATACTATATACTACTAGATGAACATTATCCAACAAAATACAAAATACTACACAAATTAAGATGACAACACAAATTAATTTACATATATATCTACAATGTAAATCTCACACCCTTACCCAATTGTGTCACCGATACAAGATAGACACTATACAATTTATGGGGTTAAGAGTGCTTGTCCCATCCAAATCCCGAAAATGAAAAAGAATAACTT
The DNA here is from genome assembly GCA_039657325.1 of Stephania cephalantha. NCBI lineage: Eukaryota > Viridiplantae > Streptophyta > Magnoliopsida > Ranunculales > Menispermaceae > Stephania > Stephania cephalantha. The sequence continues at coordinate 1,439,626 of CM077577.1, read as the reverse complement.
GAGCAATATTCGAAATGCAATCAAAATATTCAAACACAAATAAAAAAATCCTAAAATTTAGCTTTGATCATCGACCTCATACATAAAAGATCGTCCACAACGACACACACAAAAATTTCCAACTCAAAAGGGAATGAAAGAACTTCCATACATGACATTCCATGAATTTTGTGCGATTTCTTTCCTCTTGTACATTCATTCACATATATAAGAAGTTAAAAACATAAAAGAAGACACCATGCAGCCCACAAATGAACCATTCTAAAAACATTTAGACTTCAATATTTTTATCCATCAACTAACATGCATTTAGACACGTAATGGTTATATACAAACATTTTACCTCCTATTAAAGCAAATGAGTAGGAAGAAATTAGATCAAAGTTTGAACATAGACAACAACAACACAAAAATCAAGTCAAGTTAATTTATATTATGTATATAGAAGCATGAGAACAAATCTCAAAATATGTCACTAGGTTATGTGTTGGGTTGCATGGAGACACTCAATTTGTTATTAAAAGGGTTGCAAAGTAGAGATTAGTGGGTAAAATATAGGGAGGACAAATCTCTTAATTTATGCATGCAAGGGAATTTGACAAAAAATTGAAAATACATGCATGTATACATACCCGTATAAAAGGCACTCAATAATCCATATAGCTCATGTATGTGATTGTAACTCTGAAAATTATGAAACTATAATCATTAGGGATGATTCAAAGTCAAGGTATATTTGAAAAAGTTATTTTATTTTAATAATAATATCCAACCTTCCGATGCCTAGTCAGCCTTTTATACGATATGTATACATGCATGTATACAAACATTTTACCTCCACGGTATTATACTTTATACAGGAAATCATTCCGATAGATAAAGGATTAAAGGTAAGCAAAAGGCAGTGGCAATAAAAAAAAAAGAAGTCAAAATAGGATTTTGATCAGATACATACACCATTTGCAGATCTCATTACCAACAAGATTCATCAAATAGAATTTAATTTTCAAGATGATGAAAACCCCCTTGAGCAATGAAAACCTCCAATGAAAATTGAACAAGCACAAAAAACAAGACTTTGAATGTTGAAACAGCAGATACAAATGTACCTGCACTGTAAGATTTTGAACAAGCAATTGATGGTTAAACGGAAGATGAACACTGGCCTTGATGGCAATAACGTTCAAGTTTGAATCCCCTGTATTTTCCAAATCCAAAACAAAGTGATATCAGGCATGTTTAAGTGCTTGTGTGTAATATACATTGATATCAAAAGGAGTAAGATTTGGTTTAACATTCTAATAACAAATGTACCCCCATTGTTGAGACCGACGAGTAGTTCAGTTTCTTCCCCAGCCGGAACCACTGCACATGAATCACAAAAACAAGTCTGTCAAACACTACAAATACTAGAGATCAAAGAACAAGGGGCCGAGCAGCGGCGGCGGCGGAGGCGGGCCCAACCAGGGCGGGGAAGATTGCGGAGGCGACGAGGCGGAGGGCCGCGGCTGGGGGAAGTTCGAGCTGCGACGGCGCGGTTCCGACCAGGCGGAGGGCGGTGCGGTGTCCGAGGAACGGCGGCACAAGGACCGAGCAGCGGCGGCGCGCGTCCGACCAGCAGCGGCTCAGGGTGCGTGCAGCGGCGGCGCGGGGTCCAACCAGCGGCGGCGAGGGTCCGACCAGCAGAGGCTCAAGGTGCGAGCAGCGGCTCAGGGGCGTCCAACCAGCGGCGGCTGGTGCACGCAGAGGCGACCAGCGACGGTGCGGCGACGGCTTGAGCGGCGGATCTGGAGAAGGGGACGCGACGGCGGCGGATCTAGAGAAGGGGAAGCCTCGCGGTCGAGCTGGCGGTGGCCTTGAGCGCGGCGACGGTGCGGCGACGGCTCACGGACTGATCGGCGACGGTGCTGGCGGCGATGAAGACGGCGACGGTGGTGGTGGCGGCGGGTCTCCGGCGACGGTGGTGGCGGCGGGAAATGGCTTTGCTGGGAAAATGGGTTTGTTGCAGTGACGTTGTAAATAGGTTTGGAGGGAGAAAATGGTTTGTTACCATTTAGAAAATGATTTTTAAATGGTTTGTTGCTAGTTTGTTGCTAATCAGCAACACTGATTAGCCTACGTGGACAGCCTACGTGGCATTTGTTGCTATTTTGATGTTGTTCAAGAACAGGTGATCAAACGTACGACGACGATTCTCATTATTGATTTGTCATTGTTCAAAGAACAAATCGCAACAAACTATATGTATATAATGCATTTGGCTTGCATTTGCATTATATTACGTCACTCCCACACGCCACCACCACCGTGCGCTTCGGTGGTCTATTCTGGCAACGACGCCAATTTTTTTTCATAAGAAAAATGTGTGATATTTTTGATGTATTTTCATTAAACCTTACCCAAGCCCCAATATAGTTGCATAATGAAGATTGTTTATCATCATTAAACCAAATTTACGAAAAAACCTAAATTACCAAATGTATACACATTATTTTTTTTTCTCAAATTATATATTCTTTATTTAAATGGTTTCAAATCAATTAGAAAAGAAGAAATTTAAGGGCAAGTATATGACTATCACAAGGGAAAGTTACGACTGCAATTCTCACCATGAATTGAGTTGCCAAAAAATATACTTTTGCCCTTTTCGTCACAAATACATCATTGTTGTTTGTAAATGTTGACTAAAAAATAAAATTTACATTTAATCTTCTTCAAAGTTCAATGTATACTCTAAAGAAACAACAATAAAAAAACGTCTATGCCCGTCCCAGTCCATTGACACTAGATCAAACATAGAGCCTAATTGACATTGATTCGATCACTGAACAATGAACATCCCATACTTTCTTGTGTAACTCGCATATCATGATTTAACGATAGATCTTAATTAACCATTTTAAGTCTTTGTTAATCAACTAATCCCACCCGCTATATCAAAGGCAAGTTTCATGGCGGTCCTATATATATATTTTTTAAGACATTGTTCTTCCTATATTTGTCAGCAACATACCCTACAATAATTAAAAAAACCTTATTAATAAACCAAAATCACAATAGAGATTTGTAGAGCAATTAGAAAGATCCAAAAAAGGGCAAGAAAGGATGAAAGAAAAATAAAAGGCTAACTGTGAAGTTCAATGCAAATGTTTACAGAGAGATAAAAGGCAAGCCTTTCCTCTTTTATGATCAAGGAAGTGATATATAATCGTGAATTTAGGAGTTTTCACTTGTTGAGAATTTTAAAATGTGTCTTTGACATTTTCATTTAAAATACATCTTTTTAGGATAGTTTTATTAACTACCCAAATACGTTTAAGTTTTCATGTACAATCGAGATATATCTTTTAATTAAAAATGGGGTTTTCCTAAACTAGCTTCAAAGTATTTTTTTTTTGTTGCTCTAGCTTATGACAAAATTGAAAGTATGGGCACATTAGGAAATTAAGCAATTTTGCCATTAATATTGAATAGATAGATAGATATATAGATATAGTATACATATAGATATAGATCTTGAAAAATATAATTTTTGGGTTCAAAAATTTTTTAAACGTGGTTTTTATTTTATTTATGTAAAGGTGTTGTTTTCAAGTAAAAATAGAATCCTTGATTTTAGGAAACCGCCTATTTATCAATGGTTCTGCACTTAATGGAAACTGTTAATTAATCAATTCGCAAGTTTTTTCTAAGTGCAATTTGCAACAAAAAGCACCAATATAAAAGGGATTTTTGTTAAATTACTACATTACCTTAAAATTAAACAATTTGGATTGGTTACTTAAGAGCACTATTGGATTTTTTTATCCAAATAGGAGAGCCCCTGGTTTGAAAAAACCATTTAAAAATAAGTGACATATCAAGAATGATTAGTGCATTTCTTGATTTGTTTGTTGCTAATTTGTCGCTAATCGCGACAAATCGACAGCAACATTATTCATTGCGACAATATGTTGTTGATTTGTCTCTAATCAAACGAGTGAGAATTGAATCAGTAGCGAGATCTGTCACATATTTAGCTACAGATCGCGACAAACTAGGTTTGTAGTGATCCGTAGCAGATCTATCACAAAATGGGCGGGAAATTATTGGCGGGAGAAATCGACAACAGATCGGTGACAAAAAAATTTGTCACAATTTTTGTCACAAATCATCACTTGATTTGTTGCTTTTTGGTCAACCGAGTCAAACGCTCTATCGATGCAAAATTGTTGCTTGATTTGTTGTTGTTTAGCAACAGATTCAATCTGTTGCAATGTTTTGATGCTATTCCACCTTTTTCTTGTAGTGCGAATCTTAGTTGTCTTTGTTCCTCTCGTCTCTCTCCCTTTGTTGTAGGACATTTTTCAAGTTTGAATGCTCCGAGTTTTGGTCGATTTCGTCTCCACATTAGGGCTCGGTTCAAGTTTTTCGTTCACACACTCAAGTCGTGAAATCGATCGTTTGAAGGTACGTTGATAGTCTAATTAAGTTGCATTTAGTAGAGTAGTTGTTATGTTTGTGTGACGGTGCATTCAATGGTGCATTTATTGGAAAGTCGTGGTTCTCGGCCACACGAGCCGAGATTTTGTTTATCTCGCCAAGCATGGCGAGGCGAGGGAAACTTTTTGGGAACTCGTGGTTCTCGGCCGGACAGCTATGATCATTTACACAGTCTCGGCAAATGGCCGAGAGTTATATTGTTATCTCGGTCACCACTTCACGAGAGCAACCATTAGTGTATAGTTTATGTTACGTCGGTGTTGTACAACCGAGAGTGTAAGATAAATCTCGGTTGTCCATGATCGAGACTTTTATTGTCGTCTCGGTCACCACATCACGAGAGTAAGTCGAAGTGTATAATTTATGTCATGTCGGTGATGTACAACCGAGAACGTAGCATTTCTCTCGGTTGTTCATTACCGAGACTTTTATTCCTTTCTCGGTGGATGTTGACCGAGACGTTTGCATAACTCTCGGTCTGCGAGGCCGAATCAATCGCATCCGTGAGAAACTCTATGTCGACAAACAAAATCATCAATTTCACGCTTTTTGATCAAAAAACAGTTCCTTCAAAGCTTCATATGGTTGTCAAACATTGTTACGTCATTTGTCGGATGATGTCAAGACGCAAGAATAGATACACGCTCGGCAAACACAATTGTGACTTTAGGTTTCACTTGTTATCCAAGGTGGTGGGGTGCCTCGGTTTTGCATTGAAATGATTTGTTGGGTTTGAGTGAGTATATATGAAGGGGCAAAATAGACATTTACATTTTAGATGAGAAAATGAGAAAAAATATGGGTGCCTTCATGAATTGGTGGGGTGCCCATAGCGGGCCTCAGAACAAATTGGTGGCCACGCAGTCAGTGAGTACATGCACAACCCTTCACCAAATCAACCAGGTTCAATTCCGCATCGCAAGTATTGGTCTGTCCAACACCCATGATCACCACCACCACCACCACCAACGCGGTCGTAAAGACTCTGGCACGGCCGCTAGTCTTGCAGCTTAGTCCCTCCATCGATATCTCTAGCTAGCTAGCTATTTGATCTTGCCTTATTACAAGTTGATAATATGATGCCACTGCTAGTGTTGTGCTGATCTATTTATAATACTTCGATGGCATGAAATTAATGGTGAAAGCAAGCCCACTAGATATAGTTTATTGCGTTAAGTACATAGTAATTACTAATTAGCATATTAAGAGGCACGAAATGTGCATGCATGCGCCATAGTGATCTGGACACTTAATTATCTAATTAGATTAGACCAATTCCATCAACAATAGAGTGATGATCGATCTCAATTTCAAACTCGCTTAACAGCTACATCGAGCGATTATCTATTAGTTAATTTCATTTTTGTATCAATTTTTGTCCAATTACTTTTTTCTCGACAAATTGATGTAGATGTGGCATATGAAATTAGTAAACTTTTATATATATATGGTGATTTAAATTTTAAGAAATAAAAGGGGTTGTTTGTAAATCTAAAAAGTTACAACCCACGAAGAAACAAACAATTAGTTTTATGCGGATCAAACTCAAAGTTTGAGATTATTTTGATATCAAAATTTAAACCACTTCATTTAACTAGCAATTTAATTTACCAATTTCACATCTTACACATCAATCAGCCCAAATAAAAACTTTGACAAAAAAAATGATTAAAAAAAGTCATTGGGGCAAAATTGACACAAAAAAATACAAAGTTTAGAATTATTTATACACAATTACTAGTTATGATTATTTTGACAAAAAGGTGAAAGTTTGAGAACACACACACACACATATATATATATATATATATATATATATATAAGACAAATGCACTGTGTGTCATGAGATGGTACGAGTCTCGTGAATGGAAAAAACTGAGTTGAGAGGGTTGCCTCCCATATAGGCCCCACAGTGCCTGAGTGCATGTGGATTAATTAGTCGATGTAGTTAGAGGTGACACGAATTGGATCCAATTCAATTAGGGTCAATCCGTAATCCAATCCAATTATTGCGGATTGAAAAATCGCAATTCGGTCTAGTCCATTTATTTCGTTATTCCGACTTGATCCAATTCATTAAATATGGACAAGATGGATCAAGTTATCCGATTGACAATTATAAAACTATAAAATTAATATTTTAAATTAAAATATAGATAATCCCAATGAGTAATAAAAAAGTTGTGATTAATAAGAAACATGTTGCATATAACTTTTAATTCAAATATATTAGTTTTAACATTTTTTTCATTTATTTGATTAGATGGCTTTAAAATGTTTACTGAATATGAAAAAAATTAACTTAACTAAATGCGTTGAATAAATAATAGATGAATGAATATGCTAAACGTACTTACATTGGGCATCCAATTCGACGTACTATCAAAGAGTGTCATTCAAAACACCTCGAATGCATATAGCCAAATTTGGTGCCCAAAGTGGGTACCCCAATCATCTTCCATAGATAAATTAGTGGTGTAAAAATGTTAATCCCATTTAAATTTAGTTCCGGATTTTAAAAGTATATGTGTATATGTAATGTAATGTATATAAATGTTAATTGAACCAGATTGTGGATTGGATCCGTAGAGTAAGAGGTGCCCAATCCGCAATCCAGTCAAATTCGTGAGAATTGTAACTTTTGCAATCGAATCCAATTAATAAATAACAAATTCAAATTATGAACCAATAAGAACTAAATGGACTGGATCGAATTGGATCCGTGGATTTGCAGATTTCATGAACACCCTTAGGTGTAGTTGGCGTCGGATATCACATGAAAAACCCAAAAAAAGAGTCTAGTATTCTTTTCCTTTTTTTTTTGATATCTTTTCTTTTCTATTTTTAGATTCTTTACTTCTCTTCACATCTAAGAAACCCCTTTAGTTTCTCACCCATATATGTTGTTCCTTGCTTCATTTCTTCTTCTAAACCTCTTTTTATCTCTTGCTCATACACAATTCCAATTGTACAATGGCTCCTGCTGGTACCCTCTATATCTCATTATCTAATGCCATTGCTGCCGTTGCAATTGGAGCCTGCTTCTTCAGTCACAAAGAACACAAAACTCCAAAGGTCTCCATCTATTTATGTAAATGAATAGCCTTGGAACACTTATGCATGACTTTGCCTTTGTGACTAATTTTTGTTGTTTTGGTTTTAAGGCCTTCATAGAGCATAGCTGTTTAGGAGCGAAGGCAAAGGAGAAGCAAATGAAGGTTGGGCAAGTGCCCAAGATTGCACCAGCCTTTGATGGGTTGCATTGTTTTGAGACTATTGTGCTCTCTCCCTGATATATATTTGTTCTTTTAGTTAATTAATTTACTTCCAATTAAAGATGAGAATTATTGAGAAATTCTTTATTTAAACATTTGTATCATTGCCATCTATATGTACTAAAGAAAATTAATACATTTCTATAGTAATATATATATATGTTTATGAAGAATTGAAAGAATTAGGAAAGTTCGCAATCAATTATGTTAAATCGATTGGAAGTGAAAGAGGTTGATTTATGTCGATTCCAACTAATCTGATGTCTCAAGATTTAAGTCGCGTGCTTCTTGATGAATGAAAAAAAGAAAAAAAAAAAAGTGTTCGAACATTGGAGAAATCAAACCTATTTCTAAAATTTATAATCTTGAACCAAACAAATAATCTTACTAGCACAAAGTAATTAGTGACTGATAATCGGCTGGTTCGAGTGGCGAGAGATTTAGTTTTGCTTAAACAACATCTCAGTTTCAAGTCTCGTAGATGGAGCACACTAGGTCGGGAGGGCCAATGCCCATATTTTGGGACACAACATTGCTTGGAGCATGAATTAATCAATGCGGTCGGCGCAGATACCATGTGAGAGATATAAAAAGAAAATCATTTAATAGATTTTTTTTGAAGTAAAATAGAAATTCATACAACAACATTGGTAATAAGAAAAAAGTTTCAGCCAAACAAAACCCTATCCATATTATAATAACCCATAATTATAAGTTTGCTCATCTATTTTTTTAAAAACATTTGAATTCAGTTTTTCTAAAAAATATTATCCCACCCTCTCTGTCTCCCTCAATCTAATTCACATCGTCTAGCTCTAATAATTTTATTTCATCTTCTACTGTCTTAACTATCACTGTCTCTACGTCGAGTTTGTTGCTACAAGTACCATCTTGTTCCCTCCGCCACGACATTTTCTTTGTGGTCTCTAGAGTTGTTGTTGATGTTACAGGGCTATTCCAAATCCAAGAGTGGAGGTAATTTGAAAAGATTGCATTAATTGTTTCAAATAAGTGGGTGAACTTACGAGATGTTGTTAGTAGATTTTAGTTAATCAACTACCGAAAAATGGAAAATACTAGAACGATGGTGAATACGCCTCAACATCGGCCACAAGGGCAATCCACACGGCTTCAACCCGTGTGTTATGATTTATATCTATCCGTATCCCGAGGCGTATACAGACGGCTTTTGTTAGGCCACGTGTGTATGGGGTGGAACCTCTAGTTGTCATTCCAGCACTTTCTGTCGTTGTGAAACAGAGAAGGTCTGAGCTTCAGCGATGGCGAAAAGCTCGACGACAGACCTCTAATGGAGCTCGATCTCGATTCGTTCCTCGAACTACACAACACCGACGATGAAGAAGACGAAGGACAATCCAAGCCCTTCATCAATGGCGTCCCTCATCTCACACTCGACGAAATCATCCTCAACAACGACTCCTCCGACTCTTCATCGTCATCCTCATCACCACCACCAACACCACACAATCGCATCAAAGACTTCTCGGAGCTCTCTCCGAAGACCTCAATCGGCGATTCTTCGGTTAGTACTCGCGAAACTAACAACTCTTCGATTAATCGAATTTCTAGAACTGACGATGACGATGAATCCAAAACCCTAAATTCGGCTCAATCGAACGGTAGAATTGAGGGATTGAAGTCTGATTTGATTGGTAGGAGAAAGTCTGGTAGTGTTTATGGGGATTTCTCGTTAGGGCGGAGTTCGAGTTCTTCTCGTCGATTGAATTCGCTTTTTGAGGGGGTTAGACCTAGCCCTAAGCCTGGGGATGCGCTGGCCGCTGCGGCAGCGGCATCGAGGCCGGTCAATTCACGCGCCGCCGCGATTAAGTGGCGGAGAGCGAGTAGTGGTGGTGGATTGGAGAGAGTTTTGAGCAGTAGTGATGTGGTGAGTGATTTGGGAGTGAATGAGAGTCATGTTGAAGGTTTGGATTCTACTGGGGATGTATCAAGTGGTGTTGAATTGGGAATTCTTCAATTATATAGGAATGGTAGTGATGGGAATGAAAAAGTTGAGATTTTTCCATCTTATTCTATGGAAGAACATGTAAATGTAGGTGGTTTCGAAGGGTTGGAAGAGGTTTCTATTGATGAGGTTAGGGCTTCTTGTGAGCAAGGAATTTCTACAGAAGTAGGAGAAACATTTGAAGTAAATGCATCGGCGTTGCATTCAGAAGAACATGTAAATTCGATGACTTCTTCGGGATGTATCGAGTCAAATTCTAATGTGGGTGACGATTCTAAAGTACTGGTTCGTACTGATGAATTTAATGAAGAAGCACACTCTTTCGATGCGGGTGAAAATCTCAAGTTGGATGAGGACTCGTCGTTTTCAAAAAGTGCTTCTGTTGAGAAGGAAAATCTTCCTTCAACAACTGCCTATGAAGAGATTGAAAAGGTTGAGGAGAACTCAATGTCAATGAGATTGGGAACTCAAGATTTAGAGAAGAGCATGCGGCATGATACAACAGATGGAGAAATGATTCTTGAGGTAGATGATGGCATCTCAAGAAGTGACACGAATGAGAATCCTTTTGATGAGAATCTAGTTCAGTTAGATGGTAAAAGGAGAGATAAAAGACTGGGGAAAAAGTCACGTTCGTTTATGAAGCCGCTGGAATTAGCTGAGGAATTGGAGAAGAAACATGCTTCTTCTGGTTTGCACTGGGAGGAGGGGGCAGCCGCACAACCAATGAGGCTTGAGGGCATTCGAAGGGGACCCCCAGCAGTTGGTTACTTGGAGATAGACACTGACAATGCACTTACAAGAATGCTATCATCTCTAGGTTTTAGGCGTGAACATGGCTCTGCTCAAGTTTTAGCTGTTCATGCCAACTTCATTGCTGTGGGGATGTCGAAAGGGCTTGTTGCTGTTGTGCCGAGTAAATACGACGCTCATAATGCTGACTATATGGATGCTAAGGTTTATTTTCTATCTCCTCAATGATGCGTCAATTAATTATATTTATTTCAATTGTTACTTGAGAACTTCCTAATACACGAGTGCAACATCATGGAAGCTCATGCCCCTTGAATGCCAGTTGTTAAGCATAAATTACGCTATCCCTATCATATCCTATGACTTAACATCTTCGTTTTGGCAAGTCTAGAGCAATGTTTTGAGATCTCAGAACTGAATATATTAACATTAAAATTCATTCATTGAGCCACAAGGAAAGCTCTAAATTTGACATCAATGTCCCAATGTTTGGAAATCCTCCCCTCACATATCAGAAACAGTGTTGGAAGCCTTGCGGTTTGAGATTTTAAGGCAATCAGGATCTAAAAGGCATGAATTGGGGATTGCCCTTAACTAATTAGACCATGTGGTTGTTTTCCTCTAACCATGTATATTTTATTGAACAGATGCTTATGCTTGTTCCTCAAGGTGATACGCCTCACTCGCCTGTAGCCTCCATGTGCTTTAATCAGCGAGGGGATCTGCTATTAGTAGGATACGGCAATGGTCACTTGATAGTTTGGGATGTGCCAAGGGCAACAGTGGCAAAAGTAATTGCTGGAGAGCATAAAGCTCCGGTAGTGCATATTCTCTTTCTGGGGCAAGATTCCCAAGTTACACGTCAGTTTAAAGTTGTCACCGGCGACAATAAAGGTTTCGTCCTGTTGCACACTTTCTCGGTGAGGCCATTGATCCGCTTCAACATAAAAACTGAGGTTTGGAAATTTGTCCTTGAAAATTACTTATATTATAAATTCCCTGATTTCCTATTTATATTCTGAGTCAAGTTGCTTTGTCTGTTGTCCTTCGAGTAGTTGCTTCTTGATGCGCAGAGTGGAAATGTGCTATCTGCTTCTTCTCTTTTGATTGATGACTTTGGGAGTGGATCATTGCCTATTCAAGGAAATTCTGCTTCTTCTCCAGGTGGTATTGGTAGCATGATGGGAGGTGTTGTTGGAGGCGTACTCTTCAGTGAGGGGCCTTCCTTGGTTGAAGAAGGTGTGGTTGTTTTTGTTACCTATAAACATGCTTTGGTGGTATGGATCTTCACCTTTTTCCAAGTCTAAATTTTTGTTTTCCTGTTTATGCGTTTTATGCTAAAAATATGGTCAAGTATCCGTAACTTATCGAAATCAAATCACTTTGTTGCAGTTTAGGCTGAGTCCTAAATTAGAAAAATATGCACAACTCTCAAAGCCAGATGGGGTGCGTGAGGGTTCTATGCCTTATACTGCATGGAAATATATGACGCATCCACGGGGGCTCTCTACTGGTAAGATGTAAGAATTTGGACAGAATATTTATTTCTTATTGACATATATGTTTTTTCTAAAATGGTGTTCTTGTCCTTGGCCAGAAACTATGCCCAGTGAGGCATTTGAAAAGGTTTCATTACTTGCAATAGCATGGGATCGTAAAGTTCAAGTAGCAAAATTGGTTAAATCAGAGTTGATTAAGCCTGTGCTGAAAGTATATAAGGAATGGAGCCTTGATAGCCCGGCGATTGGAGTGGCATGGTTGGATGATCAGGTATTATGCTGGATATAATCTTTTTCCTTTTTTTTTTTTTTAAAAGAAAACCTTTTCCTTCTTTTTTACTCTGACCATAAATGTTTTGGTTGTTTCTCTATTTTAAAATAACTAGTCGGCACCCCGCGCTTCGCGTGCGGGCAATACCAAATATTTTAATTATTTAGCCATTTATATTTTTCAATTATTTTTTATGAAAACATCATGCACAAAATTTAACTAGGTTACAATTAAAAGCGAATACAATGCAGCCACTTTGTGCAAATAAATCACTTTTTTATGTAAATTTTGAATAAACGATGTAGAATCGAAAAAAGCTGGCTAATCATATTTCATATTCTATTTTCTAATTAAAACTCTAAGATAATAGCTAATTCTAATCTAATCGTTTGTGGAAAAGTGGAAAAAACAGTTAGTCCTAAATAATCATCTAATAAAAAGGGGACCCAAATCCTAATATGCCACATGCCACCTCCTAATTAATTCCATTCCTTATACATGGATAGTATTATATATTAGATAAAAATGAATTTAAAAAGGAAAAGAAAAGTGAAAAGTGAAAAGTGAAAATTGAAAAGAAAAGATAACAATCCTTATTGTACTACCGAAAAAAATGATCAAAAAAACATATTCTTATTTACGCTAAAACATAGCTAAAATCATTGTATTTCATGATGTATTTATAATTCAAGTTATCGTCAAATCCCTAAAAAACAGTTAAAAATAGCTAGAATCTTATTCTCTTATTATTTAAGAGACTGAAAAATATTAAAAATTAGAGACCGAAAATAACTTAACAAAATCCTAAAGAGATCATAAAAGAAATTCCTAAATATTTATCTAAAAAGTATTGAAAAAAACACCCAAAACCAAAATACCTAAAAAATAGGCAAAAAACAAAAACAAAAAAACTGAAAAAAAACTAAAAAATCCCCTAAAACAAAAATACCTACAAAATTGGTCCTTCGCTATTTAAGATATTTGTTGTTTATATATTTTTTATTATATTTTATTTTTTTCGGATAAACTCCTAAAAAAAGCGCAACGTGTCACTTCCTTATTAAGTTTCACAAAAGATCTTCTTATATATATATATATGGAGGCTTTGTTTTGTAAGCACGAACTAGCTTATCATCTAGCTTATAAGCTAGTTATAAGCTACTTTTAGAAATAAGGTGTGTTTGGTTAGTAGATGATTTTCAAAATCATCTAGATGATAAGCTGAATGGGGAAACGCTACTAGAGGTAGCGTTTTAGCTCTCCAAATGCCAGATAAAGTTTTTATCCTAAATTTGCCCCATACTTATTCATGTAAATGACACATTATACCCTCCTAATGAAAATAATATGAACTTGCGTGCAAATCGTCTATCAAAAATTTTATAGTCTCGTGCAAACTTGGAACACCAACTTTATCTAGTTATATATTAAATAAATATAAAAGGCAAAACCCATCTTTTGGTTCTCGAATTTTCAACCTTTTACACTTTTGGTCCCTCAACTTTCAAAACTACACATTTGGTCCCTCAAATTTTCAAGTAGTGCACATTTGGTCATTCTGTTAGTTGGACCGTTAAAATTGATGATGTGGCAAACTCGACTCGCCACGTGGTCGGTTGTTATATGAACCGGCTGTTCAAGTGAACCAAACCGATTCTTAAAAAAACCAAAGAAACTGACCCCTCCCTATCTCTGTTGGTCATCTCCTTCTTTGAAACCCCCTCCCCCTCTTCTCTGTTCGTCATCTCCCCCATCCTCTTCGTGGTCATCTCTTTTGCTCACGCCGCTCACGCTCGCGGTCATCTCTCTCGCTCTCACTGGCGATCTCTATTGCAAATAACTCAACTGAGACTGATTAGTGCAGTACTCATATAGTCGCTCTCCTATAAATATTCACGCATCACATGTTCATATTGCAAATAACTCAACTGGCGTAACTCATGAGGAATTGTACCACTGACATCATTTCCTTCAAAATTGACAAGATCACCAATCCAACTAGGAACAAAACAGAGCAAATTGTTGTCACTTAGAATCATTAATACCAGGAATGTACTATTAAGAAAACCATAAGGAATTGAACCAGTCAATGAGTTATTCTCAAATCTAGAAATTCTAGTTTGGTATTATTTTCAACCAACCAATTGGGGAAGTCTCCTTGCAACCCAACATAAGAGAGAATTAGTGTCCTTAGCTTATATTGGTTGTTGAGAAACTTGAGCACAACAGACCTTAATCGAATCATTTGCTATTGAAGGTGGTGGGGGCATATCCAAAAATGACGCGCATAATTTGATGACCGCGAGCGAGAGTGAGAGAGATGACCGCGAGTGTGAGCAGCGCAAACGAGAGAGATGACCACGAAGAGGATTGGGGAGATGACCAAACAGAGAGGAGGGGAGGGGGTTTCAACGAAGGAGATGACCAACAAAGATGGGGAGGGGTCAGTTTCTTTGGTTTTTCTAAGAACCGGTTTGGTTCACTTGAACCGTCGGTTCATATAACAACCGGCCACATGGCGAGTCAAGTTTGCCACATCATCAATTTTAACGGTCCAACTAACTGAAGGACTAAATGTGCACTACTTGAAAAGTTGAGGGACCAAAAGTGTAAAAGGTTAAAAGATCAGGGATCAAAAGATGGGTTTTGCCAATATAAAACAATACCGGTGTGATTTCTAAATGCAATGATCATTTTTTTTTTTTTGTAATATTTCGGCTGGTGGCCAATGTATAAGGAGGTTTGCACATATAATTCTTTTCTTCTACTGACTCGCATGTAACTGCACTCATTCATCATGAACGATGCATACATAATTTTTTTTATAGTTGTCCAAAAAATTAAGAATAAAATTAAATATAATTACTTAATGGCATGAGTAACAAAAGTTCAATATTTTTTTTTTAACATAAACATAATTCAAGTCGAGGTGTTTCAAAGTAAAATAAACGACAACATGAAATTCATCATCAACGATATGTAAATTATATGTCGTGTCCTTTAATGTCATTTATATTTTTCAGCTACTCAATTAGGTGTTTTTTCCAAACGACTATAATTGATCAGCTAGGTTATCAGTTATCAGCTATCAGTTACTAGATGATCACCAGTTAGATTATTAGCTAGTGTTGCCAAACAGAGCCGAAGACTCTTGACTATTTTGGATAGGTTTTAAAAATTGACAATCGATCGGCTAATGGTCGAAACGAAATGCCCACAAAACAAAAAAAAAAAAAATGCACGAATTCGTAAAAAATCGAGAAAACTCGATGAAATTCGTGAGTAGTCAGATTCTATCATAATAAGAGAAAAATACCCAAAGTTTCAGAAGTCCAGCGAAGTTTTCGCAATATCAACAACAACAAAGAGGAGATTTGGAAGAGCGCGATGCATATTAGGTTGAAATTTGTGTGATCTTGCGGCAGTTAGAGAGGACGACAAATTGAAGCTCAGAGAAGACAATGCGAAGGCGAGGAACTTTGACAATCAGATCTTGATCATGCATGACTCTCTCTCTTCTTGAGATAACAACTCTTTCTCTCTCTTACTCTCTATTACTCACTCTTACCCACTCTCTCTCTTATCTACCACACCCGTCTAAAGTCTAATAAATAAGTTTCAAAATTAGCTTTTCTTGTGAAATAATTTTCAATAATGTTAACTTTAGACATATTATTTTATATCACTCTACCTTGACATTTTTTAACTTCAATAATCGGATATACACTTGTGTCACAAACATGTATAAATAAAACTAAAAATTAATTAATGCAGGCAGATTTGTCACAAAATAAGGGATGGAATCATTTGCTTTGCCATTTGTGCGCCACATTAAGGACGAAAAGAATCCACAAAAAAGAAAAAAAAAAAAAAAACTAATGGCCCATCATTGATGGAGTAGTAGGATTTGTAAAATTTCAAGTCTCAGGTGATTGTCTTCTAGCATTGCAAATTGAGTAAAAACACACCAAAACACATAGGTAAATACCTTAGGATACAAATTGATGCAAAACCCAAAGAATCTATTCAATGGTTAAAGTCGGAAAGTTGGGATTAATTTATGAAACTTGATGGCTTTGAGACTATCAAGAAAAAAACTAAAATATGGGTACAATAGCTTACGAATTTGATATTCTATGCTCATTTAGATGTTGGTGGTCCTCACTGTAAAAGGACAACTTTGTCTATTTTCAAAAGAAGGGAATGAGCTTCATCAGACAAGTTTCTCCAATGACGGTTCTGGGGTTGATCATCTCTTTGCCTATCATACTCACTTCCTTAATATTTTTGAGAATCCTGAGAAGGCTTATCACAATTGCGTCGCTGTAAGAGGAGCTACGGTATATATACTTGGTCCTATGCATCTTGTGGTTTCTCGTCTTCTTCCATGGAAGGAACGGATACAGGTTTTGCGAAGGGCAGGGGATTGGATGGGTGCATTGGACATGGCTATGAGGCTTTATGATGGGAATGCTCATGGAGTCATCGATCTTCCAAGGACTATAGGTGCTATACAGGGGGTAATAATGCCATATCTGGTAGACTTGATTTTATCGTATGTGGATGAAGTATTTTCCTACATATCAGTGGCATTTGCTAACCAACTTGGAAGGGGAGAGGAAGTCCATGAGCTACATAGTAAGAGCAGTACCCATCACTCAGAGATGGAAGATCAATTTGCACGTGTTGGTGGCGTTGCTGTTGAATTTTGTGTTCATATTAAAAGAATTGACATTCTTTTTGATGAAATCTTCTCAAAATTTGTGACTGTTCAGCATGGAGGTATGTTTTATTTCCAAGTGTCTTCACGAGTCTCTTTTTTTTTTTTTTCTTTTTTTTTTTTGAGTTTTTGATCTCTCCCATGTATAACGGAAGCTGTATGGGACTCGACCATCTTTATATCAGTTATTGTTTTGAGTTCCACCTACAAATTTTTTTTTATCAGAAACGTATTACTGGTTTATTCATTCCAATTGCTGTGCTTTGTTTTGATTTCACTAAAAAAACCATCCTGTTGTACATGATGGATTGGGTATATACATACTAGTGTCATGTTTATAAATTTTATTTGCAATTATGAATTATGCAACTGGCTTTAATTGAGACATTGAATGTATTGTTGCATTAGCAAACTGAATGAATTGGCCATCCATTCAACCAGGAAAATCTATTTGCCAAAATCATCAGTTAAGCTCCTGCAATTTTCAATCGCTCAGACTTGTGCAACAGCGTTGATAATCTATTTTCCAAAGTTTGCTTCTCCCCATAATTATTTTTTTTTATCAGATTCTCCCATAATGAATTAATTACTCTTAAATTCTTATTGATATCCTTCCAGGACTGCGTTTTATTATTTATAAAGTCTTTTGAGTGCCCAAGCAAAATCTTGGGGAAGAACTGGCTAATAGCATCTTCTTTCACGTTCCTTTAGAGACTAATTGCATGCTCTGAGACTACAAGGCCCACATTGCTTAGAATTGAAAATAAACTTAATTTTTGCAATTTGTGTGTGGGTAAATTATAAAACAAAAGCTGCAACTGATGCAAGTCAATTACTTAAAGTGGGGGATGGGAAGGCAAATATCGGATCCGACGAGGTCCTCTCAATGTATCATAATTTATCAAACGTAATATGGCATAACCAATGCTGAATTATTGAATCCGGTCATGCGAGTTGATGGTTATTCTCTCATATGGCTGAGGAGTCTGGGATAAGTTTAATGGTGTTGATGACATTCTTTTGCGGTATTTGGATGTTATCTTAGGCTCTTAGCTTACTTTTACCTATGACTTTTACTCTTTATTTTGTAAATTATTGCCCTTTATCTCGTTTTTTAATTTCAATATGTTAATACACTGAAAGGTTCATGAAACTGTATTTGTTTTCTAGTCTTTGAAACAATCAGGATACTCTTGGCATTGTATCCCTGGATTGTGTTAAACATGCTGTTATTTTCTGGATATAGTTGTGCCTTCAGTTGAAGAGCTAACTGAAATACCTTGCATGTGATTCATATCCATTTTGTTTTCTATTATCGCAGGTACCTTTCTTGAACTTCTTGAGCCGTACATATTGAAGGACATGCTTGGATGTTTACCTCCTGAGGTTTGTTGAAGGGCTTCATTGTTTTTATTATTTGCTATCTTGACAGAAAGTGGAATGCGGATAAGCCTCAATTATGTTCTCTTTCATAGATAATGCAAGCACTAGTTGAACATTACAGCAAGAAAGGGTGGTTGCAACGAGTTGAACAGTGTGTTCTTCACATGGATATTTCTTCTTTGGATTTCAATCAGGTAATTTCATTTACGACTTAAGATGTAGTTAGGTCCTCAATGTACTCAATAAATTGATATCAAATGAATCTAATTGTTGGATTTCATGTAATTAATCGTACGTTTTCTTTATTATGTTGGCCTATAATATGCTAGTAATTGGATACTTAATTTTAATCATCATATAGGTAGTTAGGTTATGCCGGGAGCACGGATTGTATGGTGCTTTGATATATCTTTTCAATAAAGGTTTAGATGATTTCAAGACACCCCTAGAAGAGCTTTTGCTGTTATTGCACGACGGCCAAAGGGAAAATGCTGCTGCCATTGGGTATGCTTCCTTTGTATGTGTGTGTTATTCCACTAATTCTCTTTTACTGCTTCGGTTCTGTTTCTTTTTTTTTTTTTTTTTTTTTCTTTTTTTTTCTTTTTTTTTTCCCTTTGTTTGGTATGAACTGCACTTGCAATGCATGTCTGTGTCTAAAAAACGATACCATAAAGTATGAATAATTTCGTTGGAATATGACATCTTTTGAGTAACACAAGAAGCATTTTCTGAACCATGGACATAAGAGTTGTTTGATTATTGTCAAAGCCTTTTCCAATAGCACCTGCCGTGGTCCATGAGGAGACAAGATTAACAATGGATAATCTCTAGTCAATTTTAATTTAAAGCAAAGAGTTGCTACAAGGCTTCAATTCAAATTCAAGTCAGAAGTCCCACGCAGAGGTGGCATCTCAAGAGATGTGGCCACGATGATTTGGTTCTCTAAATAAATAGCAAACTCCCAAAAAGTTTAGATTCTATCTTCCGTCAAGTCATATGGTTTTGGCTGAATCATAAGCTTCGGTTCAATTCAACTCTAGCTTCATCATCTTGATCATCTGAATTTCTAGTCTAGCTTCCATGTTGTATAATTGTAATATTTTTCACTATTTGAAGGAAGCACCGTGTTTTGTTCGAATATGGCTAATCAATTGCATATACTCATGTTCGCATGTTGATATGTTCTATTGTTTGGATTTCAAACTTTAGGTTATGTCTTTTAAATTTCTTCTTTAGGTTCGTTGATGTACCCATGTATGCATAGACTTCTGTATGTTGGACCATTGGTTAATTTGTGCTAAGTATAGCTAGGTTTTCGAATTTCAGTAAACTTCAATGTTGTCAGAACCCGCTCATTAATATAAACCCATTTGTTGACTAATGTTAACTAATCTCACCATCCATGCATCTTGTTTTCTAAATGTTTATTTGCATTTTTCCCTCATCGCTTCTTAATTCTCAGGCATATTCTTTTCTGTGACTTAATAGTTTTGATTCATCAACTTATTCATCTTTTTATGAATTCAGACGTGATCATGCATATTCTGGTTTTCGTTGCTTTGACTTTCTTCTCTTTGATTGGTACTACCATAATCTTATGATAATTGAAGTACTGTGAAATCTTTTATCTTGTTACTGATGAATTTTGGTTTTTCTGTTGCTACCTTTTTATGTTCATTTCTGAAACAGGTATAAGTCGCTTGTGTATCTGAAGTATAGCTTTTCAGGTCTTGCATTTCCTCCAGGTATGCACTCGTTATTGTCATAAAAGCGTGGTAACTATTAGTCTAATTTAGGGATGTGGTCATAGGACAATGATGGGCCATCTTCTTTATTCTCAGCTTTGCTTAGATGCCAACAAAAGGAACTTTGATTGTTAATTTACATAGAATAATTTGAAAAGGATAAAACTAGAGAATTTCTCTCCAAATCTCATTGATCTCTCATCTCTAACAGAATGACCATCTAAAAAAAGAGTTTACAAAGCCTCTATATGACAAACCCTAAACTTAACCAAACTGATTCAGATGGCCCAAAAAACTGATAATTGATATCGGTAACTTAGCATAATAGCAAAGACACACTAAGAAAATTGGTAAAGTGATTGTCCTCAAATAGCATAAATAAATTTACTATTAAATTCCTACTTTAAGACTCCTAAAGTATAAAAACTTCTGAAAATTAAAAAACTCCTGAAATAACGAAATACCTTTATAATGAATTTTCTAAAAATAAAAGTCCTATTCTTATATAGATCTCAGTCATTCTCTGTCAGGCTCCAACTCCATAGGCGTAACATCTTAATCTAATTGAGAATTTATGAATTATGTACTATAATTTATATTTGATTATAGAATTTGAGTTGTAGTAGGATTTGATTGTTTTACGATAAGGATTAGTGATTTAATTGGTGAGGTGGAAGGGTGGTTGGAGGTATCTCTGTCATTCTTGCAAGTATCAAATGACAACTTAAGAACTAAAGCTATGATTACGCAAGCATGTATCTTGATGAAGCGGGTATGCCCCCTTGATTTTTATCACAGCTTTTGCTCAAGGTTGTAACAAGCCGTGCAATTACACCTTCTTAAATTTATTTCATTTGGGATATGAGAGTGAAGATTATTGGGCAGATGCATATGCATTAAATATTTGTATGAGGTGGATTATCTTTTTGGATCAGATGTTCGGTTGGCTGGTCAACCATGCACGATTAGTAAGTTGGATGAGAAAAGAGTGTTTTCTTGTAGTTTTGCAATTTCACACTTGCTAATTGGATGGTTGGTTTTATTTGAGTGATAGCCATCAATTGATTGATTTACAGATTTTTGGCCAAGGTGGATATTCTTTAGGATTTTGCTTGACCAGTATATAATATCCTGATCTAATTAGATTCTGGTGTTGTTACTTATGTTTAATTATTGAACTTGAATTGTAATAGGATTTCAATGATCGTAAGAGATTAGTAGCATTTATATGAGTACGATAAATACTGTTAGTCATTTAGATATGAGGTAGGATTTTTATTTTATCAAATGAACTCTTTAGTTAGATTTTTAGTGTGTTCGTTCTTTGAGTGTGCTCCATGTTGGGGGTGTAGTCGGGAATTAAAGATTGATATATTTAATAAAAAGGGTAATTGGGTCTCCACGCCCAACACTTCATGGTTAGAGAAATTTTGTCCTTTAATTTTAAATTATTACTAACTCCACCATATATGAAATTATATGCATAATGCAATGGGTTTTGTTGTTTGATTTCATTTGAGATATGAACAAGATCAATAGGACCTAGTGTTGCATACCTTTTAGCAATTAGGAAGATACAACCAAACCTCTTATTGATTTTTTTTTTTTAAAAACCAATTTGATCGTTTTCTTCAGTTTCTATGTAATGCTGTGGCAATAATGCTAACAAGTATAAAGTTTTTTTTTTTTTTTTTTGGAGAAAGAACAAGCATAAAGTTTTGGACCTTACCAACAACAACATAGCCTCAATCCCAAATAAAGGTTTGGATCTATGAGGTGAAAAATATTGATGCAACTTGCTGGACATTTAGCAAAAATTTCATTCAGTATATGCTATGATTTAGGCCCTTGGATATGAAAATGGTTTTACTATTGTCTACATCATTAATGTAGAAATACTCTGGCCTGTCATTTCCCCTTCATTCTTGAGTTAAATGTTGTGTGTTTATCAACAATGCTTTCAAGAAATCTCCTTTTGATGGGATTTCAAGAAATCCCCTTCATTCAGTAATAAATCTTATTTATATATTTTTTTGGCAGGACAAGGTGTTCTTCCATCAAGTCGCTTGCCATCTCTTAGGAAAGAGCTGATGCTGTTTCTGCTAGAAAGTTCAAATGCCATGAATTCTCAATTGGCAGAGAGCTTCAAACCACCTATTTCAAGTTGCCCGAACTTGTATCATCTCTTGTGGTTGGATACAGAAGCAACTTTAGAAGTTTTAAGATATGCTTTTGTAGATGACGAAGTTTTGAAACCTGACCATGGTTTGCTTGATGTAAATGTGGAAGGTGGCAAGGATAATGATATTGACAATACTGAAAGTCTGGATGTGATAGTGCAGAATACAGTTAACACTTTAATTTGCATTGTTGATGTTGCTATTTCTGGAGGAGATGACTTTTCTAGCACTGATGATACTGGGTCTACATGGCCTTCGAGAAAGGACATTGGTCATTTACTTGAGTTCATTGCTAATTTCGTAGCATGCAGAAGAGCAATTATATCTCAGGCTATTTTGAGTCATATTTTGAAGTTCTTGACTTCAGAGAATGATGTATCACACTCCATTCAGAAACTTGGAATGGAAAAATTAGTGCTCAAGAAAAGGGAGAAACAAGTGCTTGAGCTGTTGAAAGTGGTGCCAGAAATGGATTGGGATTCATCTTATGTTTTACATCTATGTGAGAGGGTTCAATTTTACCAGGTATCCTATGCTATGATTTATTTGTTTATCTTCGTATTGAGAAGTATGCGAGCTTTTTCCAAAAGGACCCAGGATTAATTCGTTTTTTGTTTTGTTTTTTTGTTTTTTTTGTTTTTTTCAATTCTGTTTTATAATGTATGAGGAACCAGATTAGCATCCACATTGCCTAAACGCTTATTACTATATTATTAATTCACAGGTTTGTGGGTATATATACACAACTATGCATCAATATGTTGCTGCTTTGGATAGCTACATGAAAGATCTCGATGAGCCTATCCATGCCTTTTCGTTTATCAATGATATTTTGCTGCGTTTGAGAGATGTTGAATCTGTTACTTTTCAGTCAGCTGTTATTGATCGGATGTCTGAGCTGGTTGACTTAAGCAGGTGGGAGTCTTGATAGGCTTTGGAATTCATCGATTTATAGGGAGGGGGTTTTTTCCTTCTCCTTACAATGTCTTGATTTTATATTTTTCTCTTGCAGAGAGGGAACGTTTCTTTTGGTCATTAATCATTTCAATAAGGACAGTGAACTTATCTTGTCCCAACTTCAATCTCAACCGAAAAGTCTCTTTCTTTATTTGAAGACAATTATTGAAGTTCATTTGTCTGGCAAACTCGATTTCTCTTGTTTGGAAAAGGTTACTGTTATGGATGTGAGAAATAAATCTAAGCCGAAGGATCTATCAGATGAACTCAAGGCCTTTATGGAAAGGATATCTGACTTCCCAAAGCTGATTCGTGAGAATCCAGTACTCATAAATGATGACATGGTGGAACTATATCTGAAGGTGAGATTTTTTAGAGTACAAATACTCATTTACATAAATGATTTCTGCAATCATTTTTTTTTTAATTGAAATTTCCCTGATCAATTTGGTATGTGATTCTTCTGTCTGTTTTTAGATTTCTGTCTTCTATAATCCTGCTCTCCCTGGTTTGCTATTTATTTGAAGTGTTTGTTTTGTCTATTCTTGATTCTAAGCGCTTTGTGTGGCTATCTCAAGTTGCATTTGAGTTCATAAGTAGTAGTTTGTACATGGAATCATGGATCAAAATGTTCTTTTCCATTTCATAATATTTTGTCATTATTGCACTGCATGGAACATTGTTACTTTTCCATTGCTAAATAACTAAGTAATTTGGCTCTTTTTGTGATTTTTAAACACCAATGTGGCTTCGTTTCCTTAACCCTGTTAGGATTTACTTACCGTCATTATTAGTTTCTAAATCTTTGATGATTGTACAGTAAATAGATGTTCCTTAGTGATCTCTTTTTTGCAATGAAGCTAGGTATTTACAGCAGCGGAACATATGTATTAGCCTCAGTCCCAAATTAATTGGATGTATTAAAAGTGGAGTATCCGTTTAAAAAAAAAAAAAAAACTAAGCGGCGTATCCAGAATTTTTCTGTCTAATGTCTATGTCCATAGGGAACTTTGCCATGTGCCTCTTGGCAAGCACTAATTTTCCTTTGGCGTCTTGGACATGCCAATCCATTCTTCTCTAGAAACTACCACCAAAGAAAGGCACCTAGATAATTATCCTAAGAAATTTCTTCAAACAAAATTGTGTTTAGGGGAAAGAATTCTCACCTTTAAAAATCGTGGAACCATTCAAATTGTATTTGGTATTTGAAAATTTATTTTTTTCATATTTTGGCAGAAAAATGGAGCAATCCTATGTTAAGATTAAATTTTGTATAATGCTTGAAGGTTTTCCCCAATTAAAATGCAGTCTTGCGAGGCTGAATGTTTCTTTTTTTTTTTGAAGTAAAATAGAATTTTCATTAATCATCAATGGATCAATACAGGACCACACGTAGAATCAATTGCCAAGTACATTGATTCGCTAATCACGTTTGTTCGAAAGAATTGCCATCCATTTGGCTGTAAATGCGATTGTAATATTGTAATAGTGTGACAATCAAGGACTGCTCTCTAGAAACATTTGGAACACATGGCAGTACACAAACACCACTAGAATCACATAATGAAAACAAAACTTCCAACAAGGGAAGACAAACTAACTATCAAATAGAAAAACTAAAGAAAAGACCAACCCAACAGCGTACAAATCCGCAAACGATCGTTGAGAAAGAAGTACTGCAACAAGAATGGAACCTATCTTCTCAGATCTGTAGTTTATTGAATAAATAAAACACAAAAGAATGTGATTAGAACCACCGCCAATCAAAAGAGAAGTTCGACAGTGGTTCAAGATCTTGAATCACGAGAGAGAATCAAAGAAGAAAATTTAGGGTTTAGAGCCGCCGCTAAGCATATGCATGGTTTTTGTATGTTGGCTAATGCATTTCTTAATGCTTACTGCAATGTCTTTTTTGGAGCTGAGGCTATGTTGTTGTTGCTTACTGCAGTGACTTTTGTATTATTATTAATGTTTCTGTTCTTTTCGTAATTTTCTGTTCCAGAATATCCCTTGTGAGCATACCTCTCACAGTCCTTCATGATGTTCCAGATTAATTTCTAAATGCTGGATTTCTTTGTGATATCTATTTTTAATAAAGAAAAGCTCTCCAGCTTACTCAAAGGGTATCAATTTCTTCATATTTTTGCTTCTTTCTTGTGCAGTTATTGTGTCAATATGAGCGTGATTCAGTTCTTAAGTTCCTGGAGACATTTGAAAACTATAGACTAGAGCAGTGCCTGCGCTTGTGCCAAGAATATGGTGTCACAGATGCAGCTGCTTTTTTGTTAGAAAGAGTTGGGGATGTTGGCAATGCTCTATCACATACCCTTTCTGATCTCAATGAAAGATTAAGCATGCTTGATTGTTCTGTGGAAAGTATTGTTTCTGATCCATCTTTCAATCGACTTACCGACGTGGAACAACTCAATCGCACTTTGAGGATACCAGAGGTTTGTATATATGTGGTATTATTTTAAAAGTGTGTTTTTTTACTCCAAGTGTCAATATTGAACCCTTTATTTGTCAAATGCAAATCTCATATAGGTCAATGGAGTGTTTCGTATTTTGCATGCATCAATTGGCTTATGTCAGAGGAATACACAGCGTTTAGATCCTGATGAGTCTGAGTTCTTGTGGTTCCACTTACTTGATTCGTGAGTACTTAACATGCTTTACTGTGCACATTCTCTAATCAACATTACGTTTCATTTAAACTCTTGCCTGCATTTTGTGGACATGGTGCTGCAACTTTTGTTCAGTGTCACTTAAGTTCAAATTTCTGTTTTCAAACAACCATCCGAGTCTTAGGTGTATGTGATGAAAAAATCTTCATCTTCTGTACAGATTTTGTGAGCCTCTCAGAGGTGCAAGTGATGTAAAAATGGAAACTGATTTGAAAGGACAAGGTACTGGAATGCTTGCTGCAAGACTGGGAATCCAGGGTAAAACAGCATCTGCTTGTAAATGGAGAATCTCCAAGTCACGGAAAGGGGCTTCGCTTTTACGCAGAATATTCTCCCAGTTCATCAGGGAAATTGTCGAAGGAATGATTGGATATGTACGCCTTCCTACTGTAATGACTAAGCTACTCACTGACAATGGTGATCAGGAATTTGGTGATTTCAAGCTCACCATATTGAACATGCTGGGAACGTATAATTTCGAGAGAAGTATTCTGGTATTGATTCTTGATGCACTTAATCTGGTTTTTATCCATTAACCTTGAAAGTTCTTGTTAAGCATCCTGAATTTCGTTTGTTACGCTTATTCAGTTTTGTGACTCAATGGGTACCTTTTTTACTTTAGATTTTTTAGTCAGCTATTAGGTGCATTTACCAGTTTTTATGTTATATAATTTATTTTAGAGAATGTTGATTAATCTTATAGTGACTGCATCTTTATATTGTTTAGGATACTGCAAAATCTTTAATTGAAGATGATACTTATTATACCATGAGTTTACTAAAGAAAGGGGCTTCTCATGGGTATGCTCCTCAGAATCTTGTGTGTTGTATATGCGGCAGTTTTCTAACCAAGACATACTCAAGTATTCGATTGTTCAATTGTGGGCATGCAACTCATCTTCAATGTGAATTCCAAGAAAGTGAAGTGTCAAACGGAGAGTCAGTTGGATGCCCCGTTTGCATGCCGAAGAAGAAGGCCCAGCGATCAAGAAACAAATCTGTCATTTCAGGGAATGGATTGGTGAAGAATTCTTTCGTCAGACGTCAACAAACACAAGGAACTAGTGCCATTCAACATATTTATGAATCAGATCTCTCAGAGAAATCGTATGGAGTTCAACAAATTTCACGGGTAATTTAACTGTTACTGCGAGCTTCTCGATTCAAAATTTTGATGATTTTAACTGCCATGTTTTCGCTTCAAAGCTTTGATTGCGACCATTAATTGATAATTTCTCTTAATTTGGGTTCTTCAGTTTGAGATGTTGAATAATCTTCAGAAGTCGAAGAGATCTTTCCAAATAGAAAATATTCCCCAGTTGAGGCTTGCACCACCAGCTGTTTATCATGAGAAGCTAAAGAAAAGAACTGACATTATATCTGGTGAGAGTAGCAGCTCCGTGAAA
Organism: Stephania cephalantha; assembly: GCA_039657325.1. Taxonomy (NCBI): domain Eukaryota; kingdom Viridiplantae; phylum Streptophyta; class Magnoliopsida; order Ranunculales; family Menispermaceae; genus Stephania; species Stephania cephalantha. Next base: position 1,412,287 of record CM077577.1, on the reverse strand, counting down.
AATGAAAAACCGAGTAAAAATAGGCAACTAAGGGAGCTGAGAACAAAAGGATCATCGATTCGGTTTCCATTAAAATCATCTATATTCGGTGAGTCTTCTTCACTTGCTCATTAATTTTCGTTTATAATTCTCCCTTCTTACTCATTTCGTGATGTTATTTGTAGGCAATGAGAAGACAAGAAACAGATAACACAGATATCATGTACAAACTACAAAATAAGCCCTAATATCTATACAGCTACCATGTACAAAGTAAGCCCATTTAACTATAGCTAATTTACTGATTTTGGGGTGATTAAATCTTTGGTTGTGGAGTAATCATCCTAGCTGAGTCTTTTGTTTCTAATTATTATGTATGTCTTAGTAACACTTTACAATAAGTTTGTCATGGTAGTGTTTACGCGGAAATAGAGATAAAAACAATTTTCTTTTGAGACCAAAATCAACCGGATAATTCTGATTATTTTTGCAATTGCTTCTTACAATAATACAATGTTAACATGTAAGAAACCATACAATTTCCCAAAATCATTATTCATTGCTTGGTAATTCTCAGAATCCTAATGTTGATAATTTCTTGATTGTAGTATTTATGTTGATTAGCAGTCAGCTTTGTAAACCAATTTTAGTGCAAAGCTGTTGGACAGTTGAACTGTTTTTTATTAATTGTTATATAATCAATCCAATGTACATGAACTTGGATGAGAACTGAATACTCTCTCTTTGAGGGTTTGGTTTTTTTTTTTTTTTTTTTTTTTTTTTTTTTTTTTTTTTCTTTTTGGTGTCAAATTTCTTTGATTAGTTGAAATGATAAAAGATGAAGCCCTGCTGACCACAAAATCCAATCTTTTAAATGGAGCTTTGTGCTTATGTGTCCAACAAGACATTTTCAAGTCTGCTTGGATTTGGATAAGAGCTGAGTATGAGCAGACGACTCAAAGGGGGACCTGTTTTTATTTTTAGTTTTCTTTTCTTGGAAAACTTTACATTGATATTATCACATCTTAAGATGTTACCTTCTCTTGAAGGCTGTGACAGACAGATTCATTACAGCAGAATTCTTCTTTCCTTCAGCACTTATTAGCAGTATAGTTATTGAGTAAACTTTGTATCATGTCTCACTCACTTTCCAGATGAGCTTTTTTTTTTTTTTTTTTTGAAACAACCCAGATGGGCAATTTTAAGTGAGGCTGTAGTTGATCATATCAGTACTGATGCACCGGATCTGGTTAGTAGTTGAATGTAACTTATGTGACAATAGTATTAGGATGGGGGACATGAACATCCTTGACGGTTGTCGTGTTGCACGCCTTTTTTCAAATTCATGTTCCCTCCAATTTGAATCAACACGTTCGGTGTAAATTTCAGCTTGGAAAAGGAAAAGAACCTGTGAATTGTTCGATCCACATTTTTTACACCAAAAAAGGAAAAGGAATTTATTAACCTGTGAATTTTGCGATACACATTTTTTGTCATCAGTTACAATCTTCACGTTTTATTTGTGCAAGAATGACTCTTGTTATGATCGAACAAAGTAAGGAAAATTCGTCATAAACATTGCCAAAGCATCTCCGGTGGGATGATAAGGTAAAAAAAAAAATTATCGAAAAAGTCAAAAAGACTAAAATTTGTTAGATGACTCAATTCGGGATTAGTCGAGGCAAAGTTACACCCTTTAGGAGGTTGTTATTTCTCTTGTGGGATTGTTCCCCTCTTCATGAGGTTGTTATTTGGAGCTTCAGTTGATTGTAATATTTACTATCCTTGTTGGAATAGATTGCTGTACTCTTTTTATTGGTTTATTGGGTGTCAGGAACATTAACACAACAAATTTGATAAAAAAAAAAAAAAAAAACGTAGTTCTCATGCAAAAAAGGGGGTGCTAATTGAAGTATAACAAGAAAAAAAAATTGTATTGATTGAACCTCAAGCCTACCTCAACTCTTCGATGCCTCTTAAATTGAAACCTATACTTAAAGAAGGCAAAGTTTCGAAAATCAGCTTTTCGTTATTTCCTAGAGAGAAATGTTAACCCACTTTGGGCGTGCCTTTGATTGTGAGTTGTGACCCTTATAATATATGTTGCATTGATGTGTGTTGTGACTTGTGCATAAAACTCGACGTCCATCAAAGGGACTCTCAATGAGTGCATGCCAAATTGAGTTGTCCAAAGTGAGTCACAATAGCGCAACTCTTTCTCAAAACTTACTACTGAATTTATTTCCTTTGTAAAAATTAAATAAAAAAATATTTTTATTAGAAAGAATCTCAATATAGTACTCCCTCCAATCAATAACATACGTTGCTTCGCAAAAATTTCTTGTCAAAAAAAAAAAAGCCAAAATTGGGTAAAAACACACAAAATTCTCAGTGTTGTCACTTAGAGGGAGAGGGAGAGAGTGCCAATTGTCCCCCCAAATTCTCAAAACCCACAACAAACAACATTCACACAACTACCTTGAAATAGCTGATTGTTTGTTCATAATTGTTGTGTGTGTGTGTTTGTGGTGGCCTCCTCTCCAATCTCCAATTTTAAAGAAAGAAACCCAATTTCCTTAGGCGGACCCTCCCAAGCTACTCTCCTTTGTTTTCTCCGCCCCTCTCTCTTCCCTTCTTTATAGTCTCTCCTCATTTGCTTCACCTCTCACTCTCCAATCCCCCTCTGTTTCCTCTGTTTCCCCTGTTTTTGTTCTTCTATCATTTCAACAGCTACAACAACAAAGACCCACCAAAATGGCTTCGACTTTCTCGACAATCAGATTAACGACTCAACCTCTAGCCTTCAAATCCAACTCCCCCAGATCTCCCGAACACCCCCTTTTCGTCACATCTTCGTTTCTGGACTCTACCCACAAAATCCGCTCTAATTTCCCGATTTCCCAACCCACCCATCAACGCAGATCCACCATTTCTGCTGTTTCTGACGTCGTTAAGGAGAAAAAGCTCAAATCCGTGGCTAATTCCTCCATTTCGGTAAGACCCAGAAAAAAAAAGATCCAAAATTTCGTTCAGATCTTTGGTTTTTTTTTTTTCTAACAAAAGAGCATCAAATTTGAATACCCTTTAAGCCGATTTGGCTAATTTTGTACATTTCTTGTGCAGTTGATCACTAAAGATGAAGGTCTGGTGTTGTATGAGGACATGATTTTGGGGAGAGCATTTGAGGACATGTGTGCCCAGATGTACTACAGAGGAAAAATGTTTGGATTTGTGCATCTCTACAATGGACAAGAAGCTGTGTCAACTGGGTTCATTAAGCTTTTGAAGAATGAAGACTCTGTGGTGAGTACTTATAGAGATCATGTTCATGCTTTAAGCAAAGGAGTCCCTGCTAAAGCTGTAATGGCTGAGCTTTTTGGGAAGAAAACTGGGTGTTGCAGAGGCCAAGGTGGGTCTATGCACATGTTCTCTAAAGAGCACAATGTGCTTGGTGGGTTTGCTTTCATTGGTGAAGGGATTCCAGTGGCAACTGGTGCTGCATTCACATCTAAGTATAAGAGAGAGGTCTTGAAAGAGGAGGGTAGTGATGCTGTGACTTTGGCTTTCTTTGGTGATGGGACTTGTAATAATGGGCAGTTCTTTGAGTGCTTGAACATGGCTGCACTTTGGAAACTGCCCATTGTGTTTGTTGTGGAGAATAATTTGTGGGCAATTGGGATGTCCCATTTGAGGGCTACTTCTGATCCTGAGATTTGGAAGAAAGGGCCGGCGTTCGGGATGCCGGGAGTTCATGTTGATGGAATGGATGTTTTGAAGGTGAGAGAGGTTGCATTGGAAGCTATTGGGAGGGCAAGGAGAGGGGAAGGACCTACATTGGTGGAATGTGAGACTTACAGGTTTAGGGGGCACTCATTAGCTGATCCCGACGAGCTCCGTGATCCCGGTAAATATCGGAGGTTTTATCTATTCTGTGTTATCCTTATATGCTCCATTGCTGTGGGAATTCATGTGATTGTGTCTTTGGTGCCAAAAACAAATAGATGCTTGTTCTTTTTCTTCTTAATTCTGTCTGTGTATATTGCCCCCTTTTTCCTTTTGAAACCTGCTAGAGCATAATAAAATCCTTTTCGAGTTGTGAGTTTGGTTATGGCTTGTGAATATCTTGTCAATTGTTAAGTTACAGAAATTTAAAGCTTAATTTTGGATAGAAATGTTATATTTGAACTTCTTGGCTTTGCAGAATGAGATTCCTTTTACTCCATAGTCCATATACCTTTTACGTGGATTACATTATTCACAAGAAATAAGTTTAGTTGAAAATCGACGAATCTTGGTGAAAGTTGTTGAGTACATCATTTTTAGTTGTTGATTTGTTTGTGGTAATTACTTGAAAAAGTTCATTTAAGTCTATAACTCTCCAATTGTTTGGTTTCATGAATTAATGTTGATTTACCAAAGCAAAAAAATAAAAATAAAAAATGTGATGTCTCTTCTGTGGTTCTTAAACTGATCATGTGATTGTAGAATCCTGCCATCTTATGATCATGCAATTCCTTTTTAATGACAATCTCAGGTAGAATCGTTTTGAAGTAATAAGTAGTGGTAGAACGCCATTCCCATCTATGTGATCTTGTAAAATCCTATGATCTTGCAATCTTAGTACCCTTTTAGTTTTTCCTTTACTTATTTGTTTGTTTGTTTATCTATTTATTTTATGTGTTTAGTACAAGTCTTGACAGATAAGGATTTATCTATTATCTGATACTGTAAAATTTACGAAGCTAGCAAGGTGTTGACAATATTTTTTGCTATATAGTTTTTATTGATATACTTTGTAAATCATTGACGTGACAGTTGATGAATGCTTTCCAAATATATGAACTTTAAGTCTTATTATTTGCTTTTACATCTTGGTATGTTTTGTGCTAGAGTTAGTTTTATGTTATTTATATTCAGATGTATTAGAAAAAACATATTAACTCATAACCTTCTCACAACGTTTGAACATCCTACCTTTTGATGCTCTTTGAGTGCCGTACCTATTATATGCATGTTCCTGATTCTGACGACCTTCTTCTCATCTTTTATCAGTTTATGCAAAAATGTTGCAACAACAACATAGCCTCAGTCCCAAATTAATTGGGGTAGGCTACATGGATCAAACTCTTCCATTGAGCTCGATTAAGTGCAATTGATGGCGAGCTTTCCAAACCATCTATATTCCTCCTAATTAATGCGTCCCATGTTAACTTTGGTCTACCCCTACCTCGTCGAATTTCTCCAGTTTCTATTGAGTCAAGCTTTCTAGTGGGAGCATTTGTAGGCCGTCTTCCTTCCCTAATCTTTGTGTCAATTTTGTGGTACACCTACTTGTCTCTGAATTTCTATATTTCTTATTCTATCTTTACGAGTTTTACCATACATCCACCTAAGCATCCTCATTTTTGCTACGTTCATTTTATGCAAAAATATTAATATAGCAAAAATAATAACATCAAGAGGCATTCAATAAATTATTTCAGTGGCCGTTAAGCTTGTTCCTTTCATGGGTGATTGATAGCGCTTCTTAGTTCTCACCGCCTTCATTTGCCCATTCTTGTAAGATAATTGGTTTGCAGGTTCTTCTAGTTGAAGCTATAATCGTGGACTAGATAACATAGGAAATTGCTGCAAATATTGGTGAAGGAAATTGCTGCGTATGTGCTCTGCTCTGAAATTATCAACGTTTCATAAATGATGACTAGTCCATCATTCAAGCTGCATTCAATATTCTGCAAGTGGAGCTTAAACGGAAAAAAATCTACCCATCTTTTTCTAGTCAAGTTCATGATAGTAATGAAGGAACTATGGAACAGGTTTGATTGATGAGATAGATTTCACTCCCTCGTCTTGTCCTAGTTCTTTGTAGATTATGAGTGTTGGCTTAAACTCCGCCTAACCAACCTATTTTATGGGATACTTGCAAGTTACCTAGCAGTTTTAGTTCAAAAAGGATCTGATGGATTTCCTGATGGTGAGGTCTTTCAAATCGAGAACATTTTGTTTCTCTAGTTGCATAAATTTCTTGTTGGGGTATGCGGTCACAACATCTTTGCGCTATTTTAGTGGCAATTTTAGATTTATTTTGGTCCTTCAATTAGCATTAGAGTTTGAATTAATGGAATTTAATTAAATAGAGAAGATTTTTGATTTCTGCAAAACATGTTGGAGAATAACTACTAGCATTTCCCTCGGATCACTGGAAAAGTCGGGGAAACATTTATGCTCAATGTAATCATATATACTCGATTCAGGTAGGTATTGGTATGCACCCATCATAGTTGGTATCTGCCTAGCCTATGTATGGTTCTTGGTATACTTAGGTTGATAGCTAGCGGTGTTAGAATTTCAACAAATTCAACTAGCATAACTTTTATTCGGAGTTCTTACACATGGTGCGATAGAAAGTGACTTTGTTCTAAACTGAACTAACTTTATAGTCAACCACTGTAGTAAGTCAGACTCCTCTATCATCATCCAAATGTAGCCAACCACTGATATGAATAAGAAATGGATGAATTTGATTTGATGTTCTCCATTTCAACCCGCTCAACTGTCTGACGGTTGCCATTCTCTAACTGTCTTTAGCAAAGGGGACATTGTTGACCAACTTGAATTTTGCCTAAAAGAGGAGTTCCCTTAACTGATGAAAAAATTCTATGTTCTGATTTTCTTAATTAGAAATATTGTTCCTGATTTCTTTTGAGCTTATTTAAGGATTTCTTTCCCTCTTGAGGACTTTCTCTAAAGATTATAATGATGGTGATGCAAACAGGCTTTTGTTTTGGGGATTTGAGAATCTGGGCTCCTCGCGTTAGTCTTGCCTTGGGAATCTAAGGCTTCAAGTATTCCGATGATTTCCTTTTCATGCTTGTTCATTTACTTATGACTTGTATGCTTCCTCAAAATAATTTCATTTTCATGGTTTGCATTGAAGCATTTTAAGATTAAATCTATGATGGCTTAATTTGGTTTTTCCTCTCCTACTTACAAGTCTTCCTAACTTGGGACTGATTTGATTCTCTTTCCCAGCTGAAAAGGATCATTACAGCAAGAGAGACCCAATTGTGGCTTTAAAGAAATACATGATCGAGAACAACCTTGCGGATGAAGCCGAATTAAAGGCCATAGAGAAGAAGATCGATGAGGTGGTTGAAGAGGCCGTTGAATTTGCCGATGCAAGTCTAGTTCCAGCCCGCAGTCAGCTATTGGAGAACGTCTTTGCGGACCCCAAAGGCTTCGGAATTGGTCCGGATGGGAAATACAGATGTGAGGATCCCAAGTTTACAGAAGGCACTGCTCATGTCTAAGCTCCAGAGGTCAGCAAATTCCCTCATAGTTATTTAATATGATGATGATTAGTTTGTTCTCGAGGTTATTTAGTGACAGATTAAAAGCTCCCTTTCCTTCTCTACATAGTCTTTTTTATTTATGCAGGTCTGTTTTGTCATGTCATTCATTTCTTCTCTTTCATGATTCCTTTTTTTGTATCCCATAAAGAGATTTACTTAGTCCTAGTTAATCAAGTTCTTCACTGGTTTGCTTCAGTAAAAACTATATAATCCCACATTCCAAAGGGAATTATTTTGCTTAAATAGTACGTGTCTTTTACTGAGCCTATTTTTTGTTTTGGTTTGCATGTTTCAACCAATTCCTCGACTAATTTGGGATTGTGGCTGTGTCGTGTGTTTAAACCATTTACTCAACTTCGTGGCAGAGGTCAGCTTTAGGTGAACAAAGTAAAAGAAAAAAGAAAAAAAAACCTCCATGTTCAACTTAGAAATCAATTGAAGGAATCACACTTGATAGTTGTCATTTTGGTCAATTATTATTATTACAACAATAGCAACGCCACAGGCTTGATTGATGTAGGAGATGATGTCTTCTTAAATACCCGTATCGATTTAATAATGACCGGATCCACTTTGAATTTGATAAATGCATTGCTTATGAAGTATGTGTTTGTGGTTGATTAGATTAGGAATTGAAAACGATTGCTTAATTACAGTATTGATTCATCAGTATACTTTGTGGTACGTCTTTTTTCTCATTTCATTAGGTTACTAGGCCATGGAAGTAACTCGAGATCCCAAGTCTTAACTATGATTTAGTGGAAGTCATTGTTTGCTATGGATTGAAAATGCATTCACATTAATTTTAAACCAATTCATGGTTTATCTTTTATTTTTTATATTATTTTACGAGATTGACAAACAATATAATGTCTATTAATTAATCCCAAATGACAACATAATTTTCAAAAACCCAAACATGATATATTTTTTGTGAACAAAATAAATGGATGGTATTAATTAAACAAACCAAATAGATCGTCGATCATAAATGTAATCACCACCACCATATGCAATTGCAATATATATGGAGGTCCTTATTCGCAATAATTAACACACAAAATCAAACAAACACAAAACCAAGTGAGCAAGGTTTAATTAATTGCAGTCGACCAAAAGGGACAAGGTGCCTATTGAGGCCGGAACAGAATAGCACTCTCCGTCATCAGTGGAGTTGAGCTTTGTCGCTCGGACGGCGTCCTTGCAATCTTTTCCAGCATGAAGCATGGCACCGGTGCTATCGTCGCTGTTGAACACAAAGGACTTGCCAAGCTCAACGTTCTGGCACGAACCGCATGGAAGGGGTTCGACATCGTCCAGTACTGGTATGGCGTTGCAACTATTGTCGTCTTCAAACACAGTCACCATGGCTGCCTCCACATTCACTAATGCCATAGCTAACACAAATAGAGCTGTGCACATGATGATCATAACAATCATATCCCCGCGAGCCATCGATATCGATAATTACTTATATATGGATTAATGGATGGGGGGATTGATAGAGCTAGATGTGATGAGAAGCTGAAATAGTAATCAAGTAGGTGTAAGTGTGATTGCTGTGATCGAGCTCTGTGGTTTATATTTATAGCTAAATCTCTAGTATAAATGAAAGAAAAAAACATTGATATTGACATAACCATGCTTCGACGATGACTCCCGCCACTAAAATACTACTCGCTACCAAAAATGGTCAGTCATCGACAATCGCCTCCGCTGACATGAGGACTAGCATCTTGCATCGTTGTTTTCTCCCCATTCGCTCTAAATCTAGGCCAAAAACAGGGTTGTCAGTGACAACCGCGTGCACCGAACATCCAAAAAAAAAAGAAACAAAGAAGAGGGGGAAAAAGATGACAAGAGGGATGTTAGGGGAAGGCGAGAGAGCTCAGGGGAAGGCGAGAGAGCTCCCAAGGGAAGGAGGGAAGATATGAAGGAAAGAATGGAAGGAGATGGAGATCACGGGTTGTGGTGGCTGTTGTTGGTGGGTGGGGGTGGGAAAGAAGGGTTAGAAGAGGGGAGAAGGAGAATGGGGTCACCAGGGACGTACCGCTGAAGCAGGTCGCACGGACGGCGGCAACTTAAGAGGCAGTGGATCCGAATGACTCTAAAAAAATGTGACAACGCTCTAAGGTTTCTCTCAAAGAGACAAGAGAGAACCTGTGACGACCCGTCACTAAATTAGACTGGACTCAACCTAATTCGACCGGATTGGAGGCCCGGACTCGATTCGACCGGGTGGCGCGGATGTGCTCGATGTACGAGACTGTAAAATTTAATTATTTCTTTTATATATATTTTGGAGCGTGTATTATTTAAATAATAAAATAATATAATATAATACACGTGGCCAGACTCCGGATGTGCAATGACTACGTGGGTAGCATGGTTAGGACCAAACACGGAGCTAAATACTACGCTAGGCGAGACCGGATTTATTTTTTGGTTTCCATTGATTTTATATTGAAAAAATACATAACTCGAATAAAATAAATATATAAAAAGCTAATAATCTAACTTGGATTAATTATATGCCTTGATCATCATCTTGAAGTATTATACGGTATTTCGTGGCGATGTCGTGTGTGTTGATGTATGTTTTGTCATAATTAGGGTTGTAAGTGTGTGTTTGAAGGGCTTAAGTGCAATTATTGGTTGCTCGAAAACTAGCGAAAAAATGTTAAGTATCATGTGAGGATTTTGCCTCGATCGTGCAAGTCGGGATTGGTGGTAATGTAAAATGAGAAAGAAGTTGGTACAAGACTTAGCCTTGAGTTGCATGTTGGTTAGTGGTTGTTGAGGTTAAGATTGAGTCGAGATTGGTGCAAGTTTGGCTAAGTATAGCAAGAAAAGCTGGTCCAAAGTGTTTGGTGTGTCATGGACAAAGTTAAAATTTTTAGAGTTTTTGTTTATGGAGTTGGATTTGATTGATTGAGAGATTGGCTCAATTTGTTGAAAAATCGAATTCAAAACGAAAGTCGAAAGTCAAAACACGTCAAAATAGGAATTTTGGAAATTAATAAATAAAAAGAAATTAAATTGTTGATAAGCGGTGAGGGTTTATATATAAATATAAAAAATAAAAAAAATCAAATGAAGATTCATTTGAAACCTTCAACATAATGTTTTAAGGATTTTGTTTTTAAACCTCTCCACATGTATTTTCACTCGCAGAGCTCTATAGGTCTTATTTTCATCCAATTTCTTTTCGCAAAATAATAGACCGTCACGAGTCGGTTCGAGCTAAGTTACCACGATGGAAACGAGGTATTCAGCTCGCAATTTGGTAAATTCTCAATTAAAAGTATTTTTCACAATTCAATTTGAATTGTCGCGATTTTCGATTTATTTCGTGGGGTTTTGATAGAAATTTGTAGGGATTGTTGAGAATTGATGTATAGGGTGGATGTGCGCCTATTTGGAACAAATGCCACCGATGTGGGTTAAGGTTTTGATGTAGTGAATTGATGCAATTAGTTAATAATTGTTTTGAAGATGTTTTTGTAGTTAAAATTGATTTACATTAGGATTCGGACAAATTGGGTTATTGTCTTTCGTCCAAATTGACTCAACGGGATGTGAAAATATTTTGAATACGGTATTGAACGAAATCCTGGGGTTATAATTGCGAAAATATTGATTTGGAGAAGTTTTGTTAGTTCTAAATTGTTAAAGTTTGTCTAATCAATAGACTATATTGAAAAACTCATAATTTCTCCGTTTGTGATCGGATTTAAGTGTTCTTAGAGTCTATGGAAAATATGAAGTGGGCTCTACAAGTTCCTTTTTGGTCAATATAAAGAATATCAAGGTTTTCAAAGTTAAAAATCCACCCTAAGTTAGCTAGTTGAAAGCCAATTAAAGTTGTTATAAAAAATTGTGTTAGGAGTTGATGACGCGGAGCTCGACTAGGGGTTGGGGCATTCGACGCGGAACGCACTTGTAAGTGAACAGTAGGAATTTATAAACTTTCAATACTCATGTATATTTTTGCATTCGCATTGCATTCATGATTGCTCATTGGCCATGCATATAGCCATTGGACCTTTAGGGGTCGACTCGACTTTCGAGACGGGCTCGTTGGAGTAACCAACTATAGTTACTACCTTGATCATATTGGGCGAGTTATAGTATATCGGTATTGCACGGGGCCTCATATCCACGTGAAGGGATATTTCCTGGTTGTTTGTGGAGTTGTTGTCATGCGGTGATATACGAGTGGGTCCTCGCACACTTGGGGAATCATGGGAATCACCCTGAACATATGAGATTAGGCTTGTAGCATATTTACTTTATTTTTTGTTATTATATTTCTTTCAATTGTTTATTATCTTATTTGCGATTTTATAAAACCTATCGGTTTACCTTGACCATATGAAATTTAGAGTGTCATGATAAAGGATTTGTTTGGAGCATGTGGGAGATTTAGGGGTTTAGGGTTTTCTTTGTATTGTTGTATAGGGGTTGTTTTAGTAGAGCGTGCGGTTAAGTTAATTAAGGGAGTGGCTAAAAGGACCTTATTTATTGCTTAGATGACTCCGTTTTTAAATTTTAGTGCGATTACAAAGCGCCCTTATAACAAATGACTTTTTTACCCTTCATATAAAAGGGTTTTTCTTCCCCAAACCCCACCCTCACTTCTCCTTCATCATTTGTACTCTTCGAAACCCTATCACCGCCGTCACACTCTCGACGCCATTTAGGAGGAAAAACGCATGATTTCACCCGTAATCGATCCGACAAGTTCGTTCTCTCCTCGTTTATGCTGTTTTGTGGATGATTTCGAGTTTGTTATACCTAATTTGAATGAATGTTGTTGGTTTCCCTTTTTGATTATTAGGGCTTTTGAGTTCTTGTTGATTTCGACTTTGTTGGATTGAAATGTCGAAGGATTCCTCAAAACGAAGCCATCTCGACAATGAAGAGGTATTTTTTTTTATTGAGTTTTGTTGATCGAGGAAATACCTCCATTTGAGGTTGCAAAACTCATGCTCATGCGGAGTAACAGGGCTGAGACGTGTACTACACTTCTCGGCCCATCAACTCTGAAACCTACGATTACCTTTCGGTATTCTTAAACCGAAAGGTCACCTATGGTTACGGGAAATGTAAGCCGTTAGTGATACTTAACTTCCAGGTTTACCCAACCGACACTCATGCTTACCATATCGGACATGCGGGACCGACACCCTCTTTTTTTGGTTTAAAGTTTGTTTATTGCCTAAATTCTTGACTAATTTTTATGTTTTGTAGGTTGGTACATACGACACGACGGGTACATTTGGTGGGTCTTTCCGAACTTCACAACAATCTTTACACCAGATGTGTCATTTAAGAGGATAAAGGATGTAGTAGCTTGGGCTCGGGAGATTGCCAGCATTGTGGTTTTGTAGTAATCATATTGAAGTCGATTCGGGTGGCATTGGCCGGGGTAGGCGAGCTAAGTTTTCAATAGGTTGTGAGAGGTATGGGGCCTTTGAAGTGAAAGTTTCAAAGGCAAAGCAAATATTGAAAGGAATGGAAGATAAGACGAGTGGGGAGAAGAAAAAACTGATTTGGATCCAAGAAGTGTGGATGCCGGTTTAAAATCAATGTTAAGCACGAGCTTGATGGATTATGGCACGTCGGGTTGTGTGTGGGGTACACAACCGTGGCTTCACTAATTCTTTGATTGGGCACTCTTATGTTGGGTAACTTAGTATCAATGAGAAAAAAATAGTGCGAGACATGAGCAAGACTAGTGCCTGCCCTCGGGATATTTTAAGTAACATTAAAAATAAAAATAAGGGCAACGTGACTATTATGAAGACAATTTACAATGAAAGGGCTAAGTTGAGAAAGATTGAAGCTGACGGGAAGAGTAATATGCATCTTACTACTCCGATTGGACGACTATAAACACATTGAGCAACATTCTTTTTGGCCGGACACGTATAGCGTGAGATCTCTATTCTTTGCCCTTCCTAATTCAAAGTGTAACTCATTCGATGTTTTCCTCATGTATTGATCATGGATTGCATTTACAAAACAAAACGCTTCAAGTACCCGCTAATTGAGATAGTCGGGGTCACCTCAACGCACTTGACCTTCTCTGTTGAAAGAAGTTGAACATGACCACTGTTGAGCCTTCATTGAATGGGGAGTTAAATTATTTATACCAAGTTCAAATGGAACGAGTTGAGGCTAAGTACAAAAAGTGGTCTTGACACGAGGGCAAAAGCGTACGAAGTTAAGGAAATCACACCGCCCGCATCGACTATTATTTACGCACACTGGAGAGAAGATTACATCAAAAGGTCAACCAAAAAATAGCAAGATGCATCTCAGTAAGAGGAATACGAAGAACAAGAGAGGCCCGAGTGGAAAATTCCACCAAGAGAACTCCTTACGCTTTCGAGTATGCGAGAGACCAAAGCGAAGATAAGAGTTTGTGACTCGGGTTTCCAAAAGAAGGAAGCCAAGTCAAAATAACCAAGCAAAAGCCAACTAAGCCGGGGAACCCATCCAAGCTTGCCAACTCACGCAAGTCAAGCCCCTCAAGAAAATGTAACTAGCCATCTGGCGAGCCAAGGTGTTCAATTCGATCAATTAAGCCAAGTATGGCTAGTGAGGGACTAAATGAGGTATCAAGTGAGGTTGTACCATCAAAAGCAAGTGAGTGGCCGAGTGAGGGACATGAGGGCCCAAGTGAGAGGGGTGAGTGAGGGACATGAGGGGCAAGTGAGGGACCTCCTTTAACACATGGACAAGGAAATGGTCGAGGAAAGGGAAGAGCAATCCCTTACGTCGCACCGAGGCGTTCTAAGACCCGAAATTAGGCTGTTGAGGGTTAAGTTGATGAGATACCTCAAATGTGGAGCACATATCGTATTAAAAGCTGTGGATGTTAAACCCAATGGAGATTGTGCGTTTTGAGCGATAACCAATTCTATTGGCTATGAAGGAGGTGATGAGGGATGGATGAGGGTGAGATGCAAGATGTTTGAAGAGATGGTAAGCAAAGAGACCTTGTACAAAACTGTATTTCAAGACACTGAGCATGAAAGAATCGGAGATTCCATTAATGTGTACGAGAGCTCCGCCCCGGGAACTTCTTGGCTTATATTACCAGATATGGGTTTGGTCGTTGCGACTCGTTTTCAGATAAGTTTTGCGGTGTTGGCTAAGAGAGGCTTCGGTCTTTGGCTACCCATCAAAAATTTGACCCCACCTTTATCTGAGAGGAAATTAATATTGCTATGCTTCGTTAATGAAAATCATTTTGTTAGAGTGAGTTACTTCACATTGCGCTGAAGTTATTTTTAAGTTTTATAATGATTATCATTATCCACTACTAACTCGTATTTCGTTTTCCTTACCAACTTCTAATGAGAGATGACGCTCTTTACCACCAACTACGAGACCATGGGAGGTGTTTGTTGAGCCACAAAGTAAAAAAATGGGAGGTCAACTCAACATTCTACCACGACCACAATCAAGCAGTTCGCGAACGTCATTTCACTTGATTAGGATGCATCATACACCCATTTTTGAGAGTGTATGTGCAACATAATTTGTTCATATATACATTATATACGGTGTACATGGGGTATATGGGATCAGTGAACTTACTTTAGTCTTGATTGGTTACCTTGTTAAAGCGATATTACATTGGTTCTATTTTTGGATCATGATTTTGGATGAGGCATAACTTTTGTCTAATTGAAATTGAAATTTGTTGCTCTCCCATGATTGTATATCATTCGTGGATCACTGGATTATGTTATCTTGGTCATGATTTTGGAGCATCTTTATGTAACTTTGCATGGAAGTTCATTGTGAGAATTATATGTAAGCTGTCGATCGATTGGTTCTGCAAGTAGTCCCTAGTTTATTATTGGAGACGGCCTGTAAAATCGAGAGCAACACATCCATCTCGGACTTATATAACCGAAACAAAATGCTCTATCTCGGACATGTTGTCGTTTTATTGTCCATACCCTATTCAAACACCATATGTACCCCATATAAACCGATGGAAAATAGGTTCGGTTACGTTAGTCCGATAATTGGGACACTTTATCGGATTAACTTCATTGTATAAGGGACCATACCCCACCTTTTAACCGCTCTTACCCCATGATAATATGACTTGGAGTATACGAAAGCGTATCGAGTATTGAAACCGTGAATAGTCTCGTAACTTTCGTTTTACAAGAAAATAAATATGTCGACATTATCGATTTGTATGATCTCGCAATTCGTGCCATACCCCATTTATGTACTTCTCGTACCCCATCCGAAAACTACTTGTTCATGTACGAAATGTATCAGTGCAATAAAACCGAAAATATGTCTAATACTTTCAGTTTACTTGAATCGTTATATGTTTGTAACTTTCGGTCAGAACAATCTGTAATTTCTGTTGTACCCTACATTTCGACTACGCATTCCCCTCTCGTATCCCACCCTTTAACGTATGATTTTGAATTTTGAAAAATGTCGGACCAACTATTACGAAATATGTCCGATACTTTCAACTAGAATGAACAGTGAGAACATTGTTGCTCTCGGATCTTCATGTCTGTCGAGCACGAGATGAAGCACCAAAAGTATGATAATGTTGACATCGGTTTGAGGCGAATACAAACATAGCATTATCTTATGCACGACTCCATTTTTTTCAAAAAAAGGAATGTAATCCAAAGTTAACCAACCACACAACGATTGTACATGAAAAACATTGTTTTGAAAATGCATAAAGGCATTTTGTGCACACATGCATATTGTTTCAAGTTCAAATAACTTTGTTTGTGTCATTGAAAAGACCTAAGGCTTCACTATTGGCTATTTGTCCTTAGGCCATATTGACGAGCGACCCGGTAGATGTTGTTCCTCTTTCGCTTTGAGTGGCGAGTCCGGTGGCTTCATATGTGTCATCACTATCGAAAGGAAGCGATGACACGATCACCATGTCAAACGCATCGGAATCGTAATGCTTATTTGTCCCTATCCATGCACCGGAGCGCAATGCCGTATCAAGCGCTTAGCGATCGCATTGTATACATATAAGTTTAAAAATAGTTAATATACTTTGAAAAATATCATGAATATATATGATAGAGGATATGAGAGACAAAAATAATCAAATGTGAAGGCCATAAATGGGCGTGGTTTTTCGCCCCCAGTCTCGAAACCAAGTCTGGAGGCTTAAGACATTGATTTTAACGAGACTTGTACCATTGGGCTACAATGGCCCAATGGTACAAGTCTCGTTAAAATCAATGTCTTAAGCCTCCAGACTTGGTTTCGAGACTGGGGCGAAAAACCACGCCAATTTACGGCCTTCACAAAAAGGCGCAATGGTACTCGGTTGCTAAGCACGCGTACTTAACCCATAGGGCGCGTGTTCGAACCGAGGGGCGAAAAACCACGCCTCATGTGAGGCCTTAGAAAGCTCACATGAGGGGGGACGTGGATGGTGGGAGGCCTTAGAAAGCTCCCACTGCCTTGGGGTGCCAAGGGCTCTGCTGGGTCGATACGCCGTTCTCCGGTGTGCCTTGGGCCTTCACATCAAACTAAATAGAAATTCTTACCAAAGAGTTCTCATCTTCATGAACGACCCCGAAACATGTTCGGGATTCACCGTAAATGGATGGGTGATTTTGTGAAACCATTCCATATAGTCGGGTGTTGATCGATAATGATAGTCCACCTTCTCTCGCGTCCTTTGAACAAATTCAAGATGCTCCTTTCAATCCTCCCAAAATTGGGCCTCGTACGAGTACTTGACATTGTACAAATTAGCCACGTTTCTCCTATCGGCGTCAATTGGTCGGTAAGGTTCTCTCGAGAATCCGTTGAATGTAACCCATTTCTTTGCATCACCCTTATAGGATTGTGTGGTTCCAAGATATCCATAAACCATATGGAGCCAAAATAGAAGACAATATCATGGACAAAGGGCGGTGCACCTTTGAAATTATTATTCCAAATCACCTACCGTGACGGCCCCAAATCCAAATAAGGGCACCGCCGGTCTAATCCCTTAATTAAGCCCTAATCTCCCCTATAGGACCTAACAAGGAACTAGTCGGCCTTAGTTAAACACCAACCATTTATGATACCACCTACGAGTTAACTTAATTATTCTAGTGACTAACCTATGATTGTTTATAAATCGAGTTACTTAATTTTTTTTTATCTAACTAATTATTTAGCGGAAGTCTTATTAAGTTACTAGTGGAAATGAGATCCTAAGGCCTAACCTATTGTGGAAAAACCATGAAATAGTGATCACATGCATATAGAAACAAAAGTGATGATATATATAACATGTGTACGGTAAGATGTTCTTATCATTCGACCCAAAAGTAAACAAATCATGTATATAGAAAATGTAATACAAAAGAATGCAAAACGTACAAAAATATGTCGTATGAGTCCTTCTTCACTGGCTCAGAGGTAGTCACAAATCTTCTTTTTGCCTGGTGTGCTACTCGGCTGATCTGCACCCACCGTCACAAACTAGACAGTGAGTACATGAGATTATTTAAGTAATACTGAGAGACATCGATCCACATTCCCAAATAGGCAACAAGTATCAAATGGCATAATTTAATTAGCACCTCTCGCTGCGGGTCCCACGTCACGGGTCATTTTGTCCTGCTTAACAAATTAAACGTGTATTAACTATTTGGGCAGTGACACCTACAACAAATAATATTAGTTGTCAATAAACATAAGGGCGTATATTTGAATAAGCCAATTTGGCTCTCACATTATAGGATCTCAGATGGTCGAGGCGGCGCCTAAAAGATACAAGATGACCCAATGCTCGCTTGTCATCCTTCTTGTAGAGCCCGGACTCCTTCTTGTAGTGCCACTTCATAACTCGGGGCTTATCGGAGGAGTATTTACGCAAAGTGTACTCAATAAATGGAAGGTGATCGTACATCCACCCCTGCACAAAATAATAGTATGGATAACATACAGAAACCAAATTAAATGCAGTAGTAATGTAATAAATTTAAAACAAGTATTATACCTCTAGCAACTTCATATAACCGCCAATTTGAGTAACTTTGGCACGATCGGCAATGCCAAGTTGACGGTACATGTATGCAAGTGTTGCGGCTCCCCATGCTTAAGAACCAATCTTTTCAACGTGTTTGAAAAGTTTGGAGGAGGAAAGGGAGACTCTTATACCAGATTTGTTTGCAAAATGTGTCCCTTCAAGGAGGTACAAGAGGTAGGCTCGGACCAAGGCCTCGAGACTAGGATATACATCGCAACCTCTTTTGCCGTCATGTCCTTCTCATTTCTTTGATTCAAAGAACCGATCCTTCAACCATGAAAAACCAACGGTCGGCCTAAGTGTGGTCCTAATCTACTCGTTAGCATCACTCACTAACACCCCCAAAACCTATTAACCATCGACGTCACCACTTTACGGTCCTTGTAAGGTGCAAACACGGTCTTCTAGGTGATCGAATACCGAGAAGGACTCGGAAGTCTTCAAGTGTGGTCGTCATCTCGCCAAAAGGAAGGTGGAACGTGTTGGTTTCGGTGTCATCTCTCCACAATACGAAACATAGACTCTATTACCTTCGTCATATGAGATGTAGCCCGGTGGTGCTAAACTTTGAGTCGTTAATCGGCTTTTCAACCTTTCCTTCTCGAGATGTTGAATGATTGTCTTCCAAACAGATATCGATATCTATGATTTATGCACCCCAATAATCCTCGGGCCTACAAAATATATAGTACATATTTAAAACACTATATAACCAATAAGATGATCAAATCAATAGTTCCAAATTTAGCTTACTTTGTTCCTCCAAATATCCAAGAGCACATGGTGCTGAATGAGGGTATGAGACTTAAATACGAGGGCAACCACGAAATGAAGTGGCATCTAAGTCGACAGACCGGTCGATGAATCAAAACAATCACACCCTCCCCACTTTCGTGAGAATCGCTACTTGATGGTGTACGGCTTGCTTCGGTGCCTCCTGTAGACCCACTCCCATCGGTTCCTCTAACTATGGTATCCTTCTCACCTACGAGAGGTGGTACTAATGGCCTTAACATCAGCCTTTCCTAAATTTCGCTAACTCGGCTTTGATTTCTTAAGCGGACGTTATTTGGCGTCAAGGTTCTTTTGCTTCCAATAAGTGGAAGTTGGACGCTTCCTCTCAGGCACACCTTCCACTACTTGGGATCCCGCGGTACTCGTACAGACCTTATGGAGAGGTCTCTGCGCTCTTATTTTTAGTCTCGCCATACCTTAAGACAAAGTAAAATGTTGGTATAGTCGATACACAATTCAAATAATGAGAATAATAATTCAATTATACAAGTGTCTATTCAACATGACCGACACCTATCACATGGTATCGGTTACGAGTATTTGTCCACTACGAGATACCCGTAACCGTAACCCGAAACCTTAACCTCACTACACCCGAGTCTACGACCACAAAACTAGATCCAAACAACGCGTAAGATCATGAGGAACAAAACCCACAAGCTTAGAGTGTTGAAAACTTACCAAATCGTCTCGGTAAGCCAAAAAATGCACCAATAGTCCTTCGTTCTTCGTGCTCGATCAACGACGGATCCTCGAGATTCGAGTAGAATACAACCTCTCATGACCTCACTGACCGTTGCAGATGATGAATATGTGGTTATTTTTGGGTACGTCTTTTTTCTCATTTCGTTAGGTTACTAGGCCATGGAAGTAACTCAAAATCCCAAGTCCTAACTATATATGATTTAGTGCAAGTCCTTGTTTGCTTTGGATTGAAAATGCATTCACATTAATTTTAATTCAAGTAATTCATGGTCTACATTTCTATTTTTGATTTTTTTATTATTTTACGAGATTGACAAACAATATAATGTCTATTAGTCCATGTAATTAATCCCAATCAACATAAACCAAAAACCCAAACATGATAATTTTTTTTGTGAACAAAAGAAATGGATGGTATTAATTAAACAAACCAAATAGATCGATCATAAATGTAATCACCACCACCACCACCACCATATGCAATTGCAATATAAATGGAGGTCCTTATTCGCGATAATTAACACACAAAATCAAACAAACACAACACCAACCGAGCAAGCAAGCAAGGTTTAATTGCAGTCGACCAAAAGGGACAAGGTGCCTATTGAGGCCGGAACAGAATAGCACTCTCCGTCATCAGTGGAGTTGAGCTTTGTCGCTCGGACGGCGTCCTTGCAATCTTTTCCAGCATGAAGCATGGCACCGGTGCTATCGTCGCTGTTGAACACAAAGGACTTGCCAAGCTCAACGTTCTGGCACGAACCGCATGGAAGGGGTTCGACATCGTCCAATACTGGTATGGCATTGCAACTATTGTCGTCTTCAAACACGGTCACCGTGGCTGCCTCCACATTCACTAATGCCATAGCTAACACAAATAGAGCTGTGCACATGATCATAACAATCATATCCCCGCGAGCCATCGATATCGATAATTACTTATATATGGATTAATGGATGGGGGGATTGATAGAGCTAGATGTGATGAGAAGCTGAAAAATAGTAATCAAGTTGGTGTAAGTGTGATTGCTGTGATCGAGCTCTGTGGTTTATATTTATAGCTAAGCCTAAATGAATTACGAGAATGTGGTTGATGGGTGCGTCGCACGATTAATTAATTTAATTGTGATGGTATCATGTAGTAATATATATGTTATGGAAGATTATGAGATCGATCATGTAACTAAATATATGCAAATTAATAATTATAGGGACATAAGAAAATTCATTTTTGAATTTTTTAGAGTGTATGTGCAACATAATTTGTTCATATATACATTTTATACGATGTACATGGGGTATATGGGATCGGTGAACTTACTTTAGTCTTGATTGATTACCTTGTTAAAAGCTGATATTACATTGGTTCTATTTTTTGGGTCATGATTTTGGATGAGGCACAACTTTTGTCTAATTGAAATTAAAATTTGTTGCTATCCAATGATTGTATATCATTCGTGGATTATGTTATCTTGGTCATGATTTTGGAGCATCTTTATGTAACTTTGCTTGGAAGTTCATTGTTAGAATTATATGTAATCGTCGATTGGTTCTGCGCAGTAGTCCCTTGTTTATTATTGGAGACGTGCTGTAAAATCGAGAGCAACACATCTATCTCGGACTTATATAACCGAAACAAAATGCTCTATCTCGGACATGTTGTCGTTAGTTATCTTGTCCATACCTATTCAAACACCATATGTACCCCACATAAACCGATGGAAAATAGGTTCGGTTACGTTAGTTCGATAATTGGGACACTTTATCGGATTAGCTTCATTGTAGAAGGAACCATACCCTACCTTTTAACTCGCTCTTACCCCATGATAATATGACTTGGAGAATACAAAAGCGTATCGAGTATTGAAACTTAGTGAATATTTGTAACTTTCGTTTTACAAGAACAGAAATATGTCGACATTATCGGTTTGTATGATCTCGCAATTCGTGCCATACCCCATTTATGTACTTCTCGTACCCCATCTAAAGACTACTTGTTCATGTACGAAATGTATCGGTGCAATAAAGCGAAAATATGTTTGATACTTTCGGTTTACTTGAATCGTTATATGTTTGTAACTTTCGGTCGAACAATCTGTAATTTGTTGTACCCTACATTTCGACTACGCATTCCCCACTCGTATCCCACCCTTTAAAGTATAATTTTGAATTTGAAAAATGTCGGACCAACTATTAGAAATATGTCCGATACTTTCGACTAGAATGAACCGTGAGAACATCTTGTTGCTCTCGGATCTTCATGTCTGTCGAGCACGAGATGAAGCACCAAAAGTAAGATAATGTTGACATCAATTTGAGGCGAATACAAACATAACATTATCTTATGCGGGACTGCATTTTTACAAAAAAAAGGAATGTAATCCAAAGTTAACCAACCACACAATGATTGTACATGGAAAACATTGTTTTGAAAATGCACAAAGGCATTTTGTGCACACATGCTTATTGTTTCAAGTTCGAATAACTTTGTTTGTGTCATTGAAAAGACCTAAGGCTTCACTATTGGTTGTTTGCCCTTCCGCCATATTGATGAGAAGCCCTGGTAGATGTTGTTCCTCTTTCGCTTTGAGTGGTAGTCCTGGTGGTTTCATATGTGTCATCGGCTCTCGAAAGGAAGGCGATGAAACGATCAGCCATGTCAAACGCATCGGAAGCGTATGTATTTGTCACTATCCATGCACCGAAGCGCAATGTCGTATCAAGCGCTCGGCGATCGCATTGTATACATATAAGTTTAAAAATAGTTAATATACTTTTAAAAATATCATGAATAGATATGCTAGGGGATATGAGAGACACAAATAATCAAACTACATGGAAATTTTTACCAAAGAGTTCTCATCTTCATGGACGACCCCGAAACATGTACAGGATTCACCGCAAATGGATGGTGATTTTGTGAAACCATTCCATATAGTTTGGTGTGACCGATAAGGATAGTCCAGCTTCTTCTCTCCGTGTCACCGAGCAAATTCAAGATGCTTATTTCAATCCTCCCAAAATTATGCCTCGTACGAGTACTTGACGTTGTACAAATTAGCCACGCTTCTTCTATCAGCGTTAATTGATCGGTAAGGTTCTCTCGAATCCGTTGAATGTATCCCATTTCTTTGCATCATCCTTATAGGATTGTGTGGTTCCAAGATATCCATAAACCATATGGAACCAAAATAGAAGACAATTTAATGGACAGTGCGGTGTACCTTTGAAATTATTATTCCAAATCACCTACAACAAATAATATTAGTTGTCAAATAAGCATTAGGGCATATAGTTGAATAAGCCAATTTGGCTCTCACATTATAGGATCTCATTTGGTCGAAGCGGGGCCTAAAAGATACAATATGACCCAATGCTGCTTTGTCCTCCTTCTTGTAGTGCCGGACTCCTTCTTGTAGTGCCACTTCATAACTCGGGGCTTATTGGAGGAGTATTTACGCAATGTGTGCTCAATAAATGGAAGGTGATCGTACATCCACCCCTGCACAAAATAATAGTATGGATGACATACGAAACCAAATTAAATGCAGCGATAATGTAATAAATTTAAAACAGTATTATACCTCTAGCAACTTCATATAACCGCCAATTTGAGTATTTTTGGCACGATCGGTAATGCCAAGTTGACGGTACATGTATGCAAGTCTTTGTGGCTCCCGTGCTTAAGAACCAATCTTTTCAACGTGTTTCAAAAGCGGGGAGGAGGGAAAGGGAGACTCTTATACCGGACTTATTTGCAAGCGTGTCCCTTCAAGGAGGTACAAGAGGTAGGCTCGGACCAAGGCCTCGAGACTAGGATATACATCGCAACCTATTTTGCCATCATGTCCTTCTCATTTCTTCGGTTCGAGAACCGATCCTTCAACCACGAAAAACCAACGGTCGCCCCTAAGCGTGGTCCTAATCTACTCGTTAGCATCACTCACTAACACCCCCAAAAACCTATTAACCATCGACGTCACCACTTTACGGTCCTTGTAAGGTGCTAACACGGTTTTACCGGTGATCGAATACCGAGAAGGACTCGGAAGTCTTCAAGTGTGTTCGTCATCTCGCCAAAGGGAAGGTGGAACGTGTTGGTTTCGGGTGTCATCTCTCCACAATACGAAACATAAACTCTATTACCTTCTTCATATGAGATGTAGCCCGTACTGAGTCGTTAATCACTTTTCAACCTTTTCCTTCTCGAGATGTTGAATGATTGTCTTCCAAACATATATCTCGATATCGTGATTTATGCACCCCAATAATCCTCGGGCCTACAAAATATATAGTACATATTTAAAACACTATATAACCAATAAGATGATCAAATCAATATTTCCAAATTTAACTTACTTTGTTCCTCCAAATATCCAAGAGCACATGGTGCCTGAATGATGGTATGAGACTTAAATACGAGGGGCCACCGGGAAATGAAGTGGCATCTAAGTCGACCAAATCGGTCGACGTATCAAAACGATCATCCCTCTCCCAACTTTCAAGAATCATTACCCGATGGTGTACGACTAGCTACGGTACCTCCCTGTAGACCCACTCCCATCGGTTCCTCTAACTATGGTATCCCTCTCACCTATAGAGGTGGTACTAATGGCCTTAACATCAGCCTTTCCTAAATTCGCCGACTCGGCTTTGATTTCTTAACCGGACGCTATTTGGCGTCAAGGTTCTTTGCTTCCAATAATTGGAAGGCTGGACGCTTCCTCCTAGGCACACCTTCCACTACTTGGGATCCCGCGGTACTAGTTCCGACCTTATGGGGGAGGTCTCCACGCTCTTATTTTTTGTCTCGCCATACCTTAAGACATAGTAAAATGTTGGTATAGTCGATACACAGTTCAAATAATGAGAATAATAATTCAATTGTACAAGTGTCTGTTCAACATGACCGACACCTATCACATGGTATCGGTTACGAGTGATTGTCCACTACGAGATACCTTGAACCGTAACCCGAAACCTTAACCTCACTACACCCAGTCTACGACCACAAAACTAGATCCAAACAATGCGTAAGATCATGAGGAACAAAACCTATAGGCTTAAAGTGTTGAAAACTTACCAAATCGATCTCGGTAAGCCAAAAAATGCACCAATAGTCATTCGTTCTTCGTCCTCGATCAACGACGGATCCTACGAGATTCGAGTAGAATACAACCTCTCACGACCTCACTGATCGTTGCGAGATGATGAATATGTGGTTATTTTTGGGTTTAGAGAAGATTTGATTTGGGATGCAAGTGAGAAATGAATTGGGGAGATGATTTTTTTGGGTTGAAGATTGGATTTCGAAAAAAATGGGGTCCGTTTTGTAAAAAAATTCAAAATCGGGTTATGATGAAGTAATGGAGTCCTTTAAGTAATACATGGGGTCATTTTAGCCGCTCCCTTAATTAATTGGCGTTGCTACAATTTTGTTTCTCAATTTCTTAATATTTAGTAAAAAAAAATTGTTTTTCAAGCATGAACCATGGCACCTAGGTGCTATCGTCATTGTTGAACTCAAAGGACTTACCAAGCTCAACGTTCGCACGAACTGCATGGAAAGGGTTCGACATCGTCCAATACTTGGTATGGCGTTGCAACTATTGTCGTCTTCAAACACGATCACTTTGTGTTGCCTCCACATTCACTAATGCCATAACTAACACAAATATAGTGTGCACATGATCATAACAATCATATCCCGCGAGCCATCGATATCGATATCGATAATTAGAGTCCGGACTCATGAATCCAAGTAGATTTATTGTTTATTAAAACAACTTATAAAAATGACCCGAGCGAGTAGCGAGATCATCATTAACTACTTTTGTTCCCAATGGTTTCATTTATTTTTTCTCGTAGTGCTACATGCAATCTATGAGTCCAAACTCAAACAACTACAAAGACTTAAATACCCTTCATGCAAATCCATTATCTTATTCAATCCACCATCCACCGCTACTCGTCGCCACCACCGTGACAACCATCGCAACGTTGTGACAGCCCCGTCGACATCATCCAACACCACCGGCCACCGGCCCTCCTCATCGACTCTCTCGACCAGCCTCCCCATCTCTCCCGTCTAGATATGGCGGGAGAGAGGATGGCAAGATGTGGTTGCCTCTCTTCTTTGCAATCCTTGAAGCTTGAAACAATTGCCTCACAAGGATGGTAACAACCCCACACAAAGGGATAACAACTTCCCGAATGTGGGCAACAACCCACGAGAGAGGGACAACATTCCCACGGAAGGGACGAAAACCCTAAATCTCAAATATAAATGAAAGAAAAAAACATTGAGATTGCCATAACCATGCTTCGACGATGACTCCCGCCACTAAAATACTACTCGCTACCACAAATGGTCGGTCATCGACAATCGCCTCCGGTGACATGAGGACTAGCATCTTGCATCGTTGTTTTCTCCCATTCGCTCTAGATCTAGGCCAAAAAAGGGGTTGTCGGTGGCAATCGCGTGCACCGAACAAACAAATAAAAAGAAACAAAGAAGAGGGGGAAAAAGATGACAAAAGGGATGTTAGGGGAAGGCGAGAGAACTCCCGAGGGAATGCGGGAATATATGAAGGAAAGAAGGGAAGGAGATGGAGGTCACGGGTTGTGGTGGCTGTTATTGGTGGGTGGGGGTGGGAAAGAAGGGTTAGCGAGAGGGGAGAAAGAGAATGGGGTCACCGGGGACGTTTATTTGAAGCAGTCGCACGGACGGCGACAACTCAAGAGGCGGTGGATCCGAAGATGACTTTAAAGAATGTGACAACGCTCTAAGGTTTATCTCAAAGAGACGAGAGAGAACTGTGACGACCGTTACCAAATTAGGCTGGACTCAACTGATTCGATCGGATTGGAGGCCTCGGACTCGGTTCGGCCAGGGTGGCGCGGCCATGCTCGACGTATTAAACCATAAAATCTAATTATTTATTTTATATATATTTTGGAGCGTGTATTATTTAAATAATAAAATAATATAATATAATACATGTGACCGGACTCGAGATGTGCAATAACTACGTGGGTAGCATGGTTAGGACCAAGACAAAGCTAAATACTACACTAGGCGAGACCGGATTTATTTTTTGGTTTCCATTGATTTTATATTGCAAAAATACATAACTCAAATAAAAGAAATATATAAAAAAGCTAATAATCAAACTTGGATTAATTATATGCCTTGATAATCATCTTGAAGTATTATACGGTATTTCGTGGCGATGTCTCTGTGTGTTGATGTGTATCCTCAATTTGTCATAATCGGGGTTGTAAGTGTGTGTTTGAAGGGCATAAGTGCAATTAATTGTTGCTCGAAAACTAGCGACAAAATGTTAAGTATCATGTGAGGATTTTGCCTCGATCGTGCAAGTCGAGATTGATGGTAATGTAAAATAAGAAAGAAGTTGGTACAAGACTTTGCCTTGAGTTGCGTGTTGGTTAGTGGTTATTGAGGTTAAGATTGATAGGAATTTGAATTGTCGCAACCACACAACGATTGTACATGAAAAACATTGTTTTGAAAATGCACAAAGGCATTTTGTGCAAACAAGTATATTGTTTCAAGTTCAAAGAACTTTGTTTCTGTCGAGTGAAAAGACCTAAGGCTTGACTATTAGCTGCTTGCACTTTCGGCCATATTGACGAGCAATCACGGTGGATGTTGTTCCTCTTTTGCTTTGAGTGGCGGTCCGGTGGTTTCGTATGTGTCATCGGCTCTCGAAAGGAAGGCGATGACATGAACACCATGTCAAACGTATCGGCAAGAATCGTAACGTTGTCCCTATCCATGCACCGGAACCGCAATGCCGCATCAAGCGCTCGGCGGTTGTCTTTGTATATATATAAGTAAAAAAAAATGTTAATATACTTTCAAAAATATCATGAATACTACATGATAGGGGATATGAGAGACAAAAATAATCAAAGTACATAGAAATTCTTACCAAATAGTTCTCATATTCATGGGCCACCCCCAAAACATGTTCGGGATTCACCGCAAATGGATGGCTGATTTTGTGAAACCATTCCATATAGTCGAGTCTTTGCTGATAAGGATAGTTCGCCTTCTCTCCGCATCATTGAACAAATTCAAGATGCTCCTCTCAATCCTCCAAAAATTGGGCCTCGTATGAGTACTTGACGTTGTACAAATTAGTCACTCTCCTCCTATCACCGTCAATTGGTCGGTAAGGTTCTCTCGGAATCCATTGAATGTATCTCAATTGTCGCATCACCCTTATGGGATTGTGTGGTTACATGATATCCATAAAGCATATGGAGGCAAAGTAGAAGGCAATATCATAGATGGGAGGTGCACCCTTGAAAGTATTATTCCAAATCACCTACCACAAATAATTTTAGTTGTCAATAAACATAAGGGCATATAGTTGAATAAGCCTATTTGGCTCTCACATTATAGGATCTCGGATGGTCGAGGCGACGCCTAAAAGATACAAGATGATCTAATGCTTGCATGTCGTCCTTCTTGTAAAGCCTGGACTCCTTCTTGTGGTTCATAACCGGGGCTTATCGGAGGAGTAGTCGCTAAGCAAAGTGTGCTAAAAAATGGAAGGTGATCGTACATCCGCCTCTGCAAAAACAATAGTATGGATGACATATAGAAATCAAATTAAATGCGGTAGTAATGTAATAAATTTAAATACATTATTATACCTCTAGCAACGTCATATAATCGCCAATTTGAGTAACTTTGGCATATTTGAAAATGCCAAGTTGACGGTACATGTACGCAAGTGATGCGGCTCCCCGTGCGTAAGAACCAATCTTTTCAACGTGTTCCAAAAGCTAGAGGAGGAAAAGAGAGACTCTTATACAAGACTTGTTTGCAAAAAGTGTCCCTACAGGAGGTACAAGAGGTAGGCTCGGACCTAGACCTCGGGACTAGGATATATATCGCAACTTCTTTTGTCGTCATGTCCTTCTCCTTTCTTCGATTAAGAGAACTAATCCTTCAACCATGACAAACCAAGCTGTCAACCCGGGCCAGGTCCTAATCTCCTCGTTAGCATCACTCATTTGACACCCCCAAAAACATATTAACCATCGACGTCACCATTTTACGATCCTTGTAAGGCGGAAACACGGTTTTACCGGTGATCGAAATATCGAGAAAGACTCGTACGTTTTCAAGTATGATCATCATCTCGCCAAAGGGAAGGTAGAACGTGTTGGTTTTGGCTGCCATCTCTCCCTAATGCACGAAACAAATACCCTATTACCTCTGTCATTTGAGATGTAGGCCGGTGGTGTTAAACCTGAGTCGTTAATCAGCTTTTCAACCTTTTCCTTCGCGGGATGTTGAGTGATTGTCTTCCAAACAGAGATATCGATAGCTATGATTTATGCACAAGAATAATCCTCGGGCCTACAAAATGTATAGTACATATTTAAACACTATATAACCAATAAGATGATTAAATAAATCTTTCCAAATTTAACTTACCTTGTTCCTCGAAATATCCAAGTGCACATGGTGCACGAACGAGGGTAGTTGACTTAAATATGAGGGGCCACATGGAAATGAAGTGGCAACTAAGTCGGCTAGATCGGTCGACGTATCAAAACAATTGTCTCCCTCCTATTTTCTACGAGAATCACTACGATGGTGTACGACTCGCTTTAGTGCCTCCTGTAGACCCACTCTCATCGGTTCCTCTAATTATGGTGTCCCTATCACCTATAGAGGTGGTACTAATGGCCTTAACATCGGCCTTTCCTAAATTTGGTGACTCGGCTTTGATTTCTCAATCGGGCGCTATTTGGCGTCAAGGTTCTTTGCTTCCAAAAAGTGGAAGTTGGACGCTTCTCTCGGGCACACCCTCTGCTACTTGGGACCCCGCGGTACTAGTGCAGGCCTTATGGGGAGGTCTCAACGCTCTTGTTTTCGGTCTCGCCATACCTTAAGAAAAAATAAAATGTTGGTATAGTCGGTACACGTTCAAATGAGAATAATAATTCAATTATACAAGTGTCGTTCAAAATGACCAACACCTATCACATGGTATCGGTTATGAGTGATCGTCCACTACGAGATACCCGAACCAGTAACCCGAAACCTTAACCTCACTACACCTAGTCAATGGCCATAAAACTAGATCCAAATGACGCATAAGATCATGAGGAACAAAACTCATAAGCTTAGAGTGTTGAAAACTTACCAAATCAATCGCCGTAAGCCAAAAAACGCACCGGTGGTCCTTCGTTCTTTGTACTCGATCAACGACGGATCCTCTGCAATTCGAGTAGAATACAACCTCTCACGACCTCACCGGCCAGTTGCGAGATGATAAATATGTGGTTATTTTTAGGTTTTGAGAAGATTTGATTTGGGGTATGCAAGTGAGAAATGAATTGGGAGATGATTTTTTCGGGTTGAAGATAGGGGTATTTTTAGGATTTCGAAAAAAATGGGCTCCATTTCGTAAAAAAACAATTCAAAGGGTATGATGAAGTAATGGAGTCCTCTAAGCAATAAATCGAGTCCTTTTAGCCGCTCCCTTAATTAATTGGCGTTGCTACAATTTTGTTCATCAATTTCTTAATATTCAGTAGAAGAGTAGAGTTTTTTTTTTTTTTCTTCTTTCATTAGGTTACTAGGCTATGGAAGTAACTCAAAATCCCAAGTCCTAACTATGATTTAGTGTAAGTCCTTGTTTGCTTTGGATTGAAAATGCATTCACATTAATTTTAATTCAAGTAATTCATGGTCTACATTTCTATTTTTTATTTTTTTCTTATTATTTTACGAGGTTGACAAACAATATATATAATGTCTATTAGTCCATGCAATTAATCCCAAATAACAACATAATTACCAAAACCCAAACATGATATATTGTTTGTGAACAAAATAAATGGATGGTATTAATTAAACAAACCAAATGGATCGTCGATCATAAATGTAATCACCACCATCATATGCAATTGCAATATATATGGAGGTCCTTATTCGCGATAATTAACACACAAAATCAAACAAACACAAAACCAAACGAGCAAGGTTTAATTAATTGCAGTCGACCAAAAGGGACAAGGTGCCTATTGAGGCAGGAACAGAATAGCACTCTCCGTCATCAGTGGAGTTGAGCTTTGTCGCTCGGACGGCGTCCTTGCAATCTTTTCCAGCATGAAGCATGGCACCGGTGCTATCGTCGCTGTTGAACACAAAGGACTTGCCAAGCTCAACGTTCTGGCACGAACCGCATGGAAGGGGTTCGACATCGTCCAATACTGGTATGGCATTGCAACTATTGTCGTCTTCAAACACGGTCACCGTGGCTGCCTCCACATTCACTAATGCCATAGCTAACACAAATAGAGCTGTGCACATGATGATCATAACAATCATATCCCCGCGAGCCATCGATATCGATAATTACTTATATATGGATTAATGGATGGGGGGATTGATAGAGCTAGATGTGATGAGAAGCTGAAATAGTAATCAAGTTGGTGTAAGTGTGACTGCTGTGATCGAGCTCTGTGGTTTATATTTATAGCTAAGCCTATATAAATGAATTACAAGAATGTTGTTGATGGGTGCGCTGCACGATTAATTAATTTAATTGTGATGGCTTCAACGAAATCATGTATTATATATTATGGAAGATTATGAGATCGATCAGGTAATTACATATATGCAAATTAATTATTTTAACAGGCTTATAGTACGTAGTGGCTTTTGTGTAGTGCTTTTATTAATAATTATGGGGACATAAGCAAATTCATTCTTTGAAAAGAATCCTATATAATTGATTTACTTAAGAAAGACGTGGGGACCTTACACGAAAAACAAACCTTAATTACACACCTATATTCCTTCTCTTTAATCACGTTTAACTACTTTTACTTAAAAAATCATGTTTATTTAAGTACTTGAATGTCATTATCCTCTACATTTATTTGATTTGGGAAGTGATTTAAATCGCATAACTTAACTTACCTAATAAATCTATTTAACTTAACTAATCAAATAAATTGGTTAAGGTATTGGAGAACGTATAAGATACGTGTTGCAATCCATTGAAGCTTGAAACAATTTCGCAAGGATGGTAACAACCCCACCAAAGGGATAACAACTTCCTAGAATGAGGGCAACAACCCACGAGAGAGGGACAACATTCCCACGGAGGGGATGAAAACCCTAAATCTCAAATATAAATGAAAGAAAAAAACATTGAGATTGCCATAACCATGCTTCGACGATGACTCCGCCACTAAAATACTACTCGCTACCACAAATGGTCGGTCATCGACAATCGCCTCCGCGTGACATGAGGGACTAGCATCTTGCATCGTTGTTTTCTCCCCATTCGCTCAAGATCTAGGCTAAAAAGGGGTTGTCGGTGACAAG
The DNA here is from genome assembly GCA_039657325.1 of Stephania cephalantha. NCBI lineage: Eukaryota > Viridiplantae > Streptophyta > Magnoliopsida > Ranunculales > Menispermaceae > Stephania > Stephania cephalantha. Next base: position 1,380,015 of record CM077577.1, on the reverse strand, counting down.
CTGCGTGCATAGAACATCCAAAAAAAAAAGAAACAAAGAAAGGGGGAAAAAGATGACAAGAGGGATGTTAGGGGAAGGCGAGAGAGCTCCCGAGGAAGGCGGGAAGATATGAAGGAAATAAGGGAAGGAGATGGAGGTCATGGGTTGTGGTGGCTGTTGTTGGTGGGTGGGGGTGGGAAAGAAGGGTTAGAAAGGGGAGAAAAGAATGGGGTCACCGGGGACGTCACCATTGAAGCAAGTTGCACACACGGACGCGGCAACTCAAGAGGCGGTGGATCGAATGACTCTAAAAGAATGTGGCGACACTCTAAGGTTTCTCTCAAAGAGATGAGAGAGAATGTGACGACCCGTCACCAAATTAGCTGGACTCAACTTTGATTCGGCGGATTGGAGGCCCCGAATTCGGTTCGACCGGGTGGCGCGGCCGTGCTCGACGTAGTAGACCGTAAAATTTAATTATTTCTTTTATATATATTTTGGAGCGTGCACTAATTAAATAATAAAATAATATAATATAATATAATACACGTGGCTAGACTCGAGATGTGCAATGACTACGTGGGTAGCATGGTTAGGACCAACACGGAGCTAAATACTACGTTAGGCAAGACCAGGATTTATTTTTTGGTTTCCATTGATTTTATATTGCAAAAATACATAACTCAAATAAAAGAAATATATAAAAAAGCTAATAATCTAACTTGGATTAATTATATGCCTTGATCATCTTGAAGTATTATACGGTATTTCGTGGCGATATACGTGTGTTGATGTGTATCCTCAATTTGTCATAATCGAGCTTGTAAGTGTGTGTTTGAAGGGCATAAGTGCAATTATTGGTTGCTCGAAAACTTGCGAAAAAATGTTAAGTATCATGTGAGGATTATGGCACGTCGGGTTGTGTGTGGGGTACACAACCGTGGCTTCACTAATTCTTTGATTGGGCACTTTTATCTTTGGGTAACTTAGTATCAATGAGAAAAAAATAGTGCGAAGCATGAGCAATACTAGTGGTTTGCCCTCGGGATATTTTAAGTAACATTAAAAATAAGAATAAGGGCAACGTGACTATTATGAAGACAATTTACAATGAAAGGGCAAAGTTGAGAAAGATTGAAGGCGACGGGAAGAGTAATATGCGACTACTACTCCACCGGTTGGTCGACTATAAACACATTGAGCAACATTCTTTTTGCCAAGCCGTATAGCGTGAGAGATCTATTCTTGCCCCTCATAATTCAATGCAACTCCTTCGGTTTTTTCCTCATGTATTAATCATGGATTGCACTTATAAGACAAAAACGCTTCAAGTACCCGCTAATTGAGATTGTCGTGGTCACCTCAACGCACTTGACCTTCCTAATGGCACATGCATTTTTAGCTAAGGAGACTAGGTTTGACTATGCGTGGGCGCTTAACGGTAGAAGTTATTATTGGATGGGTGGCAACTCAAGTGTTGTTTTGAGGAATAGTGACTTAGGTTTAGTTGCGGCAATAGAGGATGAGCTCCCCGCGCAACCCACTTGCTTTGTTCATGGCACATGAACAAGAACATTAATCGCGAATACAAATGATCTATTTTCGGTGGAAGAGGATTACAATACTTAGTATGGGATGTGGATTAACTTAGTGCGGTCCCAAACTAAGTCGACTTACAATGGTCGCCTTGCGGAACTAGAAGCAAAGAATGGCGGAGTCCCTGGGTTGTTGGACTATGTTAAGGACGCATGGTTGTGTCAAAAAGATAAGTTTATGTATGCATGGACCGACACTCTATTGCACTTTGGGAATGCGACTAGTAATCGGGTGAGGGTGCCCATAATGCTTTGAAGAGAGTGCTCGAGTTATCACAAGGTCATTTTGGAGATGCTTTCAAGTCGATACACGATGTTCTTATCCACCAACAACATAACTTGGAGGCCTCATTCAATCGATCAATGCACCTAGTGGCACGTGAGTATCGGCACTACTTGTACAATAACATTATAAGCTTCATAGCCGACATGCATTGGATGTAATTTGTATGGAGTCACAAAAAGTCGGTGATGGTGTTGGCCTTGATAAATCCATTTGTGGATGTGTTTTGCGGGTCACTCGTGGCACGCCATGTGCGCATGAGATCGCATTACATTTGCTTGATGGTAGCCCTATCACTCTTGATGAAGTCCACCCGCATTGAAAGAAATTGAACATGACCCCTGTTGAGCCTTCATTGAATGGGGAGTTAGATTATTTATACCAAGTTCAAATGGAAGGAGTTGAGGCTAAGTACAAAAAGTGATCGACACGAGGGCAAAAGCATGTACTGAGAACTTAAGGAAATCACACTTACTGCATCGACTATTATTTATGCACTGAAGAGAAGATTACAATAAAGGGTCAATAGAAAAATAGCAAGATGCATCTCGGTACGAGGAAGACAAAGAACAAGAGGGCCCGAGTTGAAAATTCCACCAAGAGAACTCTTTACGCTTTCGAGTATGCGAGAGACTAAAACGAGGATAAGAGTTTGTGACGCGGGTTTCCAAAGTAGGAAGCCAAGTCAAAGCGATCAAACAAAAGCCAACTAAGCACTGGGAACCTAGCCAAGCTAGACAAGCCGGCCAAGCTTGCCAACTCGGGCATCCTAGTGAGCCAATGTATTCAATTCGAGTCAATTAAGCCAAGTATGGCTAGTAAGGGACTAAATGAGGTATCAAGTGAGGTTGTACCCTCGGGAGCAAGTGAGGGGCGGGTGAGGGACATGAGGGCCCAAGTGAGGGGCGAGTGAGGGACATGAGGGGCGAGTGAGGGACCTCCTTCAACACATGGACAAGGAAATGGTCGAAGAAAGGGAAGGGCAATCCCATACGTCGCACCTAGGCGTTCTAAGACCGAAACTAAGGCACTTTGGGGGTTAAGTTGATGAGATACCTCAAATGTGGAGCACGCACCGTATTAACAATGTGGATGTTAATCCCGATGGGAATTGTGGGTTTCGAGCGATAACCAATGCTATTGGCTATGAAGGAGGTGATGAGGGATGGAGGAGGGTGGGACGCGAGATGTTTGAAGAGATGGTAAGCAACGAGGCCTTGTACAAAGCTTGTGTTTCAAGACACGAGTATGAAAGAATCGAGAGATGCCATTAATGTGTATGAGAGCCCCTTGCAGGGAACTTCTTGGCTTATATTACCATATATGGGTTTGGTCGTTGCGACTCGTTTTCGAGATAAGTTTTGCGGTGTTGGCTAAGAGAGGCTTCGGTTTTTGGCTACCCATCAAAAATTCGACCCCACCTTTATACGAGAGGAAATAAATATGGCTATTCTTCGTCAATGAAAATCATTTTGTTAGAGCGAGTTACTTCACATTGCGCTGAAGTTCGGTTTAAGTTTTATAATGATTATCATTATCCACTACTAACTCGTATTTCATTTTCCTTACCGAGGTTCTAATGAGAGATGACGCTCTTTCGCCAATTACGAGACAATGAGAGGTGTTTCTTTGAGCCACAAAGTAAAAAATGGGAGGTCGGACTCAACATTCTACCGCGACCACAATCAAGCGGTTCGCGGACGTCATTTCACTTGATTAGGATGCAACATACACCCATTTTTTAGAGTGTATGTGCAACATAATTTGTTCATATATACATTTTATACGGTGTACATGGGGTATATGGGATCGGTGAACTTACTTTAGTCTTGATTGATTACCTTGTTAAAGCGATATTACATTGGTTCTATTTTTGGGTCATGATTTTGGATGAGGCACAACTTTTGTCTAATTGAAATTAAAATTTGTTGCTATCCAATGATTGTATATCATTCGTGGATTATGTTATCTTGGTCATGATTTTGGAGCATCTTTATGTAACTTTGCTTGGAAGTTCATTGTTAGAATTATATGTAGCGTCGATTGGTTACTGCGGTAGTCCCTTGTTTATTATTGGAGACGTGCTGTAAAATCGAGAGCAACACATCTATCTCGGACTTATATAACCGAAACAAAATGCTCTATCTCGGACATGTTGTCGTTATCTTTGTCCATACCCTATTCAAACACCATATGTACCCCATGCATAAACCGATGGAAAATAGGTTCGATTACGTTAGTTCGATAATTGGGACACTTTATCGGATTAGCTTCATTGTAGAAGGAACCATACCCTACCTTTTAACTGCTCTTACCCCATGATAATATGACTTGGAGAATACAAAAGCGTATCGAGTATTGAAACCGTGAATAGACGGTAACTTTCGTTTTACAAGAACCAAATATATGTCGACATTATCGGTTTGTATGATCTACAATTCGTCTTAGTACCCCATTTATATACTTCTCGTACCCCATCTAAAAACTACTTGTTCATGTACGAAATGTATCGGTGCAATAAAGCGGAAATATGTTTGATACTTTGTTTACTTGAATCGTTATATGTTTGTAACTTTCGGTCGAGAACAATCTGTAATTTACATGTTGTACCCTACATTTCGACTACGCATTCCCCACTCGTATCCCACCCTTTAACGTATAATTTTGAATTTGAAAAATGTCGGACCAACTATTTAGAAATATGTACGATACTTTCGACTAGAATGAAGCAGAGTGAGAACAACTTTGTTGCTCTCGGATCTTCATGTCTGTCGAGCACGAGATGAAGCACCAAAAGTAAGATAATGTTGACATCAATTTGAGGCGAATACAAACATAACATTATCTTATGCGGGATTGCATTTTTACAAAAAAAGGAATGTAATCCAAAGTTAACCAACCACACAATGATTGTACATGGAAAACATTGTTTTGAAAATGCACAAAGGCATTTTGTGCACACATGCTTATTGTTTCAAGTTCGAATAACTTTGTTTGTGTCATTGAAAAGACCTAAGGCTTCACTTATTGGTTGTTTGCCCTTAGGCCATATTGATGAGAAGCCCTGGTAGATGTTGTTCCTCTTTCGCTTTGAGTGGTAGTCCTGGTGGTTTCATATGTGTCATCGACTCTCGAAAGGAAGGCGATGAAACGATCGGCCATGTCAAACGCATCGGAAAGCTATGCTTATTTGTCACTATCCATGCACCGAAGCGCAATGTCGTATCAAGCTCTGTCATTGCATTGTATACATATAAGTTTAAAAATAGTTAATATACTTTTAAAAATATCATGAATAGATATGCTAGGGGATATGAGAGACACAAATAATCAAACTACATGGAAATTTTTACCAAAGAGTTCTCATCTTCATGGACGACCCGAAACATGTACGGGATTCACGCAAATGGATGGTGATTTTGTGAAACCATTCCATATAGTTTAGTCTTGACCGATAAGGATAGTCCACCTTCTCTCCGTGTGTCCTTGAGCAAATTCAAGATGCTTATTTCAATCCTCCCAAAATTATGCCTCGTACAGTACTTGACGTTGTACAAATTAGCCACGCTTCTTCTATCGGCGTCAATTGGTCGGTAAGGTTCTCTCGAGAATCCGTTGAATGTATCCCATTTCTTTGCATCATCCTTATAGGATTGTGTGGTTCCAAGATATCCATAAACCATATGGAACCAAAATAGAAGACAATTTAATGGAATGAGGCGGTGTACCTTTGAAATTATTATTCCAAATCACCTACAACAAATAATATTAGTTGTCAAATAAGCATTAGGGCATATAGTTGAATAAGCCAATTTGGCTCTCACATTATAGGATCTCGGCTAGTCGAAGCGGGGCCTAAAAGATACAATATGACCCAATGCTCACTTTGTCCTCCTTCTTGTAGTGCCGGACTCCTTCTTGTAGTGCCACTTCATAACTCGGGGCTTATTGGAGGAGTATTTACGCAAGGTGTGCTCAATAAATGGAAGGTGATCGTACATCCACCCCTGCACAAAATAATAGTATGGATGACATACGAAACCAAATTAAATGCGCGGTAATGTAATAAATTTAAAACAGTATTATACCTCTAGCAACTTCATATACCGCCAATTTGAGTATTTTTGGCACGATTGGTAATGCCAAGTTGACGATACATGTATGCAAGTCTTTGTGGTTCCCCGTGCTTAAGAACCAATCTTTTCAACGTGTTTCAAAAGCGGGGAGGAGGGAAAGGGAGACTCTTATACCGGACTTATTTGCAAGCTGTGTCCCTTGAGGAGGTACAAGAGGTAGGCTCGGACCAAGGCCTCGAGACTAGGATATACATCGCAACCTATTTTGCCATCATGTCCTTCTCATTTCTTTGGTTCGGAGAGAACCGATCCTTCAACCACGAAAAACCAACGGTCGGCCCCTAAGCGTGGTCCTAATCTACTCGTTAGCATCACTCACTAACACCCCCAAAAACCTATTAACCATCGACGTCACCACTTTACGGTCCTTGTAAGGTGCTAACACGGTTTTCAGGTGATCGAGAATACCGAGAAGGACTCGGAAGTCTTCAAGTGTGTTCGTCATCTCGCCAAAGGGAAGGTGGAACGTGTTGGTTTGAACATCATCTCTCCACAATACTGAAACATAAACTCTATTACCTTCTTCATATGAGATGTAGCCCAGTGCACTGAGTCGTTAATCGGCTTATCAACCTTTTCCTTCTCGAGATGTTGAATGATTGTCTTCCAAACATATATCGATATCGTGACAATCGCCACTAAAATACTACTCGCTACCACAAATGGTCGGTCATCGACAATCGCCTCCGGTGACATGAGGACTAGCATCTTGCATCGTTGTTTTCTCCCCATTCGCTCTAAATCTAGGCCAAAAAAGGGGTTGTCGGTGGCAATCGCGTGCCTTAGAACAAACAAATAAAAAGAAACAAAGAAGAGGGGGAAAAAGATGACAAAAGGGATGTTAGGGAAGGCGAGAGAACTCCCGAGGAATACGGGAATATATGAAGGAAAGAAGGGAAGGAGAAGGAGGTCACGGGTTGTGGTGGTGTTATTGGTGGGTGGGGGTGGGAAAGAAGGGTTAGCGAGAGGGGAGAAAGAGAATGAGGTCACCGGGGACGTTTTATTTGAAACGGAGTCGCACGGACGGCGACAACTCAAGAGGCGGTGGATCGAAGATGACTTTTAAAGAATGTGACAACGCTCTAAGGTTTCTCTCAAAGAGACGAAAGAGAAACTGTGACGACCGTTACCAAATTAGGCTTGGACTCGGCTTTGATTCGATCGGATTGGAGGCCTCGGACTCGGATTCGGCCAGGGTGGCGCGGCCGTGCTCGACGTATTAAACCATAAAATCTAATTATTTATTTTATATATATTTTGGAGCGTGTATTATTTAAATAATAAAATAATATAATATATTACATGTGACCGGACTCGAGATGTGCAATAACTACGTGGGTAGCATGGTTAGGACCGCACAAAGCTAAATACTACACTAGGCGAGGCCGGATTTATTTTTGGTTTCCATTGATTTTATATTGCAAAAATACATAACTCAAATAAAAGAAATATATAAAAAAGCTAATAATCAAACTTGGATTAATTATATGCCTTGATAATCATCTTGAAGTATTATACGGTATTTCGTGGCGATATCGTGTGTTGATGTGTATCCTCAATTTGTCATAATCGGGGTTGTAAGTGTGTGTTTGAAGGGCATAAGTGCAATTAATTGTTGCTCGAAAACTAGCGACAAAATGTTAAGTATCATGTGAGGATTTTGCCTCGATCGTGCAAGTCGAGATTGATGGTAATGTAAAATAAGAAAGAAGTTGGTACAAGACTTTGCACTTGAGTTGCGTGTTGGTTAGTGGTTATTGAGGTTAAGATTGATAGGAATTTGAATTGTCGCAACCACACAACGATTGTACATGAAAAACATTGTTTTGAAAATGCACAAAGGCATTTTGTGCAAACAGGTATATTGTTTCAAGTTCAAAGAACTTTGTTTACGTCGTGAAAAGACCTAAGGCTTCACTATTAGGTTTGCTTGCACTTTCGGCCATATTGACGAGCAATCACGGTGGATGTTGTTCCTCTTTTGCTTTGAGTGGCGGTCCGGTGGTTTCGTATGTGTCATCGGCTCTCGAAAGGAAGGCGATGACATGAACGACCATGTCAAACGTATCGGCAAGCGTAACGTTGTCCCTATCCATGCACCGGAACGCAATGCGCATCAAGCGCTCGGCGGTTGTCTTTGTATATATATAAGTAAAAAAAAATGTTAATATACTTTCAAAAATATCATGAATACTACATGATAGGGGATATGAGAGACAAAAATAATCAAAGTACATAGAAATTCTTACCAAATAGTTCTCATATTCATGGGCCACCCCCAAAGCATGTTCGGGATTCACCGCAAATGGATGGCTGATTTTGTGAAACCATTCCATATAGTCGAGTCTTTGCTGATAAGGATAGTTCGCCTTCTCTCGCATCCTTTGAACAAATTCAAGATGCTCCTCTCAATCCTCCAAAAATTGGGCCTCGTATGAGTACTTGACGTTGTACAAATTAGTCACTCTCCTCCTATCACCGTCAATTGGTCGGTAAGGTTTTCTCGGAATCCATTGAATGTATCTCAATTGTTGCATCACCCTTATGGGATTGTGTGGTTACATGATATCCATAAAGCATATGGAGGCAAAGTAGAAGGCAATATCATAGACAGGAGGTGCACCCTTGAAAGTATTATTCCAAATCACCTACCACAAATAATTTTAGTTGTCAATAAACATAAGGGCATATAGTTGAATAAGCCTATTTGGCTCTCACATTATAGGATCTCGGATGGTCGAGGCGACGCCTAAAAGATACAAGATGATCTAATGCTTGCATGTCGTCCTTCTTGTAAAGCCTGGACTCCTTCTTGTGGTTCATAACCGGGGCTTATCGGAGGAGTAGTCGCTAAGCAAAGTGTGCTAAAAAAATGGAAGGTGATCGTACATCCGCCTCTGCAAAAACAATAGTATGGATGACATATAGAAATCAAATTAAATGCGGTAGTAATGTAATAAATTTAAATACATTATTATACCTCTAGCAACGTCATATAATCGCCAATTTGAGTAACTTTGGCATGATTTGAAAATGCCAAGTTGACGGTACATGTACGCAAGTGATGCGGCTCCCCGTGCGTAAGAACCAATCTTTTCAACGTGTTCCAAAAGCTAGAGGAGGAAAAGGGAGACTCTTATACAAGACTTGTTTGCAAAAAGTGTCCCTACAGGAGGTACAAGAGGTAGGCTCGGACCTAGACCTCGGGACTAGGATATATATCGCAACTTCTTTTGTCGTCATGTCCTTCTCCTTTCTTGATTAAGAGAACTAATCCTTCAACCATGACAAACCAAGCTGTCAACCGGGCCGAGGTCCTAATCTCCTCGTCGGCATCACTCTTTGACACCCCCAAAAACATATTAACCATCGACGTCACCATTTTACGATCCTTGTAAGGCGGAAACACGGTTTTACCGGTGATCGAACTATCGAGAAAGACTCGTACGTTTTCAAGTATGATCATCATCTCGCCAAAGGGAAGGTAGAACGTGTTGGTTTTGGGCTGCCATCTCTCCCTAATGCTGGAAACAAATACCCTATTACCTCTGTCATTTGAGATGTAGGCCGGTGGTGTTAAACTGAGTCGTTAATCGAGCTTTTCAACCTTTTCCTTCGCGGGATGTTGAGTGATTGTCTTCCAAACAGATATCGATAGCTATGATTTATGCACAAGAATAATCCTCGGGCCTACAAAATGTATAGTACATATTTAAACACTATATAACCAATAAGATGATTAAATAAATCTTTCCAAATTTAACTTACCTTGTTCCTCGAAATATCCAAGTGCACATGGTGCACTGAGAACGAGGGTAGTTGACTTAAATATGAGGGGCCACATGGAAATGAAGTGGCAACTAAGTCGGCTAGATCGGTCGACGTATCAAAACAATCGTCTCCTCCCTATTTTCTACGAGAATCACTACGATGGTGTACGACTCGCTTTAGTGCCTCCTGTAGACCCACTCTCATCGGTTCCTCTAATTATGGTGTCCCTATCACCTATAGAGGTGGTACTAATGGCCTTAACATCGGCCTTTCCTAAATTCGGTGACTCGACTTTGATTTCTCAAGCTGGGCGCTATTTGGCGTCAAGGTTCTTTTGCTTCCAAAAAGTGGAAGTTGGACGCTTCTCTCGGGCACACCCTCTGCTACTTGGGACCCGCGGTGCTAGTGCAGGCCTTATGGGGAGGTCTCGGCGCTCTTGTTTTCGGTCTCGCCATACCTTAAGAAAAAATAAAATGTTGGTATAGTCGGTACACGAGTTCAAATGAGAATAATAATTTGTTCATATATACATTATATACGGTGTACATGGGGTATATGGGATTTGTGAACTTACTTTAGTCTTGATTGGTTACCTTGTTAAAGCGATATTACATTGGTTCTATTTTTTGGATCATGATTTTGGATGAGACACAACTTTTGTCTAATAGAAATTGAAATTTGTTGCTCTCCCATGATTGAATATCATTTGTGGATTATGTTATCTTGGTCATGATTTTGGAGCATCTATTTGTAACTTTGCTTGGAAGTTCATTGTAAGAATAATATGTAAATGTCGATTGGTTTGCGGTAGTCCCTAGTTTATCGTTGGTGACGGGCTGTAAAATCGAGAGCAACACATACTGTCTCGGACTTATATAACCGAAACAAAATGCTATATACGGGACATGTTGTGTCGTTTCTTGTCCATACCCCATTCAAACACCATATGTACCCCACAAAAACCAATGGAAAATAGGTTCGATTACGTTAGTCCAATAATTGAGACACTTTATCGGATTAACTTCATTGTATAAGGGACCATACCCCACCTTTTTTGCTCTTACTCCTTGATAATATGACTTCGAGTATACGAGGCGTATCAGTATTGAAGCGTGAATAGTACGTAACTTTCATTTTATAAGAACCAGAAATATGTCGACACTATCGGTTTGTATGATCTGCAATTCGTGCCATACCCCATTTATGTACTTCTCGTACCCCATCGAAAACTACTTGTTTGTGTACGAAATGTATCGGTGCAATAAAACAGAAGACATGTCTTATACTTTCGAGTTTACTTGAACCGTTATATGTTTGTAACTTTTGGTCGAACAATCTGTAATTTGTTGTACCCTACGCATTCCCAGCTCGTATCCCACATTTTAATGTATGATTTTGAATTTTAAAAAATGTCGGACCAACTATTCCGAAATACGTCGATACTTTCGACTAGAATGAACCGTGAGAACATTGTTGCTCTCGGATCTTCATGTCTGTCGAGGCACGAGATGAAGCACCAAAAGTAAGATAATGTAGACATCAATTTGAGGCGAATACAAACATAGCATTATCTTATGCACGACTACATTTTTTTCAAAGAAAAAAAGGAATGTAATCAAAGTTAACCAACCACACAACGATTGTACATGAAAAACATTGTTTTGAAAATGCACAAAGGCATTTTGTGCACACATGCATATTGTTTCAAGTTCAAATAACTTTGTTTGTGTCATTGAAAAGACCTAAGGCTTCATTATTGGTGCTTGCCTTTCAGACCAAATTGACGAGCGACCCGGTAGATGTTGTTCCTCTTTCGCTTTGAGTGGCGTCCGGTGGTTTCATATGTGTCATCGGCTCTCGAAAGGAAGGCGATGACAAGATCGGCCATGTCAAACGCATCGGAAAGCGTAATGATGTCCCTATCCATGCACCGGAGCGCAATGCCGTATCAAGCGCTTAGCGATTGCATTGTATACATATAAGTTTAAAAATAGTTAATATACTTTCAAAAATATCATGAATAGATATGATAGGGGATATGAGAGACAAAAATAATCAAACTACGTAGAAATTCTTACCAAGGAGTTCTCATCTTCATGGACGACCCCGAAACATGTTCGGGATTCACCGCTAATGGATGGCGATTTTGTGAAACAATTCCATATAGTCGGGTCTTGGCGATAAGGATAGTCCACCTTCTCTCCGCGTCCTTGAACATATTCAAGTTGCTCCTTTCAATCCTCTCGAAATTGGGCCTCGTATGAGTACTTGACGTTGTACAAATTAGCCACGCTTCTCCTATCACCGTCAATTGGTCGGTAAGGTTCTCTCGGAATCCGTTGAATGCATCCCATTTCTTTGCATCACCCTTATGGGATTGTGTGGTTCCATGATATCCATAAACCATATGGAGCCAAAATAGAAGGCAATATCATGGACGGGCGGTGCACCCTTGAAATTATTATTCCAAATCACCTACAACAAATAATATTAGTTGTCAATAAACATAAGGGCATATAGTTGAATAAGCCTATTTGGCTCTCACATTATAGGATCTCGGATGGTCGGCGACTCCTAAAAGATACAAGATGACCCAATGCTGCTTTGTCGTCCTTCTTGTAGAAAACTGGACTCCTTCTTGTAGTGCCACTTCATAACTCGAGGCTTATCGGAGGAGTAGTTCGCGCAAAGTGTGCTCAATAAATGGAAGGCGATCGTACATCCACCCCTGCACAAAATAATAGTATGAATGACATATAGAAACCAAATTAAATGCGGTAGTAATGTAATAAATTTAAAACAGTATTATACCTCTAGCAACTTCATATAATCGCCAATTTGAGTAACTTTGGCACGATTGGCAATGCCAAGTTGACGGTACATGTATGCAAGTGTTACGACTCCCCATGCTTAAGAACCAATCTTTTCAACGTGTTTCAAAAGCTGGAGGAGGAAAGGGAATCTCTTATACCAAACTTGTTTGCAAAAAGTGTCCCTTCAAGGAGGTACTGAGAGGTAGGGTCGGACCAAGGCCTCGAGACTAGGATATACATCGCAAGCTCTTTTCTTTGTCATGTCCTTCTCATTTCTTCGGATTCGGAGAAGGCGATCCTTCAACCATGAAAAACCAACGGTCACCCAAGCGTGGTCCTAATCTCCTCGTTAGCATCACTCGCTGACTTCCCCAAAAACCTATTAAACATCGACGTCACCACTTTACGGTCTTTGTAAGTTGCTAACACGGTCTTACCTAGGTGATCGAATATCGAAGGACTCGCGAGTCTTCAAGTGTGATCATCATCTCGCCAAAGGGAAGGTGGAACGTGTTGGTTTTGGGCTGCCATCTCTCCCAATGCCCGAAACATAGACTCTATTACCTTCGTCATATGAGATGTAGCCCGGTGGTGCTAAACTGAGTCATTAATCGGCTTTTCAACCTTTTCCTTCTCGGGATGTTGAATGATTGTCTTCCAAACAGAGATATCGATAGCTATGATTTATGCACCCCAATAATCCTCGAGCCTACAAAATATTTAGTACATATTTAAAACACTATATAGCCAATAAGATGATCAAATCAATATTTCCAAATTTAACTTACTTTGTTCCTCCAAATATCCAAGAGCACATGGTGCACTGAGCGAGGGTATGAGACTTAAATATGAGGGGCCACAAGGAAATGAAGTGGCATCTAAGTCGGCAGATCGGTCGACGTATCAAAAGAATCATCTCCCTCCCCACTTTCAGCATAATCAATATTTTACGGTGTACGACTCGCTTCGGTGCCTCTTGTAGACCCATTCCCATTGGTTCCTCTAACTATGGTATCCCTCTCACCTATAGAGGTGGTACCAATGGCCTAACATCGGCCTTTCCTAAATTTGGTGACTCGGTTTTGATTTTTTAGCGGACGCTATTTGGTTTCAAGGTTCTTTTGTTTCCTATAAGTGAAAATCGGACACTTCCTCTCGGGCACACCCTTCGCTACTTGGGACCACTGCGGTACTAGTACCGACCTTATAGGGAGGTCTCGCGCTCTTGTTTTCGTTCTCGCCATACCTTAAGACAAAGTAAAATGTTGGTATAGTCGGTACATAGTTCAAATAATGGGAATAATAATAATTCAATTATACAAATGTCGGTTTAACATGACCAAAACAAATAGAAGTGCTTTCGTTCTAAAAAATCGAAACTTCTTCAATGATATCGGTGTGTGCGATCGAAAGCACGAGAAGGCATTACGCCTAACTAATCGACACCATCGAAAGCTATCGGTTCAACATGACCGACACCTTTCACATGGTATTGGTTCCGAGCGACCGTCCACTACGAGATACCCGAACCGTAACCCGAAACCTTAACCTCACTACACCTAGTCAATGGCCATAAAACTAGATCCAAATGACGCATAAGATCATGAGGAACAAAACTCATAAGCTTAGAGTGTTGAAAACTTACCAAATCAATCGTAGTAAGCCAAAAAACGCACCAGGTGGTCCTTCGTTCTTTGTACTCGATCAACGACGGATCCTCACGCAATTCGAGTAGAATACAACCTCTCACGACCTCTTGACCGTTGCGGATGATAAATATGTGGTTATTTTTAGGTTTTGAGAAGATTTGATTTGGGGTATGCAAGTGAGAAATGAATTGGGGAGATGATTTTTTCGGGTTGAAGATAGGGGTATTTTTAGGATTTCGAAAAAAATGGGCTCCGTTTCGTAAAAAAACAATTCAAAGGGTATGATGAAGTAATGGAGTCCTCTAAGCAATAAATCGAGTCCTTTTAGCCGCTCCCTTAATTAATTGGCGTTGCTACAATTTTGTTCATCAATTTCTTAATATTCAGTAGAAGAGTAGAGTTTCTTTTTTTTTTTCTTCTTTCATTAGGTTACTAGGCTATGGAAGTAACTCAAAATCCCAAGTCCTAACTATGATTTAGTGTAAGTCCTTGTTTGCTTTGGATTGAAAATGCATTCACATTAATTTTAATTCAAGTAATTCATGGTCTACATTTCTATTTTTTATTTTTTTCTTATTATTTTACGAGGTTGACAAACAATATATATAATGTCTATTAGTCCATGCAATTAATCCCAAATAACAACATAATTACCAAAACCCAAACATGATATATTGTTTGTGAACAAAATAAATGGATGGTATTAATTAAACAAACCAAATGGATCGTCGATCATAAATGTAATCACCACCATCATATGCAATTGCAATATATATGGAGGTCCTTATTCGCGATAATTAACACACAAAATCAAACAAACACAAAACCAAACGAGCAAGGTTTAATTAATTGCAGTCGACCAAAAGGGACAAGGTGCCTATTGAGGCCGGAACAGAATAGCACTCTCCGTCATCAGTGGAGTTGAGCTTTGTCGCTCGGACGGCGTCCTTGCAATCTTTTCCAGCATGAAGCATGGCACCGGTGCTATCGTCGCTGTTGAACACAAAGGACTTGCCAAGCTCAACGTTCTGGCACGAACCGCATGGAAGGGGTTCGACATCGTCCAATACTGGTATGGCATTGCAACTATTGTCGTCTTCAAACACGGTCACCGTGGCTGCCTCCACATTCACTAATGCCATAGCTAACACAAATAGAGCTGTGCACATGATCATAACAATCATATCCCCGCGAGCCATCGATATCGATAATTACTTATATATAGATGGGGGGATTGATAGAGCTAGATGTGATGAGAAGCTGAAATAGTAATTGCTATGATCGAGCTGCGTGGTTTATATTTATAGCTAAGCCTAAATGAATTACAAGAATGTGGTTGATGGGTGCGCCGCACGATTAATTAATTTAATTTGATGGCTTCAACGAAATCATGTATTATATATTATGGAAGATTATGAGATCGATCATGTAATTACATATATGCAAATTAATTATTTTAACAGGCTTATAGTACTTAGTGGCTTTTTTGTAGTGCTTTTATTAATTTATCGATCTCCATTAATTATATATATATTAATATATATGTGATTCTTCCTTTATCATAGGACATAAACAAATTCGTTCTTTGAAAAGAACCCTATATAATTGATTTATTTGAGAAAGACGTGAGAACCTTACAGAAAAAATCAAACCTTAATTGCACACTTATATTCCTTCTCTTTAATCACGTTTAACTACTTTTACTTAAAAAATCATGTTTATTTAAGTACTTGAATGTCATTATCCTCTACGTTTATTTGATTTGGGAAGTGATTTAAATCGCATAACTTAACTTACCTAATAAATCTATTTAACTTAACTAATCAAATAAATTGTTTAAGGCATTGGAGAATGTGTAAGAAACGTGGTGCAATCCATTGAAGCTTGGAACAATATTCTCACAAGGATGGTAACAACCCCATACAATGGGGACAACAACTTAGAAGGAGGGCAACAACCCCACGAGAGGGGGATAACATT
The DNA here is from genome assembly GCA_039657325.1 of Stephania cephalantha. Lineage (NCBI taxonomy): Eukaryota > Viridiplantae > Streptophyta > Magnoliopsida > Ranunculales > Menispermaceae > Stephania > Stephania cephalantha. The sequence goes on along the minus strand of CM077577.1, from coordinate 1,363,809 downwards.
CTCACATAGGGGACGAAAACCCCAAATCTCTAATATAAATGAAAGAAAAAACATTGAGATTGCTAGAATCATGCTTCGACGATGACTCTCGCCAATAAAATACTACTCGCTACCACAAATGGTCGATCGCCGACGTTCGCCTCCGTGACATGAGGACTAGCATCTTGCATCACTCTTTTCTCCCTATTCGCTCTAGACCTAGGCCAAAAGGGGTTGTCGGTGACAACCGCATGCAGAACATCCAAAAAAAAAAGAAACAAAGAATAGGGGGGAAAAAGATGACAAGAGGGGTGTTGGGGAAGGCGAAAGAGCTCCTAAAGGAAGGCGGGAAGATATGAAGGAAAGAAGGGAAGGAGATGGTGGGCACGGGTTGTGGTGGCTGTTGTTGGTGGGTGGGGGTGGGAAAGAAGGGTTAGAAGAGGCGAGAAGGAGAATGGGGTCACCGGGGACGTCTGCGTGAAACGCAGGTCGCACGGACGGCGGCAACTCAAGAGGCGGTGGATCGAGATGACTCTCAAAGGATGTGGCAACGCTTTAAGGTTTCTCTCAAAGAGACGAGAGAGAACTTGTGATGACCCATCACCAAATTAGACTAGACTCAACCCGATTCGACCGGATTGGAGGCCCTGGACTTGGTTTGACTGGTGGCGCGATCGTGCTCGACGTAGTAGACCGTAAAATTTAATTATTTATTTTATATATATTTTGGAGCATGTATTATTTCAATAATAATATAATATAATATAATACAAGTGGCGGACCGAGATGTGCAATGTCTACGTGGGTAGCATGGTTAGGACCAACATGGAGCTAAATACTACGCTCGGCGAGACCAGAATTATTTTTTGGTTTCCATTGATTTTATATTGCAAAAATACATAACTCAAATAAAAGAAATATATAAAAAGCTAATAATCTAACTTGGATTAATTATATGCCTTGATCATCATCTTGAAGTATTATACGATATTTCGTGGCGATGTACGTGTGTTGATGTGTATCCTCAATTTGTCATAATCGGGGTTGTAAGTGTGTGTTTGAAGGGCATAAGTGCAATTATTGGTTGCTCGAAAACTAGCGAAAAAATGTTAAGTATCATGTGAGGATTTTGCCTCGATCATGCAAGTCGGGATTGGTGATAATGTAAAATGAGAAAGATGTTGGTACAAGACTTTGCCTTGAGTTGCTTGTTGGTTAGTGGTTGTTGAGGTTTAGATTGAGTCGAGATTGGTGCAAGTTTGACTAAGTATAGCAAGAAAAGCTGGTCCAAAGTGTTTGGTGTGTCATGGACAAAGTTAAGATTTTTAGAGTTTTTGTTTATGGAGTTGGATTTGTTTGATTGAGAGATTGGCTCAATTTGGTGAAAAATCGAATTCAAAACGAACCTCGAAAGTCAAAACACGTCAAAATAGGAATTTTGGAAATTAATAAATAAAAAGAAATTAAATTGTTGATAAGCGGTGAGGTTTATATATAAATATAAAAAAAATAAAAAAATCAAATGAAGATTCATTTGAAACCTTCAATTTGAACGTTTTAAGGGTTTTATTTTTAAACCTCTCCGTAGGTATTTTCACTGTGAGCTCTATTGGTCTTATTTTCATCTAATTTATTTCCACAAAACAATAGACCAGAAGTAACGAGACGGTTAGTTCGAGCTAAGTTACCACGATGGAAACTAGGTATTCGGCTCGCAATTTGGTAAATTCTCAATTAAGAGTATTTTTCACAATTCAATTTGAATTGTCGCGATTTTCGATTTATTTTATGGGGTTTTGATAGGAATTTGTAGGGATTGTTGAGAATTGATGTATAGGGTGGATGTGCGCCTATTTGGGACAAATGCCACCGATGTGGGTTAAGGTTTTGATGTAGTGAATTGATGCAATTCAGTTGATGATTGTTTTGAAGATGTTTTGTAGTTAAAATTGATTTACATTAGGATTTGGACAAATTGGATTATTGGCTTTCATCCAAATTGACTCAATGGGATGTGAAAATATTTTGAATATGGTATTGAGCGAAATCCTGGTGTTTGGTGTTGAGTTTTGATGATATAATCGCGAAAATATTGATTTGGAGAAGTTTTGTTAGTTCTAAATTGTTCAAGTTTGTCGATCAATAGACTATATTGAAAAACTCATAATTTCTCCGTTTGTGATCGGATTTAAGTATTCTTAGAGTCTATGGAAAGTATGAAGTGGGCTCTACAAGTTCTTTTTTGGTCAATATAAAGAATATCGAGGTTTTCAAGGTTAAAAATCCACCCCAAGTTAGCTAGTTGAAAGCCAATTAAAGTTGTTATAAAAAATTGTGTTAGGAGTTGATGACGCGGAGCTCGACTAGGGGATCGGGGCATTCGACGTGGAACGCACTATAAGTGAACAATAGGAATTTATAAACTTTCAATCTTCATGTATATCAATTTGCATTACTACATTGCATTCATGATTGCTCATTGGTCATGCATATAGCCATTGGACCTTTAGAGGTTGACTCGACTTGCAGACGGGCTTGATGGAGTAACCAACTATAGTTACTACCTTGATCATCTGGGCGAGTTAGAGTATATCGGTATTGCACAGGGCCTCATATCCACGTGATGGGAAATTTCGATCGTTGGTAGGGGTTCTTTGTCATGCTTAGGTGATATCTGTACTGGTCCTTGCACCTTGGGGAATCATGGGAATCACCACTGAACATATGAGATTAGGCTTGTAGCATATTTACTTTATTCTTTGTTATTATATTTCTTTCAATTGTTTATTATGCGCATCAATTTTATAAAACCTATCTGTTTACCTTGACCATATGAAATTTAGAGTTTCATGATAAAGGATTTGTTTGGAGCATGTTGGAGATTTAGGGGTTTAGGGTTTTCTTTGTATTGTTGTATAGGGGTTGTTTTAGTAGAGCGTGCGGTTAAGTTAATTAAGGTAGTGGCTAAAAGGACCTTATTTATTGCTCGAGAGGATTCCGTTTTTGAATTTTAGTGCGGTTCCAAAAGCGCCCTTACAAGAAATGACTTCATATAAAATGGTTTTTTCTTCCCCAAACCCCACCCTCACTTCTCCTTCATCACGTATTCTTCGAAACCCTCTCACCGTCGTCACACTCTCGACACCATTTATGAGGAAAAACACGATTTCACCCGTAATCGACACGGCAAGTTCGTTCTCTCCTCGTTTATGCTTGTTTTGTGGATGATTTCAAGTTTGTTATACCTAATTTGAATGAATGTTGTTGGTTTCCCTTTTTTATTATTAGGGCTTTTGAGTTCTTGTTGATTTCGACTTTGTTGGATTGAAATGTCGAAGGATTCCTCGAAACAAAGCCATCTCGACAATGAAGAGGTATTTTTTATTGAATTTTGTTGATCGAGGAATAACCTCCATTGGAGGTTGCAAAACTCATGCTCTGCGGAGTAACAGGGCCGAGACGTGTACTATACGTCTCGGCCCATCAACTCTGAAACCTACAGTTACCTTTCGGTATTCTTAAAACGAAAGATCACATATGGTTAGACAAATGTAAGCCATTAGTGATACTTAACTTCTAAGCTTTACCCAACCGACACTCATGCTTACCATATCGGACATCTTTGGACCAACACCCTCTTTTTTTGGTTTAAAGTTTGTTTATTGCCTCGGTTCTTGACTAATTTTTATTTTTTGTAGGTTGGTATATACGACATAGCGGGTACATCGGCGGGTCTTTCCCAAACTTCACAAGAATCTTTACACCGGATGGCCGTTTAAGAGGAGATATGATGTAGTAGCTTGGGCTCAGGAGAATGCCAGGCGTTGTGGTTTTGTAGTAATCATATTGAAGTCTGATTCAGGTGGTATTGGCCAGGGTAGGCGAGCTAGGTTGTCAATAGGTTGTGAGAGGTATGGGGCCTTTGAAGTGAAAGTTTCAAAGGCAAAGCAAATATTGAAAGGAATGGAAGATAAGACAAGTGGGGAGAAGAAAAAACTGACTGGATCATTGTGATAATTATATGTAACTGATTGGTTCTGCAGTAGTCTCTAGTTTATTATTGGAGACGGGCCTGTTAAATTGACAGCAACACATCTATCTCGAGACTTATATAACCGAAACAAAATGCTATATCTCGGACATGTTGTGTCATTATATTGTCCATACCCTATTCAAACACCATATGTACCCCACATAAAGCGATGGAAAATAGGTTCGTTATGTTAGTCGATAATTGGGACACTTTATCGATTAACTTCATTGTATAAGGGACCATACCCCACCTTTTTAAGCGCTCTTACTCCATGATAATATGACTTGGAGTATACGAAAGCTATATCGAGTATTGAAAACCGTGAATAGTACGTTACTTTCGTTTTACAAGAACAGAAATATGTCGACATTATCGGTTTGTATGATCTGCAATTCGTGCATACCCCATTTATGTACTTCTCGTACCCCATCCGAAAACTACTTGTTCATGTACGAAATGTATCGGTGCAATAAAACCGAAAATATGTACGATACTTTCGGTTTACTTGAATCGTTATATGTTTGTAACTTGATGTCATAACAATCTGTAATTTCTGTTGTACCCTACATTTCGACTACGCATTCCCCACTCGTATCCCACCCTTTAACGTATGATTTTGAATTTTTAAAAATGTCAAATCAGCTATTTCGAAACATGTCTGATACTTTCGACTAGAATGAACCGTGAGAACATCTTGTTGCTCTCGGATCTTCATGTCTGTCAAGCATAGATGAAGCACCAAAAGTAAGATAATGTTGACATCAATTTGAGGCAAATATAAACATAGCATTATCTTATGCACGACTGCATTTTTTTTTAAAAAAGGAATGTAATCCAAAGTTAACCGACCATACAACGATTGTACATGAAAAACATTGTTTTGAAAATGCACAAAGGCATTTTGTGCACACAGGCATATTGTTTCAAGTTCAAATAACTTTGTTTGTGTCATTAAAAAGACCTAAGGCTTCACTATTGGCTATTTGCCCTTTCGGCCATATTGACAAGCGCCCCCGGTAGATGTTGTTCCTCTTTCCCTTTGAGTGGCGATCCGGTGGTTTCATATGTGTCATCGGCTCTCGAAAGGAAGGCGATGACACGATCGCCATGTCAAACGCATCGAAAGCGTAACGTTGTCCCTATCCATGCAGGAAGCGCAATGCAAGTATCAGCGCTCGGCGGCAATGCGTTGTATACATATAAGTTTAAAAATAGTTAATATACTTTCAAAAATATCATGAATAGATAGGATAGGGGTATGAGAGACAAAAATAATCAAAGTACATAGGAGTTCTTACCTAAGAGTTCTCATCTTCATGGATGACCCCGAAACATGTTCGGGATTCACCGCAAATAAATGGTTGATTTTGTGAAACCATTCCATATAGTCGGGTGCTGACTGATAATGATAGTACACCTTCTCTCCGTGTCACTGAACAAATTCAAGATGCTCCTTTCAATCCTCCCAAAATTGGGCCTCGTACGAGTACTTGACATTGTACAAATTAGCCACGCTTCTCCTATCAGCGTCAATTGGTTGGTAAGGTTCTCTCAGAATCTGTTGAATGTATCTCATTTGCTGCATCACCCTTATAGGATTGTGTGGTTCCAAGATATCCATAAACCATATGGAGCCAAAATAGAAGACAATATCATGGATGGCGGTGCACCTTTGAGATTATTATTCGAATCACCTACAACAAATAATATTAGTTGTCAATAAACATAAGGGCATATAGTTGAATAAGCCAATTTGGCTCTCACATTATAGGATCTCGGTGGTCGTGGCGGCGCCTAAAAGATACAAGATGACCCAATGCTCACTTTGTCGTCCTTCTTGTAGAGCCCCGGACTCTTTGTAAGGTGCAAACACCCCCAAAAACCTATTAACCATCGACGTCACCACTTTACAATCCTTGTAAGGTGCAAACAACTGTCTTATCGGTGATCATAATACCGAGAAGGACTCGGAAGTCTTCAAGTCGTCTTTGTTCGACGAAGCGGATCACTAGTGGTGAGCGTGTCGTTACCGAGATATATCATCAACAATCTAGGGCAGCCCTTACGGAATCGAGTAGATGATTGGAAAGCGAGGAAATTAGGGTTTATCGTACGTACGAGAGGGGCTGAAATTGCCGGAACGGAGCGACTGGGAAACCGGTTCATCGAAGGAGATGGTGAGAATCTCGAGGATGTGCAAAGCACGGAGATGAAAGAAAATTGCATAAAAGATATAGTTTGTGAGATAACTTGCGAGATCGGTTGAAACTAATCTTGTTTAGTTATTTTTATTTGAGAAGTGTTAGAATAACAACAACAAAGTCACAAGTACAAGACACATTGACTTACAAGATCTTTGGCATACACAAATTCGAAGCATAACACACGAGTCGAGGTCGCATTGATGACTCTTGTGAGCCAATGTGTCTTTGTGGTTTGACTCTGTTGTTGTCATTCTAATATTTTGATCATGTACAACCAAAGCATTACCTTGTCTCCATGAAAACGAATGAAAACGAATAGGCAGCAATTTGGGCCTCCATGAAAACGCAAAGAAGAGATGTAGAGAGCGAAAGTGTCGGGGTTTCGTCAATCTTAGTTCAATTTTTGAGTTATATCCATTTTTTAAAAAAAAATATATAGTGCCACGTACGAAGTAGTCCCACACAAAATCGAGGCGAGAGGTACATATTCGTATACAAGTCGGATTGAGTCCGCCAACACTAAATTTCTAATTCTATTAAGGATTTACCATTAATTCTATCTATAAATTTCTTCATCTTCTTCAAATTAATTAAACAACAACAACAACAACTCTTTTTCTTCTTCGCAATTCTCTGTCAATTCTATTTCTTTTTTTTTCTTTTCTTTTTTTTTGTTAATGAAGATGATGAGTAAGGTCGAGTTTGTAGAGGTCTGGACGCCGACGAAGAAGCTGCGGTAAGTAGCTGCGGGGTTTGTGGAGGCGTGCCACGAATGCCCTTATAAGGAACGCACTCCCTTTCTCATGTCATGGGGTCGCGGGAAAATAAGGTCTGCCCTTAAGAATAACAGAGACTCTTCGCGGCCGCCGCAGAGGCAGTTGGCGCAGCCTTCGCGACCACTAATGATCACTGGCGCCGGAGAGGATGATGATGATGATAAGGAAAAAGTAGTTGGTAATGAAAATGGTGCGGCCAGTGGTAAGGAAAACAAGGAGGGAAATTTGAGATATTGATGAGTGAAGAAGAGAGTACTAGTACTAGTACTAGTGATTATTACAACCAGGATTTGGAGGTGCACAAGTGGAAGAATAAAAAGAGGAGCGCAAGGTAGGATTAATTAATTAGATGAATGTATATATATATATATATATATATATATATATATATATATATATATATATATATATTTGTCTTTGCTTATTATTTGCGGGTTTGGTTTTACTTCTTTTTGGGTGGTTTTGTAGGAAGTTCTTGAGGAGTTAAGGGAGCAGGAAAAAAAATTATCCCAAGAACAAAGAACTCAAACAGGTAACCTAGAATGCATTGCTTTTCATTTTTTTATTTTTTATTTTTTTGGTTTGGAACGAAAGTAGAAAGCAAAGTGAGTCTCGTATCACGAGGTGCATATATGGACGGTCGTGAGACCGACCCGTGTTCGGGGTGTACTTTTGATGATGTCATAAAATCATCACCTTGCCTTTTGGCATCCATCTCGTGGAGAGATATTGTTGGTATCTATTTAGGGGCGCTCTTCCAACTTATTTTTTTCAATCCATGAGACTATAACTCGATATCGATCACTTAAGGTGGAGACCGAGTCTCTTACCACTTAGACCCATCCAGTTGTTAATTTTTTGTCCGACTTTTTGTGAAGTGTTACTTTTTGTGTTAGGAAGTATATATATAATTTACAAAGAAAATAGCCTTTAATTTGACTTATGATTGTTGGCACAATTTGGAAGAAGCGATTGTTGTCTCTTAACTATTAACTTGAGTTAAAGTTATGAAAAGTAAACAACATTAAAAACTCCCCCTATTCACATGGTGCGTGACTCGGGCCGAACTTGAAGTGGTCAAATAGTTCAAATACCGAGTGGTTTAAACCAAAAAAAAAAAAAGCTTTTAATTGATAAATTTACTCTTTGAATAAAATAATAATAAATGTTCTTAAATGATATTAATTAAAGTTAATTTTAATAAGTTATTCCTATTTGTGTATACCCAATTTATTATTTGTGTATACCCAATTTTAATAACAAATGCCACTCTCTCTCGAATCTCGATCGATCGAGCTTGACTTCAATGGCGAACTCTTCGATCTCTCCATGGTGGCGTCTCTGCTCCTCATCTCTCTAATGTCGCCTCTGGTCTACTAGTACTCTCATCTCCCATTCACTACCCTAGGTTCATAATCATACTCCCCTCTCTCTCGGATCTCTGTTGTGCTAGGGCTTCGTTTCGTCAATCTTAGTTTGGTAAAGCTTGAGTTTTAACGCATTAACGCATGCATGATGGAGGATGAGATGATGAACAACAAATAATAATATTTGCACCACAACAAGCTGCGTGGGGTTTAACTTTTAACCCCACCGATGAAGAGCTTATGTGGTACTTGAGGGCCGAGTAGATAACATTCAACTTCCTTTCGTCGACCCCATCCTCGAATTCGATGTTTTCACCGTGGACCACCCCTGCACCCCCCTGCCCTATATAAGTTCCGTCTACAAAGCAATTAATTTTTGTCTATACTTGATCCGGATGAATTATACAAGTACGCTTTCGCTTTCTCCCATTCCAAAGTATATTTTACCTATTTTGCTCTCGTTAATGAAACTTTGAAAGTTGGATTAATTTTTGTCTAGTAGTGTGCCAAGTCGGATCTCTCTTCAACAACAACAACAACAACATAGCCTCGGTCCCAAATTAGCTGGGGTCGGCTACATGGATCAAACTTTTTCATTGTGCTCGATTAAGTGCAAGCGATGGTGAGCTTTCCAAACCATTCAAATCCCTCCTAATTAATGCATCCCATGTTAACTTTGGTCCGCCCCTACCTCGTCGAATTTCTACGAGTTTCTATTGAGTCAAGTTTTCTAGTTGGGGCATTTGTAGGTCGTCTTTGCGGGTGACCAAACCACCGCAACCGCCCTTCCCTAATCTTTGTATCAATTGGTGCTACTCCTACTTGTTTTTGAATTTCTATATTTCTTATTCTATCTTTACGAGTTTTACCACACATCCACCTAAGCATCCTCATTTTTGCTACGTTCATTTTATGTAATTGTTGTTGCTTTACCGCCCAACATTCACTTCCATAGAGCATAGCTGGCCTAATTGCGGTCCTATAAAATTTTCCTTTTAACTTAGTAGGAACATTTCGATCACAAATCACCCCTGTTGCACTCCGCCATTTCTTCCATCCAGCTTGAATTCTATGTGTGACATCATTCTCAATGTTACCATCATTTTGTATGATTGATCCTAGATACCTAAAGTGGTTTACCTTAAGAACTTCTATTTCCCCTAATTTTACCACTCCGTCATCTCGATGTCTAGTGTTTCTAAACTCACAGTGCATGTATTCGGTTTCGTCCTACTCAACTTAAAGCCTTTAGATTCTAATGTATTCCTCCAGAGTTCTAATTTCCTATTCACTCCATCTTTAGTTTAATCCACTAAGACAATATCATCTGCAAATAGCATACATCATGGTATATCCTCTTGAATATGTCTAGTTAGTTCATCTATAACTAAAGTAAATAGATATGGGCTTAGAGCCGATCCTTGATGTAGTCCTATCGTAATGGGGAATTCTTTTGTAGCTCCTCCAAATGTCTTTATACTCGTTACTACTCCATCATACATATCCTTAATAGTGTCTATGTATCTAGCGTGCACTCTTTTTCTTTCTAGAACCCACCAAAGAACATCTCTAGGGACCCTATCATATGCTTTTTCTAAATCTACGAATACCATATGAAGATCTTTTTTCTTTTCTCTATATTTTTCTAACAATCGTCTTACAAGGAAAATCGCCTCCATAGTTGACCTCCAGTGCATGAAACCAAATTGGTTCTCTCGATATTGTTGTTTCTCTCCTTAGCCTATTGTCAATTATCCTCTCCCAAAGTTTCATAGTGTGACTCATAAGTTTAATTCCCGATAGTTTGAGCAACTTTGAATGTCTCCTTTGTTTTTGAAGATTGGCACAAGCGTGCTTCTTTCTCCAATCCATTGGCATCCGTTTTGATTTTAAAATTTTATTGAAAAGTTTTGTTAACCAAGTCAATCCAATTTCTCCTAAGCATTTCCAAACCCCTATGGGTATTTCATCGGGCCACATGCTTTCCTATTTTCATTCTTTTCAATGCCTCTTTAACTTCTACAATTCTAATATTGCGTGTATAGTTGACATTTCTTTCTTGGTGTGGGTTTTCATCTATTATGGTATCAACTTGACCATCATTAAATAAACTATCGAAGTAACTTCTCCATCTCTCCTTAATATCCTCCTCGCGCGTTAAAACATTTTGATTTTCGTCCTTAATACATCTTACATGACTTAGGTCTTGTTTCGTTTATCTCTTAGTTTGGCTAGCCTATATATATATATTTTTCGCCATCTCTATTACTTAACCTTGTATATAGATCTTCCATGAAATTTGTTTTAGCTTGACTAACTACTTTTTTAGCTTGTTTTCTAGCTTCTCTATATTGATTGTACACATCTTCATCTTGACACTTAGGTATTTTCCTATACATCTCTCTTTTAGTCTTAATTGCTCGTTGGACATCCTCATTCCACCACCATGTTTCCTTCTTTGGTGGTCCCAAGCCTTTAGATATACATAATACGTTTGATCTCACTCTCCTTATGCAACTACTCACTTCTAGCCACATTGTATTAGCATCTAAGTCAAGATTCCAAATATTTTCCTTTAGTAGTTTTTCTTTAAACTCTACTTGTTTACTATGTTTTAGGTTCCACCACTTTATTCTAGGGTCGCTAACTCTTTTATTTATATTATGTCGTCGTGTTAGCTTAATATCAAGTACTACTAACTTATGTTGGGTAGTAAGTGCTTCGCCAGTATTACTTTGCGTCTCTACATATTGTTCTATCTATTTTTCTTGTTAAAAGAAAATCTATTTGACTCTTGTTATGACCACTACTAAAAGTAATTATATGCGACTCCATCTTCCTAAAACTAGTATTTGCTAAGAGAAGATCGTATCTTTGAAGCAAATTCTAAGATTGATTCTCCTTCTTCATTTCTATTACCGTAACCAAAACCTCCATGAACTCTCTCAAACCTATCGTTACTTGCCCCAACATGCCCATTTAAATCTCCTCCAATAAAAACTTTTTCATCTAATGGTATATTTTGCATAAATCCATCCATATCGTCCCAAAACTTGCGTTTGATGCTCTCGCTTAATCCTACTTGTGGTGCATAGGCGCTAAGTATGTTAATTTTTTCGTCTCCAATAATTAATTTAACTAGAATCAATCTATCCTCCATTCTTTTAACCTCTACGACCTTATCCTTATAATCATTATCCACCACAATTCCTACTCCATTGCATTTTCTATCTATCTTAGGTGTACCACAGTTTAAACCCTGTGCTTCCTATTTCTCTACTCTTTTCTCCTACCCATTTTGTCTCTTGGAGGCAAGCAATATTGACTCTCCTTCTAATCATGGTATCTACTAGTTCTATTGACTTCCCCGTAAGTGTTCCTATGTTCCATGTTCCTAAGCGAATTTTTTCTCCCCTTTGTTTTTGTTTTCCTTTTCTACTTCTATTTTGTCTAAAAGATCTAGTGTCCGTATCTATGATTTTGTTTTTGTTTTCGTGTTTGTTTTGAACTAGCTTCTTTACCCACACCCGTCCTTTGTGTGGGAACCCTTGCTCATTTTTCTTCACATTCGGGCGACGATGTGAAGGGACTAGCTTCTTTACCCACACACGTCCTATGTGTGGGAACCTTTGCTCATTTTTCTTCACACCAGCGGCGATGTGAAACACACCCTTGCTCATTTCTCACTACACCCGGCTCCGATGCGGCGCGTCGCTAGGTGGGAACGCCCCAACGTTTATATATGTTTGATCCATTTCATGAAAAATGACAAAAGTTTTACGCTCGGTCGTCAACCTATCGCAACCCTCCTCCTTTATCCGGACTTGGGACCAGGCTATGTAGCGCACATAGTGTACAACATAGGTGGAGTTAAGTCGGATCTCTCTTGTTTCACTAAAAAGGATATTAATAAATGTTAAGGTAATATAGTATTATTACTTTACAATTAATTACTCTTTAATTCTTGTGCATTTACCTTAAACGACTTAAACGACTTATAATTGTGATAAGAGGGAATAAGTTTTTTGGTCCTCAAACTTTAATTTTTTCACTATTGATCTCTCCAAACTTTAATTATCATTTACATTTGATATTTTTATTAGGTTAGTGAGTAACTATCGTCGATAGTGGTTCGCAAGCGATGCACGATAAAATTCTTTTTGGTTAATGAATTAATTTGAGTACTACATAAAAAACGTAAAAAGAAGATACTACAATAACACCCCTAAGTTACACTTGATGTCACATCACAATGATATAGCAATTCTTGCTCGCATATGAGCTTCATTACAATATGTATTGGCGGTTACACGATTGCTCTAACGAATTGGCGGGGAATCTTTACAATTAGCAAATCACCTAATGACGTATGTCTATCATATCCGCACACCACATTCCATGACTTAACAAATTGTCACTACGAAATCATCCAATTTGTTAGGAGTGACTCGAGGCATAATGCTCCTCCTTACATTCCCAATATGGTCCTCTGTATTCGTAACCCCACGTTCAGGAATGACCTTGTCCTTAAGGTCAAAGGAGGAAAATCCTGGATGAAGTCGTTGAGATTCTCCCAAGTGGCGTTGGATGCGGTTGGACTTGCCATTGAACTAAAAGTTGAGTGGTAGCAGAACTCAAAAGTAGGACAGAGCAACGATTAAGAATCACCAATGATCGAAGCAAAGGGTGCGAGCCCATAAAATCCAATGGAAGAGGAGGGAAGGAGGTTGAAGATCTCCATAACATTTCTTCAACAAAGTGAGACATGAAAGACATTGTGAATCCTTGCATTGGAAGGCAAATCCAGCTTATAGGTTGCCTTGCCAATGCGTGATAACACTTGAAATGGGCCAAAGAAACGCTTGCTTAGCTTGTTGTTCGACGATGAGCCACGACGTCTGTTGATAGGGCGTAATTTGACAAAGACCCAATCCCTAGTAGTAGATTCAGCCCACGTAACAATGAGCATTAGCTTTTTGAAGCATTCGGTGCTAAGCTCGAGAAAGTTTCGCCTTTAAAGTCTCTAAAATAGAGGTACGCTGAGATAACATGTCATCTAAAGAAGCAACAAAGGTGGTGCCCGAGACATAATCCAGAAGGGATGGAGGAGCTCGCCTACAAACAACTTTGAAAGTGGTCATATGAATCACCGAATGCCAAGCCGTATTGTACAACCATTCTGCCCAAGTGAGATAACAAACCCAAGTTTTGGGATAATCAGCAGTGAAACAACGAAAATAATCCTCCAAACAACGATTTAAGACTTGATTGGTCGTCGTGCAGGGGTGGTAGGCATTACTCATAACAAGTGTTATCCGTTGTAACTTAAAGAGTTCACGTCAAAAAGTATTGAGTAAAAAAGGATCACGATCGAGCGCAATAAAAGAGGGCATGCCATGGAGATGCACAATCATAATAACAAAGATTGAAGCTAATGAGACAGCTGAAAGGTTGGGGCCCAAACCAACGAAATGAGCATGCTTCGAGAGTCAATCCATAACCACCAGGATAGTGGTTTTGCCAAAAGAACCAGGTAAATGAGTGATGAACTCCATAGCAATCTCATCCCAAATCCGTATGGATCTATTGTTCACAAATTGCATGAAGGACAACGTCGTTTCCTTAAAGCGATTTTGGCTATTTTAGTCCTTTCGCGTACATTTTCTCTTAACTAAGAAATATTTCATCGTGTTTTTTTTTCCGTTTTATTAACTCTATAGTTATTATCTTTCAACCGGGTTTTCTTTTTCCAATCTGTTGGGGAAGACTTCTAATGTTGGAATAAATTGTTTCCTTAGGCATCAGCAGAACACGCCAGAGACACCAGGTTCGGTAAGGACAAATCATAGACATTTTTGATTGACCTCATAGATGTTGGGGGACTTGCATCCCCGACCTCACCTCCTAGTTCGACATGGAAGAATATGAAAGAAATTAGTAAACTTTTATGGATATATGATCCAGAATTGTGTAGTAGTAATGGTGTTTCTCGATTTCCATATTATTATTTTACCCGATGGTGTCATTTAGCAAAAGTTAAATTTTCTCTTTACACCCTTTCATTTCTTGCCATAAGCGGGAATACGGACTAATGTTGTGATTGTTTCTTTATTTGGAATAGCTTAAAGTATTATTATTCTAAGATTGGTAATTTAATCCATGTTGTTATGCGTTTGCCACTATGAAAGAAGTTATTGAAAGGAGAATGAGAAGTGTTGAAGAATTCATCAAGGTAATTCAATCTTTCTAATTTGACAAAGGCATAAGGATTTTATGTTTGTGATTTTGTGGGTTTAAATTGTTCTTTTCCTACCTTAGTTTCAAAAAGTAAGATAAAGCTCATGAGATCCATTTTCTAGGACATACAACAACAACAACATAGCCTTAGTCCCAAATTAATTAGGATCGGCTACATGAATCAAATTTTTTCATTGTGATCGATTAAGTGCAATTGATGGTGAGCTTTTCAAACCATTCGAATCCCTCTTAATTAATGCATCTCATGTTAACTTTGGTTTATCCAGTTTTTTATTGAGTCAAGTTCTCTAGTGGAGGCATTTGTAGGCCGTCTTTGGAGGTGACCAAACTACCGCAACCGCCCTTCCCTAAACTTGTTATCAATTGGTGTTACTTTTACTTGTCTTTGAATTTCTATATTTCATATTCTATCTTTAAGAGTTTTACCACACATCCACCTAAGCATCCCCATTTATGCTACGTTTATTTTATGTAATTATTATTGTTTTACCGCCCCAACATTCACTTCCATATAGCATAGTCAGCTGGCTTAATTGCGGCCCTATAAAATTTTCATTTTAACTTAGTAGGAACATTTCGATCACAAATTACTTATGTTGCACACCGCCATTTCTTCCATCCAGCTTGAATTCTATGTGTGACATCATTCTCAATATTACCATCATTTTGTATGATTGATCTTAAGTATCTAAATTGGTTCACTTTAGGAACTTGTTAAAATTAAATAAGGAGGTGTGGAGTGAGATGCGGCGGTCACGAAGGATGATGAGCGCGCAACACAACTATTGCCTCTTCTATAACAAGCAAAGCCCTAATTCCAGGTTGTTCCATCCGAGCTACAACCCTAATTCCAGGTCCCCTCGAACATTTGTGTTTTGTATTCTTCGATGGTTGGCGTCCATGGCGTCTATGCCACATCTCGGAAGAATAAGAAGAAGAATGAGGGTTTCAAGGTCGAAACAGTAGTCTCTCTTGGAGAAGCGAGGAGGTAATAATAATAGTAATAGTAATAATAATAATAATAATAATAATAATAATAATAATAATAATAATAATAATAATAATAATAATAATAATAATAATAATAATAATAATAATAATAATAATAATAATAATAATAATAATAATAATAATAATAATAATAATAATAATAATAATAATAATAATAATAATAATAATAATAATAATAATAATAATGTATAGTTTTATTTTGTATGGTCGATATCCAAACATAGTCCAGGTGTGTCGCCTCCTACTCTATATATGATATATGTGGAGTAATTATTAGTTAGTGGGGACCTTTACATGTTTGGGACATAAATCTCATTTCATGGAATTCATCGTTGTTTCCTAATCTAATCTAATCTAACATCATGATGATTATGCTAGCTACATCCTGGATTCTACATTTTCTACTACCCCTACCCCTACCCCTACCCCTTGTCAATATATATATATATACTAGTTTCATGACGTGCTACGCACGATTAACTTGCCGCTTCGCTTCGCGGGAATTAATTTCTAGTCAATCAACCAAAATTGAAAAGAACCGCTACAATTAATAGAAAACATGAAAAAAATAAGTAGAAGGCGACTAACACTTGAAACTAATTGAACAACATGATCTTCTAAATCTTCCTTATTTTGTAAAGTGCGGAAAAAACTTGCATACACATTTTTCGCAAGCATACTAATTAACCTTGCCAAAATTGTCTCTTTCATCCTATCGAGCAATGCATTTGATTTTGCACTTCATGATCAGTATCATAAAAGTACAATTGCAAAAAAGAATGATGCTCATTGTCGGGAAGTAAATTATTTATAAAATGATGAATTTGGCTCGCACTCTAAATGTATATATACTCATATTACTTTTGGCATACTCTCTCTCGCACTTTACACCAAAAGATGTAAAACCAAAATTGGTGTTATAAGTACGGATGTACATCAAAAACTCACGTGTCTCTTGAGTGTTTGAAGTGAATAGGTCGAACATTTCTTCGGGAACAACATTAGGAACGAGGGTTACTTGACTGTTTGAACAACAAAAACTATTAGATTCATGAAAACTAATTGTGACATTTTTTGGTCATATATGAAAGGTTATTTTGCCTAAATATTGTCATATATATACCCGAATATTTTTGTGACCTTTACAATGCCTTCAAAATAGGCACATCGAGATGTGTTTAAATCGGGACCTAAATATAGGCGATGAGTTTATGTCTTGTGTATCGTGCTACATACATGTACATTATAATATAAAAGTGGATATTTTCGAATTCGAACTTAGCGGAGGTTAATGTTCGGGTATATCGGTACAACAATTTTATTGTTAATGTCTTGTTAAGAAGAAGTCTACTCGTAATAATAAAGAATTTATCTATATGAATATGATTTAATCGAATATAATATTTTCGGCTTTAACTTATGGAATATATAAGACACATTAAAACGAATGCATAGAAATTATTAGGAACAAAACAAAGATTAATGAACAATGCGTAGAAGCAAAATTCCTCTTTGTACACTTTTTTGATAATTTTGATATATACATATACCTCTTTCTTATAAAAAAAAGATTGAAAGATAAGATAGATTTATTCACTAATACATATTGTAACACAGTTTATGGACTGAGTATCCATTGATATTGATTTAACTTTAATTAAACACCTTATAAAATAGTGCTAATTAACTACTCATCAATTGCATATATAGAATCAGAGGTTCAATTTGTTGGCAATTGAACAATACATTTAATATTCTCATAGGCATTTCACGAAACATTGACTTTATGGTTTAGACAATTCATCAAACACATAAAATACATAAACACCGAAATTCAAAACAACCAAACATTGAATTTATGGTTTAGATAATTCATCAAACACATAGAAGGCATAGAACAAACAATTACAGAGTTCTATAAAAAGTCTCGATCATGGGTATCTAAGAATTTTCAATACCAATTCTAATGAACAAAGCAAAAAAAAAAAAAAAAAAAAAAAAAAAAAAAAAAAAAAAGAATTGAAGAAGAAAGGTGAATTACCTTACATTTGAATCAAAGAGCAAAGGAAAGCGGCGAATGAATCGATGAAGGAAAGCATGTAATGAATGATTTGAAGAGGAAGGAGAGTCGTTGATCAGTGAGTTGTTGATCGATTTGAAGAGGTAGTGTTTAAGACGTTGAGTTGTTGATCTTTAATTTAAGTCGGACTCATCTACAATCAGCCAATTTGGATTAGGTTGAATTAATTTTAAGGGAAGTCACAAGAAGTATGAGCAAATAGGTAAATCTTATTAGCGCTCAAATAAAGTATGGGCAAAAAGGTAAATTTCATTATCACTCAAAAATTTGTGATTTGTGCTTTCATATATATGATATATATATATATTGGACTACATTTTTTATACCCTTAATTTACATACTCGCATTTCTTAACTTGTTCCTAGGTGGAGAAATTGTTGGATATCTTGTGAAATGGGACGACAAAGGATGCAGTGTGACCATTGCTCGAATGTCGATACGGAGCCATCTTGATGCAAGGCTTCGCAAACAGAGAGGCCCTGGCTACTACCATTTCCACTCGTAAAGCTACTTTCTATAGCCGTTCCCGGTCCTCACTCTGGATAAAGGGGAGACATCCATGAATTTCATTAATGTCCACGACGTCTATCTCGATTGCGATCGCGACTCAGTAACCAAGCTTCTCTTGACTTCTTCTCTTCTAAATGTTGTTCTTTTTGGATTCATTCATTGAGCTTCTGTCTAACTAACTTTCAGATAATATACCTGGGAAAGCCTGATGGTCTCACTTGCCACACAGGAATGGAGACTTGCAACTATACCTCGCTTGCGGATGTGCTCTATCTACCATGCCTTGGTTTTATTGGCTGTTAAGGATGTTAAAGTAGAAGATGCTTTCCAAGTCCTTAGGCAGAGATTCTCCAAGTCAGGAATAGAGGAAAAGAGCAGCAGAAAAAGCACATAGCTAGTCTTGCACCAAATATATGTGCAGCTCGCTACAGCCAACCATCATATCTACATTTCAATCATCATATATTTGGCACGATGTCG
Organism: Stephania cephalantha; assembly: GCA_039657325.1. NCBI lineage: Eukaryota > Viridiplantae > Streptophyta > Magnoliopsida > Ranunculales > Menispermaceae > Stephania > Stephania cephalantha. The sequence goes on along the minus strand of CM077577.1, from coordinate 1,345,111 downwards.
CCAATTTCTAAAAAAAGCAATCGAGGGAGAACCCCTAAGACGGATGCACTGCAAGTCAAGAAATTTTGCATTGTGCAAGATATTTGGTTGCACTTAAAAGTATATCTATATCTAGCTAAAGAGAAGAATCAAAATATTAATTCCGCTCGTCTGTTGACATATTTATTTATTCATTCATTCATTCATTCATTCTAATAATAATAATAATAATCCACCAAATTAAGTTTAATAACTGATATTCTGGCATCCCAAGTTCAGCTTTAGATTCTCTATGACAATTGTTAAGAATTTGCCTACCTCGTTCAACAACGAAAACTGAGAATGATAAACTTCTGATGACCGGAGCAAGCCTTCTGTCTCAGCCAGCCATATCCTGACACCGACAATAAATAAAGGAAGGAGGAGAGAAAGGGAGACGCAGTAAATATCAACTCGCATTGTATTACATCTTTAATTTGTTCATCAGTATTTAAAAAAACATATAGTACACAACCTTTGAAACATCAATTGTTTGAGGGATGACATGAAGTTTAGGATACAAAGCTATGTAACAAACCGACAACTTCGAGAAAACAAAATAGGAGGGAAAATGAAATAACATATTAATGTACAATGGGATTGAAAACAAGCATTATGAAGTAGAAATTTGTACATTGTAAACTTTGTAAACATGATGAATGGTAAAACAAGAATAATAATTGAATCAAGTAACTTAATTTATCGAAGCTAAGGTATGATAGAAGTTGAAAAAGCATAAGTTAGATGATGAATTTAGAGATGCAAGTGAATGAGTGTTTGTTTAAGGCCACAGATAGATAGCAGTTAATAAGCATTTAAATGAGAGAAACTCTATTTCCCAATCCCAACAAATTAGATAAGAAGAAGAAGAAGAAGAAGAAGAAGAAGAATAGAAAAGGGTGGAAGTTTGAATCCAATCCAATCCAATCAAAGGTAGAGTAAGGAAGGTTGGGTGTATTAAGCATTTGATCAAACAGGTTATGCTACGTCACCCGCACACCTGTCTACGTCACCAACTGTCCAGTGAGATCATAATCAGCTGCACAACAGATGGTTGGTTAGCTCACAACATAAAGCCAAGGCACCGCGACTGCATCATCAACTGACCATTGAAACCAACCAATCCCAATGGTTCGGTATGGGATTTGAGAGTAAGAGGTCATGGGTCTGAACCCTAGCAGGAGCAAGTTGTTTCTTTCTTATCAAAAATATTTTTCCACAATAAGAGTGAATGGTAGTTAAACTTTTATAAGCCTAAGTAAGTAAACCCAAATTGAGAATGAGCATTAAAGAAATCAATAAATAAAAAGGGGGCATAAACGGTCAAGATGAAGCGTTAGGAGTAGGCCGGGCATGGAATAAATAAATGGAGTATATATTTAGTTCATTAAATGGGTTACACACATAATCCAGTTTCATACATATAATAAAAGATCAATTATTGTTAAAGAGATTTAATGATCTATTGAGGCCACGTGTAATATACAATTTGTCGCGCGATTACTAAGTTAGCATAAATTAAAGTCATCTATTAATGTATAATGTAATTGACAAATATAGTATTTGCAATAATAATATCCTATATATACCGCTGCCATGACCCCCTTTCACATCACTAATTCACATGGTTAATACATTCTAATAAAAGCAGTATTTGCTGCGGCGGCGGCGGCGGCGATGACTTCGATCATGACATGCTCTAAGGCCTAAGAGCATTAATTTCTACAAAGCAAAGCAAATTAAGTAGCAGAGAGCACCAAATGAAAACCAAATTTGTGCATTTTGAAAACAAATCATGCCTCATGAATCCCTATTTTCAAAACAAATGAAAACCAACGATTGAGAGAGAGAGAGAGAGAGAGAGAGAGAGAGAGAGAACCTTGTCGTTGGATTGATGAGTGCATGAAGAACCCTCACTCATCGCTTTGCTCAATGTGTCAGCGGAGTGAAACGCAGAGCATATATTGTTGAAAGGAAAATTGCATTTAAAATGGATGTTAAACCTCCATTCACCTTTTTTGTTGGATGTGCATCGAGATTTGTGTTGGTACGACCTCATAGTGCATCCAACGGACTAGAAAGGGGCTAGTTTAGTTGGGGTAATTAAGTGCACTTATCATAACTTTGTTTATTTGCTTGGTAATCCCTTTTTTATTTTTCTATAGGCGTGTGTGCGTTGTAGATATATTTATTTACGTATAGTGGCAATTTTGTTAATTATTAAAAGATTTATTCTTATCTTACTACAATAACAATCTTAATATCTAAATAGATATCTACAAAAAAAAAAAAAAAAAAAAAAAAATTATCTTAATCAAATGAATCGATCTCATCTCTTTCTATATGTATAGGGGGAGACATGTAGCCAGATTTTGTTGTTAGAATTTTTTATTTATTGTCTAAAGATCAGAGAGAGAGAGCGCTAGAAAGAGAGATCAAATTGAGATTCAAGAATTCATTAACAACGCATGCATGATGGAGGATGAGATGATGAACAACAATAATAGTAATATTCTGCACCGCCAACTGCCGTGGGGTTTAACTTTTAACCCCACCGATGAAGATCTTATGCGGTACTTGAGGGCCAAAGTAGATAACATTCAACTTCCTTTCGTCGACCCCATCCTCGAGTTCGATGTTTTCACCGTGGACCACCCCTCCCAATTATTCTACTTGCAACGTATGTAATAAACTATCATCAACAATCACTACATGCAGTTTAATTAGTTATCGATCTAGCATCTATGGTACTTTTCTTTATAGGTGCATGTGTTTTGTTTTTAACGTGCATGGTTTAACTAGGGTTTTAGGTAGGTTTCTTGTTGCATGATCTTTGTTTTCTTTCTTTCTTACTTTTTTCTGACTGTACGATCTTTTTTACACATGCATGCGTGCACGCTATTTGGTAATTTGTTTTTTAAGGTGTTTTGGAGTACCATCTTTTATTACAGTTTAATTAGGGTTTACAGTTGGTGTTTAAAAAATTAGGATTTAATTAAGGTTCTTGATGATCGATCTTTAGCTTTTTACTTTTAAGATCATAAATATTTACGTAACATCGCTTGCATGTTTCTTGGTTTGGTTAATGCAGAGGGGTTAATGAATCAAACCAACGTATACTTTTACGTTAAAAGAGCGGGAAAAATCGCTATGTTTAAGAATGGGCGCTGAACGCCAAAGAACGGTCCAATCAATATATTTAGCAAAGTGAGGGAGAAATGATGGGGGAGAGGAGATCATTGGTTTATTACAATTCAAAGGAAAAGATACCCGCAAAAAGACCAAGTGGATCATGAATGAGTATAGGCTTCCCAATCCCCACCGCAATCATGTCCGACTCATCTTCGAAAGTAAGTATATATAATCAACAACCTGTTTAAATTCATTGGCTTATATACTTAATCAAGATTTCTCATTGGATATTTAGTTACTAATCGGTTGCATGTGATTTGTATTTGATTATTTCAGGATCCCTTTTGGACTTTATGTAAAATTGGTGAGACAGAAGAACCTCTCGGTGATGATGATCAAGTTCTTCCCCGCCTCGGCGCAGAAGCAGCCCAGCCATGAAAGAAGATCGATATTACAACAAAGTTGATAATGTGGAATTGGTGCCTCAAGAAGTCACTGGGGAAGCTTTGGAGGCAAAGATTACCAAAATAGTAATAATGTTCCCTCCCCAACAACAACAAAGAGAAGCAGAAGAAGAAGCAACAACAATCGAATGTGATGATGGTGATCAAGATTGGATTGATAACTTGGAATCAACTCGGAGGTTGGTGATGAGGAACAACAACCACAAGTACACGAAATGGATGATCAACAATTATTAATGGGGCATCACCATGATCAAGCAAGTAGACGATCAACAACAAGAAGAAGAATAACCGCAAAGAATCGAATGCGAAGATGATGGTGATCCCGATCGCTTGGTGCTAATGGAGGATGATCTTCCTCCCGAATTCTCGGGTTAATCTTCATGAACTCCAACAATTGCCATTAATTCATCAACCACTATTTGAGCAAAGACCAACCACAAGTACTACAACAAAGACACCGATGATAATATTATAAATGTCGAGGATTATGATGATATTCCTCCATGCATATGCCTTGATGAATATCAAGGCAACTTCGACTCGTGGATGGAGACGATTAAGAAGCGCGCCATGATGATCAGCAGCAGCAATTTGATGATGATGAGGAGGATGATCAAGACTGGATTGAGAACTTGGAATCAACTCGGAGGTTGATGATGAGGAACAACAACCACTCCAACAACTCGCCATTAATTCATCAACAATTTGATCAGCAGCACCAACCATGGCCACAAGTACTACAACAACACACCGATGATAATATTATAATCTGTTGAGGATTATGATGATATTCCTCCATGTATATTCCTTGATGAATATCAAGGCAACTTCGACTCGTGGATGGAAACGATTAAGAAGCGCGGCCATGATGATCAGCAGCAGCAAGTTTATGACGAGGAGGAGCCATCCCCTAAGCGTGTTAAAGCTTGAGTAGCTAATTGAAGACCAATTTTACGGGATCATATATGAATCATGCATTTTTGTTCAATTTGTTGTGGAGTATGCAAGGCACAAAACAATGTATATATGCACTAGGTAGCAATTAATTACCATGCCAGCTACTTGCACTATTCTATGTAACATTTTTTTTTTCATCAACAAATTCAATACAATTCTGTTTTTTAGTTTGTAAATGTATAGCATTGTGTTTTAACATTTGATCCAAATTACATTGCACACTTTCAGTTGTAGTCCAAATTAACTTGATTTTGTTCATCATGAGCATTAAGTCTTCTTTATCCAGATCGATAATAAATAATGACCAATTTTTATGTATACTATCAAATTTTGCTTTCTTGAGCAATATATAATATAGGGTAGCTAACTTATTACGGGGAGAGAGGAGAAAAGCATGAATTACTCAAGAGATTACTATATTCCATCTAGCTACAATAAATAAAATCATTAATTGTAGGAGCTTGGACTACATTTTCCTAGCTCTTCTTTGGGTGAGTTTTGACTCTATGCACGCTTAATTGGTAATGTGGTGGCATGCAGGAAAATCACATAAATTCAAGTTCTGCTAGGAACGAAAATCACATAAATTCAACCAAAAGCATTCCCAACTTTATAAGCTTTGGAGACATAGATTCAAACATAAACAACTAAAAACATGTACCAAACATAAAGAACAACACACAATATACAAAAAATAGAATTGGAAAGGAAGCCAAATAGTAGTAACTCAACATAAGATTCCAACACTAGTACTAGTACCTGTACTCAGCTTCACAGCCTCTCTTATCCCATTTTCAATCAAAATCTCCAAAAAACAGCAAAACCAAAGAAACTCACCAAGGAATTGGCCTACAAAAGAAAACCCAAAAGAATTCAGGCTTCAAATCCACATATTAACAGGATAAGCCCATTAAAGACCTGTACTCAGCTTCAAAATAAACAAACAGACAAATAAATAAATAAAAGTACTGATCACATCTTGCAATTCAAAATGTTCATACAATATTTGAGCTCATTTCTACAATATCAGGTGTGGCTGCACTGGGCACTTGAATTACATAGGTCAGGATAACAATTGGTATTACATAGGTCAGGATAACAATTGGTTTAAATAGTTTGGTGGCTTCTGTTGCTTAAAAAAGCACCTCCCCACCCCCACCCTCTTAAATTAAAATATCTCGAGTTATCTCCTAGTCTCTTTATAAATACCCTCTTAAATTAAATTATGTTTTTAATCTCTCTGCGTTATCTCCTAGTCTCGAGTGGTTTTAAATTCTGTTTTAATTTACACGTCACATTCAATCTCAGTTATGGAAGAAGCTATGTCTCAGTTGAGTGGCATAATTCACAACATGAGTAGCAAGACTATTTCAACTCGAAGTACCCTTAGAGCCCAAGCAAGTATAGTATTATATATTAGTACTAGTACCAATACAATTACTACTCGTAAAAGATGCAATGCTAACAACAAGAGGGCGTTGAGGGAGGGTGTGGGAGGAGGGATCAGCAGTTAAAAAAAAAAAAAAAAAAAAAAAACCCACTAAATACCCCGCAATTGATGAATTTGTTTGCTAGTCTCTTTTATTATTATTATTATTATTTTTTTTTTTGTCAAAGATCAACTGCAGGATTAGTCGCCCACTTGAATATCATCCACATATTACCACCATTCAAGATAGGTCCTTTGAGCGTGCATCTTTACATATATTTCGCATGGTCTCCGCGCTTTTTTAAGTAAAACTAAACCTACAAACCAACCGAAGTTAGCATAGAAGTCATATATGCTTGAGCTATATAAGGTTGTGCTCACTACATAGAAGCTCGATCCATATTGCTTGTGAACTATAGATCTTATGTAGTGTATTAATTTTGTTGGTTATTTTTTTTTATATTGTTTCGAGTCGGAGAGGTCGGAGTTTAATTTGTCTTGACTACTCATCAATTTACTAAGCAAGTTCCTTTATATCTTGTATGATGTGAATCAAAAGTATGTCGCTATATTGTTATCCTTTTGCATCCGTCCACAAAGCCTATATAATATATAGGCACATTTGTGTTGTAGGATGTGCATCAAGTCGTGTATTTGAGTGATTTAAGGAAACGCAGAGCATATATTTTTGTGTTGATTTTTGCCACCTAGACGGATGAGAGTGTTGATTTTAGTGTTGTAGGATGTGCATCAAGTCGTGTATTTTGTGTGATTTGAGGAAAAGTGCATCCACAAACATCTTCTCCGCTTAAAATCCCCAAATGCCACTCTCTCTCGAATCTCGATCGATCGAGCTTGACTTCAATGGCGAACTCTTCGATCTCTCCATGGTGGCGTCTCTGTTGTGCTAGGGCCGGTTCGTAATCATACTCCTCTCTCTCAGATCTGTGGATCTGTTGTGCTAGGGCTTCATTTCGTCAATCTTAGTTTGGTAAAGCTTGAGTTTTAGTTCAATTTTTGAGTTATATCCATCTTTCGTGCTAGGGTTTCGATTCAAGCTGGATGGAAGGAGAAAGAGAGGAATGAGAGGATCATTCGTAGTCTGTTGAAGCTTTCGCCGAATCCGAATTGCATCAATTGTAATAGTCCGGTGAGGATTTCAAGTTTTGGTTTTGCTGATTGCATTTATTGTAATAGCGTTGTTGAGTTTTTGGTGGAATTAGATCTGAGTTGGGTCAATGAATTTGCATATCGTTATATATGATGCAAAGCTTACAGTATGAAACTTTAACAACCTAGTAATTGTAATTTTATAGAACCGAAGGCTACAACTTCTCTTAGTTAAGTGATTTGGATCAGAATGTTTTTCTTGGATGAATTATATTGCAACTTGGAGAGGATCGCATCGATCGATAGTTTATTTTTATTTGTCTCTGGCTACTGAGCCAATGTCATCCAGTTGATTTTCTTCTCATAAGGTTCAGTTAGATTATTTACTTGAATATTTTTTCTGATTTCTGCTAAGGATAATGTACTTATCAATATCTGTTTCTGATTAATTTGTGGGCTTGTAGTGAAGGGAGAACTGAAAGATGAGGATGTTGTTTCAAAAGCACAGCTGGGGGCATTCTTTGGAGCAATGACAATCCGCGCAAATGCCTTTCACACAATGGAGTGAAGGTGAAAAATGTGCAATTGATGCATTATGGCCTGAATTAGTTCAGCTTCTTCCTCATGATATAATATTTATAGCATATTTAAATTTTAAGTGATCAAGTAGATTTTTTTTTATAAAAATGATCAAGTAGATTTGTTACATATATACATCGATCTTCTGCTTGATTAATGTGTGTTTTTACATTCCTTGTTCTCCATAAGGACAGTGTCTCAAAAGCATGTAAATAGACAAAATATATATATACTTGTAGCTTTTTATTAATACAACTTCTTGTAGACCTTCTAAATTAGAAAACATATTAAAGATTGCAGAGGAAGAACACAATACCTTTCTCTTATTTAGAATACCTTTCTCTTTACTTTTGCTGAGCAATTTGGGAATTATGGTAAACCTACTCCATTTCCATTGTGATAGCTATATAAAAAAGCATTGGATACACGACTTTTTCATTCCTTAGCTGTTGCCTACTACTCTATTTGATTCTCTTACTTTCTTATAATCATTAATCAATGAGAGACTTAATTAATTTAAAAAGCATTGGATACAAGACTTCGTGTATTTATTGGGTTTCTTTCTTAACTGGAGTCATGGATTAGCTTGAGTAAATTTAGTTCTTGAAGAGTATAACTAATTCTTTTTTTTTTCTTAGTGAAAATGACTAGTTCCTTTCTCTATGTATATGTAATGTGCATTAAGGTTGTGTTGGAGACGGAGTTTTGTAATAGTTTATCATTAGAGGACTATCTTCATGATGCCGCAAAAGGAGTTAAGGTTAGCATATTTATTAACTTTTTGTGGATGCACTTAATTCAAATTTAGTTCTTGCTCGTAGTTTATGTTTTGTTTCATTCTTCTTTTATCTACTTTCATTGGCCAAACTTGAAAAGCTTAAAGTGTCACTTCCTTATTATTCTGATCAGTAATGGGCTTTCTTCAACCACTTTTATTTGTAGATCTTTTATCTACTTTGAACTAGGCGTGTCAATCTTTTATCTACAACTTGTAACATCTATAGCTTAATGTCAGGAACCTAGACTCGTGATCTTGTTGATCTGTTTGACTGTTTGGATGTGGAAATTGAATAATTAGGTAGTTTAAGCTTCACTCCTGGAAGCGTCTGGTATGGTCCACTTACAGCTTTACTAGTGTTATGATTACCCATCCATCTATTCATTGAGCATTAACGAAGGTGTTTTTCATTTGTAAACTACTGTTGGAAACATTTAGGAATGAACACCTTGTAGTTAACGCTGTAACGAGCTACTTTTACGCAGTGCATGCATCGCGTAATTGTGTGAATATGTTATGACTCCTCATCCATATAACTCATTTACCTTGAACTTAAATTACCTTTTTCAACTTGCAGATATGGTGGGGACATGAGTTCAACTAAAGCTACTTTAGAAAGTGATACACATGCAAGTGTCTCATCCAAGCTGGCCAAGTTAGCATTATGTACATGTGATTTTTCACCTAAAATCCTTGCTAAGTGTATAAATTAAAACTAATCGATTCTTCTACTTGATGCTGCTGCTACTGCTAGCATATGTTGTGTTTTTATTTCTAACAGAGCAACATGTTAGCTACATCTTCATTTTTACTCCTTAATAAAAACAAATCAAGCATCATCATTACTTATAGATCTGTTTTTTTACTTCATTTACTTATTCTGCTGTTGTTGTGATGTAACTACAACCGTAGATCACTAAAACACTAGGCTAGATCTAAGCACATTGTGTAGAATATACATTGTACATCACTTTATGAACCTAGCCCAACTTAGGAGACTTTACCAAGCAATCTCTAGCATGAACTGTTTAGTATCTCTTGGAACAAAAGAGCTCCACCAATACAAGGGCTAGTCCTTGGTTGCATCTGTTAATTGCTTTATTTCTATGACTTATATAGAAACTCCCTCAATTAAGGTTTCAGAATAAGCCCTAAATGGTGACTTTGCAGTAAAGCAGAAATGGCACGACTATCTGCTGCTTTTATAGCTCTTCCAGGTATGGTTCATCACTTTGAACCTGTAACTGTGTATTTTATTTGCTAAATCCATTGTACATTTGTGAAGTTTTACTGATTTCTTTCATTGGAAATTTGAATCAATTCAGGGGGATATGGGGATATGGAACTATATATGGAAGAGTTCTTAGAGATAATAAATGTGGATGGATACTGCAATTCATTACTCGCATTGTTTGATAATGGTACTGTTGGAATGAATTTGATGGATTTTTTTGGTACTGTTGGATTGAATTTGATGGACTTTTTTGATACGGTTTGATAGAATTTGATGGATTTTGACAATTTTGCTATGTTTTTAGGGGGTTTTTTGATTTGGGCTTTTCATTTCTTGAATTGATTGATTGAAGGTTCGGGGAGGTGCCAAGTGAAGAAGAAAGTAAGATTTGCAGATGATGTGGTGGAGCCATCATCCAACAATGAAAAGTATTGAAGGCGAAGTTCAAGAGTTTTGCAAGTAGAAGTAAGATTTGAACGTGTTGATTGAAACATCAAAAATAGAGTTTTTAAACCTCTGTTTTAACAAGGAAATTCAAGTGAATATTGTTGTTTTTTTTTTCACCTTAAATTTGTATATTTGTTAGTTTGAGTTTTGTTCCAATGAAATAAATAAAAATTTATACTAACTATAGGTCATTTAATACTTAACTAAATGTGGCTACATTAAAGCCGCTTATTAACCCAACATCAATGCGCATTTAATTCAAATAAATTAAACTTACCACTTTATGCCGCTACCTGGTCCCACGTCGACACGCAACTCAAGGTACGTTCTCGCTCGTCTCGATACCTATACACCCATAGAAAATTAACTTAATAGTCTACACATATACAATACACTAGATATACATCACAACAAATATAAAATGTACTCTACCCTTGCCTCAAGAAAAGACATATTACGGTGTGGGTCCTACAAGATGTGTCGTTGAGCCTATTGAAAGATGTAAACACGATTAGAGATTTTGGGCCGTTACATGTCGCCCGCACGTGTTGGTCACATAGAGTCGACACTTTAGGTGTCGTACACACATGCTATTATATGTGTTATATATATGGCAACAAAAAGGAATGTGAAGCTCTTTCAGATCGAGGAACGATCGATATCTACGCGTATGGGGACTACAAGACACTAAAAGACATACTCGACACCCCATTTTGATGTGAAGCCCATATATAGTTAGACTCGTTCACCGGGCCGGAGGCCGCTAGTCCCGCCCGAGATGGGCCGGCCGGGCTTGACCTTAAAAATTGAAGACTTGCCCGCTTAAGCTCGAGCGCGCTAAAGCCCGCCTATTGAATAGGTGAACCCGGGTTTGTGAGTTTAGCTCGGGCCCGGCCCAGTGCCCGCCCACTTTGCATTTTTTATAAATTCTTTGTATGAAAATTAATACAAGAAGTGAGTTTGTGAGGTTCAAACCTACACCCTCACGCTCATTTGAATACATTTTAACTACTTCATCACCCATTTTTTTTGGCTAACTTTTGAAACTTAATAAATATATTTAATTTCTTAAAAATAATAATAAGCCCAATTAGGCTCGCCCAAGCCCGCCCATACCGGGGCCGGGCGGGCTTGGGCTCGCCCTATCAAAAGTCGGGCTTGGGCGGGCTTGGACAAGACCTTGAAAAAAAAAAGCCCGCCTAAGCCCGGCCCAGCCCCGCCCAAGCCCGCCCGTTGAACATGTCTACATACAATCATACGGTGTACTACATCGATTTGTTCTGCAATGCCTTGTGACTTAGTGTTGTCATGGTAGCATTTCCCTACCAAACAACCCAATAGAAATTGTCGATCTCTCAAACAACAAACTCTTCTCTTCTTAGTCGATCCAGCAATATATCTCGCCAGGAACTGGCAAGCTACGCCTTTTGGAATCAAATGTGATCGATATATATGTATTGATTAATTCTTTTGTCATTCTCTCCCTCATTTTGTATAGGCGGATTTTTGACTCAAAGTGGCAAGTGGTCTTTATATAGTTGAAATGCGAAGGGTATTGAACTCAACTTTGTGGCTAGCCTAGCTAAGTTGAAAGGGCGTTGATCAAAAAATATATTTTTTTAATATAGTTTAATGAATTATGCTTTGGTATATATTTTATCTCAATTTTTTTTAAAATAAAATATTGTAGGTGACTAAGCCTTTTTAGACTCCACTATTCCAAAGAGAGCCAGATTGATATTCCCTAGCCCCCATGACTCAGGAGAAATCAATATATTTGGAGTTGGATGACAGAATTTGATCCATGACCTGTTATTGGTCAATATCATCAAGCACATCTCAATATATAACTTTATATATGTTATATAAGCGTAGCACTCTTAAATTTTTGAAATAACTTTCAAAAAAATAAACTTGACCAAACTCAATTTTGAAAATGTCTTAGATTTTAATTTCTTGACTTGCATTTGTCTTGGTATTTGAAAATGATAAACAATTCTTATTTGATGACAAGCTCACGACGAGCTAGCAACCTTGCGCCCCCATTGAGAGGTATACTCGTTCGAATGATTGTAGAACCCGATGAATACGTACACTTCGTGGAAGCTACAACATGTGCGTCAACAAACAAATGAAGTTGCACACAACTTTGCAAAACTTTCGCATTGAATTAATAGAAACTACCATTTTCAAAAAAAAAAAAAAAAAAAACCTTACATTCATCGTTTCAAGTTGTTGAAGTTGCAGAGACACCACTATGTTGAGATTACAGAGACACCCAACACCCCATTGTTAGGGTTTGGGAAAGCAAAGTGTGGCTCGACAAAATCGTCGATGCCACTGTACATTTTATTTATATATGAAAACTCAATTACATCCTGACCGTCCAAGTGTTCTCATTACAACCCTTCACTTTCTAACACACAAACACACACATACATCACTTACATGCAAGACAGCCACAAAACAGACCTCGAGATACACATACAACAGTACATCAATGATTTACTCTAACATCCCCCCTCAAACTAAGGGGAAGTGACATGAGACTTAGTTTGTTCCTTAAGTAAAGAAATCTAGAACTTGAAAATGGTTTTGTGAAGATATCAGCAACCTGATCCAAAGAAGGCACATGGTGAACATCCAGAGAGCCTGACAATACCTTGTCCCGAACATAATGAATATCCAGCTCAATATGCTTTGTGCGAGAGTGATAAACCGGATTCTTTGCAAGAGCCGTTGCACTCATGTTATCACACCAGACAGTAGGGGTAGCCGAGACCGAAACCTGCAACTCAGAAAGAAGAGACTGTACCCAGCTAATCTCAGCAGCCACATGAGCCAAAGCCCGATATTCGGATTCAGTACTCGATCGAGCCACCACCTGTTGTTTCTTAGATTGCCAAGAAATTAAATTTGAACCCAAAAACACAGCAAAACCAGCCACAGACTTACGATCATCAACAGACGCTGCCCAATCAGCATCAGAATATCCAGTCAGATATAAGGCAGAACTCGGCTTAAACCAAAGACCCACATCTGCCGTGCCTTTGAGATATCTCACCCAACACCCTTTTAAGCTTTGCCAATGTACAACAAATGGGAGATCGTTGAAACCGGCTTAACTTGTTAACAATATAAGCAATGTCAGGCCTAGTATTAACAAGATATTGAAGACCCCCAAGTAAACTCCTATAAAGAGTCTTATCAGCAAAAGAAGCACTGCCATCCTTGTACAACTGCTTGCCTACAGAAAAGGGAGTCTCAATTGGCTTAGCATTGGACATTCCCCCTTTCTGCAACAGCTGATTAATATATGCAGTTTGAGTTAAGTACAGTCCCTTGGGTCCTATGAGCTTCCATACCCAAAAATAAATTGAGATCTCCAATATCTTTTAATGCAAACCTACCATTCAGCTTATCAATGAAGGATTGAATGTAAGTAGGATTTGAGCCTGTAATTATGATATCATCCACATACACCAGCACATACAACACAACTTTGTCTTGATGAAAGATAAACAAAGAGTTGTCAGCTTTCGAGTTGATAAAACCCCAAGACATTAAAGTGGACTTTAACTGATCAAACCATGCACGTGGAGCTTGACGAAGACCATACAAAGCCTTATGCAATTTACAAACAGCAGTAGGTTGAGAAGGATCCACAAATCCCATAGGTTGATTTGTGTAAACTTCTTCAACCAAATAACCATTTAAGAAAGCATTATTAATATCAATTTGTCTCAAAGACCAACCAAATCAAGATCGCTAATGATAAAATAACTCGATGGTAGAAGACTTCACAACAGATCAGTATGTCTCATCAAAATCGATCCCGGTACTTGCTTAAACCCTTTGGCCACTAATCTAGCCTTATATCGATTGATCGACCCATCGAATTCTTTTTGATTTAAAAATCCATTTATTACCCACAATATTCTCGGTTAGAGGAAGGAGGAACAAGAGACCAAGTACCAAGCAGTGCATAAGAGCTCGATATTCCTTATCCATTCCGCCTTCCAATGAGGAATTTGAAGAAGCAAGAGCCCACGATCGAGGAATATCACACTCATGATCGAAGTACTAGTGAGAAACACTTTCTTTCGATCGATCCCATCTTTGGCTCTAGTTATCATTGGGTGTGTATTTATTGGAACATTAACATCATGCTTTGGACCTCCTGATCATTAGATGTATTACCAGCTGAGAAAGGTGACACATTAGAGGACTCATTGATAGGAGAAGACCCAGATGGAGACAGACTTTGAGAAGCTACACACTGAGTTGGAACCAACAAAGGAAAGTTTGTAGTAATCATGCAGAGTTGATGATGATGATGATGACTGTTTGCCATTGGAAAATAATGAGTCATAAGGAAACTCATTTTCCTGAAAAATCACATTACGAGTGATATAAATGCGACCAGATGGACTTAAGCATTTATAGCCTTTATGCTGACTGTTGTAGCCCATAAATACACACTTCTCAGATCGAAACTGATACTTATGTTTATTGTAAGGCCTTAAGTAAGGAAAACAGCCACACCCAAACACTTTTAGTAAATCGTAACTGGAGAAACTTGAAACAACTTTTCATAAGGAGACAGCCCTTGTAAGACTTTAGTAGGAAGTCGATTGATAAGAAATACTGCTGTAGCACATGCATCCCACCAATACTTCAATGGTAACTTGCCATGAGCTAATAAGGTAAGACTCATCTCTACAATATGTCTATGCTTACGTTCAGCCCTACCATTTTGTTCATGAATATGAGGACATGGATGCTGAAAAATAATGCCACAAGAGTCAAGAACAGACTGGAAAGAACGATATTCTCCTCCCCACGGTCGCCTTGAACTCTTTTGATAGTGGTACCAAACTGATTTTCAACCATGGACTTAAAATGTATGAATGCTTGCAATGCATCAGACTTCAGCTTTAAAGGATACAACCAAGTAAATCTCGTAGAATCATCGATAAAATGTATGTAATAGTTGAAACCACTTGAGAAGTAATCGGTGCGGCAGACCCCACAAATCAAGATGGATTAAATCCAAAACAGTTTTTGACATTTTACTTGATGAATGAAAAGGTAATGCATGACTCTTTCCCAGTGGACATGACTGACACATAGCAGTTATTGAACTCACAGGAAGATGAAGTTTATGATGCATAACCTGTTGAAGAACCTTTTGTGCTGGGTGACCAAGTCTGGAATGCCACAGTGAAGACACATCTTTATTAGAAACAAACAAGGCTGCAGGAGACTGAGACAGTGTAGGTGGACCAGAAATTCGATAGAGACCATTTTGCAGAGTTCCGTGAAGAAGAATCTCATTGGTTTGGATATCCTTCACGAAACAGACATGCGGATGAAATTCAATCAACACATTGTTGTCCCTGGTTAACTGTGAGACACTCAACAAGTTCTTCTTAATATTTGGTACACACATAGTGTTGTGAAAAGATAACCTAGAGCCAGATGATGGAATGCAAGCAGATCCAACACTATGAATTTTAAGTAATTGACCATTACCCACCATTAAAGATTGTGTACCTGAATAAGCCGAAGTATTCACCATTTGAGAAGAGTCACCAGTGACATGTGATGTGGCACCACTGTCCATATACCACGAACCATCCTGACTTGTGTCTGATGTTGTAAGAAATGAAACTGGTGAATTGGATATAGGAGTAGAAAGTCGCATTTGTTTTTGTTGAGAAACTCCTGATCGAGTTCCCATGTATTTCATATCTCGCTTTCGGTAGTAGCACACAAGAATTTGAATGACCAAATTTTTCACAAATTTGGCAAGTGGGTTTACTATTGCTGTTCGATGAGCGAAAACCCCCTCTTCCACGAAAACGTCCACCATTGCGACCTCTAGAACCTCCATTACCTCTGTTTCCAGCACCATTGTTATTCCAATTCTGAAAATTCCCTTTGGAATTATTTCCTTTTACTTCAGCAGCATTCACAGAGTGTGAATCTTGTAGCACCAATGAATTGATACCTTGAGCTACATTGTACTGATCCAAAGTCTCCTCAAATCCTATGAGTGTGGAATACAACTCCTGCCACTGTAATTCAGTTTTACCTTGTAAAACAGTCGTGATAGGTAAGTAATCACGATCTAACCCAATCAACACACTTGAAATCAAGTCATCTATACTCATCATCGATCCAGCGATTGCTAGATTATCAGAGATCCCTTTCATTTTTGACAAATACTCACTCATCTTCATACTCCCTTTCCGAGTTGTATGCATTGCCTTCTTCAATGATTGAATGTGGACTCTATTACTAGAACCACAGTAGGCTTCAATTGCTTCCCACAGTTCATTTGCTGTTTGCTTAGGTGTATTACCGATGATCTGCATCGCTGTTTCAGGGGTCATCGCGTTTATCAACCAACCCAAAAGAAATCTATCCCGACTAAACCACAGTTTATACTCCGGATTAGTCGAACCATCAGCCAACACTTTCTCTGGTGATGGAAGTGTTCCAAACAAATATCCATCTAACTCAAAACCTTGAATAGCCGGTATAACAATCGACTTCCACAACAAAAAATTTGAACTATCAAGCTTTACAGTAACAAATTGACTCAGAGAATTTCCAAACGGAGTATATGTTGTTCCAGAATGCAAACCTGATCCTCCATCCGAAACTGATACTGAAGATGAAGATCCAGAAGCCATATTCACAGATCCGTTAGTTTCCTCACCAGATCTAGTGTCTTGAAATGAAAAACTCCAAGATTCGTCAGATCTGAAGTTGTAACGCCACGAACACCTTCAGTATTTCTCAGATCTGGTGTCGTTTCTTCCAGATCTAGCCTTTCTTCGTCTAGATCCGACTGTTCCTCTTCTCGATCTAGCCTTTCCTCTTCTAGATCCTGTTCCAACCTAGATCCGACTTCCAGGCTTGATTTCTTGAACTCTCTGTCACTCGAGTTCAAGAACCACTCCGGGCTTCAACACCCTGGTTCCTATCACTCCGATCTTGCCATCGCCGGCGTTAGCCTTCGTTGCTCTGATACCATGTTGAAGTTGCAGAGACACCACTGTGTTGAGATTACAGAGACACCCAACACCCCATTGTTAGGGTTTGGGGAAAGCAGTGGCTCGACAAACTCGTCGATGCCACTGTACATTTTATTTATATATGAAAACTCAATTACATCCTGACCGTCCAAGTGTTCTCATTACAGCCCTTCACTTTCTAACACACAAACACACACATACATCACTTACATGCAAGACAGCCACAGAACAGACCTCGAGATACACATACAACAGTACATCAATGATTTACTCTAACACAAGTGAATGAAAAAATTAGATTGGGAAGGCCCTCTCCATATGGAACCCGATAGTGCAAGAGCATAGATTAGACGGTGCTTTTGGTATCAGACACCAAGTCGAAAACCAAAAAAAAAAAAGGAAAACATATTTATCATAGTTGCAATTTCGTTAATTAAAGTATTTATTAATTATTATCTTACTACAATTACATTCTAAAAAAAAAAAAACTTAAAAAAAATTGAAAAAAGGTATTGGCGTGTGTGCGTTGTAGATATATTTATCTTACGTAGTGGCAATTTTGTTAATTATTAAAAATTTATTGTTATCTTACTACAATAACAATCTTAATATCTAAATAAGTAAATAGATGTCTACAAAAAAAAAAAAAATCCTAATCGAATGAATCGATCTCATCTCTCTCTCTCTATATAGGAGGAGCCATGTAGCGTAGTTTGTTGTTAGAATTTTTTTTTTTTTTTTTTTGTTGTCTAAAGATCAGAGAGAGAGATCAAATTAAGATTCAAGAATTCATTAACAACGCATGCATGATGGAGAATGAGATGATGAACAACAATAATAGTAATATTCTGCACCACCAACTGCCGTGGGGTTTAACTTTTAACCCCACCGATGAAGATCTTATGCGGTATTTGAGGGCCAAAGTAGATAACATTCAACTTTCTTTCGTCGACCCCATCCTCGAATTCGATGTTTTCACCGTGGACCACCCCTCCCAATTATTCTACTTGCAACGTAAGTAATAATAAACTATCATCAACAATCACTACATGTAGTTTAATTAGTTATCGATTTAGCATCTAGGGTACTTTTCTTTATAGGTGCATGTTTTTGTTTTTAACGTGCATGGTTTAACTAGGGTTTTAAGTAGGTTTCTTGTTGCATGATCTTTGTTTTCTTTTCTTTCTTTCTTTCTTTTTTCTGAGTGTACGATCTTTTTTTACACATGTATGCGTTTTGGTAGTTGGTTGGTTTATTAATTATAGTTATGTAACTCATATATACTACTGTTTTAATATTGTTATATATGGTATATATATATATATTACCGTTTAATTAGGGTTTACAGTTGGTGTTAAAAAAAAAACTAGGATTTAATTAAGGTTCTTGGTGATCGATCTTTAGCTTTTTACTTTTTAGATCATAAATATTTATGTAACACTGCTTGCATGTTTCTTGGTTTGGTTAATGCAGAGGGGTTAATGAATCAAACCCACGTATACTTTTACGTTAAAAAGAGCGGGAAAATCGCGTGTGCAAGAATGGTGCGCTGAACGCCAAAGAACGGTCCAAATAATATATTTAGCAAGTGAGGAGAAATGATGGGGAGAAGAGATCATTGGTTTATTACAATTCAAAGGAAAAGATACCCGCAAAAAAGACCAGGTGGATCATGAGCGAGTATAGGCTTCCCGATCCCCAGCCCGCAATCATGTCCGACTCATCTTCGAAAGTAAGTATATATAATCAACAACTGTTTAAATTCATTGGGTTATATACTTAATCAAGATTTCTCAGTTGGATAATTAGTTACTAATCAATTGCATGTGATTTGTATTTGATTATTCCAGGATCCCTTTTGGACTTTATGTAAAATTGGTGAGACAGGAAGAACCTCTGGTGATGATGATCAAGTTCTTCCCCGCTCTCAGCGCAAGCAGCGCAGTCACTGAAAGCAAGAAGATCGGATATTACAACAAAGTTGATAATGTGGAATTGGTGCCTCAAGAAGTCATCGAGGAAGCTTTGGAGACAAAGATTACCAAAATAGTAATAATGTTCGGTCCAACAACAACAACAACAACAATGACAACAACAACAATCTGAATGTGATGATGGTGATCAAGATTGGATTGATAACTTGGAATCAACTCACGGAGGTTGGTGATGAGGAACAACAACCACAAGTACACGAAATGGATGATCAACAATTATTAATGGGGCCTCACCATGATCAGCAAGTAGACGATCAACAACAACAAAGATCAATCGAATGCGATGATGATGGTGATCCCGATCGCTTGGTGCTAATGGAGGATGATCTTCCTCCGAATTATGGGTTAATCTTCATGAACACCAACAATTGCCATTAATTCATCAACCACTATTTGAGCAAAGACCAACCACAAGTACTACAACAAAGACACCGATGATAATATTATAAATGTTGAGGATTCGATGATATTCCTCCATGCATATGCCTTGATGAATATCAAGGCAACTTCGACTTGTGGATGGAGACGATTAAGAAGCGCGGCCATGATGATCAAGCAAAGCAATTTGATGATGATGAGGAGGATGATCAAGACCTGGATTGAGAACTTGGAATCAACTCGGAGGTTGATGATGAGGAACAACAACCACTCCAACAAATTTGCCATTAATTCATCAACAATTTGATCAAGAAGCACCAACCATGGCCACAAGTACTACAACAACACACTGATGACAATATTATAACTGTTGAGGATTATGATGATATTCCTCCATGCATATTCCTTGATGAATATCAAGGCAACTTCGACTCGTGGATGGAGACGATTAAGAAGCGCGGCCATAATGATCAGCAGCAGCAAGTTTATGATGAGGAGGAGCCATCCCCCAAGCGTGCTAAAGCTAGAGTAGCAAATTGAAGACCAATTTTTATATGAATCATGCATTTTAGTTCAATTTGTTGTGGAGTATGCATGCACAAAACAATGTATATATGCACTATTCTATGTAACATTTTATTTTTTTCATCAACAAATTCAATACAGTTCAGTTTATTAGTTTGTAAATATATACAACCTTGCATTTAATTGATTGTTGATCATATATGGATTAATTGCATGTGATGGTTAATTAAGTTATTCTGGCAAATCAATTTTATGAACCAAATAAACATCAAAACCAAATAAACCCAAAAGAATTCAGGCTTCAAATCCACATATTTAAACTCAGAATATATGCCCAGATCAAAACATATGGATTAGTAGCATGGAAAGGATCAATCGAGTCATTGCCAATTTTGAAGGTATCTACATGCATAAAAGTCAGATAGCACTATGAACAACAACAACAACAACAACAACAACAACAACAACAACAACAACATAGCCTCAAATCCCAAATTAATTGGGGTCACATTACATGGATCAAACTTTTCCATTGTGCTCGATTAAGTGAGATAGCACTATGAAATAGATGAAAATAAGTGTAATGGAAATTCATACCTTTAAGAAATGTCCACAGGGATCTTTGAAGCTATTCAAAGAATTCAAAGAAGAGTTACAAGTACTGTAACATAATTAAGTGGATAAAGTTTAAATGGAATGAATATAGGTACATTCCATTTAAACATCACTTGTGAGTAGTCCGATACATTGATCAATATGTAGAAGGCATAAATCACAATATGTATCTATATAAGCTGACATCAATAAATGCCAACACTGTCCCATCCCCTTGTTATTCTATTTGACTCTATTTAAAGCTTATAATCTATCTTCTTATGGTAAATATAATTTCTTTCGAGAGAGAAATTGTAAAAAAAATTAAGAGTCCTTATTAATCCACTTAAAACTCTAAAACTTGTGGATGGTTAAAATCAATCTGTAGAGTGCATTTTCCTAACATTGAGAACCCTTCATATTTTTTCCTGTTTTAATTGTGGCATTTCTAATGGGAAATGTATCTATGAGACTCAGAAATTTCAGATTTTGAGAGAAGAAAGAATTGGGCACCTTTGTTTGCTCTTAGATATCCTCTGACTTCTACATGATCCAACGAGATCAGCAAGCAATGAATTCCACTGCAAGCCAGATAACCACCTCCAATCTGAAAAAAAATGACAGCAATGGAAATGAATCTCAGATATCAGTTAGCAATGCAAGTAGGATTTAAAAAACACCATTACATGTAGTGCAAACCTAGATAGTTCAGGATCAAACAAACACAAAAAAGTGGCATTGAGAATAGTGACCAACGGCCCTTGTGACCCTGGAAAATATAAGACCAATTCAAATATTTGAAATTAATACATAAATACAAGACAAAGACAATGACTAACTTTTTAACAATGAACATAGTTCAGATATTATATGGCTATACACTAAGAAACATCCAAAGAAAATTATGATTATGTTCAAAAGGGCAGAACAAGCTGAGAGTACACATTAATTGAGATTGTACAAATCATATTTAAAAGTAATTATTTTCAAAGCTCATCGTTGTTTTAAAATATCAATTCAGCAGCAAGAACAAAGATGCCAAGTATATATATATCAAGGTACTTCAAAGAAGAATTGGCACGGCACTTTGGAGATTACCTGTGAGAAGTCCATATATATGAGGATCAAAACCCAATTCATTGTAGTCCACATTCTCAAATTTTTCCATTGTCACTGAAAAGTACAAAAAGTTGAATCATTGAAACCCTCAATAGCACCAAAAAAGGCCGAAAAGTATTGAGAAGCACTTAGCTTCATCAGGAGTCTTTGGAAGCAGAAAAATCAAACTAATAAGCACAATTATATATTCTTGGACATTGGCTAGCACACAAAATGGACCGATCAGGCTCACTTTGATTTGAATTCCAGTTGAGGCTAAATGCTTGGCTTATTAACAAGCTACTTTTCAAAAGAATCGAGTCATAGAAACATAAAGAGCTGAAAGAAAAGACAAGCGAACATAAAAGAGAAGAAATGCATCTAAACACACAAGAAGAAATTTGCAGATCAAACACAAGCAGCAATATGCAGCTCAAACATCATAATGTTATTCATAAGAACAGGTTTAAGGATGAAAGATTGCAATCATACCCAATAGACAAACCACCCAACAATTAGCCAAATAAATTCTCAAAAAAAAAAAAAAAAAAAAAAAAAAAAAAAAGCAAAGCAGGAGTAGTAGGCCACATTTTGAACATTCATCATGAATGCAAGAATGGCTTGAAGAACAATGCATTTGAATTGTGTTAATGTAGTTTAATAATTACTTTATATAAATTAGGTAGCGGTTTCAATTATGTTCAATGTGTCGTAGGAGGGAAAAATTAATCTTACGTGCAAAGGATAAAAGAAGGCAGATTTGTCAACAATTATAAATCCCTTTTAATATTGTACCTACTGATAGTACACATATAACATGAAATTGTATCTGTTGATTGTCATTTGTCATCGAACTTCATCATGTCATCCCATGCCACTTCACCTACTTGAAAAAGAACAATTGATTGTGGTGCTAAAACCTAGAGTTTGCAAAAGTAAAACAAAATAAATATTAACATAACAAAATCGGAATTCTACAAATAATGATAACTTAGATCAACTTTTCAAGTGTTCCAATCCTTTGCATCACGTCGATGCCCTTGTTGCTCCGAGTGATGAACCGTATAATGGGAATCACTATCTTATCATACAAAGGCATTAGGAGGATTATAGATAAGTTGATTACGCTCTGCAGGGATGCCGGTGGGATCATGAAGTTCTTCCCTATGTTCCTCTTCATTGTCATCCCTTGTTTAGTGAAGAAAGTCGCAGGCTGTTGGAAGATCACCGCGAAAGTGAGCAGCATTGCCCAGATTGGTAACAGTCTTAAGACAGCTCTTACATCATCACTAAGCAAATGATGAGTTAAAGTGTCGGGCATCTCGACTATCAATGCTTCGGCGCAAGGGATGCCGATGCCTTCATTTCTGCAGAGCGGTTTCTCCTCTATCCTATATACAGCCATGCATCTATCAGATTAGACTTGACCATTAATTTGAAACATGAATAAATTAAATCAATTAAGGGAGTCCCTTAATTTGAGATGACTAACTAAATCTCGAGATATTAATTAACTTACTCGAGCTCATCGGAAATGGTAGAATTTTTAGATGATGAGGATGAGGATGATGATGATGATGATGATAAGGTAATTCTTCGAGTTATGGTATTTGGCGCCACACTTGCCTTGATTGCTTTCACAAAGCTCTCGATTTGCTTTGAGTCCCTTGGTTTCTTTCACGGTATAGAAGCGAGTTCCAACTGTTTCTTCTCAAAACATTGTAGGAAACAAGTGGATTTTTACCATCAAACGTAATTCAGATGGTTCAATCAATCATTATAAAGCTCGGTTGGTTGCAAAGGGATTTCAACAGTACCAGGAGTTGATTTCTCGAAACCTATAGTCCTGTTATCGAGGCTTCTACACTAAGAGTCATCTTCTCCATTGTTGCTACTGTTGGCTGGCAACTTCGACAAATTGATATTAACAATGCATTACTAAATGGTACTTTAAAGGAGGAGGTCTATACTAATCAACCAGAGGGGTTTTGTTACTGGCGATAATCTTTGGATTGGTGTGTCAATTGCACAAAGCCTTGTATGGACTACGCCAGGCTCCACGAGCTTGGTTTGAGGCAAGTGAAAAACATCTCCTAAATTGGGGTTTCAAAAACTCTATTTCGATCATTCTTTATTCATTCTTCACACTTCAACTGGCACCCTTTATGTCCTGGTGTATGTGGATGATATTATCATCACTTTGGGAGTAATTCTACCATGATTCAAAGCAGTTCATTTCCTCTCTTAATCATAAATTTGCATTGAAGGATATTGGTGATTTGAGTCTTTTCCTTGGTTTTGAAGTTCACCGTGACTCGATTGGATTATATCTTAATCAATCCAGCTACATCAACACTCTTCTTCTTAAAGTTGGTTCTAAGTCATTGTTGACAGGTATTCGGATCTTGATGGGCGGCCTCCGTCGAAGATAGAAAGTCTATTCTTTGGGTTCGCAGTGTTCTTTGGTTGCAACTTAGTGTCATGGCAGTCCAAGAAGCAAAGTGCGGTTGCTCGATCCAAGATTGAATCCGAGCATAGAGCTCGGCCAATGTTGTTGCTCAACTTCAATGGATCAAGTCTCTTCGCATGAATCGCATTTTCCTCTTCCACATACTCCTATGGTGATGTGTGACAACATGAGTGCAATCGCTGCTC
Source organism: Stephania cephalantha (assembly GCA_039657325.1). Lineage (NCBI taxonomy): Eukaryota > Viridiplantae > Streptophyta > Magnoliopsida > Ranunculales > Menispermaceae > Stephania > Stephania cephalantha. Next base: position 1,320,670 of record CM077577.1, on the reverse strand, counting down.
GGCTCATAATCATGTTTTTCATTAAAGAACGAAGCACATTGAGATTGATGTCCATTTCATTCTAGCAACTTCATATAACCGCCAATTTGAGTAACTTTGGCACGACCGGCAATGCTAAGTTGACGGTACATGTACGCAAGTGTTGTGGCTCCCCATGCTTAAGAACCAATCTTTTCAATGTGTTTCAAAAGCTGGAGGAGGGAAAGGGAGACTCTTATACCAGACTTGTTTGCAAAATGTGTCCCTTCAAGGAGGTACAAGAGGTAGGCTCAGACCAAGGCCTCGAGACTAGGATATACATCGCAACCTCTTTTGCCGTCATGTCCTTCTCATTTCTTCGGTTAAGAGAACCGATCTTTCAACCATGAAAAACCAACGGTTAGCCCAAGCGTGGTCCGAATCTACTCGTTAGCATCACTCACTAACACCCCCAAAAACCTATTAGCCATAGATGTCAAGCACTTTACGGTCCTTGTAAGGTGCAAGCACGGCCTATCTTGGTGATCGAATACCGAGAAGGACTCGGAAGTCTTCATGTGTGATCGTCATCTCGCCAAAGGGAAGGTGGAACGTGTTGGTTTCGGTGCCATCTCTCCACAATGCCCGAAACATAGAATCTATTACCTTCGTCATATGAGATGTAGCCCAATAGTGCTAAACCCGAGTCGTTAATCAAACTTTTCAACATTTTCCTTTTCGCGATGTCGAATGATTGTCTTCCAAACAGAGATATCGATATCTATGATTTATGCACCCTAATAATCCTCGGGCCTTCAAAATATATAGTACATATTTAAAACACTATATAACCAATAAGATGATCAAATCAATATTTCCAAATTTAACTTACTTTGTTCCTCCAAATATCTAAGAGCACATGGTGCCTGAATGAGGGTATGAGACTTAAATCTGAGAGGCCACCAAGAAATGAAGTGGCATCTAAGTCGACCAGATCGGTCGACGTATCAAAACAATCATCCCCCTCCCCACTTTCAGCAGAATCACTACCTGATGGTGTACGGCTCGCTTCGGTGCCTCCTGTAGACCCACTCCCATCGGTTCCTCTAACTATGGTATCCCTCTCACCTAGAGAGGTGGTACTAATGGCCTTAACATCAGCCTTTCGCAAATTCTGTTGACTCAGCTTTGATTTCTTAACTGGACGCTATTTGGCATCAAGGTTCTTTTGCTTCCAATAAGTGGAAGTCGGACGCTCCTCTCAGGCACACCCTCTGCTACTTGGGACCCCGCGGTACTAGTACCGACCTTATGGGATGTCTCCGCGCTTTTGTTTTCGGTCTCGCCATACCTTAAGAAAAAATAAAATGTTGGTATAGTTGGTACACAGTTCAAATAATGAGAACAGTAATTCAATTATACAGGTGTCGTTCAACATGACCGACGCCTATCACTTGGTATCAGTTCTGAGTGATCGTCCACTACGAGATACCCAAAACCGTAACCCAGAAACCTTAACCTCACTACACCCAGTCTATGGCCACAAAACTAGATCCAAACGACGCGTCAGATCATGAGGAACAAAACCCACAAGCTTACAATGTTGAAAACTTACCAAATCAATGGCGGTAATCCAAAAAAGGCACCGGTGGTCCTTCGTTCTTCGTGCTCGTTCAATGCGGATCCTCTGCGATTCAAGTAGAATACAACCTCTCACGACCTCACTGACCGTTGCAGATGATGAATACGTGGTTATTTCTGGGTTTTGAGAAGATTTGATTTGGAATATGCAAGTGAGAAATGAATTGGGGAGTGGTTTTTTTTCTGGTTGAAGATAGGGGTATTTTTAGGATTTCAAAAAAATAAAGTGGGGTCCGTTTAGTAAAAATAATTCAAAATCGGTATGATGAAGTAATGGGGTCCTCTAAGCAATAAATGGGGTCCTTTTTAGCGCTCCCTTAATTAATTGGCGTTGCTACAATTTTGTTTATCAATTTCTTAATATTCAGTAGAAGAGTAGAGTTTCTTTTTTTCTTCTTTCATTAGGTTACTAGGCCATGGAAGTAACTCAAGATCCCAAGTCTTAACTATGATTTAGTGGAAGTCATTGTTTGCTATGGATTGAAAATGCATTCACATTAATTTTCAACCAATTCATGGTTTATCTTTTATTTTTTATATTATTTTACGAGATTGACAAACAATATAATGTCTATTAATTAATCCCAAATGACAACATAATTTCCAAAAACCCAAACATGATATATTTTTTGTGAACAAAATAAATGGATGGTATTAATTAAACAAACCAAATAGATCGTGGATCATAAATGTAATCACCACCACCATATGCAATTGCAATATATATGGAGGTCCTTATTCGCAATAATTAACACACAAAATCAAACAAACACAAAACCAAGTGAGCAAGGTTTAATTAATTGCAGTCGACCAAAAGGGACAAGGTGCCTATTGAGGCCGGAACAGAATAGCACTCTCCGTCATCAGTGGAGTTGAGCTTTGTCGCTCGGACGGCGTCCTTGCAATCTTTTCCAGCATGAAGCATGGCACCGGTGCTATCGTCGCTGTTGAACACAAAGGACTTGCCAAGCTCAACGTTCTGGCACGAACCGCATGGAAGGGGTTCGACATCGTCCAGTACTGGTATGGCGTTGCAACTATTGTCGTCTTCAAACACAGTCACCGTGGCTGCCTCCACATTCACTAATGCCATAGCTAACACAAATAGAGCTGTGCACATGATGATCATAACAATCATATCCCCGCGAGCCATCGATATCGATAATTACTTATATATAGATGGGGGGATTGATAGAGCTAGATGTGATGAGAAGCTGAAATAGTAATCAAGTTGGTGTAAGTGTGATTGCTGTGATCGAGCTCTGTGGTTTATATTTATAGCTAAGCCTAAATGAATTACGAGAATGTGGTTGATGGGTGCGCCGCACGATTAATTAATTTAATTGTGATGGTATCATGTAGTAATATATATGTTATGGAAGATTATGAGATCGATCATGTAACTAAATATATGCAAATTAATAATTATAGGGACATAAGAGCAAATTCATTCTTTGAAAATAATCCAATATAATTCATTTATTTAAGAAAGACGTGGGGACCTTACACGAAAAACAAACCTTAATTACTTAATCACTTTAAACTACTTTTACTTAAAAAATCATGTTTATTTAAGTACTTGAATGTCATTATCCTCTACGTTTATTTGATTTGGGAAGTCATTTAAATCGCATAACTTAACTTACCTAACAAATCTATTTAACTTAACTAATCAAATAAATTGGTTAAGGTATTGGAGAATGTGTAAGATACGTGTTGCAATCCACTTGAAGCTTGGAACAATTGCCTCACAAGGATGGTAACAACCCCACACAAAGGGGATAACAACTTCCGAAGGTGGGCAACAACCGATAGAGAGGGACAACATTCCCACGTAGGGGACGAAAACCCTAAATCTCTAGAATAAATGAAAGAAAAAACATTTAGATTGCCGAACCATGCTTCAACGATGACTCCCGCCACTAAAATATCGCTCGCTACCACAAATGGTCGGGTCGTCGACGTTCGCCTCCGTGACATGAGGACTAGCATCTTGCATCGCTCTTTTCTCCCCATTTGCTCTAGATCTAGGCCAAAAAGGGGTTGTCGGTGACAAACAAAGATGCACCGAACATCCAAAAAAAAAGAAACAAAGAAGAGGGGAAAAAATGACAAGAGGGATGTGGGGGAAGGCGAGAGAGCTCCTAAGGGAAGGTGGGAAGATATGAAGGAAAGAAGGGAAGGAGATGGAGGTCATGGGTTGTGGTGGCTGTTGTTGGTGGGTGGGGAAAGAAGGGTTAGAAGAGGGGAGAAGGAGAATGTGGTCACCGGGGATGTACCGTTGAAGCAGGTCGCACGGACGACGACAACTCAAGAGGCGGTGGATCCGAAGATGACTCTCAAAGAATGTGACGACGCTCTAAGGTTTCTCTCAAAGAGACGAGAGAGAACCTGTGACAACCCGTCACCAAATTAGAATGGACTCAATCCGATTCGATCGGATTGGAGGCCCCCGACTCGGTCGATCGGGTGGCGTGGTGGTCGTGCTCGCGTAGTAGACCGTAAAATTTAATTATTTCTTTTATACATATTTTGGAGCGTGTATTATTTAAATAATAAAATAATATAATATAATAAACGTGGCGGACTCGAGATGTGCAATGACTACGTGGGTAGCATGGTTAGGACCGCACGTAGCTAAATACTACGCTAGGCGAGACAATTTATTTTTTGGTTTCCATTGATTTTATATTGCAAAAATACATAACTCAAATAAAAGAAATATATAAAAAAGCTAATAATCTAACTTGGATTAATTATATGCCTTGATCATCATCTTGAAGTATTATACGGTATTTCATGGCGATGTCTATGTGTTGATGTGTATCCTTAATTTGTCATAATCGGAGTTGTAAGTGTGTGTCTCGAAGGGCATAAGTGCAATTATTGGTTGCTCGAAAATTAGCGAAAAAATGTTAAGTATCATGTGAGGATTTTGCCTCGATCGTGCAAGTCGGGATTAGTGGTAATGTAAAATAAGAAAGAAGTTGGTACAAGACTTTGCCTTGAGTTGCGTTTTGGTTGGTGGTTGTTGAGGTTGAGATTGAGTCCAAATTGGTGCAAGTTTGGCTAAGTATAGCAAGAAAACGGTCCCGAGTGTTTGGTGTGTCGTGGACAAAGTTAAGATTTTTAGAGTTTTGGGTCACCAAAATTAGTGTTTATGGAGTTGGATTTGTTTGATTGAGATATTGGCTCAATTTGGCGAAAAATCGGATTCAAAACGAGCTACGAAAGTCAAAATACGTAAAAATAGAAATTTTGGAAACTAATAAATAAAAAGAAATTAAATTGTTGATAAGCAATCGAGGGTTTATATATAAATATAAAAAAAAAAAAAAAATCAAATGAAGATTCATTTGAAACCTTCAACCGAACATTTTAAGGGTTTTGTTTTTAAACCTCTCCGCGGGTATTTTCACTCGCAGAGCTCCAAATGTCTTATTTTCATCCAGTTTCTTTTCGCAAAATAGTAGACTGTCACGAGACGGTCAGTTCGAGCTAAGTTACCACGGTGGAAACGAGGTATTCGGCTCACAATTTGAGAAATCCTCAATTAAGAGTATTTTTCACAACTCAATTTGAATTGTCGCGATTTTTGATTTATTTCGTGGGGTTTTGATAGGAATTTGTAGGGATTGTTGAGAATTGATGTATAGGGTTGATGTGCGCCTATTTGGAACAAATGCCACCGATGTGGGTTAAGGTTTTGATGAAGTGAATTGATGCAATTTAGTTGATAATTGATTTGATGATGTTTTTGTAGTTAAAATTGATTTACATTAGGATTATGGACAAATTAAATGATTGGTTTTCATCCAAATTGACTCAACGGGATGCGAAATTTTGAATATGGTATTGAATGAAATCCTGGTGTTTGGTGTTGAGTTTTGATGATATAATTGCGAAAATATTGATTTGGAGAAGTTTTTTTAGTTCTAAATTGTTAAAGTTTGTCTGATCAGTAGACTATATTGAAAAATTCATAATTATTTCGTTTGTGATCGGATTTAAGTGTTCTTAGAGTCTATGGAAAGTATGAAGTGGGCTTTACAAGTTCCTTCTTGGTCAATATAAAGAATCTTGAGGTTTTCAAGGTTAAAAAGCCACCCCTAGATAGCTAGTTGAAAGCCAATTAAAGTTGTTATAAAAGATTGTGTTAGGAGTTGATGACGCGAGCTCGACTAGGGGTGGGGGCATTCGACGTGGAACGCACTGTAAGTGAACAGTAGGAATTTATAAACTTTCAATACTCATGTATATCAATTTGCATTACTGCATTGCATTCATGACTACTCATTGGCCATGCATATAGCCATTGGACCTTTAGGGGCCGACTCTGACTTTCGGACGGGCTCGATGGAGTAACCAACTATAGTTACTACCTTGATCATCCTGGGCAAAGTTAAAGTATATTGGTATTGCCTGAGGCCTCATATCCACGTAAAGGGATATTTCCTGATCGTTGGTGGGGGTTGTTGTCATGCCGGTGATATACGGGTCGGGTCCCCGCACCTTGGGGATTCATGGGAATCACCCTGAACATATGAGATTAGGCTTGTAGCATATTTACTTTATTTTTTGTTATTATATTTCTTTCAATTGTTTATTATGCGCCGCACTTTTATAAAACCTATTTGTTTACCTTGACCATATGAAATTTAAGTTTCATGATAAAGGATTTGTTTGGAGCATGTGGGAGATTTAGGGGTTTAGGGTTTTCTTTGTATTGTTGTATAGGGGTTGTTTTAGTAGAGTGTGCGGTTAAGTTAATTAAGGGAGTGGCTAAAAGGACCCTATTTGTTGCTTAGAGGACTCCGTTTTTAAATTATAGTGCAGTTCCAAAACTGTCCTTATAAGAAATGACTTTTTTACCCTTCATATAAAAGGGTTTTTTCTTCCCCAAACCCCACCCTCATTTCTCCTTCATCACTGTACTCTTCGAAACCCTCTCACCGCCCTCACACTCTCGACTCCGTTTAAGAAGAAAAATGCCTGATTTCACCCGTAATCGACATGGCAAGTTCATTCTCTCCTCGTTTATGCTTCTTTTGTTGATGATTTCGTGTTTGTTATGCCACATTTGAATGAAAGTTGTTGGTTTCCTTTTTTGATTATTAGGGCTTTTGAGTTCTTGTTGATTTCGACTTTGTTGGATTGAAATGTCGAATGATTCCTCAAAACGAAGCCATCTCGACAATGAAGAGGTATTGTTTTTATTTTTATTGGGTTTTGTTGATCGAGGAAGAACCTCCATTGGGGGTTGCAAAACTCGTGCACTGCGGAGTAACAAGGCCGAGACGTGTACTACAGGTCTCGGCCCATCAACCCTGAAACCTACAGTTACCTTTTGGTATTCTTCAATCGAAAGCTCACCTATGGTTACGACAAATGTAAGTCGTTAGTGATACTTAACTTTAGGCTTTACCCAACTGACACTCATGCTTACCATATCGGACATGTTGAACCGACACCCTCTTTTTTTAGTTTAAAGTTTGTTTATTGCCTCAGTTCTTGACTAATTTTTATTTTTTATAGGTTGGTACATACGACACAGCTGGTACATTTGGCGAGACTTTCCTGAACTTCGTGAGGATCTTTACACCAGATGTGCTGTTTAAGAGGAGAGAGGATGTAGTAGCTTGGGCTCAGGAGATTTTTAGGCGTTGTGGTTTTGTAGTAATCATATTGAAGTCGATTCGGGTGCATTGGCGGGGTAGGCGAGCTAGGTTGTCAATAGGTTGTGAGAGGTATGGGGCCTTTGAAGTGAAAGTTTCAAAGACAAAGCAAATATTGAAATGAATGGAAGATACGACGAGTGGGGAGAAGAAAAAAATGATCGAATCCAAGAAGTGTTGATGCCGGTTTAAAATCAATGTTAAGCACGAGCTTGATGGATTATGTCACGTCCGGGTGTGTGTGGGGTACACAAGTGTGGCTTCACTAATTCTTTGATTAGGCAATCTTATCTTTGGGTAACTTAGTATCAATGAGAAAAAAATAGTGCGAGACATGAGCAAGACTAGTGCTCGCCTCGGGATATTTTAAGTAACATTAAAAATACGAATAAGGGCAACGTGACTATTATGATGACAATTTACAATGAAAGGGCTAAGTTGAGAAAGACTGAAGCTAACGAGAAGAGTAATATGCAGCTTCTACTCCGCCAGTTGGACGACTATAAACACATTGAGCAACATTCTTCTTGGCTAGGCACGTATAACGTGAGAGATCTATTCTTTGCCCCTCCTAATTCAGTGCAACTCCTTTGGTGTTTTCCTCATGTATTGATCATGGATTGCAATTATAAGAGAAAACGCTTCAAGTACCCGCTAATTGAGATTGTCGGGGTCACCTCAACGCACTTGACCTTCCTTATGGCACATGCATTTTTAGCAAAGGAGACTAGGTTTGACTATGCGTGGGCGCCCAGATAGTAGAAGTCAATATTGGTGGGTGGCAACTCCTAAGTGTTGTTTTGAGGAATATGGACTTAGGTTTGGTTGCAACGATAGAGGATGAGCTCCCGACGCAACCCACTTGCTTTGTTCATGGCACGTGAACAAGAACATTGTCGCGAATACAAAGGATATATTTTTCGAGGAAGAGGATTACAATACTTGGTATGGGATGTGGATTAACTTAGTGCAGTCCCAAACTAAGTCGACTTACAATGGTCGCCTTGCGGAACTAGAAGCACAGTATGGCGGAGTCCCTAGGTTGTTGGACTATGTTAAGGACACATGGTTGTATCAAAACAGAAGTTTATGTATGCATGGACCGACACTCTATTGCACTTTGGGAATGCGACTAGTAATCGGGATGAGGGTGCCCATAATGCACTGAAGAGAGTGCTTGAGACATCACAAGGTCATTTTGGAGATGCTTTCAAGTCGATACACAATGTTCTTATTGGAGGCCTCATTCCATCGATCAATGCACCTAGTGGCACGTGAGTATCAGCACCACTTGTACAATAACATCATAAGATTCATAGCCGACATGCATTGGATGTAATTTGTAAGGAGTCACGAACAATCGGTGATGGTGTTGGCTTTGATAAAGCCATTAGTGGATGCGTTTTGTGAGCCACTCGTGGCCTACCATGTGCGCATGAGATCACACTACATTTGCTTGATGGTAGCCCTATCACTCTGATGAAGTCCACCCGCATTGAAAGAAATTGAACATGACCCCTGTTGAGCCTTCATTAAATGGAGAGTTAGATTGTTTATACCAAGTTCAAATGGAAGGAGTTGAGGCTAAGTACAAAAAGTGGTCCCGACACAAGTGGCAAAGAGCGTACGGAAGTTAAGGAAATCACCTACCCCGCATCGACTATTATTTTTACACCCGAAGAGAAGATAACAACAAAGGGTCAACCGAAAAATAGCAAGATGCATCTCAGTAAGAGGAAGACGAAGAACAAGAGGGCCCGAGTTGAAAATTCCACCAAGAGAACTCCTTCTGCTTTCGAGTATGCAGAGACCAAAGCAGCGTAAGAGTTTGTGACGCGGGTTTCCAAAAGAAGGAAGCTAAGTCAAAACAGCCAGCAAAAGCCAACTAAGCCAGGGAACCCAGCCAATCTTGCCAACTCAGGCAAGTCAAGCCCCTCAAGAAAATGTAACTAGCCATCCTGGTGAGCCAATGTATTCAATTCAGTCAATTAACCCAAGTATGGCTAGTGAGGGACTAAATGAGGTATCAAGTGAGGTTGTACCCTCAGGGGCAAGTGAGGGGCCGAGTGAGGGACATGAGGGCCCAAGTGAGGGGCCGAATGAGGGACATGAGGGGCTAAGTGTGGGACCTCCTTCAACACATGGACAAGGAAATGGTCGAGGAAAGGGAAGGGCAATCCCATACGTCGCACCTAGGCGTTCTAAGACCCGAAATCAAGCTGCTGAGGGTTAAGTTGATGAGATACCTCAGATGTGGAGCACATACCGTATTAGCACTGTGGATGTTAATCCCGATGGAAATTGTGGGTTTCGAGCGATAACCAATGGTATTGGCTATGAAGGAGGTGATATGGGATGGAGGAGGGTGGGACGCGAGATATTTGAAGAGATTGTAAGCAACGAGGCCTTGTACAAAACTGTGTTTCAAGACACTGAGTATGAAAGAATCAGGGATGTCATTAATGTGTCAGAGAGCCCCGCCCCGGGAGCTTCTTGGCTTATATTACCAGATATGGGTTTGGTCGTTGCGATTTGTTTTCAGATAAGTTTTGCGGTGTTGGCAAAGAGAGGCTTCGGTCTTTGGCTACCCATCAAAAATTCGACCCACCGTTATTTGAGAGGAAATTAATATGGCTATGCTTTGTCAATGAAAGTCATTTTGTTAGAGTGAGTTACTTCACATTGCGCTGAAGTTCTTTTTAAGTTTTATAATGATTATCATCATCCGCTACTAACTCGTATTTCGTTTTCCTTACCGGTTTCTAATGAGAGATGACGCTCTTTACCACCAACTACGAGACAATGGGAGGTGTTTGCTGAGCCACGAAGTAAAAAATGGGAGGTCAGACTCAACATTCTACTCCTACCACAATCAAGCGGTTCGCGGATGTCAATTCACTTGATTAGGATGCAGCATACACTCATTTTCTAGAGTGTATTTGCAACATAATTTTTTCATATATACATTATATACAGTGTACATGGGGTATATGGGATCGGTGAACTTACTTTAGTCTTAATTGGTTACCTTTTTAAAACTGATATTACATTGGTTCTATTTTTTGGGTCATGATTTTGGATGAGGCACAACTTTATCTAATTGAAATTGAAATTTGTTGCTCTCCCATGATTGTATATCATTCGTGGATTATGTTATCTTAGTCACGATTTTGGAGCATCTTTATGTAACTTTGCTTGGAAGTTCATTGTGAGAATTATATGTAAGCTGTCGATTGGTTCGCAGTAGTCCCTAGTTTATTATTAGAGACGAGCCTGTAAAATTGAGAGCAACACATCTATCTTGGACTTATATAACCGAAATAAAATGCTCTATCTTGGACATGTTGTGCGTCATCATACCGTCCATACCCTATTTAAACACCATATGTACCCCATATAAATCGATGGAAAATAGGTTCGATTACGTTAGTCCGATAATTATGACACTTTATCGGATTAACGTCATTGTATAAGGGACCAGACCCCCACCTTTTAACCGCTCTTACCCTATGATAATATGACTTGGAGTATACGAAATCGTATCGAGTATTGAAACCGTGAATAGTCTCAGTAACTTTCGTTTTACAAGAACCGAAATATGTCCGCCATTATCGGTTTGTATGATCTCGCAATTCGTGCCATACCCCATTTATGTACTTCTCGTACCCCATCCGAAAACTACTTGTTCATGTACGAAATCTATCAAGTGCAATAAACCGAAAATATGTCCGATACTTTCGGTTTACTTGAATAGTTATATGTTTGTAACTTTCGGTCGAACAATCTGTAATTTCGTTGTACCCTACATTTCGACTACACATTCCCCACTCGTATCCCACCCTTTAACATATGATTTTGAATTTTGAAAAATGTCGACCAACTATTCTAAAATATTTCGATACTTTCGACAAGAATGAACCGTGAGAGAACACTTGTTGCTCTCGGATCTTCATGTATGTCGTGCATGAGATGAAGCACCAAAAGTAAGATAATGTTGACATCAATTTGAGGCGAATACAAACATAGCATTATCTTATGCACGATCGCATTTTTTTCAAAAAAAAGGAATGTAATCCAAAGTTAACCAACCACACAACGATTGTACAAGAAAAAGATTGTTTTGAAAATGCACAAAGGCATTTTGTGCACACTGAGCATATTGTTTCAAGTTCAAATAACTTTGTTTGTGCCATTGAAAAGACCTAAGCTTTACTATTGGTGTTTGCCCCTCCTACCATATTGACGAGCGACCCGGTAGATGTTGTCCCTCTTTTGCTTTGAGTGGCAGTCCCGGTGGTTTCATATGTGTCATCAGCTCTCGAAAGGATGGCGATGACACGATCAGCCATGTCAAACGCATCGGAAATTGTAACGCAGTCCCTATCCATGCACCGAAACAGCAATGCCGTATCAAGCGCTCAACGACTGCATTTTATACATATAAGTTTAAAAATAGTTAATATACTTTCAAAAATATCATGAATAGATATGATAGGGGATATGAGAGACCAAAATAATCAAACTACATAGAAATTCTTACCAAAGAGTTCTCATTTTCATGGACGACCCCGAAACATGTTCATGATTCACCGCAAATGGATGGCTGATTTTGTGAAACCATTCCATATAGTCGGTGTCTTGATCGATAAGGATAGTCCACCTTCTCTCCGCATCACCGAACAAATTCAAGATGCTCATTTCAATCCTCCCAAAATGGGCCTCGTACGAGTACTTGACATTGTACAAATTAGCCACGCTTCTCCTATCGCATCAATTGGTCGGTAAGGTTCTCTCGAATCCGTTGAATGTATCCCATTTATCGCATCACCCTTATATGATTGCGTGGTTCCAAGATATCCATAAACCATATGGAACCAAAATAGAAGACAATATCATGGACAAGCGGTGCACTTTTGAAATTATTATTCCAAATCACCTACAACAAATTAATATTAGTTGTCAATAAACATAAGGGCATATAGTTGAATAAACCAATTTGGCTCTCACATTATAGGGTCTCACTGGTCGAGGCGGCGCTAAAAGATACAAGATGACCCAATGCTCGCTTGTTGTCCTTCTTGTAGAGCCCGAACTCATTCTTGTAGTGCCACTTCATAACTCAGGGCTTATCGGGGGAGTATTTACGCAAAGTGTGCTCAATAAATGGAAGGTGATCGTACATCCACCTCTCGCACAAAATAATAGTATGGATGACATACATAAACCAAATTAAATGCGCGAGTAATGTAATAAATTTAAAACAAGTATTATACCTCTAGCAACTTCATATAACCGCCAATTTGAGTAACTTTGGCACGACCGGCAATGCTAAGTTGACGGTACATGTACGCAAGTGTTGTGGCTCCCCATGCTTAAGAACCAATCTTTTCAATGTGTTTCAAAAGCTGGAGGAGGGAAAGGGAGACTCTTATACCAGACTTGTTTGCAAAATGTGTCCCTTCAAGGAGGTACAAGAGGTAGGCTCGGACAAGGCCTCGAGACTAGGATATACATCGCAACCTCTTTTGCCGTCATGTCATTCTCATTTCTTCGGTTAAGAGAACCGATCTTTCAACCATGAAAAACCAACGGTTAGCCCAAGCGTGGTCCGAATCTACTCGTTAGCATCACTCACTAACACCCCCAAAAACCTATTAGCCATAGATGTCAAGACTTTACAGTCCTTGTAAGGTGCAAGCACGGTCTTCTTGGTGATCGAGAATACCGAGAAGGACTCGGAAGTCTTCATGTGTGATCGTCATCTCGCCAAAGGGAAGGTGGAACGTGTTGGTTTCGGGCTGCCATCTCTCCACAATGCCTGAAACATAGAATCTATTACCTTCGTCATATGAGATGTAGCCCAATAGTACTAAACCTGAGTCGTTAATCAGCTTTTCAACATTTTCCTTTTCGCGATGTCGAATGATTGTCTTCTAAACAGATATATGATATCTATGATTTATGCACCCCAATAATCCTCGGGCCTACAAAATATATAGTACATATTTAAAACACTATATAACCAATAAGATGATCAAATCAATATTTCCAAATTTAACTTACTTTGTTCCTCCAAATATCTAAGAGCACATGGTGCCCGAATGAGGGTATGAGACTTAATCCGAGAGGCCACCAAGAAATGAAGTGGCATCTAAGTCGACCAGATCGGTCGACGTATCAAAACAATCATCCCCTCCCCACTTTCAGCCAGAATCACTACCCGATGGTGTACGGCTCGCTTCGGTGCCTCCCTGTAGACCCACTCCCATCGGTTCCTCTAACTATGGTATCCCTCTCACCTACAGAGGTGGTACTAATGGCCTTAACATCACCTTTCGCAAATTCTCGTTGACTCGACTTTGATTTCTTAATCGGACGCTATTTGGCATCAAGGTTCTTTTGCTTCCAATAAGTGGAAGTCGGACGCTCCTCTCGTGCACACCCTCTCGCTACTTGGGACCCCGCGGTACTAGTACAGACCTTATGGGATGTCTCCGCGCTTTTGTTTTCGGTCTCGCCATACCTTAAGAAAAATAAAATGTTGGTATAGTTGGTACACAGTTCAAATAATGAGAACAAGTAATTCAATTATACAGTGTCGTTCAACATGACCGACGCCTATCACTTGGTATCGTTCGAGTGATCGTCCACTACGAGATACCCAAAACCGTAACCCAGAAACCTTAACCTCACTACACCCAGTCTATGGCCACAAAACTAGATCCAAACGACGCGTCAGATCATGAGGAACAAAACCCACAAGCTTACAATGTTGAAAACTTACCAAATCAATGGCGGTAATCCAAAAAAGGCACCGGTGGTCCTTCGTTCTTCGTGCTCGTTCAATGCGGATCCTCTGCGATTCAAGTAGAATACAACCTCTCACGACCTCACTGACCGTTGCAGATGATGAATACGTGGTTATTTCTGGGTTTTGAGAAGATTTGATTTGGAATATGCAAGTGAGAAATGAATTGGGGAGTGGTTTTTTTTGGTTGAAGATAGGGGTATTTTTAGGATTTCAAAAAAATAAAGTGGGGTCCGTTTAGTAAAAATAATTCAAAATCGGTATGATGAAGTAATGGGGTCCTCTAAGCAATAAATGGGGTCTTTTTAGCCGCTCCCTTAATTAATTGGCGTTGCTACAATTTTGTTTATCAATTTCTTAATATTCAGTAGAAGAGTAGAGTTTCTTTTTTCTTCTTTCATTAGGTTACTAGGCCATGGAAGTAACTCAAGATCCCAAGTCTTAACTATGATTTAGTGGAAGTCATTGTTTGCTATGGATTGAAAATGCATTCACATTAATTTTCAACCAATTCATGGTTTATCTTTTATTTTTTATATTATTTTACGAGATTGACAAACAATATAATGTCTATTAATTAATCCCAAATGACAACATAATTTCCAAAAACCCAAACATGATATATTTTTTGTGAACAAAATAAATGGATGGTATTAATTAAACAAACCAAATAGATCGTGGATCATAAATGTAATCACCACCACCATATGCAATTGCAATATATATGGAGGTCCTTATTCGCAATAATTAACACACAAAATCAAACAAACACAAAACCAAGTGAGCAAGGTTTAATTAATTGCAGTCGACCAAAAGGGACAAGGTGCCTATTGAGGCCGGAACAGAATAGCACTCTCCGTCATCAGTGGAGTTGAGCTTTGTCGCTCGGACGGCGTCCTTGCAATCTTTTCCAGCATGAAGCATGGCACCGGTGCTATCGTCGCTGTTGAACACAAAGGACTTGCCAAGCTCAACGTTCTGGCACGAACCGCATGGAAGGGGTTCGACATCGTCCAGTACTGGTATGGCGTTGCAACTATTGTCGTCTTCAAACACAGTCACCGTGGCTGCCTCCACATTCACTAATGCCATAGCTAACACAAATAGAGCTGTGCACATGATGATCATAACAATCATATCCCCGCGAGCCATCGATATCGATAATTACTTATATATAGATGGGGGGATTGATAGAGCTAGATGTGATGAGAAGCTGAAATAGTAATCAAGTTGGTGTAAGTGTGATTGCTGTGATCGAGCTCTGTGGTTTATATTTATAGCTAAGCCTAAATGAATTACGAGAATGTGGTTGATGGGTGCGCCGCACGATTAATTAATTTAATTGTGATGGTATCATGTAGTAATATATATGTTATGGAAGATTATGAGATCGATCATGTAACTAAATATATGCAAATTAATAATTATAGGGACATAAGAGCAAATTCATTCTTTGAAAATAATCCAATATAATTCATTTATTTAAGAAAGACGTGGGGACCTTACACGAAAAACAAACCTTAATTACTTAATCACTTTAAACTACTTTTACTTAAAAAATCATGTTTATTTAAGTACTTGAATGTCATTATCCTCTACGTTTATTTGATTTGGGAAGTCATTTAAATCGCATAACTTAACTTACCTAACAAATCTATTTAACTTAACTAATCAAATAAATTGGTTAAGGTATTGGAGAATGTGTAAGATACGTGTTGCAATCCACTGAAGCTTGGAACAATTGCCTCACAAGGATGGTAACAACCCCACACAAAGGGGATAACAACTTCCTGAAGGTGGGCAACAACTGATAGAGAGGGACAACATTCCCACGTAGGGGACGAAAACCCTAAATCTCTAGAATAAATGAAAGAAAAAACATTTAGATTGCCAGAACCATGCTTCAACGATGACTCCCGCCACTAAAATACTGCTCGCTACCACAAATGGTCAGTCGTCGACGTTCGCCTCCGCTGACATGAGGACTAGCATCTTGCATCGCTCTTTTCTCCCCATTTGCTCTAGATCTAGGCCAAAAAAGGGGTTGTCAGTGACAACAGCATGCACCGAACATCCAAAAAAAAAGAAACAAAGAAGAGGGGAAAAAATGACAAGAGGGATGTTGGGGGAAGGCGAGAGAGCTCCTAAGGGAAGGTGGGAAGATATGAAGGAGGAGAAGGGAAGGAGATGGAGGTCATGGGTTGTGGTGGCTGTTGTTGGTGGGTGGGGAAAGAAGGGTTAGAAGAGGGGAGAAGGAGAATGTGGTCACCGGGGATGTACCGTTGAAGCAGTCGCACGGACGACGACAACTCAAGAGGCGGTGGATCCGAAGATGACTCTCAAAGAATGTGACGACGCTCTAAGGTTTCTCTCAAAGAGACGAGAGAGAACCCGTGACAACCCGTCACCAAATTAGAATGGACTCAATCCGATTCGATCGATTGGAGGCCCCCGACTCGGTCGATCGGGTGGCGCGGTCGTGCTCGCGTAGTAGACCGTAAAATTTAATTATTTCTTTTATACATATTTTGGAGCGTGTATTATTTAAATAATAAAATAATATAATATAATAAACGTGGCGGACTCGAGATGTGCAATGACTACGTGGGTAGCATGGTTAGGACCTAAGCACGTAGCTAAATACTACGCTAGGCGAGACCGAATTTATTTTTTGGTTTCCATTGATTTTATATTGCAAAAATACATAACTCAAATAAAAGAAATATATAAAAAAGCTAATAATCTAACTTGGATTAATTATATGCCTTGATCATCATCTTGAAGTATTATACGGTATTTCATGGCGATGTCTATGTGTTGATGTGTATCCTTAATTTGTCATAATCGGAGTTGTAAGTGTGTGTCGAAGGGCATAAGTGCAATTATTGGTTGCTCGAAAATTAGCGAAAAAATGTTAAGTATCATGTGAGGATTTTGCCTCGATCGTGCAAGTCGGGATTAGTGGTAATGTAAAATAAGAAAGAAGTTGGTACAAGACTTTGCCTTGAGTTGCGTTTTGGTTGGTGGTTGTTGAGGTTGAGATTGAGTCCAAATTGGTGCAAGTTTGGCTAAGTATAGCAAGAAAACTGGTCCTGAGTGTTTGGTGTGTCGTGGACAAAGTTAAGATTTTTAGAGTTTTGGGTCACCAAAATTAGTGTTTATGGAGTTGGACTGTTTGATTGAGATATTGGCTCAATTTGGCGAAAAATCGGATTCAAAACGAGCGCCGAAAGTCAAAATACGTAAAAATAGAAATTTTGGAAACTAATAAATAAAAAGAAATTAAATTGTTGATAAGCAACTGAGGGTTTATATATAAATATAAAAAATAAAAAAAAAAATCAAATGAAGATTCATTTGAAACCTTCAACCGAACATTTTAAGGGTTTTGTTTTTAAACCTCTCCGCGGGTATTTTCACTCGCAGAGCTCCAAATGTCTTATTTTCATCCAGTTTCTTTTCGCAAAATAGTAGACTGTCACGAGACGGTCAGTTCGAGCTAAGTTACCACGGTGGAAACGAGGTATTCGGCTCACAATTTGAGAAATCCTCAATTAAGAGTATTTTTCACAACTCAATTTGAATTGTCGCGATTTTTGATTTATTTCGTGGGGTTTTGATAGGAATTTGTAGGGATTGTTGAGAATTGATGTATAGGGTTGATGTGCGCCTATTTGGAACAAATGCCACCGATGTGGGTTAAGGTTTTGATGAAGTGAATTGATGCAATTTAGTTGATAATTGATTTGATGATGTTTTTGTAGTTAAAATTGATTTACATTAGGATTATGGACAAATTAAATGATTGGTTTTCATCCAAATTGACTCAACGGGATGCGAAATTTTGAATATGGTATTGAATGAAATCCTGGTGTTTGGTGTTGAGTTTTGATGATATAATTGCGAAAATATTGATTTGGAGAAGTTTTTTTAGTTCTAAATTGTTAAAGTTTGTCGATCAGTAGACTATATTGAAAAATTCATAATTATTTCGTTTGTGATCGGATTTAAGTGTTCTTAGAGTCTATGGAAAGTATGAAGTGGGCTTTACAAGTTCCTTCTTGGTCAATATAAAGAATCTTGAGGTTTTCAAGGTTAAAAAGCCACCCCTAGATAGCTAGTTGAAAGCCAATTAAAGTTGTTATAAAAGATTGTGTTAGGAGTTGATGACGCGGAGCTCGACTAGGGGTGGGGGCATTCGACGTGGAACGCACTGTAAGTGAACAGTAGGAATTTATAAACTTTCAATACTCATGTATATCAATTTGCATTACTGCATTGCATTCATGACTACTCATTGGCCATGCATATAGCCATTGGACCTTTAGGGGCCAACTCTGACTTTCGGACGGGCTCGATGGAGTAACCAACTATAGTTACTACCTTGATCATCCTGGGCAAAGTTAAAGTATATTGGTATTGCCTGAGGCCTCATATCCACGTAAAGGGATATTTCCTGATCGTTGGTGGGGGTTGTTGTCATGCCGGTGATATACGGGTCGGGTCCCCGCACTGGGATTCATGGGAATCACCCTGAACATATGAGATTAGGCTTGTAGCATATTTACTTTATTTTTTGTTATTATATTTCTTTCAATTGTTTATTATGCGCTGCACTTTTATAAAACCTATTTGTTTACCTTGACCATATGAAATTTAGAGTTTCATGATAAAGGATTTGTTTGGAGCATGTGGGAGATTTAGGGGTTTAGGGTTTTCTTTGTATTGTTGTATAGGGGTTGTTTTAGTAGAGTGTGCGGTTAAGTTAATTAAGGGAGTGGCTAAAAGGACCCTATTTGTTGCTTAGAGGACTCGTTTTTAAATTATAGTGCGGTTCCAAAAGCTGTCCTTATAAGAAATGACTTTTTTACCCTTCATATAAAAGGGTTTTTTCTTCCCCAAACCCCACCCTCATTTCTCCTTCATCTGTACTCTTCGAAACCCTCTCACCGCCCTCACACTCTCGACTCTCGTTTAAGAAGAAAAATGCCCGATTTCACCCGTAATCGACATGGCAAGTTCATTCTCTCCTCGTTTATGCTTCTTTTGTTGATGATTTCGTGTTTGTTATGCCACATTTGAATGAAAGTTGTTGGTTTCCTTTTTTGATTATTAGGGCTTTTGAGTTCTTGTTGATTTCGACTTTGTTGGATTGAAATGTCGAATGATTCCTCAAAACGAAGCCATCTCGACAATGAAGAGGTATTGTTTTTATTTTTATTGGGTTTTGTTGATCGAGGAAGAACCTCCATGGGGGTTGCAAAACTCGTGCATCGCGGAGTAACAAGGCCGAGACGTGTACTACTAACAGTCTCGGCCCATCAACCCCGAAACCTACAGTTACCTTTTGGTATTCTTCAATCGAAAGCTCACCTATGGTTACGACAAATGTAAGTCGTTAGTGATACTTAACTTTAGGCTTTACCCAACTGACACTCATGCTTACCATATCGGACATGTTGAACCGACACCCTCTTTTTTTAGTTTAAAGTTTGTTTATTGCCTCAGTTCTTGACTAATTTTTATTTTTTATAGGTTGGTACATACGACACAGCTGGTACATTTGGCGAGACTTTCCTGAACTTCGTGAGGATCTTTACACCGATGTCTTGTTTAAGAGGAGAGAGGATGTAGTAGCTTGGGCTCGGGAGATTTTTAGGCGTTGTGGTTTTGTAGTAATCATATTGAAGTCTGATTCAGGTGCATTGGCCAGGGTAGGCGAGCT
This sequence comes from Stephania cephalantha, assembly GCA_039657325.1. Lineage (NCBI taxonomy): Eukaryota > Viridiplantae > Streptophyta > Magnoliopsida > Ranunculales > Menispermaceae > Stephania > Stephania cephalantha. The sequence continues at coordinate 1,300,863 of CM077577.1, read as the reverse complement.
AGGTTGTCAATAGGTTGTGAGAGGTATGGGGCCTTTGAAGTGAAAGTTTCAAAGACAAAGCAAATATTGAAATGAATGGAAGATACGACGAGTGGGGAGAAGAAAAAACTGACTGAATCCAAGAAGTGTTGATGCCAGTTTAAAATCAATGTTAAGCACGAGCTTGATGGATTATGTCACGTCCGGGTTGTGTGTGGGGTACACAAGTGTGGCTTCACTAATTCTTTGATTAGGCAATCTTATGCTGGGTAACTTAGTATCAATGAGAAAAAAATAGTGCGAGACATGAGCAAGACTAGTGCCTGCCCTCGGGATATTTTAAGTAACATTAAAAATACGAATAAGGGCAACGTGACTATTATGATGACAATTTACAATGAAAGGGCTAAGTTGAGAAAGACTGAAGCTAACGAGAAGAGTAATATGCAGCTTCTACTCCGCCAGTTGGACGACTATAAACACATTGAGCAACATTCTTCTTGGCTAGGCACGTATAACGTGAGAGATCTATTCTTTGCCCCTCCTAATTCAGTGCAACTCCTTTGGTGTTTTCCTCATGTATTGATCATGGATTGCAATTATAAGAGAAAACGCTTCAAGTACCCGCTAATTGAGATTGTCGGGGTCACCTCAACGCACTTGACCTTCCTTATGGCACATGCATTTTTAGCAAAGGAGACTAGGTTTGACTATGCGTGGGCGCCCAGATAGTAGAAGTCAATATTGGCTGGGTGGCAACTCCTAAGTGTTGTTTTGAGGAATATGGACTTAGGTTTGGTTGCAACGATAGAGGATGAGCTCCCCGACGCAACCCACTTGCTTTGTTCATGGCACGTGAACAAGAACATTGTCGCGAATACAAAGGATATATTTTCTGAGGAAGAGGATTACAATACTTGGTATGGGATGTGGATTAACTTAGTGCAGTCCCAAACTAAGTCGACTTACAATGGTCGCCTTGCGGAACTAGAAGCACAGTATGGCGGAGTCCCTAGGTTGTTGGACTATGTTAAGGACACATGGTTGTATCAAAACAGAAGTTTATGTATGCATGGACCGACACTCTATTGCACTTTGGGAATGCGACTAGTAATCGGGATGAGGGTGCCCATAATGCATCGAAGAGAGTGCTTGAGACATCACAAGGTCATTTTGGAGATGCTTTCAAGTCGATACACAATGTTCTTATTGGAGGCCTCATTCCATCGATCAATGCACCTAGTGGCACGTGAGTATCAGCACCACTTGTACAATAACATCATAAGATTCATAGCCGACATGCATTGGATGTAATTTGTAAGGAGTCACGAACAATCAGTGATGGTGTTGGCTTTGATAAAGCCATTAGTGGATGCGTTTTGTGAGCCACTCGTGGCCTACCATGTGCGCATGAGATCACACTACATTTGCTTGATGGTAGCCCTATCACTCTTGATGAAGTCCACCCGCATTGAAAGAAATTGAACATGACCCCTGTTGAGCCTTCATTAAATGGAGAGTTAGATTGTTTATACCAAGTTCAAATGGAAGGAGTTGAGGCTAAGTACAAAAAGTGGTCCTGACACAAGGGCAAAGACTGTACGGAAGTTAAGGGAAATCACCTACCCTGCATCGACTATTATTTTTACACCCGAAGAGAAGATAACAACAAAGGGTCAACCGAAAAATAGCAAGATGCATCTCAGTAAGAGGAAGACGAAGAACAAGAGGGCCCGAGTTGAAAATTCCACCAAGAGAACTCCTTCTCGCTTTCGAGTATGCAGAGACAAAGCAAACGTAAGAGTTTGTGACGCGGGTTTCCAAAAGAAGGAAGCTAAGTCAAAACAACAAAAAAGCCAACTAAGCCAGGGAACCCACCAATCTTGCCAACTCGAGCAAGTCAAGCCCCTCAAGAAAATGTAACTAGCCATCCCTGGTGAGCCAATGTATTCAATTCAGTCAATTAACCCAAGTATGGCTAGTGAGGGACTAAATGAGGTATCAAGTGAGGTTGTACCCTCGGGGGCAAGTGAGGGGCCGAGTGAGGGACATGAGGGCCCAAGTGAGGGGCCGAATGAGGGACATGAGGGGCTAAGTGTGGGACCTCCTTCAACACATGGACAAGGAAATGGTCGAGGAAAGGGAAGGGCAATCCCATACGTCGCACCTAGGCGTTCTAAGACCCGAAATCAAGCCGCCGAGGGTTAAGTTGATGAGATACCTCGGATGTGGAGCACATACCGTATTAGCACTTGTGGATGTTAATCCCGATGGAAATTGTGGGTTTCGAGCGATAACCAATGGTATTGGCTATGAAGGAGGTGATATGGGATGGAGGAGGGTGGGACGCGAGATATTTGAAGAGATTGTAAGCAACGAGGCCTTGTACAAAACCGTGTTTCAAGACACCGAGTATGAAAGAATCGGGGATGTCATTAATGTGTCGAGAGCCCCGCCGGGAGCTTCTTGGCTTATATTACCAGATATGGGTTTGGTCGTTGCGATTTGTTTTCGATAAGTTTTGCGGTGTTGGCAAAGAGAGGCTTCGGTCTTTGGCTACCCATCAAAAATTCGACCCACCGTTATTTGAGAGGAAATTAATATGGCTATGCTTTGTCAATGAAAGTCATTTTGTTAGAGTGAGTTACTTCACATTGCGCTGAAGTTCTTTTTAAGTTTTATAATGATTATCATCATCCGCTACTAACTCGTATTTCGTTTTCCTTACCGGTTTCTAATGAGAGATGACGCTCTTTACCACCAACTACGAGACAATGGGAGGTGTTTGTTTGAGCCACGAAGTAAAAATGGGAGGTCGACTCAACATTCTACTCCTACCACAATCAAGCGGTTCGCGGATGTCAATTCACTTGATTAGGATGCAAAGCATACACTCATTTTCTAGAGTGTATTTGCAACATAATTTTTTCATATATACATTATATACAAAGTGTACATGGGGTATATGGGATCGGTGAACTTACTTTAGTCTTAATTGGTTACCTTTTTAAAACTGATATTACATTGGTTCTATTTTTTGGGTCATGATTTTGGATGAGGCACAACTTTATCTAATTGAAATTGAAATTTGTTGCTCTCCCATGATTGTATATCATTCGTGGATTATGTTATCTTAGTCACGATTTTGGAGCATCTTTATGTAACTTTGCTTGGAAGTTCATTGTGAGAATTATATGTAACTGTCGATTGGTTCTGCAGTAGTCCCTAGTTTATTATTAGAGACGAGCCTGTAAAATTGAGAGCAACACATCTATCTTGGACTTATATAACCGAAATAAAATGCTCTATCTTGGACATGTTGTGCCGTCATACTGTCCATACCCTATTTAAACACCATATGTACCCCATATAAATCGATGGAAAATAGGTTCAGTTACGTTAGTCCGATAATTATGACACTTTATCGGATTAACGTCATTGTATAAGGGACCAGACCCCACCTTTTAACTGCTCTTACCCTATGATAATATGACTTGGAGTATACGAAACTGTATCAGAGTATTGAAACCGTGAATAGTCTGTAACTTTCGTTTTACAAGAACCGAAATATGTCTGCCATTATCGGTTTGTATGATCTGCAATTCGTGCCATACCCCATTTATGTACTTCTCGTACCCCATCCGAAAACTACTTGTTCATGTACGAAATCTATCAGTGCAATAAAACTGAAAATATGTCTGATACTTTCAGTTTACTTGAATAGTTATATGTTTGTAACTTTCGGTCAGAACAATCTGTAATTTCTGTTGTACCCTACATTTCGACTACACATTCCCCACTCGTATCCCACCCTTTAACATATGATTTTGAATTTTGAAAAATGTCAGACCAACTATTCTAAAATATTTCTGATACTTTCGACAAGAATGAACCGTGAGAACACTGTTGCTCTCGGATCTTCATGTATGTCAGGCACAGATGAAGCACCAAAAGTAAGATAATGTTGACATCAATTTGAGGCGAATACAAACATAGCATTATCTTATGCACGACTGCATTTTTTTCAAAAAAAAAGGAATGTAATCCAAAGTTAACCAACCACACAACGATTGTACAAGAAAAAGATTGTTTTGAAAATGCACAAAGGCATTTTGTGCACACAGGCATATTGTTTCAAGTTCAAATAACTTTGTTTGTGCCATTGAAAAGACCTAAGCTTTACTATTGGCTGTTTGCCCCTCCGGCCATATTGACGAGCAGCCCCGGTAGATGTTGTCCCTCTTTTGCTTTGAGTGGCAGTCCCGGTGGTTTCATATGTGTCATCAGCTCTCGAAAGGATGGCGATGACACGATCAGCCATGTCAAACGCATCGGAAATTGTAACGCGCAGCCCCTATCCATGCACCGAAACAGCAATGCCGTATCAAGCGCTCAACGATCGCATTTTATACATATAAGTTTAAAAATAGTTAATATACTTTCAAAAATATCATGAATAGATATGATAGGGGATATGAGAGACCAAAATAATCAAACTACATAGAAATTCTTACCAAAGAGTTCTCATTTTCATGGACGACCCCGAAACATGTTCATGATTCACCGCAAATGGATGGCTGATTTTGTGAAACCATTCCATATAGTCGGGTGCCGACTGATAAGGATAGTCCACCTTCTCTCCGCATCACTGAACAAATTCAAGATGCTCATTTCAATCCTCCCAAAACTGGGCCTCGTACGAGTACTTGACATTGTACAAATTAGCCACGCTTCTCCTATCAGCATCAATTGGTCGGTAAGGTTCTCTCAGAATCCGTTGAATGTATCCCATTTACTGCATCACCCTTATATGATTGCGTGGTTCCAAGATATCCATAAACCATATGGAACCAAAATAGAAGACAATATCATGGACAGGCGGTGCACTTTTGAAATTATTATTCCAAATCACCTACAACAAATTAATATTAGTTGTCAATAAACATAAGGGCATATAGTTGAATAAGCCAATTTGGCTCTCACATTATAGGGTCTCAGCTGGTCGAGGCGGCGCCTAAAAGATACAAGATGACCCAATGCTCGCTTGTTGTCCTTCTTGTAGAGCCCGAACTCATTCTTGTAGTGCCACTTCATAACTCAGGGCTTATCGGGGGAGTATTTACGCAAAGTGTGCTCAATAAATGGAAGGTGATCGTACATCCACCTCTGCACAAAATAATAGTATGGATGACATACATAAACCAAATTAAATGCAGCAGTAATGTAATAAATTTAAAACAGTATTATACCTCTAGCAACTTCATATAACCGCCAATTTGAGTAACTTTGGCACGACTGGCAATGCTAAGTTGACGGTACATGTACGCAAGTGTTGTGGCTCCCCATGCTTAAGAACCAATCTTTTCAATGTGTTTCAAAAGTTGGAGGAGAGGAAAGGAGACTCTTATACCAGACTTGTTTGCAAAATGTGTCCCTTCAAGGAGGTACAAGAGGTAGGCTCAGACAAGGCCTCGAGACTAGGATATACATCGCAACCTCTTTTGCCGTCATGTCATTCTCATTTCTTCGGTTAAGAGAACCGATCTTTCAACCATGAAAAACCAACGGTTAGCCCAAGCGTGGTCCGAATCTACTCGTTAGCATCACTCACTAACACCCCCAAAAACCTATTAGCCATAGATGTCAGCACTTTACAGTCCTTGTAAGGTGCAAGCACGGTCTTACTGGTGATCAGAATACCGAGAAGGACTCGGAAGTCTTCATGTGTGATCGTCATCTCGCCAAAGGGAAGGTGGAACGTGTTGGTTTCGGGCTGCCATCTCTCCACAATGCCTGAAACATAGAATCTATTACCTTCGTCATATGAGATGTAGCCCAATAGTACTAAACCTGAGTCGTTAATCAGCTTTTCAACATTTTCCTTTTCGCGATGTCGAATGATTGTCTTCTAAACAGATATATGATATCTATGATTTATGCACCCCAATAATCCTCGGGCCTACAAAATATATAGTACATATTTAAAACACTATATAACCAATAAGATGATCAAATCAATATTTCCAAATTTAACTTACTTTGTTCCTCCAAATATCTAAGAGCACATGGTGCCTGAATGAGGGTATGAGACTTAAATCTGAGAGGCCACCAAGAAATGAAGTGGCATCTAAGTCGACCAGATCGGTCGACGTATCAAAACAATCATCCCCCTCCCCACTTTCAGTAGAATCACTACACGATGGTGTACGGCTCGCTTCGGTGCCTCCCGTAGACCCACTCCCATCGGTTCCTCTAACTATGGTATCCCTCTCACCTACAGAGGTGGTACTAATGGCCTTAACATCAGCCTTTCGCAAATTCTGTTGACTCAGCTTTGATTTCTTAACTGGACGCTATTTGGCATCAAGGTTCTTTTGCTTCCAATAAGTGGAAGTCGGACGCTCCTCTCAGGCACACCCTCTGCTACTTGGGACCCCGCGGTACTAGTACCGACCTTATGGGATGTCTCCGCGCTTTTGTTTTCGGTCTCGCCATACCTTAAGAAAAATAAAATGTTGGTATAGTTGGTACACAGCTCAAATAATGAGAACAAGTAATTCAATTATACAGTGTCGTTCAACATGACCGACGCCTATCACTTGGTATCGATTCGAGTGATCGTCCACTACGAGATACCCAAAACCGTAACCCGAAACCTTAACCTCACTACACCCAGTCTATGGCCACAAAACTAGATCCAAACGACGCGTCGAGATCATGAGGAACAAAACCCACAAGCTTACAATGTTGAAAACTTACCAAATCAATGGCGGTAATCCAAAAAAGGCACCAGGTGGTCCTTCGTTCTTCGTGCTCGTTCAATGCGGATCCTCTGCGATTCAAGTAGAATACAACCTCTCACGACCTCACCGACCGTTGCGAGATGATGAATACGTGGTTATTTCGGGTTTTGAGAAGATTTGATTTGGAATATGCAAGTGAGAAATGAATTGGGGAGTGGTTTTTTTTTTGGTTGAAGATAGGGGTATTTTTAGGATTTCAAAAAAATAAAGTGGGGTCCGTTTAGTAAAAATAATTCAAAATCGGTATGATGAAGTAATGGGGTCCTCTAAGCAATAAATGGGGTCCTTTTAGCCGCTCCCTTAATTAATTGGCGTTGCTACAATTTTGTTTATCAATTTCTTAATATTCAGTAGAAGAGTAGAGTTTCTTTTTTTCTTCTTTCATTAGGTTACTAGGCCATGGAAGTAACTCAAGATCCCAAGTCTTAACTATGATTTAGTGGAAGTCATTGTTTGCTATGGATTGAAAATGCATTCACATTAATTTTCAACCAATTCATGGTTTATCTTTTATTTTTTATATTATTTTACGAGATTGACAAACAATATAATGTCTATTAATTAATCCCAAATGACAACATAATTTCCAAAAACCCAAACATGATATATTTTTTGTGAACAAAATAAATGGATGGTATTAATTAAACAAACCAAATAGATCGTCGATCATAAATGTAATCACCACCACCATATGCAATTGCAATATATATGGAGGTCCTTATTCGCGATAATTAACACACAAAATCAAACAAACACAACACCAACCGAGCAAGGTTTAATTAATTGCAGTCGACCAAAAGGGACAAGGTGCCTATTGAGGCCGGAACAGAATAGCACTCTCCGTCATCAGTGGAGTTGAGCTTTGTCGCTCGGACGGCGTCCTTGCAATCTTTTCCAGCATGAAGCATGGCACCGGTGCTATCGTCGCTGTTGAACACAAAGGACTTGCCAAGCTCAACGTTCTGGCACGAACCGCATGGAAGGGGTTCGACATCGTCCAGTACTGGTATGGCGTTGCAACTATTGTCGTCTTCAAACACAGTCACCGTGGCTGCCTCCACATTCACTAATGCCATAGCTAACACAAATAGAGCTGTGCACATGATGATCATAACAATCATATCCCCGCGAGCCATCGATATCGATAATTACTTATATATGGATGGGGGGATTGATAGAGCTAGATGTGATGAGAAGCTGAAATAGTAATCAAGTTGGTGTAAGTGTGATTGCTGTGATCGAGCTCTGTGGTTTATATTTATAGCTAAATCTCTAGTATAAATGTTATGGAAGATTATGAGAAAAACATTGATATATGACATAACCATTCTTTGAAAATAATCCGATAATTCTAAGAAAGACGTGGGGACCTTACACGCCACTAAAAATACTTTAAACTACTTTTACTTAAAAAAATGTTTATTTAAGTCTTGAATGTCATTATCGAAGTCATTTAAATCGCATAACTTAACTTACCTAACAAATCGCCGACATGAGGACTAGCATCTTGCATCGTTGTTTCAATCCCCATTGCGCTCTAAATCTAGGCCAAAGGGGATAAAACAGGGTTGTCGATGACAACACCGCGTGCACCGAACATCTAAATCTCTAGAAAAAAAAGAAAAAACAAGATTGGGTAAAAAAGATGACTAAAAGAGGGATGTTCGACGTTCGCCTCCGGGAAGAGCGACTAGAGCATCGCTCTTTTCTCCCCTCTAGGGGCCAAAAAAGGCGAGAGAACATCCCAAAGAAGAGGGGAAAAAATGACAAGAGGGATGTTGGGGGAAGGCGAGAGAGCTCCTAAGGGAAGGAGGGAAGATATGAAGGAAAGAATGGAAGGAGATGGAGATCACGGGTTGTGGTGGCTGTTGTTGGTGGGTGGGGGTGGGAAAGAAGGGTTAGAAGAGGGGAGAAGGAGAATGGGTCACCGGGGACGTACGCATTGAAGCGAGGTGTCGCACGGACGGCGGCAACTCAAGAGGCGGTGGATCCGAATGACTCTAAAAAAATGTGACAACGCTCTAAGGTTTCTCTCAAAGAGACAAGAGAGAACCCGTGACGACCCGTCACTAAATTAGAATGGACTCAACCTAATTCGATCGGATTGGAGGCCCCGGACTCGATTCGACCGGGTGGCGCGGATGTGCTCGATGTAGTAGACCGTAAAATTTAATTATTTCTTTTATATATATTTTGGAGCGTGTATTATTTAAATAATAAAATAATATAATATAATACACGTGGCCGGACTCGAGATGTGCAATGACTACGTGGGTAGCATGGTTAGGACCAAGCACGGAGCTAAATACTACGCTAGGCGAGACCGGATTTATTTTTTGGTTTCCATTGATTTTATATTGCAAAAATACATAACTCAAATAAAAGAAATATATAAAAAGCTAATAATCTAACTTGGATTAATTATATGCCTTGATCATCATCTTGAAGTATTATACGGTATTTCGTGGCGATGTGTCATGTGTTGATGTGTATCCTTAATTTGTCATAATTCGGAGTTGTAAGTGTGTGTTTGAAGGGCATAAGTGCAATTATTGGTTGCTCGAAAACTAGCGAAAAAATGTTAAGTATCATGTGAGGATTTTGCCTCGATCGTGCAAGTCGGGATTGGTGGTAATGTAAAATGAGAAAGAAGTTGGTACAAGACTTGCCTTGAGTTGCATGTTGGTTGGTGGTTGTTGAGGTTAAGATTGAGTCCAGATTGGTGCAAGTTTGGCTAAGTATAGCAAGAAAACCGGTCCAAAGTGTTTGGTGTGTCGTGGACAAAGTTAAGATTTTTAGAGTTTTGGGTCACCAAAATTAGTGTTTATGGAGTTGGACTGATTGATTGAGAGATTGGCTCAATTTGTTGAAAAATCGAATTCAAAACGAAAGTCGAAAGTCAAAACACGTCAAAATAGGAATTTTGGAAATTAATAAATAAAAAGAAATTAAATTGTTGATAAGCAATGAGGGTTTATATATAAATATAAAAAATAAAAAAAAATCAAATGAAGATTCATTTGAAACCTTCAACATAATGTTTTAAGGTTTTGTTTTTAAACCTCTCCACATGTATTTTCACTCGCAGAGCTCAAATGTCTTATTTTCATCCAATTTCTTTTCGCAAAATAGTAGATCGTCACGAGACGGTCAGTTCGAGCTAAGTTACCACGATGGAAACGAGGTATTCGGCTCGCAATTTGAGAAATTCTCAATTAAAAGTATTTTTCACAATTCAATTTGAATTGTCGCGATTTTCGATTTATTTCGTGGGGTTTTGATAGAAATTTGTAGGGATTGTTGAGAATTGATGTATAGGGTGGATGTGCGCCTATTTGGAACAAATGCCACCGATGTGGGTTAAGGTTTTGATGAAGTGAATTGATGCAATTTAGTTAATAATTGTTTTGAAGATGTTTTTGTAGTTAAAATTGATTTACATTAGGATTATGGACAAATTAAATATTGTCTTTCATCCAAATTGACTCAACGGGATGTGAAAATATTTTGAATATGGTATTGAACGAAATCCTGGTGTTTGGTGTTGAGGTTGATGATATAATTGCGAAAATATTGATTTGGAGAAGTTTTTTAGTTCTAAATTGTTAAAGTTTGTCTAATCAATAGACTATATTGAAAAACTCATAATTTCTCCGTTTGTGATCGGATTTAAGTGTTCTTAGAGTCTATGGAAAATATGAAGTGGGCTCTACAAGTTCCTTTTTGGTCAATATAAAGAATATCAAGGTTTTCAAAGTTAAAAATCCACCCTAAGTTAGCTAGTTGAAAGCCAATTAAAGTTGTTATAAAAAATTGTGTTAGGAGTTGATGACGCGGAGCTCGACTAGGGGTGGGGCATTCGACGTGGAACGCACTTGTAAGTGAACAAGTAGGAATTTATAAACTTTCAATACTCATGTATATTTTTGCATTACTCGCATTGCATTCATGACTACTCATTGGCCATGCATATAGCCATTGGACCTTTAGGGGTCGACTCGACTTTCGGACGGGCTCGATGGAGTAACCAACTATAGTTACTACCTTGATCATATTGGGCAAAGTTATAGTATATTGGTATTGCCGGGGCCTCATATCCACGTGAAGGGATATTTCCCGGTTGTTTGGTGGGGGTTGTTGTCATGCGGTGATATACGAGTCGGGTCCTCGCACTGGGGAATCATGGGAATCACCCCGAACATATGAGATTAGGCTTGTAGCATATTTACTTTATTTTTTGTTATTATATTTCTTTCAATTGTTTATTATGCGCTGCAATTTTATAAAACCTATTGTTTACCTTGACCATATGAAATTTAGAGTGTCATGATAAAGGATTTGTTTGGAGCATGTGGGAGATTTAGGGGTTTAGGGTTTTCTTTGTATTGTTGTATAGGGGTTGTTTTAGTAGAGCGTGCGGTTAAGTTAATTAAGGAGTGGCTAAAAGGACCCTTATTTATTGCTTAGATGACTCGTTTTTAAATTTTAGTGCGGTTCCAAAACCGCCCTTATAACAAATGACTTTTTTACCCTTCATATAAAAGGGTTTTTTCTTCCCCAAACCCCACCCTCACTTCTCCTTCATCACTGTACTCTTCGAAACCCTATCACCGCCCTCACACTCTCGACGCCATTTAGGAGGAAAAACGCATGATTTCACCCGTAATCGACATGACAAGTTGTTCTCTCCTCGTTTATGCTTGTTTTGTGGATGATTTCGAGTTTGTTATGCTAATTTGAATGAATGTTGTTGGTTTCCTTTTTGATTATTAGGGCTTTTGAGTTCTTGTTGATTTCGACTTTGTTGGATTGAAATGTCGAAGGATTCCTCAAAACGAAGCCATCTCGACAATGAAGAGGTATTGTTTTTTTTTATTGGTTTTGTTGATCGAGGAAGAACCTCCATTTGAGGTTGCAAAACTCGTGCTGCGGAGTAACAGGGAGGCCGAGACGTGTACTACACGTCTCGGCCCATCAACTCTCGAAACCTACAAGTTACCTTTTGGTATTCTTAAATCGAAAGGTCACCTATGGTTACGACAAATGTAAGTCGTTAGTGATACTTAACTTTAGGCTTTACCCAACCGACACTCATGCTTACCATATCGGACATGTTGGACCGACACCTCTTTTTTGGTTTAAAGTTTGTTTATTGCCTAAGTTCTTGACTAATTTTTATTTTTGTAGGTTGGTACATACGACACAATAGCGGGTACATTTGCGGGTCTTTCCCGAACTTCGTGAGGATCTTTACACCAGATGTGTCATTTAAGAGGAGAAAGATGATGTAGTAGCTTGGGCTCGGGAGATTTTTGCCAGGCGTTGTGGTTTTGTAGTAATCATATTGAAGTCTGATTCAGGTGGCATTGGCCAGGGTAGGCGAGATAGGTTGTCAATAGGTTGTGAGAGGTATGGGGCCTTTGAAGTGAAAGTTTCAAAGACAAAGCAAATATTGAAAGGAATGGAAGATAAGACGAGTGGGGAGAAGAAAAAACTGACTGGATCCAAGAAGTGTGGATGCCAGTTTAAAATCAATGTTAAGCACGAGCTTGATGGATTATGGCACGTCCGGGTTGTGTGTGGGGTACACAACCATGGCTTCACTAATTCTTTGATTGGGCACTCTTATACTGGGAAACTTAGTATTAATGAAAAAGAAATAGTGCGAGACATGAGCAAGACTAGTGCACCGCCTCGGGATATTTTAAGTAACATTAAAAATAACGAATAAGGGCAACGTGACTATTATGAAGACAATTTACAATGAAAGGGCTAAGTTGAGAAAGATTGAAGCGACGGGAAGAGTAATATGCATCTTCTACTCCGCCGATTGGACGACTATAAACACATTGAGCAACATTCTTTTGGCTAGGACACGTATAAGCGTGAGATCTATTCTTTGCCCTTCCTAATTCAAGTGTAACTCATTCGTGTTTTCCTCATGTATTGATCATGGATTGCATTTACAAAAGAAAACGCTTCAAGTACCCGCTAATTGAGATTGTCGGGGTCACCTCAACGCACTTGACCTTCTCTGCATTTGAAAGAAGTTGAACATGACCACTATTGAGCCTTCATTGAATGGGGAGTTAAATTATTTATACCAAGTTCAAATGGAACGAGTTGAGGCTAAGTACAAAAAGTGGTCTGACACGAGGGCAAAACTTGTTTTGTTCATGAAGTTAAGGAAATCACATTGTCGCGGAGCATCGACTATTATTTCGCACTGGAGAGAAGATTACATCAAAAGGTCAACCAAAAAATAGCAAGATGCATCTGGATTAAGAGGAATACGAAGAACAAGAGGGCCCTTACTAAGTGGAAAATTCCACCAAGAGAACTCCTTCGCTTTCGAGTATGCGAGACCAAAGCAAACATAGAGAGTTTGTGACTCGGGTTTCCAAAAGAAGGAAGCCAAGTCAAAATAACCAAGAAAAAGCCAACTAAGCCAGGGAACCCATCCAAGCTTGCCAACTCACGCAAGTCAAGCCCCTCAAGAAAATGTAACTAGCCATCCTGGCGAGCCAAGGTGTTCAATTCATCAATTAAGCCAAGTATGGCTAGTGAGGGACTAAATGAGGTATCAAGTGAGGTTGTACCATCAAAAGCAAGTGAGTGGCCGAGTGAGGGACATGAGGGCCCAAGTGAGGGGCGAGTGAGGACATGAGGGGCCGAGTGAGGGACCTCCTTTAACACATGGACAAGGAAATGGTCGAGGAAAGGGAAGAGCAATCCCTTACGTCGCACCGAGGCGTTCTAAGACCCGAAATTAGGCTGTTGAGGGTTAAGTTGATGAGATACCTCAAATGTGGAGCACATATCGTATTCAAAACCGTGGATGTTAAACCCAATGGAGATTGTGCGTTTTGAGCGATAACCAATTTATTGGCTATGAAGGAGGTGATGAGGGATGGATGAGGGTGAGATGTAAGATGTTTGAAGAGATGGTAAGCAAAGAGACCTTGTACAAAACGTATTTCAAGACACGAGCATGAAAGAATCGGAGATTCCATTAATGTGTACGAGAGCTCCCCTGGGAACTTCTTGGCTTATATTACTAGATATGGGTTTGGTCGTTGCGACTGCGTTTTCGATAAGTTTTGCGGTGTTGGCTAAGAGAGGCTCCGGTCTTTGGCTACCCATCAAAAATTTGACCCCACCTTTATCCGAGAGGAAATTAATATTGCTATGCTTCGTTAATGAAAATCATTTTGTTAGAGTGAGTTACTTCACATTGCGCTGAAGTTATTTTTAAGTTTTATAATGATTATCATTATCCACTACTAACTCGTATTTCGTTTTCCTTACCAACTTCTAATGAGAGATGACGCTCTTTACCACCAACTACGAGACCATGGGAGGTGTTTGTTGAGCCACAAAGTAAAAAAATGGGAGGTCGGACTCAACATTCTACCACGACCACAATCAAGTGGTTCGCGGACGTCATTTCACTTGATTAGGATGCATCATACACCCATTTTTGAGAGTGTATGTGCAACATAATTTGTTCATATATACATTATATACGGTGTACATGGGGTATATGGGATCGGTGAACTTACTTTAGTCTTGATTGGTTACCTTGTTAAAACTGATATTACATTGGTTCTATTTTTTGGATCATGATTTTGGATGAGGCATAACTTTTGTCTAATTGAAATTGAAATTTGTTGCTCTCCCATGATTGTATATCATTCGTGGATCACTGGATTATGTTATCTTGGTCATGATTTTGGAGCATCTTTATGTAACTTTGCATGGAAGTTCATTGTGAGAATTATATGTAACTGTCGATTGGTTCTGCGCAGTAGTCCCTAGTTTATTATTGGAGACGGGCCTGTAAAATCGAGAGCAACACATCCATCTCAGACTTATATAACCGAAACAAAATGCTCTATCTCGGACATGTTGTGCCGTTTTATTGTCCATACCCTATTCAAACACCATATGTACCCCATATAAACCGATGGAAAATAGGTTCGGTTACGTTAGTCCGATAATTGGGACACTTTATCGGATTAACTTCATTGTATAAGGGACCATACCCCACCTTTTAACTGCTCTTACCCCATGATAATATGACTTGGAGTGTACGAAACTGTATCAGAGTATTGAAACCGTGAATAGTCTGTAACTTTCGTTTTACAAGAAAATAAATATGTCCGACATTATCGATTTGTATGATCTCGCAATTCGTGCCATACCCCATTTATGTACTTCTCGTACCCCATCCGAAAACTACTTGTTCATGTACGAAATGTATCAAGTGCAATAAAACCGAAAATATGTCTAATACTTTCGGTTTACTTGAATCGTTATATGTTTGTAACTTTCGGTCGAGAACAACTGTAATTTCGTTGTACCCTACATTTCGACTACGCATTCCCCTCTCGTATCCCACCCTTTAACGTATGATTTTGAATTTTGAAAAATGTCGGACCAACTATTCTCGAAATATGTCCGATACTTTCAACTAGAATGAACCGTGAGAACATTGTTGCTCTCGGATCTTCATGTCTGTGTGCAGATGAAGCACCAAAAGTATGATAATGTTGACATCGGTTTGAGGCGAATACAAACATAGCATTATCTTATGCACGACTCCATTTTTTTCAAAAAAAAGGAATGTAATCCAAAGTTAACCAACCACACAACGATTGTACATGAAAAACATTGTTTTGAAAATGCATAAAGGCATTTTGTGCACACATGCATATTGTTTCAAGTTCAAATAACTTTGTTTGTGTCATTGAAAAGACCTAAGGCTTCACTATTGGCTATTTGTCCTTCCGGCCATATTGACGAGCAGCCCGGTAGATGTTGTTCCTCTTTCGCTTTGAGTGGCATCCCGGTGGCTTCATATGTGTCATCACTATCGAAAGGAAGGCGATGACACGATCAGCCATGTCAAACGCATCGGAAATCGTAACGCTGTCCCTATCCATGCACGGAACCGCAATGCCGTATCAAGCGCTTAGCGATCGCATTGTATACATATAAGTTTAAAAATAGTTAATATACTTTGAAAAATATCATGAATATATATGATAGAGGATATGAGAGACAAAAATAATCAAATGTGAAGGCCATAAATGGGCGTGGTTTTTCACCCCAGTCTCGAAACCAAGTCCTGGAGGCTTAAGACATTGATTTTAACGAGACTTGTACCATTGGGCTACAATGGCCCAATGGTACAAGTCTCGTTAAAATCAATGTCTTAAGCCTCCAGGACTTGGTTTCGAGACTGGGGGCGAAAAACCACGCCAATTTACGCCTTCACAAAAAGGCGCAATGGTACTCGGTTTGCTAAGCACGCGTACTTAACCCATAGGCGCGTGTTCGAACCGAGGGGCGAAAAACCACGCCTCATGTGAGGCCTTAGAAAGCTCACATGAGGGGGGACGTGGATGGTGGGAGGCCTTAGAAAGCTCCCACTGCCTTGGGGGTGCCAAGGGCTCTCGCGGGTCGATACGCCGTTCTCGGTGTGCCTTGGGCCTTCACATCAAACTAAATAGAAATTCTTACCAAAGAGTTCTCATCTTCATGAACGACCCCGAAACATGTTCAGGATTCACCGTAAATGGATGGGTGATTTTGTGAAACCATTCCATATAGTCGGGTGTTGATCGATAATGATAGTCCACCTTCTCTCCGCGTCATCGAACAAATTCAAGATGCTCCTTTCAATCCTCCCAAAATTGGGCCTCGTACGAGTACTTGACATTGTACAAATTAGCCACGTTTCTCCTATCGGCGTCAATTGGTCGGTAAGGTTCTCTCGTAATCCGTTGAATGTAACCCATTTTCGCATCACCCTTATAGGATTGTGTGGTTCCAAGATATCCATAAACCATATGGAGCCAAAATAGAAGACAATATCATGGACAGGCGGTGCACCTTTGAAATTATTATTCGAAATCACCTACCGTGACGGCCCCAAATCCAAATAAGGGCACCGCCCTGGTCTAATCCCTTAATTAAGCCCTAATCTCCCCTATAGACCTAACAAGGAACTAGTCACCTTAGTTAAACACCAACCATTTATGATACCACCTACAGTTAACTTAATTATTCTAGTGACTAACCTATGATTGTTTATAAATCGAGTTACTTAATTTTTTTTTATCTAACTAATTATTTAGCGGAAGTCTTATTAAGTTACTAGTGGAAATGAGATCCTAAGGCCTAACCTATTGTGGAAAAAACCATGAAATAGTGATCACATGCATATAGAAACAAAAGTGATGATATATATAACATGTGTCCGGTAAGATGTTCTTATCATTCGACCCAAAAGTAAACAAATCATGTATATAGAAAATGTAATACAAAAGAATGCAAAACGTACAAAAATATGTCGTAGCAGTCCTTCACCGGCTCGAGAGGTAGTCACAAATCTTCTTTTTGCCGGTGTGCTACTCATTGATCCGCACCCACCGTCACAAACTAGACGGTGAGTACATGAGATTATTTAAGTAATATCGAGAGACATCGATCCACATTCCCAAATAGGCAACAAGTATCAAATGGCATAATTTAATTAGCACCTCTCGCTCGCGGTCCCACGTCACGGGTCATTTTGTCCCGCTTAACAAATTAAACGTGTATTAACTATTTGGGCAAAGGACACCTACAACAAATAATATTAGTTGTCAATAAACATAAAGGCGTATATTTGAATAAGCCAATTTGGCTCTCACATTATAGGATCTCGATGGTCGAGGCGGCGCCTAAAAGATACAAGATGACCCAATGCTCGCTTGTCATCCTTCTTGTAGAGCCCGACTCCTTCTTGTAGTGCCACTTCATAACTCGGGGCTTATCGGAGGAGTATTTACGCAAAGTGTACTCAATAAATGGAAGGTGATCGTACATCCACCCCTCGCACAAAATAATAGTATGGATAACATACATAAACCAAATTAAATGCAAAGTAGTAATGTAATAAATTTAAAACAAGATTATACCTCTAGCAACTTCATATAACCGCCAATTTGAGTAACTTTGGCACGATCGGCAATGCCAAGTTGACGGTACATGTATGCAAGTGTTGCGGCTCCCCATGCTTAAGAACCAATCTTTTCAACGTGTTTGAAAAGTTCTGGAGAGAGGAAAGGGAGACTCTTATACCAGATTTGTTTGCAAAATGTGTCCCTTCAAGGAGGTACAAGAGGTAGGCTCGGACCAAGGCCTCGAGACTAGGATATACATCGCAACCTCTTTTGCCGTCATGTCCTTCTCATTTCTTTGATTCAAAGAACCGATCCTTCAACCATGAAAAACCAACGGTCAGCCCTAAGTGTGGTCCTAATCTACTCGTTAGCATCACTCACTAACACCCCCAAAAACCTATTAACCATCGACGTCACCACTTTACAGTCCTTGTAAGGTGCAAACACGGCCTTACTCGGTGATCGAATACCGAGAAGGACTCTAAGTCTTCAAGTGTGGTCGTCATCTCGCCAAAGGAAGGTGGAACGTGTTGGTTTCGGCCGTCATCTCTCCACAATGCCTCGAAACATAGACTCTATTACCTTCGTCATATGAGATGTAGCCCGGTGGTGCTAAACCCGAGTCGTTAATCGCCTTTTTCAACCTTTCCTTCTCGAGATGTTGAATGATTGTCTTCCAAACAGATATCTCGATATCTATGATTTATGCACCCCAATAATCCTCGGGCCTACAAAATATATAGTACATATTTAAAACACTATATAACCAATAAGATGATCAAATCAATAGTTCCAAATTTAGCTTACTTTGTTCCTCCAAATATCCAAGAGCACATGGTGCCCGAATGAGGGTATGAGACTTAAATCGAGGGCAACCACGAAATGAAGTGGCATCTAAGTCGACTGCACCGGTCGATGAATCAAAACAATCACACCCTCCCCACTTTCAGCAGAATCGCTACTTGATGGTGTACGGCTTGCTTTGGTGCCTCCCGTAGACCCACTCCCATCTGTTCCTCTAACTATGGTATCCTTCTCACCTACGAGGTGGTACTAATGGCCTTAACATCGGCCTTTCCTAAATTTCGCTAACTCGCCTTTGATTTCTTAATCGGACGTTATTTGGCGTCAAGGTTCTTTTGCTTCCAATAAGTGGAAGTTGGACGCTCCTCTCGTGCACACCTTCCACTACTTGGGATCCCGCGTACTCGTATGCGACCTTATGGAGAGGTCTCTGCGCTCTTATTTTTAGTCTCGCCATACCTTAAGACAAAGTAAAATGTTGGTATAGTCGATACACAATTCAAATAATGAGAATAATAATTCAATTATACAAGTGTCTATTCAACATGACCGACACCTATCACATGGTATCGCTTCGAGTGATCGTCCACTACGAGATACCCGAACCGTAACCCGTAAACCTTAACCTCACTACACCCAGCCTACGACCACAAAACTAGATCCAAACAACGCGTAAGATCATGAGGAACAAAACCCACAAGCTTAGAGTGTTGAAAACTTACCAAATCAGTCTCGGTAAGCCAAAAAATGCACCAATAGTCCTTCGTTCTTCGTGCTCGATCAACGACGGATCCTCGAGATTCGAGTAGAATACAACCTCTCATGACCTCACCGACCGTGATGAAGATGATGAATATGTGGTTATTTTTGGGTACGTGGTTTTTTTTCTCATTTCGTTAGGTTACTAGGCCATGGAAGTAACTCAAAATCCCAAGTCCTAACTATATATGATTTAGTGCAAGTCCTTGTTTGCTTTGGATTGAAAATGCATTCACATTAATTTTAATTCAAGTAATTCATGGTCTACATTTCTATTTTTGATTTTTTTATTATTTTACGAGATTGACAAACAATATAATGTCTATTAGTCCATGTAATTAATCCCAATCAACATAAACCAAAAACCCAAACATGATAATTTTTTTTGTGAACAAAAGAAATGGATGGTATTAATTAAACAAACCAAATAGATCGATCATAAATGTAATCACCACCACCACCACCACCATATGCAATTGCAATATAAATGGAGGTCCTTATTCGCGATAATTAACACACAAAATCAAACAAACACAACACCAACCGAGCAAGCAAGCAAGGTTTAATTGCAGTCGACCAAAAGGGACAAGGTGCCTATTGAGGCCGGAACAGAATAGCACTCTCCGTCATCAGTGGAGTTGAGCTTTGTCGCTCGGACGGCGTCCTTGCAATCTTTTCCAGCATGAAGCATGGCACCGGTGCTATCGTCGCTGTTGAACACAAAGGACTTGCCAAGCTCAACGTTCTGGCACGAACCGCATGGAAGGGGTTCGACATCGTCCAATACTGGTATGGCATTGCAACTATTGTCGTCTTCAAACACGGTCACCGTGGCTGCCTCCACATTCACTAATGCCATAGCTAACACAAATAGAGCTGTGCACATGATCATAACAATCATATCCCCGCGAGCCATCGATATCGATAATTACTTATATATGGATTAATGGATGGGGGGATTGATAGAGCTAGATGTGATGAGAAGCTGAAATATATAGTAATCAAGTTGGTGTAAGTGTGATTGCTGTGATCGAGCTCTGTGGTTTATATTTATAGCTAAGCCTAAATGAATTACGAGAATGTGGTTGATGGGTGCGTCGCACGATTAATTAATTTAATTGTGATGGTATCATGTAGTAATATATATGTTATGGAAGATTATGAGATCGATCATGTAACTAAATATATGCAAATTAATAATTATAGGGACATAAGAAAATTCATTTTTTGAATTTTTTAGAGTGTATGTGCAACATAATTTGTTCATATATACATTTTATACGATGTACATGGGGTATATGGGATCGGTGAACTTACTTTAGTCTTGATTGATTACCTTGTTAAAACCGATATTACATTGGTTCTATTTTTTGGGTCATGATTTTGGATGAGGCACAACTTTTGTCTAATTGAAATTAAAATTTGTTGCTATCCAATGATTGTATATCATTCGTGGATTATGTTATCTTGGTCATGATTTTGGAGCATCTTTATGTAACTTTGCTTGGAAGTTCATTGTTAGAATTATATGTAACTGTCGATTGGTTCGCAAGTAGTCCCTTGTTTATTATTGGAGACGTGCCCGTAAAATCGAGAGCAACACATCTATCTCGGACTTATATAACCGAAACAAAATGCTCTATCTCGGACATGTTGTGCCGTTATACCGTCCATACCCTATTCAAACACCATATGTACCCCACATAAACCGATGGAAAATAGGTTCTAAGTTACGTTAGTTCGATAATTGGGACACTTTATCGGATTAGCTTCATTGTAGAAGGAACCATACCCTACCTTTAACCGCTCTTACCCCATGATAATATGACTTGGAGAATACAAAACCGTATCGTAGTATTGAAACCGTGAATAGATTTGTAACTTTCGTTTTACAAGAACCGAAATATGTCCGACATTATCGGTTTGTATGATCTCGCAATTCGTGCCATACCCCATTTATGTACTTCTCGTACCCCATCTAAAGACTACTTGTTCATGTACGAAATGTATCAAGGCAATAAAACCGAAAATATGTTTGATACTTTCGGTTTACTTGAATCGTTATATGTTTGTAACTTTCGGTCGAACAATCTGTAATTTCGTTGTACCCTACATTTCGACTACGCATTCCCCACTCGTATCCCACCCTTTAAAGTATAATTTTGAATTTGAAAAATGTCGACCAACTATTCCGAAATATGTCTCGATACTTTCGACTAGAATGAACCGTGAGAACATCTTGTTGCTCTCGGATCTTCATGTCTGTCAGTGCACGATGAAGCACCAAAAGTAAGATAATGTTGACATCAATTTGAGGCGAATACAAACATAACATTATCTTATGCAGACTGCATTTTTACAAAAAAAAGGAATGTAATCCAAAGTTAACCAACCACACAATGATTGTACATGGAAAACATTGTTTTGAAAATGCACAAAGGCATTTTGTGCACACATGCTTATTGTTTCAAGTTCGAATAACTTTGTTTGTGTCATTGAAAAGACCTAAGGCTTCACTATTGGTTGTTTGCCCTTCCGGCCATATTGATGAGAAGCCCTGGTAGATGTTGTTCCTCTTCGCTTTGAGTGGTAGTCCTGGTGGTTTCATATGTGTCATCGCTCTCGAAAGGAAGGCGATGAAACGATCACCATGTCAAACGCATCGGAAATCAGTAACGTTGTCACTATCCATGCACCGAACCGCAATGTCGTATCAAGCGCTCAAATGATCGCATTGTATACATATAAGTTTAAAAATAGTTAATATACTTTTAAAAATATCATGAATAGATATGCTAGGGGATATGAGAGACACAAATAATCAAACTACATGGAAATTTTTACCAAAGAGTTCTCATCTTCATGGACGACCCCGAAACATGTACAGGATTCACCGCAAATGGATGGCTGATTTTGTGAAACCATTCCATATAGTTTGTGTCGATCGATAAGGATAGTCCACTTCTCTCCGTGTCACCGAGCAAATTCAAGATGCTTATTTCAATCCTCCCAAAATTATGCCTCGTACGAGTACTTGACGTTGTACAAATTAGCCACGCTTCTTCTATCGCGTTAATTGATCGGTAAGGTTCTCTCGTAATCCGTTGAATGTATCCCATTTGTCGCATCATCCTTATAGGATTGTGTGGTTCCAAGATATCCATAAACCATATGGAACCAAAATAGAAGACAATTTAATGGACAAAGGTGTACCTTTGAAATTATTATTCCAAATCACCTACAACAAATAATATTAGTTGTCAAATAAGCATTAGGGCATATAGTTGAATAAGCCAATTTGGCTCTCACATTATAGGATCTCACTGGTCGAAAGCGGGGCCTAAAAGATACAATATGACCCAATGCTCGCTCTGTCCTCCTTCTTGTAGTGCCCGGACTCCTTCTTGTAGTGCCACTTCATAACTCGGGGCTTATTGGAGGAGTATTTACGCAATGTGTGCTCAATAAATGGAAGGTGATCGTACATCCACCCCTCGCACAAAATAATAGTATGGATGACATACGTAAACCAAATTAAATGCAAGAATAATGTAATAAATTTAAAACAAGATTATACCTCTAGCAACTTCATATAACCGCCAATTTGAGTATTTTTGGCACGACCGGTAATGCCAAGTTGACGGTACATGTATGCAAGTCTTTGTGGCTCCCGTGCTTAAGAACCAATCTTTTCAACGTGTTTCAAAAGCAGGAGGAGGGAAAGGGAGACTCTTATACCGCACTTATTTGCAACCGTGTCCCTTCAAGGAGGTACAAGAGGTAGGCTCGCACACAAGGCCTCGAGACTAGGATATACATCGCAACCTATTTTGCCATCATGTCCTTCTCATTTCTTCGGCTCGTAGAACCGATCCTTCAACCACGAAAACCAACGGTCGGCCCTAAGCGTGGTCCTAATCTACTCGTTAGCATCACTCACTAACACCCCCAAAAACCTATTAACCATCGACGTCACCACTTTACAAGTCCTTGTAAGGTGCTAACACGGTTTTACCGGTGATCGAATACCGAGAAGGACTCGGAAGTCTTCAAGTGTGTTCGTCATCTCGCCAAAGGGAAGGTGGAACGTGTTGGTTTCGGCCGTCATCTCTCCACAATGCCCGAAACATAAACTCTATTACCTTCTTCATATGAGATGTAGCCCAAGACTCGAGTCGTTAATCGCCTTTTCAACCTTTTCCTTCTCGAGATGTTGAATGATTGTCTTCCAAACATATATCTCGATATCTCGTGATTTATGCACCCCAATAATCCTCGGGCCTACAAAATATATAGTACATATTTAAAACACTATATAACCAATAAGACGATCAAATCAATATTTCCAAATTTAACTTACTTTGTTCCTCCAAATATCCAAGAGCACATGGTGCCCGAATGATGGTATGAGACTTAAATCGAGGGCCACCAGAAATGAAGTGGCATCTAAGTCGACCAAATCGGTCGACGTATCAAACAAATCATCCCTCTCCCAACTTTCAGCAGTAATCATTACCCGATGGTGTACGACTAGCTACGGTACCTCCTGTAGACCCACTCCCATCTTCCTCTAACTATGGTATCCCTCTCACCTATAGAGGTGGTACTAATGGCCTTAACATCAGCCTTTCCTAAATTCTCGCCGACTCGCCTTGATTTCTTAACCGGACGCTATTTGGCGTCAAGGTTCTTTTGCTTCCAATAATTGGAAGCTCGGACGCTTCCTCCTAGGCACACCTTCCACTACTTGGGATCCCGCAGTACTAGTTCCGACCTTATGGGGAGGTCTCCACGCTCTTATTTTTTGTCTCGCCATACCTTAAGACATAGTAAAATGTTGGTATAGTCGATACACAGTTCAAATAATGAGAATAATAATTCAATTGTACAAGTGTCCGTTCAACATGACCGACACCTATCACATGGTATCGCTTCCGAGTGACCGTCCACTACGAGATACCTTGAACCGTAACCCGAAACCTTAACCTCACTACACCCAAGCCTACGACCACAAAACTAGATCCAAACAATGCGTAAGATCATGAGGAACAAAACCTATAGGCTTAAAGTGTTGAAAACTTACCAAATCGTCTCGGTAAGCCAAAAAATGCACCAATAGTCATTCGTTCTTCGTCCTCGATCAACGACGGATCCTCCGAGATTCGAGTAGAATACAACCTCTCACGACCTCACCGATCGTTGCGAGATGATGAATATGTGGTTTTTTTGGGTTTAGTAGAAGATTTGATTTGGGATGCAAGTGAGAAATGAATTGGGAGATGATTTTTTTGGGTTGAAGATTGGATTTCGAAAAAATGGGGTCCGTTGTAAAAAAATTCAAAATCGGGTTATGATGAAGTAATGGAGTCCTTTAAGTAATACATGGGGTCATTTTAGCCGCTCCTTAATTAATTGGCGTTGCTACAATTTTGTTTCTCAATTTCTTAATATTTAGTAAAAAAAAATTGTTTTTCAAGCATGAACCATGGCACCGGTGCTATCGTCATTTCGTTGAACTCAAAGGACTTACCAAGCTCAACGTTCGGCACGAATCGCATGGAAAGGGTTCGACATCGTCCAATATCGGTATGGCGTTGCAACTATTGTCGTCTTCAAACACGCCATCGTGGTCGCCTCCACATTCACTAATGCCATAACTAACACAAATATAGCTGTGCACATGATCATAACAATCATATCCTCATGAGCCATCGATATCGATATCGATAATTAGAGTCCTGACTCATGAATCCAAGTAGATTTATTGTTTATTAAAAAAACTTATAAAAATGACCCGAGCGAGTAGCAGATCATCATTAACTACTGTTCCCAATGGTTTCATTTATTTTTTCTCGTAGTGCTACATGCAATCTATGAGTCCAAACTCAAACAACTACAAAGACTTAAATACCCTTCATGCAAATCCATTATCTTATTCAATCCACCATCCACCGCCATCGTCGCCACCACCGTGACAACCATCGCAACGTTGTGACAGCCCCGTCGACATCATCCAACACCACCGCCACCGCCCTCCTCATCGACTCTCTCGACCAGCCTCCCCATCTCTCCCGTCTAGATATGGCCGGGAGAGAGGATGGCAAGATGTGGTTGCCTCTCTTGCTGCAATCCACTCGAAGCTTGAAACAATTGCCTCACAAGGATGGTAACAACCCCACACAAAGGGATAACAACTTCCCGAATGTGGGCAACAACCCAGAGAGGGACAACATTCCCACGGAAGGACGAAAACCCTAAATCTCAAATATAAATGAAAGAAAAAAACATTGAGATTGCCATAACCATGCTTCGACGATGACTCCCGCCACTAAAATACTACTCGCTACCACAAATGGTCGGTCATCGACAATCGCTCCGGTGACATGAGGACTAGCATCTTGCATCGTTGTTTTCTCCCATTCGCTCTAGATCTAGGCCAAAAAGGGGTTGTCGGTGGCAATCGCGTGCACCGAACAAACAAATAAAAAGAAACAAAGAAGAGGGGGAAAAAGATGACAAAAGGGATGTTAGGGAAGGCGAGAGAACTCCCAAGGGAATGCGGGAATATATGAAGGAAAGAAGGGAAGGAGATGGAGGTCACGGGTTGTGGTGGCTGTTATTGGTGGGTGGGGGTGGGAAAGAAGGGTTAGCAGAGGGAGAAAGAGAATGGGGTCACCGGGGACGTCATTGAAGCAGTCGCACGGACGGCGACAACTCAAGAGGCGGTGGATCCGAAGATGACTTTAAAGAATGTGACAACGCTCTAAGGTTTATCTCAAAGAGACGAGAGAGAACCCGTGACGACCCGTTACCAAATTAGACGGACTCAACCCGATTCGATCGGATTGGAGGCCTCGGACTCTGCTCGACCGGTGGCGCGCCATGCTCGACGTATTAAACCATAAAATCTAATTATTTATTTTATATATATTTTGGAGCGTGTATTATTTAAATAATAAAATAATATAATATAATACATGTGACCAGACTCGAGATGTGCAATAACTACGTGGGTAGCATGGTTAGGACAAAGACAAAGCTAAATACTACACTAAGTAGACCGGATTTATTTTTTGGTTTCCATTGATTTTATATTGCAAAAATACATAACTCAAATAAAAGAAATATATAAAAAAGCTAATAATCAAACTTGGATTAATTATATGCCTTGATAATCATCTTGAAGTATTATACGGTATTTCGTGGCGATGTCTCGTGTGTTGATGTGTATCCTCAATTTGTCATAATCGGGGTTGTAAGTGTGTGTTTGAAGGGCATAAGTGCAATTAATTGTTGCTCGAAAACTAGCGACAAAATGTTAAGTATCATGTGAGGATTTTGCCTCGATCGTGCAAGTCGAGATTGATGGTAATGTAAAATAAGAAAGAAGTTGGTACAAGACTTTGCCTTGAGTTGCGTGTTGGTTAGTGGTTATTGAGGTTAAGATTGATAGGAATTTGAATTGTCGCAACCACACAACGATTGTACATGAAAAACATTGTTTTGAAAATGCACAAAGGCATTTTGTGCAAACAAGTATATTGTTTCAAGTTCAAAGAACTTTGTTTCGTCGCTGAAAAGACCTAAGGCTTGACTATTAGTCGCTTGCACTTTCGGCCATATTGACGAGCAATCACAGTGGATGTTGTTCCTCTTTTGCTTTGAGTGGCGGTCCCGGTGGTTTCGTATGTGTCATCGCTCTCGAAAGGAAGGCGATGACATGAAAGCCATGTCAAACGTATCAAGAATCGTAACGTTGTCCCTATCCATGCACCGACCGCAATGCCGCATCAAGCGCTCTGGCGGTTGTGCTGTTGTATATATATAAGTAAAAAAAAATGTTAATATACTTTCAAAAATATCATGAATACTACATGATAGGGGATATGAGAGACAAAAATAATCAAAGTACATAGAAATTCTTACCAAATAGTTCTCATATTCATGGGCCACCCCAAAACATGTTCGGGATTCACCGCAAATGGATGGCTGATTTTGTGAAACCATTCCATATAGTCGGTGTCGCTCGATAAGGATAGTTCGCCTTCTCTCCGCATCACCGAACAAATTCAAGATGCTCCTCTCAATCCTCCAAAAATTGGGCCTCGTATGAGTACTTGACGTTGTACAAATTAGTCACTCTCCTCCTATCACCGTCAATTGGTCGGTGCAAGGTTCTCTAATCCATTGAATGTATCTCAATTGTCGCATCACCCTTATGGGATTGTGTGGTTACATGATATCCATAAAGCATATGGAGGCAAAGTAGAAGGCAATATCATAGACAGGAGGTGCACCCTTGAAAGTATTATTCCAAATCACCTACCACAAATAATTTTAGTTGTCAATAAACATAAGGGCATATAGTTGAATAAGCCTATTTGGCTCTCACATTATAGGATCTCGTATGGTCGAGGCGACGCCTAAAAGATACAAGATGATCTAATGCTTGCATGTCGTCCTTCTTGTAAAGCCCTGGACTCCTTCTCGTGGTTCATAACCCGGGGCTTATCGGAGGAGTAGTCGCTAAGCAAAGTGTGCTAAAAAATGGAAGGTGATCGTACATCCGCCTCTCAAAAACAATAGTATGGATGACATATAGAAATCAAATTAAATGCGGTAGTAATGTAATAAATTTAAATACATTATTATACCTCTAGCAACGTCATATAATCGCCAATTTGAGTAACTTTGGCATGACCGAAAATGCCAAGTTGACGGTACATGTACGCAAGTGATGCAGCTCCCCATGCGTAAGAACCAATCTTTTCAACGTGTTCCAAAAGCTAGAGGAGGAAAAGAGAGACTCTTATACAAGACTTGTTTGCAAAAAGTGTCCCTCTAAGGAGGTACAAGAGGTAGGCTCGGACCTAGACCTCGGGACTAGGATATATATCGCAACTTCTTTTGTCGTCATGTCCTTCTCCTTTCTTGATTAAGAGAACTAATCCTTCAACCATGACAAACCAATCGTCAACCCAGGCCAGGTCCTAATCTCCTCGTTAGCATCACTCACCGACACCCCCAAAAACATATTAACCATCGACGTCACCATTTTACGATCCTTGTAAGGCGGAAACACGGTTTTACCGGTGATCGAAATATCGAGAAAGACTCGTACGTTTTCAAGTATGATCATCATCTCGCCAAAGGGAAGGTAGAACGTGTTGGTTTTTGGGTCGCCATCTCTCCCTAATGCCCGAAACAAATACCCTATTACCTCTCGTCATTTGAGATGTAGGCCGCTGGTGTTAAACCCGAGTCGTTAATCGCTTTTTCAACCTTTTCCTTCGCGGGATGTTGAGTGATTGTCTTCCAAACAGATATCCGATAGCTATGATTTATGCACAAGAATAATCCTCGGGCCTACAAAATGTATAGTACATATTTAAACACTATATAACCAATAAGATGATTAAATAAATCTTTCCAAATTTAACTTACCTTGTTCCTCGAAATATCCAAGTGCACATGGTGCCCGAACGAGGGTAGTTGACTTAAATATGAGGGGCCACATGGAAATGAAGTGGCAACTAAGTCGGCTAGATCGGCCGACGTATCAAAACAATTGTCTCCTCCCTATTTTCTACGTAATCACTACCCGATGGTGTACGACTCGCTTTAGTGCCTCCCGTAGACCCACTCTCATCGGTTCCTCTAATTATGGTGTCCCTATCACCTATAGAGGTGGTACTAATGGCCTTAACATCGCCTTTCCTAAATTTGGTCGACTCACTTTGATTTCTCAACCGGGCGCTATTTGGCGTCAAGGTTCTTTGCTTCCAAAAAGTGGAAGTTGGACGCTTCTCTGTGCACACCCTCTCGCTACTTGGGACCCCGCGGTACTAGTACCGACCTTATGGGGAGGTCTCAACGCTCTTGTTTTCGGTCTCGCCATACCTTAAGAAAAAATAAAATGTTGGTATAGTCAAGCACACAGCTCAAATGAGAATAATAATTCAATTATACAAGTGTCGTTCAAAATGACCAACACCTATCACATGGTATCGGTTATGAGTGATCGTCCACTACGAGATACCCAACCGTAACCCGTAAACCTTAACCTCACTACACCTAGTCAATGGCCATAAAACTAGATCCAAATGACGCATAAGATCATGAGGAACAAAACTCATAAGCTTAGAGTGTTGAAAACTTACCAAATCAATCGCCGTAAGCCAAAAACGCACCGGTGGTCCTTCGTTCTTTGTACTCGATCAACGACGCATCCTCCGCAATTCGAGTAGAATACAACCTCTCACGACCTCACCGACCGATTCTGCAGATGATAAATATGTGGTTATTTTTAGGTTTTGAGAAGATTTGATTTGGGGTATGCAAGTGAGAAATGAATTGGGGAGATGATTTTTCCGGGTTGAAGATAGGGGTATTTTTAGGATTTCGAAAAAAATGGGCTCCATTTCGTAAAAAACAATTCAAAGGGTATGATGAAGTAATGGAGTCCTCTAAGCAATAAATCGAGTCCTTTTAGCCGCTCCCTTAATTAATTGGCGTTGCTACAATTTTGTTCATCAATTTCTTAATATTCAAGAGAAGAGTAGAGTTTCTTTTTTTTTTTTTTCTTCTTTCATTAGGTTACTAGGCTATGGAAGTAACTCAAAATCCCAAGTCCTAACTATGATTTAGTGTAAGTCCTTGTTTGCTTTGGATTGAAAATGCATTCACATTAATTTTAATTCAAGTAATTCATGGTCTACATTTCTATTTTTTATTTTTTTCTTATTATTTTACGAGGTTGACAAACAATATATATAATGTCTATTAGTCCATGCAATTAATCCCAAATAACAACATAATTACCAAAA
Organism: Stephania cephalantha; assembly: GCA_039657325.1. Taxonomy (NCBI): domain Eukaryota; kingdom Viridiplantae; phylum Streptophyta; class Magnoliopsida; order Ranunculales; family Menispermaceae; genus Stephania; species Stephania cephalantha. The sequence goes on along the minus strand of CM077577.1, from coordinate 1,270,740 downwards.
CCCAAACATGATATATTGTTTGTGAACAAAATAAATGGATGGTATTAATTAAACAAACCAAATGGATCGTCGATCATAAATGTAATCACCACCATCATATGCAATTGCAATATATATGGAGGTCCTTATTCGCGATAATTAACACACAAAATCAAACAAACACAAAACCAAACGAGCAAGGTTTAATTAATTGCAGTCGACCAAAAGGGACAAGGTGCCTATTGAGGCAGGAACAGAATAGCACTCTCCGTCATCAGTGGAGTTGAGCTTTGTCGCTCGGACGGCGTCCTTGCAATCTTTTCCAGCATGAAGCATGGCACCGGTGCTATCGTCGCTGTTGAACACAAAGGACTTGCCAAGCTCAACGTTCTGGCACGAACCGCATGGAAGGGGTTCGACATCGTCCAATACTGGTATGGCATTGCAACTATTGTCGTCTTCAAACACGGTCACCGTGGCTGCCTCCACATTCACTAATGCCATAGCTAACACAAATAGAGCTGTGCACATGATGATCATAACAATCATATCCCCGCGAGCCATCGATATCGATAATTACTTATATATGGATTAATGGATGGGGGGATTGATAGAGCTAGATGTGATGAGAAGCTGAAATAGTAATCAAGTTGGTGTAAGTGTGACTGCTGTGATCGAGCTCTGTGGTTTATATTTATAGCTAAGCCTATATAAATGAATTACAAGAATGTTGTTGATGGGTGCGCTGCACGATTAATTAATTTAATTGTGATGGCTTCAACGAAATCATGTATTATATATTATGGAAGATTATGAGATCGATCAGGTAATTACATATATGCAAATTAATTATTTTAACAGGCTTATAGTACGTAGTGGCTTTTGTGTAGTGCTTTTATTAATAATTATGGGGACATAAGCAAATTCATTCTTTGAAAAGAATCCTATATAATTGATTTACTTAAGAAAGACGTGGGGACCTTACACGAAAAACAAACCTTAATTACACACCTATATTCCTTCTCTTTAATCACGTTTAACTACTTTTACTTAAAAAATCATGTTTATTTAAGTACTTGAATGTCATTATCCTCTACATTTATTTGATTTGGGAAGTGATTTAAATCGCATAACTTAACTTACCTAATAAATCTATTTAACTTAACTAATCAAATAAATTGGTTAAGGTATTGGAGAACGTATAAGATACGTGTTGCAATCCATCGAAGCTTGAAACAATTGCACCGCAAGGATGGTAACAACCCCACCAAAGGGATAACAACTTCCCGAATGAGGGCAACAACCCATGAGAGAGGGACAACATTCCCACGGAGGGGATGAAAACCCTAAATCTCAAATATAAATGAAAGAAAAAAACATTGAGATTGCCATAACCATGCTTCGACGATGACTCCCGCCACTAAAATACTACTCGCTACCACAAATGGTCGGGTCATCGACAATCGCTCTCCGTGACATGAGGGACTAGCATCTTGCATCGTTGTTTTCTCCCCATTCGCTCAAGATCTAGGCTAAAAAGGGGTTGTCGGTGACAACCGCGTGCACCGAACATCCAAAAAAAAAAGAAACAAAGAAGAGGGGGAAAAAGATGACAAGAGGGATGTTAGGGAAGGCGAGAGAGCTCCCAAGGGAAGGCGGGAAGATATGAAGGAAATAAGGGAAGGAGATGGAGGTCATGGGTTGTGGTGGCTGTTGTTGGTGGGTGGGGGTGGGAAAGAAGGGTTAGAAGAGGGAGAAAAAGAATGGGGTCACCGGGGACGTACCGTCGAAGCAAGTTGCACGAGACGACGCAACTCAAGAGGCGGTGGATCCGAATGACTCTAAAAGAATGTGCCGACACTCTAAGGTTTCTCTCAAAGAGATGAGAGAGAATCTGTGACGACCCGTCACCAAATTAGACCGGACTCAACCCGATTCGACCGGATTGGAGGCCCCGAATTCGGCTCGACCGGTGGCGCGCTGGCCGTGCTCGACGTAGTAGACCGTAAAATTTAATTATTTCTTTTATATATATTTTGGAGCGTGCACTAATTAAATAATAAAATAATATAATATAATATAATACACGTGGCTAGACTCGAGATGTGCAATGACTACGTGGGTAGCATGGTTAGGACCAAGACGGAGCTAAATACTACGTTAGGCAAGACCGGATTTATTTTTTGGTTTCCATTGATTTTATATTGCAAAAATACATAACTCAAATAAAAGAAATATATAAAAAAGCTAATAATCTAACTTGGATTAATTATATGCCTTGATCATCTTGAAGTATTATACGGTATTTCGTGGCGATGTCTCGTGTGTTGATGTGTATCCTCAATTTGTCATAATCGAGCTTGTAAGTGTGTGTTTGAAGGGCATAAGTGCAATTATTGGTTGCTCGAAAACTTGCGAAAAATGTTAAGTATCATGTGAGGATTATGGCACGTCCGGGTTGTGTGTGGGGTACACAACCGTGGCTTCACTAATTCTTTGATTGGGCACTTTTATGTCGGGTAACTTAGTATCAATGAGAAAAAAATAGTGCGAAGCATGAGCAATACTAGTGGCTCGCCCTCGGGATATTTTAAGTAACATTAAAAATAAGAATAAGGGCAACGTGACTATTATGAAGACAATTTACAATGAAAGGGCAAAGTTGAGAAAGATTGAAGTCGACGGGAAGAGTAATATGCAGCTACTACTCCACCGGTTGGTCGACTATAAACACATTGAGCAACATTCTTTTTTGCCAAGCCCGTATAGCGTGAGAGATCTATTCATCGCCCCTCATAATTCAATGCAACTCCTTCGGTTTTTTCCTCATGTATTAATCATGGATTGCACTTATAAGACAAAACGCTTCAAGTACCCGCTAATTGAGATTGTCGTGGTCACCTCAACGCACTTGACCTTCCTAATGGCACATGCATTTTTAGCTAAGGAGACTAGGTTTGACTATGCGTGGGCGCTTAGACAAAGAGAAGTTATTATTGGATGGGTGGCGCTCAAGTGTTGTTTTGAGGAATAGTGACTTAGGTTTAGTTGCAAAGAATAGAGGATGAGCTCCCTGGCGCAACCCACTTGCTTTGTTCATGGCACATGAACAAGAACATTGTCGCGAATACAAATGATCTATTTTCGGTGGAAGAGGATTACAATACTTAGTATGGGATGTGGATTAACTTAGTGCAGTCCCAAACTAAGTCGACTTACAATGGTCGCCTTCGGAACTAGAAGCAAAGAATGGCGGAGTCCCTGGGTTGTTGGACTATGTTAAGGACGCATGGTTGTGTCAAAAAGATAAGTTTATGTATGCATGGACCGACACTCTATTGCACTTTGGGAATGCGACTAGTAATCGGGCCGAGGGTGCCCATAATGCACTTTGAAGAGAGTGCTCGAGTTATCACAAGGTCATTTTGGAGATGCTTTCAAGTCGATACACGATGTTCTTATCCACCAACAACATAACTTGGAGGCCTCATTCAATCGATCAATGCACCTAGTGGCACGTGAGTATCAAGCACTACTTGTACAATAACATTATAAGCTTCATAGCCGACATGCATTGGATGTAATTTGTATGGAGTCACAAAAAGTCGGTGATGGTGTTGGCCTTGATAAATCCATTTGTGGATGTGTTTTGCGGGTCACTCGTGGCCCGCCATGTGCGCATGAGATCGCATTACATTTGCTTGATGGTAGCCCTATCACTCTTGATGAAGTCCACCCGCATTGAAAGAAATTGAACATGACCCCTGTTGAGCCTTCATTGAATGGGGAGTTAGATTATTTATACCAAGTTCAAATGGAAGGAGTTGAGGCTAAGTACAAAAAGTGATCCCGACACGAGGGCAAAGACTGTACGTAACTTATGGAAATCACCCGCCCCGCATCGACTATTATTTATGCACTGAAGAGAAGATTACAATAAAGGGTCAACCGAAAAATAGCAAGATGCATCTCAAGACGAGGAAGACAAAGAACAAGAGGGCCCGAGTTGAAAATTCCACCAAGAGAACTCTTTCTCGCTTTCGAGTATGCAGAGACTAAAACAGATAAGAGTTTGTGACGCGGGTTTCCAAAAGTAGGAAGCCAAGTCAAAACAACAAGAAAAGCCAACTAAGCTCGGGAACCTAGCCAAGCTAGACAAGCCAGCCAAGCTTGCCAACTCAGGCATCCTAGTGAGCCAATGTATTCAATTCAGTCAATTAAGCCAAGTATGGCTAGTAAGGGACTAAATGAGGTATCAAGTGAGGTTGTACCCTCGGGAGCAAGTGAGGGGCCGGGTGAGGGACATGAGGGCCCAAGTGAGGGGCCGAGTGAGGGACATGAGGGGCCGAGTGAGGGACCTCCTTCAACACATGGACAAGGAAATGGTCGAAGAAAGGGAAGGGCAATCCCATACGTCGCACCTAGGCGTTCTAAGACCCGAAACTAGGGTCGCGGGGGTTAAGTTGATGAGATACCTCAAATGTGGAGCACGCACCGTATTAACAATGTGGATGTTAATCCCGATGGGAATTGTGGGTTTCGAGCGATAACCAATGCTATTGGCTATGAAGGAGGTGATGAGGGATGGAGGAGGGTGGGACGCGAGATGTTTGAAGAGATGGTAAGCAACGAGGCCTTGTACAAAACCGTGTTTCAAGACACCGAGTATGAAAGAATCGAGATGCCATTAATGTGTATGAGAGCCCCGCACCGGAACTTCTTGGCTTATATTACCATATATGGGTTTGGTCGTTGCGACTCGTTTTCGATAAGTTTTGCGGTGTTGGCTAAGAGAGGCTTCGGCTTTTTGGCTACCCATCAAAAATTCGACCCCACCTTTATCTCGAGAGGAAATAAATATGGCTATTCTTCGTCAATGAAAATCATTTTGTTAGAGCGAGTTACTTCACATTGCGCTGAAGTTCGGTTTAAGTTTTATAATGATTATCATTATCCACTACTAACTCGTATTTCATTTTCCTTACCAGGTTCTAATGAGAGATGACGCTCTTTTATCGCCAATTACGAGACAATGAGAGGTGTTTGCCGAGCCACAAAGTAAAAATGGGAGGTCGACTCAACATTCTACCGCGACCACAATCAAGCTGTCATGACGTCATTTCACTTGATTAGGATGCAACATACACCCATTTTTTTAGAGTGTATGTGCAACATAATTTGTTCATATATACATTTTATACGGTGTACATGGGGTATATGGGATCGGTGAACTTACTTTAGTCTTGATTGATTACCTTGTTAAAACCGATATTACATTGGTTCTATTTTTTGGGTCATGATTTTGGATGAGGCACAACTTTTGTCTAATTGAAATTAAAATTTGTTGCTATCCAATGATTGTATATCATTCGTGGATTATGTTATCTTGGTCATGATTTTGGAGCATCTTTATGTAACTTTGCTTGGAAGTTCATTGTTAGAATTATATGTAACTGTCGATTGGTTCTGCAGTAAAGTAGTCCCTTGTTTATTATTGGAGACGTGCCTCGTAAAATCGAGAGCAACACATCTATCTCGACTTATATAACCGAAACAAAATGCTCTATCTCGGACATGTTGTGCCGTTATACCGTCCATACCCTATTCAAACACCATATGTACCCCACATAAACCGATGGAAAATAGGTTCGATTACGTTAGTTCGATAATTGGGACACTTTATCGGATTAGCTTCATTGTAGAAGGAACCATACCCTACCTTTTAACCGCTCTTACCCCATGATAATATGACTTGGAGAATACAAAACCGTATCGTAGTATTGAAACCGTGAATAGACAAGTAACTTTCGTTTTACAAGAACCGAAATATGTCCGACATTATCGGTTTGTATGATCTCGCAATTCGTGCCGTACCCCATTTATATACTTCTCGTACCCCATCTAAAAACTACTTGTTCATGTACGAAATGTATCAAGTGCAATAAAACGGAAATATGTTTGATACTTTCGTTTACTTGAATCGTTATATGTTTGTAACTTTCGGTCGAACAATCTGTAATTTCGTTGTACCCTACATTTCGACTACGCATTCCCCACTCGTATCCCACCCTTTAACGTATAATTTTGAATTTGAAAAATGTCGACCAACTATTCCGAAATATGTCCGATACTTTCGACTAGAATGAACCGTGAGAACATCTTGTTGCTCTCGGATCTTCATGTCTGTCGTGCACGATGAAGCACCAAAAGTAAGATAATGTTGACATCAATTTGAGGCGAATACAAACATAACATTATCTTATGCAGATCGCATTTTTACAAAAAAAGGAATGTAATCCAAAGTTAACCAACCACACAATGATTGTACATGGAAAACATTGTTTTGAAAATGCACAAAGGCATTTTGTGCACACATGCTTATTGTTTCAAGTTCGAATAACTTTGTTTGTGTCATTGAAAAGACCTAAGGCTTCACTATTGGTTGTTTGCCCTTCCGCCATATTGATGAGAAGCCCTGGTAGATGTTGTTCCTCTTTCGCTTTGAGTGGTAGTCCTGGTGGTTTCATATGTGTCATCGCTCTCGAAAGGAAGGCGATGAAACGATCACCATGTCAAACGCATCGGAAATCGTAACGTGCCACTATCCATGCACCTAACCGCAATGTCGTATCAAGCTCTCAAACGATCGCATTGTATACATATAAGTTTAAAAATAGTTAATATACTTTTAAAAATATCATGAATAGATATGCTAGGGGATATGAGAGACACAAATAATCAAACTACATGGAAATTTTTACCAAAGAGTTCTCATCTTCATGGACGACCCGAAACATGTACAGATTCACCGCAAATGGATGGCCGATTTTGTGAAACCATTCCATATAGTTTGGTGCCGATCGATAAGGATAGTCCACCTTCTCTCCGTGTCACCGAGCAAATTCAAGATGCTTATTTCAATCCTCCCAAAATTATGCCTCGTACGAGTACTTGACGTTGTACAAATTAGCCACGCTTCTTCTATCGCGTCAATTGGCCTCGGTAAGGTTCTCTCTGAATCCGTTGAATGTATCCCATTTGTCGCATCATCCTTATAGGATTGTGTGGTTCCAAGATATCCATAAACCATATGGAACCAAAATAGAAGACAATTTAATGGACAAAGCGGTGTACCTTTGAAATTATTATTCCAAATCACCTACAACAAATAATATTAGTTGTCAAATAAGCATTAGGGCATATAGTTGAATAAGCCAATTTGGCTCTCACATTATAGGATCTCACTAGTCGAAGCGGGGCCTAAAAGATACAATATGACCCAATGCTCGCCTGTCCTCCTTCTTGTAGTGCCCGGACTCCTTCTTGTAGTGCCACTTCATAACTCGGGGCTTATTGGAGGAGTATTTACGCAAGGTGTGCTCAATAAATGGAAGGTGATCGTACATCCACCCCTCGCACAAAATAATAGTATGGATGACATACGTAAACCAAATTAAATGCAAAGAATAATGTAATAAATTTAAAACAAGATTATACCTCTAGCAACTTCATATAACCGCCAATTTGAGTATTTTTGGCACGACCGGTAATGCCAAGTTGACGATACATGTATGCAAGTGCCGTGGTTCCCCGTGCTTAAGAACCAATCTTTTCAACGTGTTTCAAAAGCAGGAGGAGGGAAAGGGAGACTCTTATACCAGACTTATTTGCAACCGTGTCCCTTCAAGGAGGTACAAGAGGTAGGCTCGGACCAAGGCCTCGAGACTAGGATATACATCGCAACCTATTTTGCCATCATGTCCTTCTCATTTCTTTGGTTCGAGAGAACCGATCCTTCAACCACGAAAAACCAACGGTCACCCTAAGCGTGGTCCTAATCTACTCGTTAGCATCACTCACTAACACCCCCAAAACCTATTAACCATCGACGTCACCACTTTACGTCCTTGTAAGGTGCTAACACTTTTACCGGTGATCGTAATACCGAGAAGGACTCTAAGTCTTCAAGTGTGTTCGTCATCTCGCCAAAGGAAGGTGGAACGTGTTGGTTTCTGGGCCGTCATCTCTCCACAATGCCTCGAAACATAAACTCTATTACCTTCTTCATATGAGATGTAGCCCAAGACTCGAGTCGTTAATCGCACTTATCAACCTTTTCCTTCTCGAGATGTTGAATGATTGTCTTCCAAACATATATCCGATATCCGTGACAATCGCCACTAAAATACTACTCGCTACCACAAATGGTCAATATCGACAATCGCCTCCGGTGACATGAGGACTAGCATCTTGCATCGTTGTTTTCTCCCATTCGCTCTAAATCTAGGCCAAAAAAGGGGTTGTCGGTGGCAATCGCGTGCACCGAACAAACAAATAAAAAGAAACAAAGAAGAGGGGGAAAAAGATGACAAAAGGGATGTTAGTGGGAAGGCGAGAGAACTCCCAAGGGAATACGGGAATATATGAAGGAAAGAAGGGAAGGAGAAGGAGGTCACGGGTTGTGGTGGTGTTATTGGTGGGTGGGGGGTGGGAAAGAAGGGTTAGCAGAGGGGAGAAAGAGAATGAGGTCACCGGGGACGCTTTCACAAGTTTGAAGCAGTCGCACGGACGGCGACAACTCAAGAGGCGGTGGATCCGAAGATGACTTTTAAAGAATGTGACAACGCTCTAAGGTTTCTCTCAAAGAGACGAAAGAGAACCCGTGACGACCCGTTACCAAATTAGACTGGACTCAACCCGATTCGATCGGATTGGAGGCCTCGACTTGATTCGACCGGTGGGCGCCGTGCTCGACGTATTAAACCATAAAATCTAATTATTTATTTTATATATATTTTGGAGCGTGTATTATTTAAATAATAAAATAATATAATATATTACATGTGACCGACTCGAGATGTGCAATAACTACGTGGGTAGCATGGTTAGGACCAAAGACAAAGCTAAATACTACACTAGGCGAGACCGGATTTATTTTTTGGTTTCCATTGATTTTATATTGCAAAAATACATAACTCAAATAAAAGAAATATATAAAAAAGCTAATAATCAAACTTGGATTAATTATATGCCTTGATAATCATCTTGAAGTATTATACGGTATTTCGTGGCGATGTCTCGTGTGTTGATGTGTATCCTCAATTTGTCATAATCGGGGTTGTAAGTGTGTGTTTGAAGGGCATAAGTGCAATTAATTGTTGCTCGAAAACTAGCGACAAAATGTTAAGTATCATGTGAGGATTTTGCCTCGATCGTGCAAGTCGAGATTGATGGTAATGTAAAATAAGAAAGAAGTTGGTACAAGACTTTGCCTTGAGTTGCGTGTTGGTTAGTGGTTATCGAGGTTAAGATTGATAGGAATTTGAATTGTCGCAACCACACAACGATTGTACATGAAAAACATTGTTTTGAAAATGCACAAAGGCATTTTGTGCAAACAGTATATTGTTTCAAGTTCAAAGAACTTTGTTTCGTCGCTGAAAAGACCTAAGGCTTCACTATTAGTCGCTTGCACTTTCGGCCATATTGACGAGCAATCACGGTGGATGTTGTTCCTCTTTTGCTTTGAGTGGCGGTCCTGGTGGTTTCGTATGTGTCATCGCCTCTCGAAAGGAAGGCGATGACATGAACAGCCATGTCAAACGTATCAAGAATCGTAACGTTGTCCCTATCCATGCACCGAATCGCAATGCCGCATCAAGCGCTCTATTGGCAGTTTGTCGTATATATATAAGTAAAAAAAAATGTTAATATACTTTCAAAAATATCATGAATACTACATGATAGGGGATATGAGAGACAAAAATAATCAAAGTACATAGAAATTCTTACCAAATAGTTCTCATATTCATGGGCCACCCCCAAAGCATGTTCTGGATTCACCGCAAATGGATGGCTGATTTTGTGAAACCATTCCATATAGTCGTGTCGCTCGATAAGGATAGTTCGCTTCTCTCCGCATCACCGAACAAATTCAAGATGCTCCTCTCAATCCTCCAAAATTGGGCCTCGTATGAGTACTTGACGTTGTACAAATTAGTCACTCTCCTCCTATCACCGTCAATTGGTCGGTAAGGTTTTCTCGGAATCCATTGAATGTATCTCAATTGTTGCATCACCCTTATGGGATTGTGTGGTTACATGATATCCATAAAGCATATGGAGGCAAAGTAGAAGGCAATATCATAGACATGGGAGGTGCACCCTTGAAAGTATTATTCCAAATCACCTACCACAAATAATTTTAGTTGTCAATAAACATAAGGGCATATAGTTGAATAAGCCTATTTGGCTCTCACATTATAGGATCTCGTATGGTCGAGGCGACGCCTAAAAGATACAAGATGATCTAATGCTTGCATGTCGTCCTTCTTGTAAAGCTCGGACTCCTTCTTGTGGTTCATAACCCGGCTTATCTGAGGAGTAGTCGCTAAGCAAAGTGTGCTAAAAAATGGAAGGTGATCGTACATCCGCCTCTCGCAAAAACAATAGTATGGATGACATATAGAAATCAAATTAAATGCGGTAGTAATGTAATAAATTTAAATACATTATTATACCTCTAGCAACGTCATATAATCGCCAATTTGAGTAACTTTGGCATGACCGAAAATGCCAAGTTGACGGTACATGTACGCAAGTGATGCAGCTCCCCATGCGTAAGAACCAATCTTTTCAACGTGTTCCAAAAGCTAGAGGAGGAAAAGTGGAGACTCTTATACAAGACTTGTTTGCAAAAAGTGTCCCTCTAAGGAGGTACAAGAGGTAGGCCCTCGGACCAGACCTCGGGACTAGGATATATATCGCAACTTCTTTTGTCGTCATGTCCTTCTCCTTTCTTCGCTTAAGAGAACTAATCCTTCAACCATGACAAACCAATCGTCAACCCAAAGCCAGTCCTAATCTCCTCGTCAAGCATCACTCACCGACACCCCCAAAAACATATTAACCATCGACGTCACCATTTTACGATCCTTGTAAGGCGGAAACACGGTTTACTCAAGGTGATCGAACTATCGAGAAAGACTCGTACGTTTTCAAGTATGATCATCATCTCGCCAAAGGGAAGGTAGAACGTGTTGGTTTTGGGCTGCCATCTCTCCCTAATGCCCGAAACAAATACCCTATTACCTCTCGTCATTTGAGATGTAGGCCGTTGGTGTTAAACCCGAGTCGTTAATCGCTTTTCAACCTTTTCCTTCGCGGGATGTTGAGTGATTGTCTTCCAAACAGATATCCGATAGCTATGATTTATGCACAAGAATAATCCTCGGGCCTACAAAATGTATAGTACATATTTAAACACTATATAACCAATAAGATGATTAAATAAATCTTTCCAAATTTAACTTACCTTGTTCCTCGAAATATCCAAGTGCACATGGTGCCCGAACGAGGGTAGTTGACTTAAATATGAGGGGCCACATGGAAATGAAGTGGCAACTAAGTCGGCTAGATCGGCCGACGTATCAAAACAATCGTCTCCCTCCCTATTTTCTACGTAATCACTACCCGATGGTGTACGACTCGCTTTAGTGCCTCCCGTAGACCCACTCTCATCGGTTCCTCTAATTATGGTGTCCCTATCACCTATAGAGGTGGTACTAATGGCCTTAACATCAGCCTTTCCTAAATTGGCCGACTCACTTTGATTTCTCAACCGGGCGCTATTTGGCGTCAAGGTTCTTTTGCTTCCAAAAAGTGGAAGTTGGACGCTTCTCTCGTGCACACCTCTCGCATTGGGACCCCGCGGTACTAGTACCGACCTTATGGGGAGGTCTCGCATTCTTGTTTTCTGGCCTCGCCATACCTTAAGAAAAAATAAAATGTTGGTATAGTCAAGACATACGCTCAAATGAGAATAATAATTTGTTCATATATACATTATATACGGTGTACATGGGGTATATGGGATTTGTGAACTTACTTTAGTCTTGATTGGTTACCTTGTTAAAACCGATATTACATTGGTTCTATTTTTGGATCATGATTTTGGATGAGACACAACTTTTGTCTAATAGAAATTGAAATTTGTTGCTCTCCCATGATTGAATATCATTTGTGGATTATGTTATCTTGGTCATGATTTTGGAGCATCTATTTGTAACTTTGCTTGGAAGTTCATTGTAAGAATAATATGTAAATGTCGATTGGTTCGCAGTAGTCCCTAGTTTATCGTTGGTGACGGCCCGTAAAATCGAGAGCAACACATCTGTCTCTGACTTATATAACCGAAACAAAATGCTATATCCTGGGACATGTTGTGTCGTTTACTTTCGTCCATACCCCATTCAAACACCATATGTACCCCACAAAAACCAATGGAAAATAGGTTCGATTACGTTAGTCCAATAATTGAGACACTTTATCGGATTAACTTCATTGTATAAGGGACCATACCCCACCTTTTAACTCGCTTCTTACTCCTTGATAATATGACTTCGAGTATACGAGACCGTATCGTAGTATTGAAACCGTGAATAGTCTCGTAACTTTCATTTTATAAGAACCGAAATATGTCCGACACTATCGGTTTGTATGATCTCGCAATTCGTGCCATACCCCATTTATGTACTTCTCGTACCCCATCCGAAAACTACTTGTTTGTGTACGAAATGTATCAAGTGCAATAAAACCGAAGACATGTCTTATACTTTCGTTTACTTGAACCGTTATATGTTTGTAACTTTTGGTCGAACAATCTGTAATTTCGTTGTACCCTACGCATTCCCCACTCGTATCCCACATTTTAATGTATGATTTTGAATTTTAAAAAATGTCGATCAACTATTCCGAAATACGTCTCGATACTTTCGACTAGAATGAACCGTGAGAACATTGTTGCTCTCGGATCTTCATGTCTGTCAGCACAGATGAAGCACCAAAAGTAAGATAATGTAGACATCAATTTGAGGCGAATACAAACATAGCATTATCTTATGCACGACTACATTTTTTTCAAAGAAAAAAAGGAATGTAATCCAAAGTTAACCAACCACACAACGATTGTACATGAAAAACATTGTTTTGAAAATGCACAAAGGCATTTTGTGCACACATGCATATTGTTTCAAGTTCAAATAACTTTGTTTGTGTCATTGAAAAGACCTAAGGCTTCATTATTGGTCGCTTGCCTTTCCGACCAAATTGACGAGCAGCTCTGGTAGATGTTGTTCCTCTTTCGCTTTGAGTGGCGTCCTGGTGGTTTCATATGTGTCATCGCTTCTCGAAAGGAAGGCGATGACAAGATCGGCCATGTCAAACGATCGGAAATCGTAATGATGTCCCTATCCATGCACCGAACCGCAATGCCGTATCAAGCGCTTAGCGATTGCATTGTATACATATAAGTTTAAAAATAGTTAATATACTTTCAAAAATATCATGAATAGATATGATAGGGGATATGAGAGACAAAAATAATCAAACTACGTAGAAATTCTTACCAAGGAGTTCTCATCTTCATGGACGACCCCGAAACATGTTCGGGATTCACCGCTAATGGATGATCGATTTTGTGAAACAATTCCATATAGTCGGGTGTCGATCGATAAGGATAGTCCACCTTCTCTCCGCGTCACCGAACATATTCAAGTTGCTCCTTTCAATCCTCTCGAAATTGGGCCTCGTACGAGTACTTGACGTTGTACAAATTAGCCACGCTTCTCCTATCACCGTCAATTGGCCGGTAAGGTTCTCTCTAATCCGTTGAATGCATCCCATTTGTCGCATCACCCTTATGGGATTGTGTGGTTCCATGATATCCATAAACCATATGGAGCCAAAATAGAAGGCAATATCATGGACAAAGTGCACCCTTGAAATTATTATTCCAAATCACCTACAACAAATAATATTAGTTGTCAATAAACATAAGGGCATATAGTTGAATAAGCCTATTTGGCTCTCACATTATAGGATCTCGATGGTCGAGGCGACTCCTAAAAGATACAAGATGACCCAATGCTCGCTGTCGTCCTTCTTGTAGAGCCCGGACTCCTTCTTGTAGTGCCACTTCATAACTCGAGGCTTATCTGAGGAGTAGTTACGCAAAGTGTGCTCAATAAATGGAAGGCGATCGTACATCCACCCCGCACAAAATAATAGTATGAATGACATATAGAAACCAAATTAAATGCAACAAGTAATGTAATAAATTTAAAACAAGATTATACCTCTAGCAACTTCATATAACCGCCAATTTGAGTAACTTTGGCACGATCGGCAATGCCAAGTTGACGGTACATGTATGCAAGTGTTACGACTCCCCATGCTTAAGAACCAATCTTTTCAACGTGTTTCAAAAGTCGGGAGGAGGAAAGGGAATCTCTTATACCAAACTTGTTTGCAAAAAGTGTCCCTTCAAGGAGGTACAAGAGGTAGGCTCGGACCAAGGCCTCGAGACTAGGATATACATCGCAAGCTCTTTTGTCGTCATGTCCTTCTCATTTCTTCTGGCTCGAGAACCGATCCTTCAACCATGAAAAACCAACGGTCACCCAAGCGTGGTCCTAATCTCCTCGTTAGCATCACTCACCGACTTCCCCAAAAACCTATTAAACATCGACGTCACCACTTTACGCTCTTTGTAAGTTGCTAACACGGCCTTACCGGTGATCGAATACCGAGAAGGACTCGCGAGTCTTCAAGTGTGATCATCATCTCGCCAAAGGGAAGGTGGAACGTGTTGGTTTTGGGTCGCCATCTCTCCACAATGCCTCGAAACATAGACTCTATTACCTTCGTCATATGAGATGTAGCCCAGGTGGTGCTAAACCCGAGTCATTAATCGCCTTTTCAACCTTTTCCTTCTCGGGATGTTGAATGATTGTCTTCCAAACAGATATCCGATAGCTATGATTTATGCACCCCAATAATCCTCGAGCCTACAAAATATTTAGTACATATTTAAAACACTATATAGCCAATAAGATGATCAAATCAATATTTCCAAATTTAACTTACTTTGTTCCTCCAAATATCCAAGAGCACATGGTGCCTCGAACGAGGTATGAGACTTAAATATGAGGGCCACAAGGAAATGAAGTGGCATCTAAGTCGCCAGATCGGTCGACGTATCAAAAGAATCATCTCCTCCCCACTTTCAAAGATAATCAATATTTTATGGTGTACGACTCGCTTAGTGCCTCCCGTAGACCCATTCCCATTGGTTCCTCTAACTATGGTATCCCTCTCACCTATAGAGGTGGTACTAATGGCCTCAACATCGCCTTTCCTAAATCCGCATTTGACTCGCTTTGATTTTTTAACCGGACGCTATTTGGTTTCAAGGTTCTTTTGTTTCCTATAAGTGAAAATCGGACACTTCCTCTCGTGCACACCCTTCGCTACTTGGGACCCCGTAGACTAGTACCGACCTTATGGGAGGTCTCCGCGCTCTTGTTTTCGTTCTCGCCATACCTTAAGACAAAGTAAAATGTTGGTATAGTCGGTACATAGTTCAAATAATGGGAATAATAATAATTCAATTATACAAATGTTCTCGTTTAACATGACCAAAACAAATAGAAGTGCTTTCGTTCTAAAAATCGAAACTTCTTCAATGATATCGGTGTGTACCGATCGAAAGCATGTAAGGCATTACGCCTAACTAATCCGACACCATCTCGAAAGCTATCGGTTCAACATGACCGACACCTTTCACATGGTATTGGTTCCGAGCGACCGTCCACTACGAGATACCCGTAATCAGTAACCCGTAAACCTTAACCTCACTACACCTAGTCAATGGCCATAAAACTAGATCCAAATGACGCATAAGATCATGAGGAACAAAACTCATAAGCTTAGAGTGTTGAAAACTTACCAAATCAATCGCCGTAAGCCAAAAAACGCACCAAGTGGTCCTTCGTTCTTTGTACTCGATCAACGACGGATCCTCCGCAATTCGAGTAGAATACAACCTCTCACGACCTCACCGACCGTCTGCAGATGATAAATATGTGGTTATTTTTAGGTTTTGAGAAGATTTGATTTGGGGTATGCAAGTGAGAAATGAATTGGGAGATGATTTTTTCCGGTTGAAGATAGGGGTATTTTTAGGATTTCGAAAAAAATGGGCCCGTTTCGTAAAAAAACAATTCAAAGGGTATGATGAAGTAATGGAGTCCTCTAAGCAATAAATCGAGTCCTTTTAGCCGCTCCCTTAATTAATTGGCGTTGCTACAATTTTGTTCATCAATTTCTTAATATTCAAGTAGAAGAGTAGAGTTTCTTTTTTTTTTTTTTCTTCTTTCATTAGGTTACTAGGCTATGGAAGTAACTCAAAATCCCAAGTCCTAACTATGATTTAGTGTAAGTCCTTGTTTGCTTTGGATTGAAAATGCATTCACATTAATTTTAATTCAAGTAATTCATGGTCTACATTTCTATTTTTTATTTTTTTCTTATTATTTTACGAGGTTGACAAACAATATATATAATGTCTATTAGTCCATGCAATTAATCCCAAATAACAACATAATTACCAAAACCCAAACATGATATATTGTTTGTGAACAAAATAAATGGATGGTATTAATTAAACAAACCAAATGGATCGTCGATCATAAATGTAATCACCACCATCATGCACATATGCAATTGCAATATATATGGAGGTCCTTATTCGCGATAATTAACACACAAAATCAAACAAACACAAAACCAAACGAGCAAGGTTTAATTAATTGCAGTCGACCAAAAGGGACAAGGTGCCTATTGAGGCCGGAACAGAATAGCACTCTCCGTCATCAGTGGAGTTGAGCTTTGTCGCTCGGACGGCGTCCTTGCAATCTTTTCCAGCATGAAGCATGGCACCGGTGCTATCGTCGCTGTTGAACACAAAGGACTTGCCAAGCTCAACGTTCTGGCACGAACCGCATGGAAGGGGTTCGACATCGTCCAATACTGGTATGGCATTGCAACTATTGTCGTCTTCAAACACGGTCACCGTGGCTGCCTCCACATTCACTAATGCCATAGCTAACACAAATAGAGCTGTGCACATGATCATAACAATCATATCCCCGCGAGCCATCGATATCGATAATTACTTATATATAGATGGGGGGATTGATAGAGCTAGATGTGATGAGAAGCTGAAATAGTAATTGCTATGATCGAGCTGCGTGGTTTATATTTATAGCTAAGCCTAAATGAATTACAAGAATGTGGTTGATGGGTGCGCCGCACGATTAATTAATTTAATTTGATGGCTTCAACGAAATCATGTATTATATATTATGGAAGATTATGAGATCGATCATGTAATTACATATATGCAAATTAATTATTTTAACAGGCTTATAGTACTTAGTGGCTTTTTTGTAGTGCTTTTATTAATTTATCGATCTCCATTAATTATATATATATTAATATATATGTGATTCTTCCTTTATCATAGGACATAAACAAATTCGTTCTTTGAAAAGAACCCTATATAATTGATTTATTTGAGAAAGACGTGAGAACCTTACAGAAAAAATCAAACCTTAATTGCACACTTATATTCCTTCTCTTTAATCACGTTTAACTACTTTTACTTAAAAAATCATGTTTATTTAAGTACTTGAATGTCATTATCCTCTACGTTTATTTGATTTGGGAAGTGATTTAAATCGCATAACTTAACTTACCTAATAAATCTATTTAACTTAACTAATCAAATAAATTGTTTAAGGCATTGGAGAATGTGTAAGAAACGTGGTGCAATCCATTGAAGCTTGGAACAATATTCTCACAAGGATGGTAACAACCCCATACAATGGGGACAACAACTTCCCGAAGGAGGGCAACAACCCCACAGAGGGGATAACATTCTCACATAGGGACGAAAACCCCAAATCTCTAATATAAATGAAAGAAAAAACATTGAGATTGCTAGAATCATGCTTCGACGATGACTCTCGCCAATAAAATACTACTCGCTACCACAAATGGTCGGGCCGCCGACGTTCGCCTCCGCCGACATGAGGACTAGCATCTTGCATCACTCTTTTCTCCCTATTCGCTCTAGACCTAGGCCAAAAAGGGGTTGTCAAGTGACAACCGCATGCACCGAACATCCAAAAAAAAAAAAAAGAAACAAAGAATAGGGGGAAAAAGATGACAAGAGGGGTGTTGGGGGAAGGCGAAAGAGCTCCTAAAGGAAGGCGGGAAGATATGAAGGAAAGAAGGGAAGGAGATGGTGGGCACGGGTTGTGGTGGCTGTTGTTGGTGGGTGGGGGTGGGAAAGAAGGGTTAGAAGAGCTGAGAAGGAGAATGGGGTCACCGGGGACGTACCGTGAAGCAGGTCGCACGGACGGCGGCAACTCAAGAGGCGGTGGATCCGAGATGACTCTCAAAGGATGTGGCAACGCTTTAAGGTTTCTCTCAAAGAGACGAGAGAGAACTTGTGATGACCCATCACCAAATTAGACTAGACTCAACCCGATTCGACCGGATTGGAGGCCCTGGACTTGGTTTGACTCGGTGGCGCAAGCCGTGCTCGACGTAGTAGACCGTAAAATTTAATTATTTATTTTATATATATTTTGGAGCATGTATTATTTCAATAATAATATAATATAATATAATACAAGTGGCCGTAATCCGAGATGTGCAATGTCTACGCGGGTAGCATGGTTAGGACCAACATGGAGCTAAATACTACGCTCGGCGAGACCAGAATTATTTTTTGGTTTCCATTGATTTTATATTGCAAAAATACATAACTCAAATAAAAGAAATATATAAAAAGCTAATAATCTAACTTGGATTAATTATATGCCTTGATCATCATCTTGAAGTATTATACGATATTTCGTGGCGATGTCTCGTGTGTTGATGTGTATCCTCAATTTGTCATAATCGGGGTTGTAAGTGTGTGTTTGAAGGGCATAAGTGCAATTATTGGTTGCTCGAAAACTAGCGAAAAAATGTTAAGTATCATGTGAGGATTTTGCCTCGATCATGCAAGTCGGGATTGGTGATAATGTAAAATGAGAAAGATGTTGGTACAAGACTTTGCCTTGAGTTGCTTGTTGGTTAGTGGTTGTTGAGGTTTAGATTGAGT
Source organism: Stephania cephalantha (assembly GCA_039657325.1). Classification (NCBI taxonomy): domain Eukaryota; kingdom Viridiplantae; phylum Streptophyta; class Magnoliopsida; order Ranunculales; family Menispermaceae; genus Stephania; species Stephania cephalantha. The sequence continues at coordinate 1,251,746 of CM077577.1, read as the reverse complement.
CGAGATTGGTGCAAGTTTGACTAAGTATAGCAAGAAAACTCGGTCCAAAGTGTTTGGTGTGTCATGGACAAAGTTAAGATTTTTAGAGTTTTTGTTTATGGAGTTGGACTGTTTGATTGAGAGATTGGCTCAATTTGGTGAAAAATCGAATTCAAAACGAACCTCGAAAGTCAAAACACGTCAAAATAGGAATTTTGGAAATTAATAAATAAAAAGAAATTAAATTGTTGATAAGCAAATTGAGGTTTATATATAAATATAAAAAATAAAAAAATCAAATGAAGATTCATTTGAAACCTTCAAATGTAACGTTTTAAGTGGTTTTATTTTTAAACCTCTCCGTAGGTATTTTCACTGCAGAGCTCTATTGGTCTTATTTTCATCTAATTTATTTCCACAAAACAATAGACCGAAACGAGACGGTTAGTTCGAGCTAAGTTACCACGATGGAAACTAGGTATTCGGCTCGCAATTTGGTAAATTCTCAATTAAGAGTATTTTTCACAATTCAATTTGAATTGTCGCGATTTTCGATTTATTTTATGGGGTTTTGATAGGAATTTGTAGGGATTGTTGAGAATTGATGTATAGGGTGGATGTGCGCCTATTTGGGACAAATGCCACCGATGTGGGTTAAGGTTTTGATGTAGTGAATTGATGCAATTCAGTTGATGATTGTTTTGAAGATGTTTTGTAGTTAAAATTGATTTACATTAGGATTCTCGGACAAATTGGATTATTGGCTTTCATCCAAATTGACTCAATGGGATGTGAAAATATTTTGAATATGGTATTGAACGAAATCCTGGTGTTTGGTGTTGAGTTTTGATGATATAATCGCTAAAATATTGATTTGGAGAAGTTTTGTTAGTTCTAAATTGTTCAAGTTTGTCTGATCAATAGACTATATTGAAAAACTCATAATTTCTCCGTTTGTGATCGGATTTAAGTATTCTTAGAGTCTATGGAAAGTATGAAGTGGGCTCTACAAGTTCTTTTTTGGTCAATATAAAGAATATCGAGGTTTTCAAGGTTAAAAATCCACCCCAAGTTAGCTAGTTGAAAGCCAATTAAAGTTGTTATAAAAAATTGTGTTAGGAGTTGATGACGCGAGCTCGACTAGGGATCGGGGCATTCGACGTGGAACGCACTATAAGTGAACAATAGGAATTTATAAACTTTCAATCTTCATGTATATCAATTTGCATTACTACATTGCATTCATGATCGCTCATTGGTCATGCATATAGCCATTGGACCTTTAGAGGTTGACTCGACTTGCAGACGGGCTTGATGGAGTAACCAACTATAGTTACTACCTTGATCATCCCTGGGCGTAGTTAGAGTATATCAGATTGCTCGGGGCCTCATATCCACGTGATGGGAAATTTCCCGATCGTTGGTAGGGGGTTGTCATGCATGTGATATACGAGCCGGGTCCTCGCACCTCGGGGAATCATGGGAATCACCCCGAACATATGAGATTAGGCTTGTAGCATATTTACTTTATTCTTTGTTATTATATTTCTTTCAATTGTTTATTATGCGCATCAATTTTATAAAACCTATCTGTTTACCTTGACCATATGAAATTTAGAGTTTCATGATAAAGGATTTGTTTGGAGCATGTTGGAGATTTAGGGGTTTAGGGTTTTCTTTGTATTGTTGTATAGGGGTTGTTTTAGTAGAGCGTGCGGTTAAGTTAATTAAGGTAGTGGCTAAAAGGACCTTATTTATTGCTCGAGGATTCCGTTTTTGAATTTTAGTGCGGCTCCAAAACTCGCCCTTACAAGAAATGACTTCATATAAAATGGTTTTTTCTTCCCCAAACCCCACCCTCACTTCTCCTTCATCACCGTATTCTTCGAAACCCTCTCACCGTCGTCACACTCTCGACACCATTTATGAGGAAAAACACCGATTTCACCCGTAATCGACACGGCAAGTTCGTTCTCTCCTCGTTTATGCTTGTTTTGTGGATGATTTCAAGTTTGTTATACCTAATTTGAATGAATGTTGTTGGTTTCCTTTTTTATTATTAGTGGCTTTTGAGTTCTTGTTGATTTCGACTTTGTTGGATTGAAATGTCGAAGGATTCCTCGAAACAAAGCCATCTCGACAATGAAGAGGTATTTTTTATTGAATTTTGTTGATCGAGGAATAACCTCCATTGGAGGTTGCAAAACTCATGCTCATGGAGAACAGGCCGAGACGTGTACTATACGTCTCGCCCATCAACTCGAAACCTACAATTACCTTTCGGTATTCTTAAAACGAAAGATCACATATGGTTAGACAAATGTAAGCCATTAGTGATACTTAACTTCCGCTTTACCCAACCGACACTCATGCTTACCATATCGGACATGCTGGACCAACACCCTCTTTTTTTGGTTTAAAGTTTGTTTATTGCCTCGCTTCTTGACTAATTTTTATTTTTTGTAGGTTGGTATATACGACATAGCAGGTACATCTCGGGTCTTTCCCAAACTTCACAAGAATCTTTACACCGATGGCCGTTTAAGAGAGATATGATGTAGTAGCTTGGGCTCGGGAGAATGCCAAAGGCGTTGTGGTTTTGTAGTAATCATATTGAAGTCTCGATTCTGTGGTATTGGCCAGGGTAGGCGAGCTAGGTTGTCAATAGGTTGTGAGAGGTATGGGGCCTTTGAAGTGAAAGTTTCAAAGGCAAAGCAAATATTGAAAGGAATGGAAGATAAGACAAGTGGGGAGAAGAAAAACCGATCGGATCATTGTGATAATTATATGTAATCGATTGGTTCTCATAAAGTAGTCTCTAGTTTATTATTGGAGACGGCCCGTTAAATTGACAAAGAACACATCTATCTCGGACTTATATAACCGAAACAAAATGCTATATCTCTGACATGTTGTGTCATTATATTGTCCATACCCTATTCAAACACCATATGTACCCCACATAAACCGATGGAAAATAGGTTCGCTTATGTTAGTCCGATAATTGGGACACTTTATCTCGATTAACTTCATTGTATAAGGGACCATACCCCACCTTTTTAATCGCTTCTTACTCCATGATAATATGACTTGGAGTATACGAAATCGTATCGTAGTATTGAAACCGTGAATAGTCTCGTTACTTTCGTTTTACAAGAACCGAAATATGTCCGACATTATCGGTTTGTATGATCGCAATTCGTGCAATACCCCATTTATGTACTTCTCGTACCCCATCCGAAAACTACTTGTTCATGTACGAAATGTATCAAGGCAATAAAACCGAAAATATGTCCGATACTTTCGCTTACTTGAATCGTTATATGTTTGTAACTTGATGTCATAACAATCAGTAATTTCGTTGTACCCTACATTTCGACTACGCATTCCCCACTCGTATCCCACCCTTTAACGTATGATTTTGAATTTTTAAAAATGTCAAATCAGCTATTTCGAAACATGTCTCGATACTTTCGACTAGAATGAACCGTGAGAACATCGTTGTTCTCGGATCTTCATGTCTGTCAAGCATAGATGAAGCACCAAAAGTAAGATAATGTTGACATCAATTTGAGGCAAATATAAACATAGCATTATCTTATGCACGATCGCATTTTTTTTTAAAAAAGGAATGTAATCCAAAGTTAACCGACCATACAACGATTGTACATGAAAAACATTGTTTTGAAAATGCACAAAGGCATTTTGTGCACACAGCATATTGTTTCAAGTTCAAATAACTTTGTTTGTGTCATTAAAAAGACCTAAGGCTTCACTATTGGCTATTTGCCCTTTCGGCCATATTGACAAGCAGCCCCGGTAGATGTTGTTCCTCTTTCCTTTGAGTGGGATCCGGTGGTTTCATATGTGTCATCAGCTCTCGAAAGGAAGGCGATGACACGATCAGCCATGTCAAACGCATCGAAAACTGTAACGTTGTCCCTATCCATGCACCGGAACTGCAATGCAGTATCAAGCGCTCAGCGACTGCGTTGTATACATATAAGTTTAAAAATAGTTAATATACTTTCAAAAATATCATGAATAGATAGGATAGGGGGTATGAGAGACAAAAATAATCAAAGTACATAGGAGTTCTTACCTAAGAGTTCTCATCTTCATGGATGACCCCGAAACATGTTCAGATTCACCGCAAATAAATGGTTGATTTTGTGAAACCATTCCATATAGTCGGTGTCGATCGATAATGATAGTACACCTTCTCTCCGTGTCACCGAACAAATTCAAGATGCTCCTTTCAATCCTCCCAAAATGGGCCTCGTACGAGTACTTGACATTGTACAAATTAGCCACGCTTCTCCTATCGGCACAATTGGTTGGTAAGGTTCTCTCGTAACTGCGTTGAATGTATCTCATTTGCCGCATCACCCTTATAGGATTGTGTGGTTCCAAGATATCCATAAACCATATGGAGCCAAAATAGAAGACAATATCATGGACAAAGCGGTGCACCTTTGAGATTATTATTCAATCACCTACAACAAATAATATTAGTTGTCAATAAACATAAGGGCATATAGTTGAATAAGCCAATTTGGCTCTCACATTATAGGATCTCAGCTGGTCGTGGCGGCGCCTAAAAGATACAAGATGACCCAATGCTCGCCTCTGTCGTCCTTCTTGTAGAGCCCAGACTCTTTGTAAGGTGCAAACACCCCCAAAAACCTATTAACCATCGACGTCACCACTTTACAATCCTTGTAAGGTGCAAACACCGTCTTATCTGATCATAATACCGAGAAGGACTCGAAGTCTTCAAGTCGTGCTGTTCGACGGCAGATCACTAGTGGTGAGCGTGTCGTTACCAGATATATCATCAACAATCTAGGGCAGCCCTTCGGAATCGAGTAGATGATTGGAAAGCGAGGAAATTAGGGTTTATCGTACGTACGAGTAGGGGCTGAAATTGCCGGAACGGAGCCCGACTGGGAAACCAGTTCATCGAAGGAGATGGTGAGAATCTCGAGGATGTGCAAAGACGGAGATGAAAGAAAATTGCATAAAAGATATAGTTTGTGAGATAACTTGCAGATATTGAAACTAATCTTGTTTGGTTATTTTTATTTGAGAAGTATTAGAATAACAACAACAAAGTCACACCACAAGACACGTTGACTTACAAGATGCTGGCATACACAAATCTCGAAGCATAACACACGAGTCGAGGTCGCATTGATGACTCTTGTGAGCCAATGTGTCTTTGTGGTTTGACTCTGTTGTTGTCATTCTAATATTTTGATCATGTACAACCAAAGCATTACCTTGTCTCCATGAAAACGAATGAAAACGAATAGGCAACAATTTGGGCCTCCATGAAAACACAAAGAAGAGATGTAGAGAGCGAAAGAGTCGGGGTTTCGTCAATCGTAGTTCAATTTTTGAGTTATATCCATTTTTTAAAAAAAGAATATATAGTGCCACGTCTGAAGTAGTCCCACACAAAATCAGAGACCGAGAGGTATATATTCGTGTACAAGTCTGATTGAGTCCGCCAACACTAAATTTCTAATTCTATTAAGGATTTACCATTAATTCTATCTATAAATTTCTTCATCTTCTTCAAATTAATTAAACAACAACAACAACAACTCTTTTTCTTCTTTCGCAATTCTCTCTGTCAATTCTATTTCTTTTTTTTCTTTTTTTTTTTTTTTGTTAATGAAGATGATGAGTAAGGTCGAGTTTGTAGAGGTCCCGGACGCCGACGAAGAAGCTATTTGTAATCGCAGGGTTTGTGGAGGCGTGCCACGAATGCCCTTATAAGGAACGCACTCCCTTTCTCATGTCATGGGGTCGCAGAAAATAAGGTCTACCCTTAAGAATAACAGAGACTTCTGCACGCCGCAGAGGCAAGCGATTAATGCAGCCTTCGCGACCACTAATGATCACTCGGCGCAGAGAGGATGATGATGATGATAAGGAAAAAGTAGTTGGTAATGAAAATGGTGCAAATGAAGTGGTAAGGAAAACAAGGAGGAGGCCGAGATATTGATGAGTGAAGAAGAGAGTACTAGTACTAGTACTAGTGATTATTACAACCAGGATTTGGAGGTGCACAAGTGGAAGAATAAAAAGAGGAGCGCAAGGTAGGATTAATTAATTAGATGAATGTGTATATATATATATATATATATATATATATATATATATATATATATATATATATATATATATATTTGTGTCGTTTATTATTTGCGGGTTTGGTTTTACTTCTTTTTTGGTGGTTTTGTAGGAAGTTCTTGAGGAGTTAAGGGAGCAGAAAAAAAATTATCCCAACAGTAACAAAGAACTCAAACAGTAACCTAGAATGCATTGCTTTTCATTTTTTTATTTTTTATTTTTTTGGTTTGGAACGAAAGTAGAAAGCAAAGTGAGTCTCGTATCACGAGGTGCATATATGGACAATCGTGAGACCACCCGTGTTCGGGGTGTACTTTTGATGATGTCATAAAATCATCACCTTGCCTTTTGGCATCCATCTCAGCAGAGATATTGTTGGTATCTATTTAGGGGCGGCTCTTCCAACTTATTTTTTTCAATCCATGAGACTATAACTCGATATCTGATCACTTAAGGTGGAGACCAGAGTCTCTTACCACTTAGACCCATCCAGTTGTTAATTTTTTGTCCGACTTTTTGTGAAGTGTTACTTTTTGTGTTAGGAAGTATATATATAATTTACAAAGAAAATAGCCTTTAATTTGACTTATGATTGTTGGCACAACGGAAGAAGCGCTTGTTGTCTCTTAACTATTAACTTGAGTTAAAGTTATGAAAAGTAAACAACATTAAAAACTCCCCTATTCACATGGTGCGTGACTCGGGCCGAACTTGAAGTGGTCAAATAGTTCAAATACCGAGTGGTTTAAACCAAAAAAAAAAAAAAGCTTTTAATTGATAAATTTACTCTTTGAATAAAATAATAATAAATGTTCTTAAATGATATTAATTAAAGTTAATTTTAATAAGTTATTCCTATTTGTGTATACCCAATTTATTATTTGTGTATACCCAATTTTAATAACAAATGCCACTCTCTCTCGAATCTCGATCGATCGAGCTTGACTTCAATGGCGAACTCTTCGATCTCTCCATGGTGGCGTCTCTGCTCCTCATCTCTCTAATGTCGCCTCGGTCTACTAGTACTCTCATCTCCCATTCACTACCCTAGGTTCGTAATCATACTCCCCTCTCTCTCGATCTCTCGTTGTGCTAGGCTTCGTTTCGTCAATCTTAGTTTGGTAAAGCTTGAGTTTTAACGCATTAACGCATGCATGATGGAGGATGAGATGGTGAACAACAAATAATAATATTTCGCACCACCAACCGTCGTGGGGTTTAACTTTTAACCCCACCGATGAAGAGCTTATGTGGTACTTGAGGCCGAGTAGATAACATTCAACTTCCTTTCGTCGACCCCATCCTCGAATTCGATGTTTTCACCGTGGACCACCCCCGCACCCTCGCCCTATATAAGTTCCGTCTACAAAGCAATTAATTTTTGTCTATACTTGATCGGATGAATTATACAAGTACGCTTTCGCTTTCTCCCATTCCAAAGTATATTTTACCTATTTTGCTCTCGTTAATGAAACTTTGAAAGTTGGATTAATTTTTGTCTAGTAGTGTGCCAAGTTGGATCTCTCTTCAACAACAACAACAACAACATAGCCTCGGTCCCAAATTAACTGGGGTCGGCTACATGGATCAAACTTTTCCATTGTGCTCGATTAAGTGCAACCGATGGTGAGCTTTCCAAACCATTCAAATCCCTCCTAATTAATGCATCCCATGTTAACTTTGGTCTGCCCCTACCTCGTCGAATTTCTACAATTTCTATTGAGTCAAGTTTTCTAGTTGGGGCATTTGTAGGTCGTCTTTGCAGTGACCAAACCACCGCAACCGCCCTTCCCTAATCTTTGTATCAATTGGTGCTACTCCTACTTGTTTTTGAATTTCTATATTTCTTATTCTATCTTTACGAGTTTTACCACACATCCACCTAAGCATCCTCATTTCTCGCTACGTTCATTTTATGTAATTGTTGTTGCTTTACCGCCCAACATTCACTTCCATAGAGCATAGCTGGCCTAATTGCGGTCCTATAAAATTTTCCTTTTAACTTAGTAGGAACATTTCGATCACAAATCACCCCTGTTGCACTCCGCCATTTCTTCCATCCAGCTTGAATTCTATGTGTGACATCATTCTCAATGTTACCATCATTTTGTATGATTGATCCTAGATACCTAAAGTGGTTTACCTTAAGAACTTCTATTTCCCCTAATTTTACCACTCCGTCATCTCGATGTCTAGTGTTTCTAAACTCACAGTGCATGTATTCGGTTTTCGTCCTACTCAACTTAAAGCCTTTAGATTCTAATGTATTCCTCCGTAGTTCTAATTTCCTATTCACTCCATCTTTAGTTTAATCCACTAAGACAATATCATCTCGCAAATAGCATACATCATGGTATATCCTCTTGAATATGTCTAGTTAGTTCATCTATAACTAAAGTAAATAGATATGGGCTTAGAGCCGATCCTTGATGTAGTCCTATCGTAATGGGGAATTCTTTTGTAGCTCCTCCAAATGTCTTTATACTCGTTACTACTCCATCATACATATCCTTAATAGTGTCTATGTATCTAGCGTGCACTCTTTTTCTTTCTAGAACCCACCAAAGAACATCTCTAGGGACCCTATCATATGCTTTTTCTAAATCTACGAATACCATATGAAGATCTTTTTTCTTTTCTCTATATTTTTCTAACAATCGTCTTACAAGGAAAATCGCCTCTATAGTTGACCTCCTGTGCATGAAACCAAATTGGTTCTCTCGATATTGTTGTTTCTCTCCTTAGCCTATTGTCAATTATCCTCTCCCAAAGTTTCATAGTGTGACTCATAAGTTTAATTCCCCGATAGTTTGAGCAACTTTGAATGTCTCCTTTGTTTTTGAAGATTGGCACAAGCGTGCTTCTTCTCCAATCCATTGGCATCCGTTTTGATTTTAAAATTTTATTGAAAAGTTTTGTTAACCAAGTCAATCCAATTTCTCCTAAGCATTTCCAAACCCCTATGGGTATTTCATCTGGGCCACATGCTTTCCTATTTTCATTCTTTTCAATGCCTCTTTAACTTCTACAATTCTAATATTGCGTGTATAGTTGACATTTCTTTCTTGGTGTGGGTTTTCATCTATTATGGTATCAACTTGACCATCATTAAATAAACTATCGAAGTAACTTCTCCATCTCTCCTTAATATCCTCCTCGCGCGTTAAAACATTTTGATTTTCGTCCTTAATACATCTTACATGACTTAGGTCTTGTTTCTGTTTATCTCTTAGTTTGGCTAGCCTATATATATATATTTTTCGCCATCTCTATTACTTAACCTTGTATATAGATCTTCCATGAAATTTGTTTTAGCTTGACTAACTACTTTTTTAGCTTGTTTTCTAGCTTCTCTATATTGATTGTACACATCTTCATCTTGACACTTAGGTATTTTCCTATACATCTCTCTTTTAGTCTTAATTGCTCGTTGGACATCCTCATTCCACCACCATGTTTCCTTCTTTGGTGGTCCCAAGCCTTTAGATATACATAATACGTTTGATCTCACTCTCCTTATGCAACTACTCACTTCTAGCCACATTGTATTAGCATCTAAGTCAAGATTCCAAATATTTTCCTTTAGTAGTTTTTCTTTAAACTCTACTTGTTTACTATGTTTTAGGTTCCACCACTTTATTCTAGGGTCGCTAACTCTTTTATTTATATTATGTCGTCGTGTTAGCTTAATATCAAGTACTACTAACTTATGTTGGGTAGTAAGTGCTTCGCTGTGTATTACTTTGCGCCTCTACATATTGTTCTATCTATTTTTCTTGTTAAAAGAAAATCTATTTGACTCTTGTTATGACCACTACTAAAAGTAATTATATGCGACTCCATCTTCCTAAAACTAGTATTTGCTAAGAGAAGATCGTATTTGAAGCAAATTCTAAGATTGATTCTCCTTCTTCATTTCTATTACCGTAACCAAAACCTCCATGAACTCTCTCAAACCTATCGTTACTTGCCCCAACATGCCCATTTAAATCTCCTCCAATAAAAACTTTTTCATCTAATGGTATACTTTGCATAAATCCATCCATATCGTCCCAAAACTTGCGTTTGATGCTCTCGCTTAATCCTACTTGTGGTGCATAGGCGCTAAGTATGTTAATTTTTTCGTCTCCAATAATTAATTTAACTAGAATCAATTTATCCTCCATTCTTTTAACCTCTACGACCTTATCCTTATAATCATTATCCACCACAATTCCTACTCCATTGCATTTTCTATCTATACGGTGTACCACAGTTTAAACCCGTGCTTCCTATTTCTCTACTCTTTTCTCCTACCCATTTTGTCTCTTGGAGGCAAGCAATATTGACTCTCCTTCTAATCATGGTATCTACTAGTTCTATTGACTTCCCGTAAGTGTTCCTATGTTCCATGTTCCTAAGCGAATTTTTCTCCCCTTTGTTTTTGTTTTCCTTTTCTACTTCTATTTTGTCTAAAAGATCTAGTGTCCGTATCTATGATTTTGTTTTTGTTTTCGTGTTTGTTTTGAACTAGCTTCTTTACCCACACCCGTCCTTTGTGTGGGAACCCTTGCTCATTTTTCTTCACATTCGGGCGACGATGTGAAGGGACTAGCTTCTTTACCCACACACGTCCTATATGTGGGAACCTTTGCTCATTTTTCTTCACACCTGTGCGGCGATGTGAAACACACCCTTGCTCATTTCTCACTACACCCGGCTCCGATGCGGCGCGTCGCTAGGTGGGAACGCCCCAACGTTTATATATGTTTGATCCATTTCATGAAAAATGACAAAAGTTTTACGCTGTCTGTCAACCTATCGCAACCCTCCTCCTTTATCCGGACTTGGGACCGGCTATGTAGCGCACATAGTGTACAACATAGGTGGAGTTAAGTCGGATCTCTCTTGTTTCACTAAAAAGGATATTAATAAATGTTAAGGTAATATAGTATTATTACTTTACAATTAATTACTCTTTAATTCTTGTGCATTTACCTTAAACGACTTATAATTGTGATAAGAGGGAATAAGTTTTTTGGTCCTCAAACTTTAATTTTTTCACTATTGATCTCTCCAAACTTTAATTACCATTTACATTTGATATTTTTATTAGGTTAGTGAGTAACTATCGTCGATAGTGGTTCGCAAGCGATGCACGATAAAATTCTTTTTGGTTAATGAATTAATTTGAGTACTACATAAAAAACGTAAAAATAAGATACTACAATAACACCCCTAAGTTACACTTGATGTCACATCACAATGATATAGCAATTCTTGCTCGCATATGAGCTTCATTACAATATGTATTGGCGGTTACACGATTGCTCTAACGAATTGGCAGTGGAATCTTTACAATTAGCAAATCACCTAATGACGTATGTCTATCATATCCGCACACCACATTCCATGACTTAACAAATTGTCACTACGAAATCATCCAATTTGTTAGGAGTGACTCGAGGCATAATGCTCCTCCTTACATTCCCAATATGGTCCTCTCGTATTCGTAACCCCACGTTCGGGAATGACCTTGTCCTTAAGGTCAAAGGAGGGAAAATCCTGGATGAAGTCGTTGAGATTCTCCCAAGTGGCGTTGGACGCAGGCTGGCCTTGCCATTGAACTAAAAGTTGAGTGGTAGCAGAACTCGAAAGTAGGACAGAGCAACGATTAAGAATCACCAGTGGCTGAAGCAAAGGGTGCGAGCCCATAAAATCCAATGGAAGAGGAGGGAAGGAGGTTGAAGATCTCCATAACATTTCTTCAACAGTGAGACATGAAAGACATTGTGAATCCTTGCATTGGAAGGCAAATCCAGCTTATAGGTTGCCTTGCCAATGCGTGATAACACTTGAAATGGGCCAAAGAAACGCTTGCTTAGCTTGTTGTTCGACGATGAGCCACGACGTCGTTGATAGGGGCGTAATTTGACAAAGACCCAATCCCTAGTAGTAGATTCAGCCACGAACAATGAGCATTAGCTTTTTGAAGCATTCGGTGCTAAGCTCGAGAAAGTTTCGCCTTTAAAGTCTCTAAAATAGAGGTACGCGAGATAACATGTCATCTAAAGCAAAGCAACAAAGGTGGTGCCCGAGACATAATCCGAAGGGATGGAGGAGCTCGCCTACAAACAACTTTGAAAGTGGTCATATGAATCACCGAATGCCAAGCCGTATTGTACAACCATTCTGCCCAAGTGAGATAACAAACCCAAGTTTTGGGATAATCAGCTGTGAAACAACGAAAATAATCCTCCAAACAACGATTTAAGACTTCAGATTGGTCGTCTGTCGGGGGTGGTAGGCATTACTCATAACAAGTGTTGTCCGTTGTAACTTAAAGAGTTCACGTCAAAAAGTATTGAGTAAAAAAGGATCACGATCGAGCGCAATAAAAGAGGGCATGCCATGGAGATGCACAATCTCAGTAACAAAGATTGAAGCTAATGAGACAGCTGAAAGGTTGGGGCCCAAACCAACGAAATGAGCATGCTTCGAGAGTCAATCCATAACCACCAGGATAGTGGTTTTGCCAAAAGAACCAGGTAAATGAGTGATGAACTCCATAGCAATCTCATCCCAAATCCGTATGGATCTATTGTTCTTGGAGGTACTTTTGACAAATTGCATGAAGGACACTGTCGTTTCCTTAAAGCGATTTTGGCTATTTTAGTCCTTTCGCGTACATTTTCTCTTAACTAAGAAATATTTCATCGTGTTTTTTTTTCCGTTTTATTAACTCTATAGTTATTATCTTTCAACCTGGGTTTTCTTTTTCCAATCTGTTGGGAAGACTTCTAATGTTGGAATAAATTGTTTCCTTAGGCATCGCAGAACACGCCGAGACACCGGGTTCGGTAAGGACAAATCATAGACATTTTTGATTGACCTCATAGATGTTGGGGGACTTGCATCCCCCGACCTCACCTCCTAGTTCGACATGGAAGAATATGAAAGAAATTAGTAAACTTTTATGGATATATGATCCAGAATTGTGTAGTAGTAATGGTGTTTACTGATTTCCATATTATTATTTTACCTGATGGTGCCATTTAGCAAAAGTTAAATTTTCTCTTTACACCCTTTCATTTCTTGCCATAAGCAGGAATACGGACTAATGTTGTGATTGTTTCTTTATTTGGAATAGCTTAAAGTATTATTATTCTAAGATTGGTAATTTAATCCATGTTGTTATGCGGTTTTTGCCACTATGAAAGAAGTTATTGAAAGGAGAATGAGAAGTGTTGAAGAATTCATCAAGGTAATTCAATCTTTCTAATTTGACAAAGGCATAAGGATTTTATGTTTGTGATTTTGTGGGTTTAAATTGTTCTTTTCCTACCTTAGTTTCAAAAAGTAAGATAAAGCTCATGAGATCCATTTTCTAGGACATACAACAACAACAACATAGCCTTAGTCCCAAATTAATTAGGATCGGCTACATGAATCAAATTTTTTCATTGTGATCGATTAAGTACAATTGATGGTGAGCTTTCCAAACCATTCGAATCCCTCTTAATTAATGCATCTCATGTTAACTTTGGTTTATCCAGTTTTTATTGAGTCAAGTTTTCTAGTGGAGGCATTTGTAGGCCGTCTTTGGAGGTGACCAAACTACCGCAACCGCCCTTCCCTAAACTTGTTATCAATTGGTGTTACTTTTACTTGTCTTTGAATTTCTATATTTCATATTCTATCTTTAAGAGTTTTACCACACATCCACCTAAGCATCCCCATTTATGCTACGTTTATTTTATGTAATTATTATTGTTTTACCGCCCCAACATTCACTTCCATATAGCATAGTCGGCTTAATTGCGGCCCTATAAAATTTTCATTTTAACTTAGTATGAACATTTCGATCACAAATTACTTATGTTGCACACCGCCATTTCTTCCATCCAAACTTGAATTCTATGTGTGACATCATTCTCAATATTACCATCATTTTGTATGATTGATCTTAAGTATCTAAATTGGTTCACTTTAGGAACTTGTTAAAATTAAATAAGGAGGTGTGGAGTGAGATGCAAATGGTCACGAAGGATGATGAGCGCCGCGCAACACAACTCTTGTTCCTCTTCTATAACAAGCAAAGCCCTAATTCCAGGTTGTTCCATCCAGAGCTACAACCCTAATTCCAGGTCCCCTCGAACATTTGTGTTTTGTATTCTTCGATGGTTGGCGTCCATGGCGTCTATGCCACATCTCGGAAGAATAAGAAGAAGAATGAGGGTTTCAAGGTCGAAAAAGTACCGTCTCTCTTGGAGAAGCGGGAGGTAATAATAATAGTAATAGTAATAATAGTAATAGTAAATAATAATAATAATAATAATAATAATAATAATAATAATAATAATAATAATAATAATAATAATAATAATAATAATAATAATAATAATAATAATAATAATAATAATAATAATAATAATAATAATAATAATAATAATAATAATAATAATAATAATAATAATAATAATAATAATAATAATAATAATAATAATAATAATAATAATAATAATAATAATAATAATAATAATAATAATAATAATAATAATAATAATAATAATAATAATAATAATAATAATAATAATAATAATAATAATAATAATAATAATAATAATAATAATAATAATAATAATAATAATAATAATAATAATAATAATAATAATAATAATAATAATAATAATAATAATAATAATAATAATAATAATAATAATAATAATAATAATAATAATAATAATAATAATAATAATAATAATAATAATAATAATAATAATAATAATAATAATAATAATAATAATAATAATAATAATAATAATAATAATAATAATGGATAGTTTTATTTTGTATGGTCGAGATATCCAAACATAGTCAGGTGTAACGCCTCCTACTCTATATATGATATATGTGGAGTAATTATTAGTTAGTGGGGACCTTTACATGTTTGGGACATAAATCTCATTTCATGGAATTCATCGTTGTTTCCTAATCTAATCTAATCTAACATCATGATGATTATGCTAGCTACATCTGGATTCTACATTTTCTACTACCCCTACCCCTACCCCTACCCCCTTGTCAATATATATATATATACTAGTTTCATGACGTGCTACGCACGATTATTAACGCCGCTTCGCTCGCGGGAATTAATTTCTAGTCAATCAACCAAAATTGAAAAGAACCGCTACAATTAATAGAAAACATGAAAAAAATAAGTAGAAGGCGACTAACACTTGAAACTAATTGAACAACATGATCTTCTAAATCTTCCTTATTTTGTAAAGTGCGGAAAAAACTTGCATACTGATTTTTCGCAAGCATACTAATTAACCTTGCCAAAATTGTCTCTTTCATCCTATCGAGCAATGCATTTGATTTTGCACTTCATGATCAGTATCATAAAAGTACAATTGCAAAAAAGAATGATGCTCATTGTCGAAGTAAATTATTTATAAAATGATGAATTTGGCTCTGCACTCTAAATGTATATATACTCATATTACTTTTGGCATACTCTCTCTCGCACTTTACACCAAAAGATGTAAAACCAAAATTGGTGTTATAAGTACGGATGTACATCAAAAACTCACGTGTCTCTTCGGTGTTTGAAGTGAATAGGTCGAACATTTCTTCGGGAACAACATTAGGAACGAGGATTACTTGATTGTTTGAACAACAAAAACTATTAGATTCATGAAAACTAATTGTGACATTTTTTGGTCATATATGAAAGGTTATTTTGCCTAAATATTGTCATATATATACCCGAATATTTTTGTGACCTTTACAATGCCTTCAAAATAGGCACATCGAGATGTGTTTAAATCGGGACCTAAATATAGGCGATGAGTTTATGTCTTGTGTATCGTGCTACATACATGTACATTATAATATAAAAGTGGATATTTCTCGAATTCGAACTTAGCGGAGGTTAATGTTCAGGTAATATCTGGTACAACAATTTTATTGTTAATGTCTTGTTAAGAAGAAGTCTACTCGAATAATAAAGAATTTATCTATATGAATATGATTTAATCGAATATAATATTTTCGGCTTTAACTTATGGAATATATAAGACACATTAAAACGAATGCATAGAAATTATTAGGAACAAAACAAAGATTAATGAACAATGCGTAGAAGCAAAATTCCTCTTTGTACACTTTTTTGATAATTTTGATATATACATATACCTCTTTCTTATAAAAAAAAGATTGAAAGATAAGATAGATTTATTCACTAATACATATTGTAACACGAGTTTATGGTGAGTATCCATTGATATTGATTTAACTTTAATTAAACACCTTATAAAATAGTGCTAATTAACTACTCATCAATTGCATATATAGAATCGAGGTTCAATTTGTTGGCAATTGAACAATACATTTAATATTCTCATAGGCATTTCACGAAACATTGACTTTATGGTTTAGACAATTCATCAAACACATAAAATACATAAACACCGAAATTCAAAACAACCAAACATTGAATTTATGGTTTAGATAATTCATCAAACACATAGAAGGCATAGAACAAACAATTACAGAGTTCTATAAAAAGTCTCGATCATGGGTATCTAAGAATTTTCAATACCAATTCTAATGAACAAAGCAAAAAAAAAAAAAAAAAAAAAAAAAAAAAAAAAAAAAAAGAATTGAAGAAGAAAGGTGAATTACCTTACATTTGAATCAAAGAGCAAAGGAAAGCGGCGAATGAATCGATGAAGGAAAGCATGTAATGAATGATTTGAAGAGGAAGGAGAGTCGTTGATCAGTGAGTTGTTGATCGATTTGAAGAGGTAGTGTTTAAGACGTTGAGTTGTTGATCTTTAATTTAAGTGGGACTCATCTACAATCACCAATTTGGATTAGGTTGAATTAATTTTAAGGGAAGTCACAAGAAGTATGAGCAAATAGGTAAATCTTATTAGCGCTCAAATAAAGTATGGGCAAAAAGGTAAATTTCATTATCACTCAAAAATTTGTGATTCGTGCTTTCATATATATGATATATATATATATTGGACTACATTTTTTATACCCTTAATTTACATAATTGCATTTCTTAACTTGTTCCTAGGTGGAGAAATTGTTGGATATCTTGTGAAATGGGACGACAAAGGTCCTGGCGGTGACCATTGCTCGAATGTCGATAGGAGCCATCTTGATGCAAGGCTTCGCAAACAGAGAGGCCCTGGCTACTACCATTTCCACTCGTAAAGCTACTTTCTATAGCCGTTCCGGTCCTCACTCTGGATAAAGGGGAGACATCCATGAATTTCATTAATGTCCACGACGTCTATCTCGATTGCGATCGCGACTCAGTAACCAAGCTTCTCTTGACTTCTTCTCTTCTAAATGTTGTTCTTTTTGGATTCATTCATTGAGCTTCTGTCTAACTAACTTTCAGATAATATACCTGGGAAAGCCTGATGGTCTCACTTGCCACACAGGAATGGAGACTTGCAACTATACCTCGCTTGCGGATGTGCTCTATCTACCATGCCTTGGTTTTATTGGCTG
This sequence comes from Stephania cephalantha, assembly GCA_039657325.1. Classification (NCBI taxonomy): domain Eukaryota; kingdom Viridiplantae; phylum Streptophyta; class Magnoliopsida; order Ranunculales; family Menispermaceae; genus Stephania; species Stephania cephalantha. The sequence continues at coordinate 1,234,109 of CM077577.1, read as the reverse complement.
TTAAGGATGTTAAAGTAGAAGATGCTTTCCAAGTCCTTAGGCAGAGATTCTCCAAGTCAGGAATAGAGGAAAAGAGCAGCAGAAAAAGCACATAGCTAGTCTTGCACCAAATATATGTGCAGCTCGCTACAGCCAACCATCATATCTACATTTCAATCATCATATATTTGGCACGATGTCGCCAATTTCTAAAAAAAGCAATCGAGGGAGAACCCCTAAGACGGATGCACTGCAAGTCAAGAAATTTTGCATTGTGCAAGATATTTGGTTGCACTTAAAAGTATATCTATATCTAGCTAAAGAGAAGAATCAAAATATTAATTCCGCTCGTCTGTTGACATATTTATTTATTCATTCATTCATTCATTCATTCTAATAATAATAATAATAATCCACCAAATTAAGTTTAATAACTGATATTCTGGCATCCCAAGTTCAGCTTTAGATTCTCTATGACAATTGTTAAGAATTTGCCTACCTCGTTCAACAACGAAAACTGAGAATGATAAACTTCTGATGACCGGAGCAAGCCTTCTGTCTCAGCCAGCCATATCCTGACACTGACAATAAATAAAGGAAGGAGGAGAGAAAGGGAGACGCAGTAAATATCAACTCGCATTGTATTACATCTTTAATTTGTTCATCAGTATTTAAAAAAACATATAGTACACAACCTTTGAAACATCAATTGTTTGAGGGATGACATGAAGTTTAGGATACAAAGCTATGTAACAAACCGACAACTTCGAGAAAACAAAATAGGAGGGAAAATGAAATAACATATTAATGTACAATGGGATTGAAAACAAGCATTATGAAGTAGAAATTTGTACATTGTAAACTTTGTAAACATGATGAATGGTAAAACAAGAATAATAATTGAATCAAGTAACTTAATTTATCGAAGCTAAGGTATGATAGAAGTTGAAAAAGCATAAGTTAGATGATGAATTTAGAGATGCAAGTGAATGAGTGTTTGTTTAAGGCCACAGATAGATAGCAGTTAATAAGCATTTAAATGAGAGAAACTCTATTTCCCAATCCCAACAAATTAGATAAGAAGAAGAAGAAGAAGAAGAATAGAAAAGGGTGGAAGTTTGAATCCAATCCAATCCAATCAAAGGTAGAGTAAGGAAGGTTGGGTGTATTAAGCATTTGATCAAACAGGTTATGCTACGTCACCCGCACACCTGTCTACGTCACCAACTGTCCAGTGAGATCATAATCAGCTGCACAACAGATGGTTGGTTAGCTCACAACATAAAGCCAAGGCACCGCGACTGCATCATCAACTGACCATTGAAACCAACCAATCCCAATGGTTCGGTATGGGATTTGAGAGTAAGAGGTCATGGGTCTGAACCCTAGCAGGGAGCAAGTTGTTTCTTTCTTCTCAAAAATATTTTTCCACAATAAGAGTGAATGGTAGTTAAACTTTTATAAGCCTAAGTAAGTAAACCCAAATTGAGAATGAGCATTAAAGAAATCAATAAATAAAAAAGGGGGCATAAACGGTCAAGATGAAGCGTTAGGAGTAGGCCGGGCATGGAATAAATAAATGGAGTATATATTTAGTTCATTAAATGGGTTACACACATAATCCAGTTTCATACATATAATAAAAGATCAATTATTGTTAAAGAGATTTAATGATCTATTGAGGCCACGTGTAATATACAATTTGTCGCGCGATTACTAAGTTAGCATAAATTAAAGTCATCTATTAATGTATAATGTAATTGACAAATATAGTATTTGCAATAATAATATCCTATATATACCGCTGCCATGACCCCCTTTCACATCACTAATTCACATGGTTAATACATTCTAATAAAAGCAGTATTTGCTGCGGCGGCGGCGGCGGCGATGACTTCGATCATGACATGCTCTAAGGCCTAAGAGCATTAATTTCTACAAAGCAAAGCAAATTAAGTAGCAGAGAGCACCAAATGAAAACCAAATTTGTGCATTTTGAAAACAAATCATGCCTCATGAATCCCTAATTTCAAAACAAATGAAAACCAACGATTGAGAGAGAGAGAGAGAGAGAGAGAGAGAGAGAGATAACCTTGTCGTTGGATTGATGAGTGCATGAAGAACCCTCACTCACTGCTTTGCTCAATGTGTCAGCGGAGTGAAACGCAGAGCATATATTGTTGAAAGGAAAATTGCATTTAAAATGGATGTTAAACCTCCATTCACCTTTTCGCTGTTGGATGTGCATCGAGATTTGTGTTGGTACGACCTCATAGTGCATCCAACGGACTAGAAAGGGGCTAGTTTAGTTGGGGTGATTAAGTGCACTTATCATAACTTTGTTTATTTGCTTGGTAATCCCTTTTTTATTTTTCTATAGGCGTGTGTGCGTTGTAGATATATTTATTGTACGTCTAGTGGCAATTTTGTTAATTATTAAAAGATTTATTCTTATCTTACTACAATAACAATCTTAATATCTAAATAGATATCTACAAAAAAAAAAAAAAAAAAAAAAATTATCTTAATCAAATGAATCGATCTCATCTCTTTCTATATGTATAGGGGGAGACATGTAGCCGATTTTGTTGTTAGAATTTTATTTTATTTTTTGTTGTCTAAAGATCGAGAGAGAGAGAGAGAGCGCGCTAGAAAGAGAGATCAAATTGAGATTCAAGAATTCATTAACAACGCATGCATGATGGAGGATGAGATGATGAACAACAATAATAGTAATATTACGCACCGCCAACCGCTAGTGGGGTTTAACTTTTAACCCCACCGATGAAGATCTTATGCGGTACTTGAGGGCCAAAGTAGATAACATTCAACTTCCTTTCGTCGACCCCATCCTCGAGTTCGATGTTTTCACCGTGGACCACCCTCCCAATTATTCTACTTGCAACGTATGTAATAAACTATCATCAACAATCACTACATGCGGTTTAATTAGTTATCGATCTAGCATCTATGGTACTTTTCTTTATAGGTGCATGTGTTTTGTTTTTAACGTGCATGGTTTAACTAGGGTTTTAGGTAGGTTTCTTGTTGCATGATCTTTGTTTTCTTTCTTTCTTACTTTTTTTTCGATCGTACGATCTTTTTTACACATGCATGCGTGCACGCTATTTGGTAATTTGTTTTTTAAGGTGTTTTGGAGTACCATCTTTTATTACAGTTTAATTAGGGTTTACGAGTTGGTGTTTAAAAAATTAGGATTTAATTAAGGTTCTTGATGATCGATCTTTAGCTTTTTACTTTTAAGATCATAAATATTTACGTAACACTTGCTTGCATGTTTCTTGGTTTGGTTAATGCGAGAGGGGTTAATGAATCAAACCAACGTATACTTTTACGTTAAAAAGAGCGGGAAAAATCGCGGTCTGCGATGATAGCGCTGAACGCCAAAGACAACGGTCCAATCAATATATTTAGCAGTGAGGGAGAAATGATGGGGGAGAGGAGATCATTGGTTTATTACAATTCAAAGGAAAAGATACCCGCAAAAAAGACCAAGTGGATCATGAATGAGTATAGGCTTCCCAATCCCGGCCCCGCAATCATGTCCGACTCATCTTCGAAAGTAAGTATATATAATCAACAACTGTTTAAATTCATTGGCTTATATACTTAATCAAGATTTCTCGATTGGATATTTAGTTACTAATCAGTTGCATGTGATTTGTATTTGATTATTTCGGGATCCCTTTTGGACTTTATGTAAAATTGGTGAGACAGGGAAGAACCTCACGGTGATGATGATCAAGTTCTTCCCCGCCTCGGCCGCATGAGCGCGAGCCCATGCAAGAAGACATCGGATATTACAACAGGTTGATAATGTGGAATTGGTGCCTCGAAGTCATTGGGGAAGCTTTGGAGGCAAAGATTACCAAAATAGTAATAATGTTCCCTCCCAACAACAACAACAAAGAAGCCAGCAGCCAGCAGACAACAACAATCGAATGTGATGATGGTGATCAAGATTGGATTGATAACTTGGAATCAACTCGGAGGTTGGTGATGAGGAACAACAACCACAAGTACACGAAATGGATGATCAACAATTATTAATGGGGCATCACCATGATCAGCAAATAGACGATCAACAACAAGAAGCGGCAACAAGCTGCGACAATCGAATGCGAAGATGATGGTGATCCCGATCGCTTGGTGCTAATGGAGGATGATCTTCCTCCTGAATTACGGGTTAATCTTCATGAACTCCAATTTGCCATTAATTCATCAACCACTATTTGAAAGCAAACACCAACCACAAGTACTACAACAAAGACCTTGATGATAATATTATAAATGTCGAGGATTATGATGATATTCCTCCATGCATATGCCTTGATGAATATCAAGGCAACTTCGATTTCGTGGATGGAAGCGATTAAGAAGCGCGGCCATGATGATCAGCAGTGACAATTTGATGATGATGAGGAGGATGATCAAGACTGGATTGAGAACTTGGAATCAACTACGGAGGTTGATGATGAGGAACAACAACCACTCCAACAACTGCCATTAATTCATCAACAATTTGATCAGCAGCACCAACCATGGCCACAAGTACTACAACAACACACTGATGATAATATTATAAGCTGTTGAGGATTATGATGATATTCCTCCATGTATATTCCTTGATGAATATCAAGGCAACTTCGACTCGTGGATGGAAGCGATTAAGAAGCGCGCCATGATGATCAGCGGCAAGTTTATGACGAGGAGGAGCCATCCCCTAAGCGTGTTAAAGCTTGAGTAGCTAATTGAAGACCAATTTTACGGGATCATATATGAATCATGCATTTTTGTTCAATTTGTTGTGGAGTATGCAAGGCACAAAACAATGTATATATGCACTAGGTAGCAATTAATTACCATGCCAGCTACTTGCACTATTCTATGTAACATTTTTTTTTTCATCAACAAATTCAATACAATTCTGTTTTTTAGTTTGTAAATGTATAGCATTGTGTTTTAACATTTGATCCAAATTACATTGCACACTTTCAGTTGTAGTCCAAATTAACTTGATTTTGTTCATCATGAGCATTAAGTCTTCTTTATCCAGATCGATAATAAATAATGACCAATTTTTATGTATACTATCAAATTTTGCTTTCTTGAGCAATATATAATATAGGGTAGCTAACTTATTACGGGGAGAGAGGAGAAAAGCATGAATTACTCAAGAGATTACTATATTCCATCTAGCTACAATAAATAAAATCATTAATTGTAGGAGCTTGGACTACATTTTCCTAGCTCTTCTTTGGGTGAGTTTTGACTCTATGCACGCTTAATTGGTAATGTGGTGGCATGCAGGAAAATCACATAAATTCAAGTTCTGCTAGGAACGAAAATCACATAAATTCAACCAAAAGCATTCCCAACTTTATAAGCTTTGGAGACATAGATTCAAACATAAACAACTAAAAACATGTACCAAACATAAAGAACAACACACAATATACAAAAAATAGAATTGGAAAGGAAGCCAAATAGTAGTAACTCATCATAAGATTCCAACACTAGTACTAGTACCTGTACTCAGCTTCACAGCCTCTCTTATCCCATTTTCAATCAAAATCTCCAAAAAACAGCAAAACCAAAGAAACTCACCAAGGAATTGGCCTACAAAAGAAAACCCAAAAGAATTCAGGCTTCAAATCCACATATTAACAGGATAAGCCCATTAAAGACCTGTACTCAGCTTCAAAATAAACAAACAGACAAATAAATAAATAAAAGTACTGATCACATCTTGCAATTCAAAATGTTCATACAATATTTGAGCTCATTTCTACAATATCAGGTGTGGCTGCACTGGGCACTTGAATTACATAGGTCAGGATAACAATTGGTATTACATAGGTCAGGATAACAATTGGTTTAAATAGTTTGGTGGCTTCTGTTGCTTAAAAAAAGCACCTCCCCACCCCCACCCTCTTAAATTAAAATATCTCTGAGTTATCTCCTAGTCTCTTTATAAATACCCTCTTAAATTAAATTATGTTTTTAATCTCTCTGCGTTATCTCCTAGTCTCTGAGTGGTTTTAAATTCTGTTTTAATTTACACGTCACATTCAATCTCAGTTATGGAAGAAGCTATGTCTCAGTTGAGTGGCATAATTCACAACATGAGTAGCAGTACTATTTCAACTGAAGTACCCTTAGAGCCCAAGCAGTATAGTATTATATATTAGTACTAGTACCAATACAATTACTACTCAGAAAAGATGCAATGCTAACAACAAGAGGGCGTTGAGGGAGGGTGTGGGAGGAGGGATCAGCAGTTAAAAAAAGAAAAAAAAAAAAAAAAAAAAAACCCACTAAATACCCTGCAATTGATGAATTGCTTTGTTTGCTAGTCTCTTTTATTATTATTATTATTTTTTTTTTGTCAAAGATCAACTGCAGGATTAGTCGCCCAGCTTGAATATCATCCACATATTACCACCATTCAAGATAGGTCCTTTGAGCGTGCATCTTTACATATATTTCGCGGTCTGCCAGTTTTTAAGTAAAACTAAACCTACAAACCAACTGAAGTTAGCATAGAAGTCATATATGCTTTGAGCTATATAAGGTTGTGCTCACTACATAGAAGCTCGATCCATATTGCTTGTGAACTATAGATCTTATGTAGTGTATTAATTTTGTTGGTTATTTTTTTTTATATTGTTTCGAGTCGGAGAGGTCGGAGTTTAATTTGTCTTGACTACTCATCAATTTACGGCAAGTTCCTTTATATCTTGTATGATGTGAATCAAAAGTATGTCGCTATATTGTTATCCTTTTGCATCCGTCCACAAAGCCTATATAATATATAGGCACATTTGTGTTGTAGGATGTGCATCAAGTCGTGTATTTGAGTGATTTAAGGAAACGCAGAGCATATATTTTTGTGTTGATTTTTGCCACCTAGACGGATGAGAGTGTTGATTTTAGTGTTGTAGGATGTGCATCAAGTCGTGTATTTTGTGTGATTTGAGGAAAAGTGCATCCACAAACATCTTCTCCGCTTAAAATCCCCAAATGCCACTCTCTCTCGAATCTCGATCGATCGAGCTTGACTTCAATGGCGAACTCTTCGATCTCTCCATGGTGGCGTCTCTGTTGTGCTAGGGCCGGTTCGTAATCATACTCCCCTCTCTCTCAGATCTGTGGATCTGTTGTGCTAGGGCTTCATTTCGTCAATCTTAGTTTGGTAAAGCTTGAGTTTTAGTTCAATTTTTGAGTTATATCCATCTTTCGTGCTAGGGTTTCGATTCAAGCTGGATGGAAGGAGAAAGAGAGGAATGAGAGGATCATTCGTAGTCTGTTGAAGCTTTCGCCGAATCCGAATTGCATCAATTGTAATAGTCCGGTGAGGATTTCAAGTTTTGGTTTTGCTGATTGCATTTATTGTAATAGCGTTGTTGAGTTTTTGGTGGAATTAGATCTGAGTTGGGTCAATGAATTTGCATATCGTTATATATGATGCAAAGCTTACAGTATGAAACTTTAACAACCTAGTAATTGTAATTTTATAGAACCGAAGGCTACAACTTCTCTTAGTTAAGTGATTTGGATCAGAATGTTTTTCTTGGATGAATTATATTGCAACTTGGAGAGGATCGCATCGATCGATAGTTTATTTTTATTTGTCTCTGGCTACTGAGCCAATGTCATCCAGTTGATTTTCTTCTCATAAGGTTCAGTTAGATTATTTACTTGAATATTTTTTCTG